>JAOEGL010000001.1:376753699-377393187 GCA_034509955.1 Urosaurus nigricauda | reverse complement strand
AAATTCCATCGTATGATAAACTCCCTTGAGTCCTAACCCCAAAGGAGGACAAAGTACCAGAAAATGTAGGACGGTCAAGAAAAATGTAGGGCATTATAAAATAAAAGCTAAAAAACACTAATATAAATGTGAATTCAAGTTTCTTAGTCATGCTCAAAACATAGGACATTTGGAAATTCCTCCTGGACAAGATGATGAAATGTAGGACATGTCCTGAATAAGGAGGACATTTGGTCACCCTGCACTCATAACCCTATCATTTCTCGTTGTTGTTGTGTGCCTTCAAGTCATTTCCGACTATCAACGACCCTAGGGTGAATCTAGCAGGAGGTTCTCTGAGGCTGTCATCCTCTGAGGCTGAGAGAGTGTGGCTTGCCCAAGGTCACCCAGTGGGTTTACACGGCCAAGTCAGGATGTGAAGCTTGATCGCCAAAGTGATAGCCCAACGCTAAAACCACTAAAACCACACTGGCTCATGTCATGAGTATGGCAACAGTGTCATACCCTCAAAAAGTGTCACAGATGAGAACTGGGAATTATGTGGCCAAGCAACATCAAAATGTAGTTAAGATGGCAAAAGTTATTAATGAGGAAGGGCAGACAAGTGAGGAAAGGCCGCAGCAGTTTGTTTTGACCTGAACCTACTGGGAAGGGCAAGATCCTGCCCACCTTTCCTGCTGAATGAATGGAGTGCAAATGACTTTTGCACTTTGGGCTCACTTTGCAGCATTGGAGATAAGTTGAGGATGAAAGGGGGAAAGTGGGAGCAGGAGAGAGAAACCAGGACAATTGAGAAAGTGGGATGGCACAAGATTAATCTGGACTGTTCTTGCCGAATCAGGATCACGCCAACTCTTTGGAAGAGCTGTGGAAGGGGAAATCACACAGATAACCTTTTGGACTACAACTTATTTTGTCCAAATAATAATATGCCCTGCCTGGAATAAAAAATAAATAAAATAAAATAAAATGATAAAGAGAGCCAGTGTGATAGAATCATAGAATCATAGAGTTGGAATAGACCTCCAAGTGCCATCCAGTCCAACCCTATTCTGCCATGCAGGAACTCTCCATCAAAGCATCCCCGACAGATGGCCATCCAGCCTCTGTTTAAAGACCTCCAAGGAAGGAGACTCCACTACACTCCGAGGGAGTGTGTTCCACTGTCGAACAGCCCTTACTGTCAGGAAGTTCCTCCTAATGTTGAGGTGGAATCTCTTTTCCGGGAGCTTGCATCCATTGTTCCGCGTCCTAGTCTCTGGAACAGCATAAAACAAGCTTGCTCCCTCCTCAATACAACATCATTTCAAATACTTAAACAGGGGCATCATATCACCTCTTAACCTTCTCTTCTCCAGGCTAAACATCCTCAGCTCCCTTAGTCTTTCCTCATAGGGCATGGTTTCCAGACCCTTCACCATTTTAGGAGACCAGGGTTTGAATCCCAGCTCAGCCATGAAACCCGCTGGGTGACCTTGGGCACTCTCAGCCTCGGGGGAAGGCAATGGCAAACCTTCTCTGAACAAATCTTGCCAAGAAAACCCTGTGATAGGGTTGCCTTAGGGTTGCCATAAGTCAGAAATGACTTGAAGGCACACAATAACAACAGAAATAAAAGATAAATAGTGTGTGTTTGTGGGGGGGGGGGAGCTTTCTCCTATACACAGGCACAGAGATGGATTTGTAAGAGAGTTGAGAATGCATGGCTGGTGTGTGGCTCATTTTCCTTTTGTTTTGTTTGTCTCTTCCTCAAGCATGAAGAGAAATCCAGCCGGAACTCCTCGGTGGAGCAGCGGGTGCAAGACCTGGAGCAGCGGTACCACGAGGCGGCCGCCTTGCAGCACATGCAGGCCACGCTGTTGTACGACATGCAGGCCCAGGTGCACAACATCTCCGTCCTGATGGAGTGGGTGCGCCACAACCCCGGATGCCTGGTCCCTGTGGAGATGCGGCTCCAGCAGGAGATGCACTACCCAGGTGAGGATGCCCCACTGGGATGAGATTGGCTCTTTTCTTCCTCTCCTCCTCTCTTGTATCTGCCTCTTCTTCTTGTTCTCCTCTTCCAATCTGTCCCTGTTCTTCCTTCTTTTCTTCCTTCTGTTCTCCCCCCCACTCCTCCTTGTCCCCCACAATACGTTGTTGTTGTTGTTGTTGTTGTTGTTGTTGTTATGCTTTATTTATATAGCGCTGTAAATTTACACAACAGTGTACATACAATCAGTTAAAACACTGCCTGTGGCGTACATTCTAGGAAAATACTTAAATCGTATACATATCAATACATGTTAACATTCAAACAATAAAATGTAGCAGACAACAAATTAAACATATTAAAATAACATTAGATACTTTCTGCTTACTTCCCTCTCTCCTCTTCCTCTTCCTTTTCCTTCTTCCTCTTCTCCTCTCTCTTGCTGACTGCTTCTTCTTCCTTTCTTCTTCCCCCACATGTGTCTTCTTCCTCTTGTTCCTCCTTCTCCTTCATCTTCTCCTTCCTTCCTTCCTTCCTTCCTTCCTTCCTTCCTTCCTTCTGTCCGTCTCCCTTTCTCTTGTTCTTGTTGTTGTGCCTTCAAGTGGTTTCCAAATTAATGCAACCCTCATGCGAACTTATCTCAGAGTTTTCTTGGCAAGATTTGTTCAGATTGGGTTTGTATTTGCCTCCCTCTAAGTCTGTGAGAGTGTGTGTTTTCCAAGGTCAATGGGTGTCCATGGCTGCGCAGAGATTTGTATGTTGGACTCAAACCACTACATCATGCTGGCTCTTGGATGCCTTTGTTTCTGACTTAGGGTGACCCTAAAGTTAACCTATCATGTGGATTTTGTGGCAGGATTTGTTCAAAGAGGTTTACCGTTGCCTTCCCCTGAGGCTGAGAGAGTGTGACTTGCCCAGGGTAACTGAGTGGGTTTCGTGGCTGAGCAAGGAACTAAACCCTGGTCTCTATAGTCGTAGTCCAATACTCAAACCACTACATCCTGCTGGCTTTCACAGCAGCAATGGCAGCTGTGATCGCTCACCTTCCCAAAACTTGGGGCTGCTGTTTCCACATTCACACAGCAGCTGGCTTTCAGAAGCAGTTGGTGCCCTTAATCAATTGCATGGGGCTGCTGTCTGAAGCAGCCCCACACTTCAGGAGGAGGGAAAATGAGTGATCATGGCTGCCATTGCCAACCACCTGAAGCCAGCTTTTGTGTGCACATTCACATGGCACATGGCTTCAGGAAAAGGGTTGATGGCTGGGATCACTTTTCTTCCTGCTTGCTCCTGAAGCATGGGGCTGCTGTGTGAATGTGCGCACAACAGCTCCATGCTTCAGGAGAGAGGAAGAGGAGTAATCCTGGAGATCAACACTTACCCAAGTCTGTCTGATTTTTGTACATTTAAACAGCAGCTAGCTTCAGGAGGTGGTTAGCAGCCTCAATCGCTTGCTCAGGGCTGCTGTGTGAATGTAAGTTGGGAGGAGGAGTGATCCCAGATGCCAACACTTTCCTGAACCCAGCTGCTGCATGCACATTCACACAGCAGTCAGCTTCGGGAGATGGTCGACAGCTACAATTGCTTGTTCCCCTATTCCTCCCAGTACTGAAAAGAGGTTGCACAACCATAGATTGCCAAAGCACTATCGTGGGGGAAAGTGTGATAAGAAATGATGCCAAACCAGTACGCTTCTATTCTTAAACTAGTGCAAATGTGGCAGGACAGCAGGCTGGTGTGATAAAGCCCACAGACTCCAGATTTTGTAATGCCCTCCATCCTAGTTTGAAGGTAAGAGAAATGGAAGCACAGGCACATAGCTTTGTTCCTACAAACCCCCAAAATATGTTTTCTTTTCAGCAATTTCACCCAGTGGCAGCCAGTAAATCCCACGTCAGTAGGGCTAAGAATGCATTTGACTTGTGGATTTGGTGCTATCCAAGGTGCTGGAACTGGAATAGAGTTCACCACCTTGGAGAGCTCCTTTGATAAAACCAGAAGCGAATTCTCTGCCCGACTGACATGGAAGTTGCTAGCCAGCCTACATTTTCTCCATACTCCTCTGGGCTTTCAGCCCCCGCATTCTTACTTAGTCCTCGATTCCCCTTCCAGCAGACCAGAGAAGCCTTAATGCTCTTTGCTTTGTATCTCCAGATGAGGGCCTTTTATCTTCTAACAACAATCAGATCAAGGGAACCTTTCACATTGATCCTCCAACAGGGATTACTTTGGGAAAGACTTTCACCCACTAGCCCAAATCTGACCTGAGTCCCTGACGTAGGCTGAAGGAAAGACACAGCTCCGGGCCTCAGGATTTAAACATGAGCGGTGAAGTCACTTGGCCTCTCTCAGGCCACAGAAACAGGGCCATCCATTAATGCAAAGTGGTCCAGTGACTGTTTTACAGTTGTTCCACAGGATGCCACAGGGTTCTGTCCTGGGCCCAGTGCTATTCAAAATCTTTATTAGTGACTTGGATGAAGGAATAGAGGGCAGGCTTATCAAATTTGCAGATGACACCAAATTACCCCAGAGGAGAGGACCAAATTTCAAAATGACCTTAATAGATTAGAAAGCCAGGCCATGCTAACAAAATGAATTTCCACTCAGAGAAATGTAACGTACTGCACTTAGGGCAAAAAATTTGAAATGCATAGATATAGGATGGGGGACACCTGGCTTAAGGAGACTTCTACGTTTGAAAGGGATCTAGAAGTCCTAGTAGATCACAAGTTGAACATGAGTGAACAGTGTGATGTGGCAGCTGAAAAGACCAATGTGATTCTAGGCTGCATCAATAGAATATAGTGTCTACATCAAGGGAAGTAATAGTGCCATTCTATTCTGCTTTGGTCAGGCCTCACCTGGAATAATGCTGTGTCCAGTTCTGGGCATCACAATTCAAAAAAGATGTGGAGAAACTGGAGCGGGTCCAAAGGAGGGCGACTAAAATGGTGAAAGGTCTGGAAACCATGCCCTGTGAGGAAAGACTTGGGGAGATGGGGATGTTTAGCCTGGAGAAGAGAAAGTTAAGGGGTGATATGATAGCCCTCTTTAAATATTGGAAGGGATGTCACATTGAGGATGGAGCAAGCTTGTTTTCTGAGACTAGAACACAGAACTATGGATGCAAGCTACAGGGAAAGAGATTCCACCTCAACATTAGAAGGAACTTCCTGACAGTAAGAACTGTTTGACAGTGGAAGACACTCCCTTGTAGGTTGGTGGGTTTTCTTCTTTGGAAATCTTTAAACAGAGGGAGGATGGCCATCTGTCGGGGATGCTTTGACTGGGAGTTCCTGTATGGCAGGGGTTGGACTGGATGGCCCTTGTGGTCTCTTCCAACTTTACAATTCTATGATTCTATGATTCCATGATTCCACTGGGTGATGATATTGGCATGGGGTGATGGGGGGTAAGGTTCCACCTGGTTGACCTCCACCCCATCTCCCCTCCCCCTTCCCCACTCCTGCAATGCTAGTCTTCCTTACATGGGGTCCGCTCTAATATGGTCCTGTAGTGACCTGAGGAAGCTAAAGCTGTGTCTGCACTACAGAATTAATGCAGTTTGACACCACTTTAACTGAAATGGCTCAGGGGCACCACTAAGGGTGTGCAGAGGGCTCAAACTACACCAGATGACACCCTAAGGGAGGGTGGCACCACTGCATCCCAAACATCTGCCTTTGGGAAGGAACAGACTGTGGAATTTGCCTGCATCCCTTTAAAACACTGAAGAAATGGTATGAGCCAGCACTGCCCTAGAGGAGCAAGCTTGTTTTCTGCTGTTCCAGAGAACAGGACCTGGAATGATGGATGCAAGCTACAGGAAAAGAGATTCCAGCTCAACATTAGGAGGAACATTTTGACAGTAAGGGCTGTTCAACAGTGGAAAAGACTGCCTTAGAGAGTGGTGGAACCTCATTCTTTGAAGTTCCTTAAATAGAGGCTGGGGATGGCTATCTGTCGGGTATGTTTTGATGGAGAATTCCTTAATGTTAGGGGGTTGGACTGCATGGCCCTTGTGCCTCTTTTGACTCTACAATTTTATGATTCTGTGATTCTCTCTGTCTCACCAGCGTCTCAGGCTCATTTGGTGAGAGCAAGGGAAAGGGTCTTCTCTTTAATTAGATTTTAAACTTTACATCTAATTGCTTTTGTATAGCTTTTAGCTTGTACTGTTTTATTTTTTGTTTGCTGCCTTGTGACCCTAGAGTGAGACAAAGGTGGGAAATAATAATAATAATTAATAATAATAGTAATTGTGAGCCAGCATGGCATAGTGGTTTGACCATAGGGCTAGGACCCTGGAGATTGGTGTTCAGTTCCTCACTTGGCTATGGAAACTTGCTGGGTGACCTTGGACAAGTCACACACTCTCAGCCCCAGAAAACCCTGTGATAGGTTTGCCTTAGGGTTGCCTTAAGCTGGAAACAACTTGAAGGCACACAACAACAACAACATCAAAGATGACATCTCCTTCTGCCCCACAACCTCTTCTGGCCACTTCCAGGGTTCATTGGGGGCAAAGCATTTTTGACTTGGTTTCTTTCTCAGATGTGAAACACGGCAAGAACTGCCCCATTGACTGCGCCTCCATCTACTACAATGGGATCCGGCGGTCAGGCGTCTACAGCATCATGCCATCTGCAGAAGGGCTGCCCATCGAAGTGCTGTGCGAAATGGATGTTGAAGGTACGGTAAGAGGAAATGAGGCTTCTAGTTCTCATGTGTGCTTCCTGAGACAGTAAGGAACTTATCAGATGGGAGGAATTTCTGTTTATTGAGAATGGAGCCAGTTCAAATTCACATGAATTCGCTAGTTTAGTGAATTCATGTGAATTCTCATTGCATTCAGAATGTGTTCAGAAAGACTTCCCATTGCCCGAAAATGACCCCCCATTGCCCAAAATTGCGTGAGATGTTTTAATTCGTAATAACGTCAAACCCCATGATTGCGTTCGGATTGCCATTGGGTTATACTTCCAATTTCCGACGTCTGATAAGGTCCTAAGTGCCTTGGATCAAATGTTGCTTCTTTCATGGAGAAGTTGACAAAACATATTTCTACGTTTAAGGAAAATTTCATGTGCTTTGGTTCTTTAGCAACTGGAGCATTAAATGATCTAACATAGTGTTACACAAAACAGACGGGTGAGTGACTGGGGGAAGGGTCCCCACCAGCTCTTTGCATTACTTCAAATGTTGGCGATATTAGTTTTGAAAGAGGTTTGGGTAACCTTTGGACCATATGCACCAGTGTATGCCATTACTAACTTGGAAGTTTTGGATGAATTAAGAAGGTTTTATTTAGAAAAATGCAGACTGAAATCACACACACAAGCTAGTAATCCAAACAGACACAGGATACAGAGCTTACCAAAATGGAAATATGGAAAGAGGAACGCTGAGTGTTTAAGGGTGGCAATGGGGTTATATTTGCTCATCCAAAGAGAAGACCATGGAAAAGTGGAGTGGCTCAGACTAGGAAGTGTAAAGGTGACACAGAACACGCACAGAGTGTGGGTGTATATGCTGGCTGTGTGCACAGAGATTAGGATTTAGAACAGTATTTATACCTTAAAACTAGCCCGGGGCAATGGGCTATCTGGCCAAGTAACAAAGACGGAATGACTTGTCCCAGGAATTCACAATGAGATTCTTTACTGGTTGATATTTTTAATTTTTGTGTAACAAAAAACAGTGATTGGATTGGGATATCCCTGAAATGGATGGATGAAGAAGTTTGCCTAGGGACACAACACGGAGTAGACAGAGAGAGATTGGCTTAAAGCTTTGGGTGCACAGAGGTCCTTTGTCTCAAGTGTTAAGAGGAAATGCAGATTACTTGGGGGAAAGAATAATTAAGATGTGATGGTTTATTCATCTGGATGTAAATTTATCTGAATGTGCAAATGACTTAGGAAAAATGACCCCCCCCCCCCCCCCCAGAACCTGACCGAATGGTCCTGGAAGAGCCTTGATCGTTCAATGGCATGCTATATCCAGATGTGTGAAATGGACAAATTAACTTGCCGCATAAACTATAAAGACATGGAGGTAGTAGAGAAAGAATGGTCCCCAATACTGTTCTACTGCAATACTAGGTGTTGAAAGGTGCAGAAAGAATAGTCAGTTTGTTTAGAATACTAAATGATTACTCAGGAAGAATGGCAAGGTATGGAATAAACTTTATGAAAACTTTATGGAAAATGAACACAACTATAATATAGTTAAAAATAAGGATATGGAAAGAACAAGAAGATAATGAGACCATGTATTATGGGGACTGAGGAAGTCAGTATTCAATGCGCACTCATGTTTTACTTTTCTATCTTTTTGTTTTGCTTATAGGTATTACAAATAAAAAAAAAGCACGCTATCTCCAGATATGAGATATCAAAATATGGGGACCCCCAAATAAAGTGTGGATTATGTAGGGGTGCTTAAGAACAGGGACGGGAAAATGTGGCACCCCAGATTTCCCATCACATGATTTATATCCCCCAGAAACAGCGACTGAAGGCCACTTACTATGTAGAGAGTGAAATATACTTTAGCTAAATTTTTAAAGTGTAAATCACTCTTAAATCCCATCTGGCAACTAGGATTACCAAATCTCCGGATGAGTCCCCAGTTTTCATAGGTCACCTCCAAGTGGCAGGCAGGTTTTTGAGTTCTCCAATTTTTGTATGAGAAGGGTGCAGAAATTTTCACATGAAGGGGGCTGTTAAAATATTTCTCTCTTGCAAGCAAGAAGGAACTCAGCAAAGATTTAAATTCCTTGAGGAGATGCATGAGCAAGTTTACTTTATCCTTTGTATAAAGGCATTTATTTCCTTGAATGCTTAAGGGAGGGTCGAGTCAGGAATTGTAGGAATTCGTTCATTCATTTAGTTCTTTTTATTCCTTCTTCTCTCCATTCTTGGTAGGTGGTGGTTGGACAGTCATCCAGCGGCGTCTGGATGGTACGGTCAACTTTAACCGGACATGGAATGAGTACAAAGAGGGATTTGGGGATTTGAATGGCGAGTTCTGGATGGGCAATGAGAACATTCACAAGATCACCAACCAAGGGGACTACTCGCTCCGCATTGACCTGGAAGACTGGAACAATAAGCACAAACATGCCTTTTATCAGCTTTTCAGGTAGGTATACTTTTCAGAGTGAAACCCAGCATCATGGATAAGGAAGGGCACTTGGAGGCCATCTAGCTCTTCCACCCGATGGCCCAGCAGGATTCAAAAGAATTCAAAAATTATTTTAAAATATGTTTTGTTTTGCATATCAAGAGATGCTAATGTGAAGAATCCTTCACTGATAAGAATCTTGACAATTTGGAATTTATTCTGTGCAAAACTTGCAGATGGCTGTTCTGCACTGGGAATTCCATTTTCTGCACAGAAGATATTTCTATGCAGAAATTTTATTTTGTGTGCAGAAAAAGCTGATCCCTGCACAGAAAAATGACACAACAGGGCCATTCCATGAAACATTTAAAGCGTGTTGATTTTGCACTGAAAGTGGGATTTTGTACACAGGAAATAATGCAGAAAATAATATTTGTGTGTGGAAATTTTATTTTCTATGCAGAACATCTTTGCAAAACAACCCTGTTTAAATGTTGTGCCAAATAAGACTTGAATTGCAAATAAGCATTGAAAGCTATGTGGTTTTTGAAGTCTTTCTGAAACTGGAAAAAATATTGCTAAAATTACTCAGGTGTTCCTTAGGGATGAGAAATAATGCTGAATTACATCCCTAGTCATCCGCAGAGATAAGGAATTCAGCAGAGAAAGCATCACTGTGGCTGCCTCTCCACTGTAAAAATAATGCAGTTTGACATCACTTTAATTATCATTACTTTGACATGATTAATATTAACAGAATGGTTCAAGTAGCTGGTCTTCAGAGGGGGAATAGCTAAAATTCTGGGTTTAGAAGATATTATCAGCATTGCCTCAGTTTTTGGCTGCTAAGCCTGAGGGCAGGGAACTGTCAAATTAAAAAGAATAATAATTGTAAGCCACTCTGAGAGCCTTTGTGGCTGAAGAGCATGGTTTAAATATTATAAATAATAAATAAATAATAATAATAAAATAAAGCGTTCTTTCATTGCTGCGTTGACTGAAAGCATCTGTTGTAAGCCAATCTTACGTACAAAGATATCAATGCACCATTTTCAAACAGAAGCTGGATGGAAATTTCTTGGGGATGCTTTAACTGGGTATTTTTGCATGGCAGGATGAGGAAGGACTGGGTCTCTTCTAGCTGTTTGATTCTATGGCTCTGTTCTTTGACCATGCTTCCTTATGCTCTGCAGCATCGACGACGAGGTGAACTATTACCGGCTCCACGTGGAAGGCTTCAGTGGGACAGTGGAGGACTCCTTTGCCTGGTACCACAACAAGAGAAGTTTTAGCACGCCCGACTCTGGGAATATCTGCGCCGCCATCTCCCACGGAGGATGGTGGTACCACCAGTGCTTCTTCTCCAACCTCAATGGAGTTTATTACAAGGTAAGCCACTTCTCCTTTCTCCCTTGGTCTATGCAGCTGGCTCTGTTGCTGTTTTGTGCCGTTAATGTCGCTTCTTTAAAGTTCAGACTAAAAGTTGGAGTGGATTGACTGGGAACCATCAAGAGCCACTACTGTTCAAAGGAAGTCTCCAAGGTGCTGGACCTATCTGAGGATTCAGCCCCTGAGAGAGCAACTTTATAGTTTATATGCAAACCCAGATTGGATTCACAAGCCCCACTGACATGGGATCCTCTGTGTGTGTGTGTGTGTGTGTTTGAGCCTTCAAAACTCATGAATTTCTTAAGGTTTTCTTGCACAAGGAATACTCAGAGGTGGTTTTCACTGTTCCTTTGTAATCGAGCCTACCCATACCCTCCAACATTTCACAGATGAATACTGCGGACTTAATCACATGGGGGAAAAACCAGGATTTAAGTTGGTTTTAAAAAGGCATTTTCTGGGCAAGGCCTCGAGATCGCGGCAAAGATTTTTAGACACATTGCGATTAGAGAGGACTTATCCAGGGAAGAAACAGGAATGCTCATTTCTCCATGAATGGTTTGTTGTTGGGGGCTTCCTGTTTCTTCTGGGGAGAAATCCTCTCTAATCACAACGTCATCTGAAAATCTTTGCTGTGATCTCGCAATTTTGCCAGGGAAATGCCTTTTTAATAACAGCTTTTCCCGGCTTTCCCCCAGTGTGATAAAGTCCTGGGGCATATGTGGCCAACTAACATCAACGTATCTGGTCAAGATGGCAAAAGTTATTACTGAGGGAGAATACACCAGCTAGGAGTTGCAGCAGCAGTTTGCTTTTGCCTGAGATGACGGGGAAGGGCAAGATTTCACTCCCTTCAATAGCAATAGCAAGTACATTTTCCCCCTACTTTTTCACTTGGAACGCAGGAGCTCGACAGACCGTTCCAAAGGGGCATTGCAATGCCGCCTCTTTCCTAGCTGGATCAAAACCGTGGCAGCTGCATGTCGTGGCCCCAATCCAGTCTTTTACGGCTCCTTTTTGTGCTCTAGAAAGGGTGGCATTGCTGTGCCACCACAACTTGGTGGCACTCCTTCAGCCCTGTGTCGTATGAAGCAGTGCCGTAGGAGTGCCATGATGCTACACGCTGTGTGGAGCGGCGCATGGCGTCATGGCCCCATGGGAATGGAGTCAGGTTGTGCGTCATCTGGACGTGATGCCCTGACTCTGCCTCAGTTTGCAGCAATGAAAATAAATGGAGGATGAGGGGGGAAGTGAGAAGAGAAGAGACAAACTGGGACATTTTCAATCAATCAGTTAATTTATTATGGCATGTCTGGGACATTTTAAAAGCAGCTGAAAAAGTGGGATAACAATGGCTTAGCTGGGGGTATCCTTGCCAAACCAGGACAGTTACAGTGTATCGGGTATATTTGTTGTTTGGGTCATTTCCAACTTATGGCGACCCTCTCACAGGGTTTGCTTGGCAAGTTTCTTCAGAAGGGGTGAGCCATTGCTATCCTCTGAGGCCAAGAGACTGTGACCCAGTGGGTTTCCATGGTTGAGCATGGACTTGAACACTGGTCTCTAGAGTCATAGTACAATTCTCAAATCACTACACTCTATAGGGATATAATACCATCTCTGAAATATACCATATCTCTTAGTCCCCCATCCCTCAACTTCCTCACCCACTGGTTTTACTAGGGAGGAGTAGATTTGTTTCCTAATTTTTCCCATTTCTCTTTCTCCCCTCCCTTGTGTGCATTTACAGGGGGGCAGATACTCTTTGAAAAACCGTAAGATCCTGGGTCCCGATGGCGTGGTCTGGTACACTTGGAAAGACACCGATTATTATTCTCTCAAGAAGGTCACCATGATGATCCGACCCCGCACTTTCCGTCCTCATCTCTCCCCGTGAAGGAATCCGGAGCGTCTTTCTCATTCGAGCTCCGTAATGGGATGCCTGCATTATGTCTGTCCAAATGGCAGCCACCCGGGTGAACGATGCCAACAGAAGCCGAGAGAATGTGGCCTTAAAACATCTCACAAGTGGCGCATGCTGCCACAGAGGCTGATTTGACCAACAGAGAAGTGATGGGTGCTTTTGCTACAGAAGAACATATCTATGGCCATGGCTTGAGAAGATGGACACAGGGACAGTCATGGCTTCACTGTCCTTCCGTCTCTACCTATGTTGAGATGAATCAAGCTGCACAGAAACAGATCTAAAAATATACTCATCTGTCCATCAGAAGAGGCTTGAGATGAATATTAAGAAAACAAGAATAATGGCCACAGATGATTTACACAACTTTAAAATGAATGATGAAGGCTTCTAAATCGTTAAAAGGTTCATTTTTTAATATACCTTGGCTCAGCCTTTAATCAAAATGGAGAAGGTTGCAAAGAAATCAAACGGGTTAGACTTGAAAAAGCAGCCAGGAAGGAACTAGATAAAATGAGGATCTTCTTATGTGAAGATGTATCATTCAATACCAAAGCCAGGGTCATCTAATATTTCTAGATTCCATGTATGGTTGTGAAAGTTGGACAGTGAAGAAAGCTAAACTGGAGGAGAATCAACTGATCTGAAATTCTATGGATAACATGGACTCACTAGAGAGACAAATAAATGGGTCTAAGAGCAAATCAAGCCTTGGAGCCAAAGTGACTCAACTGTTGTATTTTGAGTGTATCATGAGATGAGATGACTCAGGAGGAAAGTTGATAAAAGCCCAGCAAAGTAAAAGGCAGTAAGAAAAAAGGGAGGACTGCGTTACAGGTGGATAAACTCAGTCAAGGAAGACTTGGCTACTCTGAGTTTGCAAGACCTAAGCAGGGCAGATGAGGACCAGGACTCTTGGAAATCTCTTATTCTGAGGGTAGTTACAAATCAGAGTTGTCAAATAAAGTCTCTCAACGCCACAGATTCTGCAGTCACAGATTCAAATAGCCCTGGCTTGAATACACACACACACACACACATATTAGAAATCCAAAAATCAAACTTTCATCTTGCCATTTTATATAAGAGACACCGTTTTACTACAGGATTCAGCATGGCCTAGTGGTCTGAGTGCTGGAATACGATGATAGAGATCAGGGTTTGATTTCTCAGCTCAGCCATGAAACCCACTGGGTGACCTTGGGCAAGTCACACTCTCTCAGCCTCAGGGGAAGGCAATGGCAAACCTCCTCTGAACAAATCTTGCCAAGAAATCCACATGATAGGGTTTCCGTAAGTCGGAAATGACTTCAAGCCACACAACAATGACAACAACAACAATTTGTATATAATGGAACCTGAGCATCCATGGATTTTGCTATGGGGGGGGGGGGGGCTCCTGGAACCAAAGCCCAGCAGATACCAAGAGCCCACTTTAGCAACAAATACCAGAGCACTGTGCTGCCCCCTTGTGGAAGAAGGTTGGACTGGATGGCCCTTGTGGTCTCTTCCAATTCTATTATTTTACGAATGTTGGACTTCGCTGGAAGGCTAGACCAAAGAAGCCCCTGCTCTGGCTTGTCTGAAACTGATACTCCCTCGTGTAACCGATCCTGGAGAATCCCACAGCACCATCTTCTTGCAAGCCAGAGGGATTGCATCACAGGAGGATGAAACAAGACCCCCTTTGCATAAAATCTGACAATGGGGAGGGTCTGCATCTTTATTAGCTGGGCAGTAACAGAGAAAAGTTCAACTTAAGGGACTGAATCTGTATGCAACTGAACTATGCAGTGTAGCTAAGAACATAAGAATTGATCTGCTGGTTCAGACCAAAGGTCAACCTAGACTTGCTGAAGGTGCTAGGTATGTTTATCCAGGACGGGAGAAGACTGAGAGGTGATTCAATACAGCTGCTTTTAGATAGAGAGCCAGTGTGGTCTAGTGGTCTGAGTGTTGAATTAGGACTCTGGGAGGCAAGGGTTCGTAGAATCATAGAATCAAAGAGTTGGAAGAGACCCCAAGGGCCATCCAGTCCAACCCCTTTCTGCCATGCAGGAACTCAAATCAAAGCCCTCCAGACAGATGGCTATCCAGCTTCTCTTTAAAGACCTCCAAAGAAGGAGACACCATCGCTCTCCAAGGGAATGTGTTCCATTGTCAAACAGCCCTTACTGTCAGGAAGTTCCTCCTAATGTTGAGGTGGAATCTCTTTTCCTGGAGCTTGCATTCATTGTTCTGTGTTCTAGTCCCTGGAGAGGCAGAAAATAAGTTTGCCCCCTTCTCAATATGACATCCTTTCAAATATTTAAACACTGCTATTATACCGCCTCTTAACCATCTCTTCTCCAGGCTAAACATACCCAGTTCTCTAAGTCATTCCTCATAAGTCATAGTTTCCAGACCCTTCACCAGTCACCCTCCTCTGGACACGCTCCATCTTCTCAATATCCTTTTTCAATTGTTGTTCCCAGAACTGGACACAGTCTTATTCCAGGTGGGGCCTGACCAAAGCAGAATAGAGTGGCACTATTACTTGCCTTGATCTAGACGCTATACTTCTACTGATGCAGTCTAGAATCACATTGGCCTTTTTAAACTGTTGCATCACAGTGTTGACTCATTATTGTGTGTCTACTCTCTCAGTCTCTTGAGAAACTTGCACTTCAGAAGTTCCGGCAAGTTGTGGGAACCTTGTGTTGTTTTTGTGCACAGCTCAGTGTATACTGCATGGTTTTTCAAAACTGGGCGGGAGTTTGAGAAACTGCCCAGGAGTTTGAAAAATGGCAAGGCTTTGCTGTAAAAAAAATGCTTGCAGCCTTTTTGTACACTGCCTTTGCCAGTTTGAATGTTGTGCAAGCCAAATGTTATGAAGCAGGAAAAGAAACTCAGGCTGACTAGAGTTGCACGGTTTCCTTTCATTAAAGATGTGCATTTTTCAATTTATATGCCCAAAGTTGTGCAGTTTTCCAGGAAGAAGCTATAGGATGAAAAGCTGTTCCATTGTTCTCAAATACCTGTTGGGAATAAGAAATCAAGATTTGCCATCTCTGAGTCCCAGTCACTCAGGAATGACGGTGGCAGACGTACTCTGAATAAATCCTGCCATGAAAACTGTCAGAAAGGGTTGCTGTACCAATCCTTGAAGGGTGATCAGGTGGGAGATGAAATGTACTTGTTTTCTGCTTCTCCAGAAGATATAATTCCTACTGATGGATTCTGTTTGCAAGGAAGGCGACTCTGATCAGATATTAGGAAGAACCTCCTGATGGTAATTGCTATTTAACAGAGGAATGGACCTTCCTTCTTGGGAGGTTTGGCTCTTGTGAGTCTTGTCCAGCAATCTGTTTCCCAGAGTGGCTGAGCAGATGAAAACCTGGTTTGCAGAACCTGGTTTGCAGAACCTGGTCTGCAAAGAACCTGATTTACAAAGCGCCTGTCCTTCCCTAAGAGGGAGGAATTAAGGACTGGTTAACCAGAGACCTTTTGATTATCAGATTCACACAAAAGCAACCACTGAAATCTTTCCTTCTTTGTAACTGCATAACCTCCTGTTTTTTTAAAAATTATTATTATTCATTGTCTTTTCAATGGACTACAACTGAAATTGTTCATCATTCTATCAATAGCTTAATCAGATTTTGCTACAATGTTTTGTATGCTTTTTTTTAGCTGTGTGAATGTGTGTGTGTGTGTCTCTTCAAGTCACCTTTTGAATTACAGTGTCCCCAAGAATTTCAACAGATTTTCACAGAGAAGAAATCCTCAGATGAGGTTTTGAGTTTTTGTCTGTTATCTCTTCTTATTTTTGGATGGTAGCCTTGACTCCCATT
Source organism: Urosaurus nigricauda (assembly GCA_034509955.1). Classification (NCBI taxonomy): domain Eukaryota; kingdom Metazoa; phylum Chordata; class Lepidosauria; order Squamata; family Phrynosomatidae; genus Urosaurus; species Urosaurus nigricauda. Next base: position 377,376,938 of record JAOEGL010000001.1, on the reverse strand, counting down.
TCTTGGCAAAAGATGGAGGAAATGATGGTAAGGAGGAAGAGGAGGATGAGGAGGAAGAGAAGAGGAAGAGGAGAAGAGGATGGGGAGGTGAGGAGGAGGAGGACAAAGAGGAGGAGGAAGAGGAGGAGGAAGAGGAGGAGGAGGGTGAGGAGGACGAGGAGGAGGAGAAAAGGAAGAAGAGAAGATGGAAGATAAAGAGAAGGAGGAAGATGAGGAGGAGGGGAAGAAGAGAAGAAGGAAGAGGAGAAGAGGAGGAGGAGGGAGATGGGGAAGAGGAGGAGGAGGAAGAGGGGAAAGAAGAGAAGGAGGAAGAGAAGAGGAGGAGGGGGAAAGGGAGCCCTGGTGGTGCGGTGGTCAAATGCCAGTACTTCAGCCACAAGGTTGTGAGTTTGATCCCAGGCAGGGCTCCAGGATCAACTCAGCCTTCCATCCTTCCATTGGTTGGTAAAAGGAATAACTCACTTGTTGGGGGGCAATTGGCTTACACATAAACTGTAAACTTCTAAGAGAGTACTGAGTTCACTGATAAGCAGAATAGAAATGTTCTTGCTATTGCTGTTGCTACTGACTCAAAGGCAGCTAACAACAGCAACAAAGAGAAGAGCAGGAGGAGGAGGAGGAGGAGGAGGAGAGGTGGAGGCAGAGAGGAAGAGGAGGGAGAGGAGAAGGAAGAGGAAGGGAAGAGGAGAGGAGACGAAGAGGAGGATGGAGAGATGAGGAGGAAGACAAAGAGGAGGAGGGAGAGGAGAAAGACGAGAAAGAGAAGAGGAGAAGGAGAGAGGAGGAAAAGGAAGAGAAGAGGGAAGAAGATGATAATGACAAAGACAAGGAGGAAGAAGAAAAGGAGGAGGAGGAGATGGACGTAGGAGAGGTCTTTTGATTTTTGTTTATGGCATAAGCAACTTTTATTTGGACCTGAGAGCAGCATTCATTGCGCTGGCACATTCCCAGAGCAATGGTGCAGTTTCTCTGCCCAGCCCCACAGTGGTAGTTAAAAGCCCCTATGTCAGTGAGAGGGTGACTCTGATCCACATTTTTGTATGAAGTCTTTAAAAAGCAGAGTCAGTTTGTCCTCGGATAATCCCTTTGAAGATCAGATGAAACTCGGAGGGCTTTCAAAGGAAGCCTACCAGCTGTCAGAGGCCTTTAGCCAAAGCACTCAGGAGAAGAAGCACTGTGTTGCATGGCAAACCTTATTTTGCCAAAGCTGGCAATTTAAACTGAGTGGTGGTGGTGGTGGTGGGGAAGCACCAACATCAGTCAAATTATGAAGAGGTTAACAAAGATGATAAAAAGTCTGGAAACAAAAAGGAACAGCTTGAACTTGGAGAAGAGAATGCGGAGGAAAGATTCAACAGTTACCTTCAAAAATCTGAAAGGTTATCAGGTAGTAGATGGAACAAGCTTGTTTTCTGCTGCTCCAGAGACTAAGGGTCCGTATACACTTGTAAAAATAGTGCAGTTTGGCACAGCTTCATGTTTCATGGCTTCATGCTATGGGATCCCGGGATCTAGAGTTTGCTGTTGCACAAGAGCACTCTGACAGAGATATCTTGCAAAACTAAAGATCCCAGGATTCCATACCATTGATCCATGGCAGTTAAAATGGTGTCAGACTGCATTGTTTCTGTAGTAAGGGCCCCTCCCACTGGATCTTTAAGCAGAGAGGATGAGCTCTTAATTTTCATGCAGAAGCCTTGCAAAAGTTCATCATTTATTGGATTTCATTGCCATCTAGTGGTAGTGTGAACAAATACGTAAATAGATAGGCAGACAGAAGGAAAGATGTTTTAATTCACACCTTTAAGCTACTTTGGCTGGAATTTTGCTGGTGCTGCTTGCATGAATAAGTTCTTCTACCGAAGATGTTGAAAATTTGTGTGGTAGTTATGGAGATGTAGTAGTACATGGGGAATGCATTAAGCAAGGACAGAATATTTCAAGATTTTTTTTTTAAATTGAAAATCCTGAAACTCAAGAAACCTAATGGGAAGAATCCTGAATTGGTTAAAATATTTACAGTTTGGTACTTTATCCATTCAAAATGCACATATGGCTGTTTTGCACAGAATTTTCTGCACAAAATGGCACAGAACAGACTATTTCCTTCACAAAAATTTTTTTTTGCTGCATACGAATTTTGCATTGACTGCAACATAAATTTCGGTTAGTTTTCAAAAACTGCACAGTTTTCAAAGACTTTCTTGAATCAGGCAGAAGAAATATTCTAAAGTTATTCATTGCTTCCTTCAGCAGAAAAATTAATGAAGACTAGTGTGGATGCATTGAGAAGGATATGAATGGGAATGAGATGCACATTTAGCTGTGTATTTGGGTGCACTTTTGGTTATTCAGTGGTGGTGCAAGATTCAGGAGAAGGACAGGCTTCCTGTTAGCGAATTACACAGGAATAAATCCCATAATGCCTGCAGCCCAAACCTGAGCACTATTTAGGAAAGTTGTAAAAGTGAATTACATATGTAGTGTCACCATGCATGGTCACACATTACTCAGTGATGCACGACACATATTGGTTTATAACCACAAATCCAATCGCTGTCATTCGTGCTTCCCAGATGGGACAATATCCGGATCAGTGCAGTTTCTTCTGAAAGTTCTTCCCATGTCATGGACGGATCACTTCCTGGTAGAGGCAAGCATCAAGGCATCAACCCAGATCCCCTCCGGGGGTGGCGGACCTATTCGAATGGTCCACCCTCGAAGGCTGATGGAACCCGAAAGGTTCCAAGAAGCCCTAGAGGGGTATATGGTTGCAAGTGACGGCGACACTGTTGATGCCCTAGTTAACATCTGGGATACTGATCTCTCCAGGGCTATACACAGTATCGCTCCTAAGCGCCCTCTCAGGCCTGCTTCCAAAAAGAAGCCCTGGTACACGGAAGATCTCCGGGCAAGGAAGCGGGTCCTGCGACGGCTAGAGTATGCCTGGCGGAAACACCAGCGTTTATCCGACAAGGCTCTCCTAGACCTTCATTTGGAGGACTATGGAGAGGCGATACGAGCAGCTAAGAACTCGTTCTTTGCTGCTCGTATCGCGTCCGCGGAGTCGCGTCCAGCAGAGTTGTTCAGGGTAGTGAGGGAGCTAACTCAGCTCCCCCCTGCCCCGAACCAGATCCTTGAACCAACCAAGGCCTGCTGTGACCAATTTAACAACTTCTTCGCGGATAAAATCTCTCGGATAAACGAAGGTCTGGACGCCAGAATTGAAGCAGAATCCAGAATAGAGGCGTCTAGAGCCTCCGTGGACTTTGTTGTACTGGATCAGTTTGAGTCTGTCGGTACCGAGGATGTGGACAAGATCCTTAGAAGTGTTCGGAAGACGACCTGTTCTCTCGATCCCTGCCCCTCATGGCTAGTGGCCCAGGGGGGCTTGGCGGTAACCTCGTTGTTGCGCCAAATCATTAACACGTCTCTGAGGGAGGGACAATTTCCCGACCATCTGAAATTGGCCATTGTAAGACCGTTGTTAAAAAAGCCCTCCCTCGACCCCCTGGTTCATAATAATTATCGGCCAGTCTCGCTGCTGCCATTCTTGGGGAAGGTGATCGAGAGGGCGGTTGCACTCCAACTTCAATCGATCTTGGAGGAAACGGATTTTCTAGATCCATTTCAAACCGGTTTTCGGGCGGGCTATGGGGTTGAGACTGCCATGGTCGCCCTGGTCGATGATCTCCGTCTGGGTATCGACAGGGGGAGCGTGTCCCTGTTGGTGCTCTTGGACATCTCAGCGGCTTTCGATACCATCGACCATGGTATCCTTCTGGAGCGCCTGGCAGAGGTGGGAATCGGGGGCACTGCGCTCCAGTGGTTCCGGTCCTACCTCTCTGGGAGGTTCCAGATGGTGCAGCTGGGGGACGTGTGCTCCGATAAGAGGGCCCTTACATCTGGGGTTCCTCAAGGAGCCATTCTGTCCCCCATGCTATTTAACATTTACATGAAACCGCTGGGAGAGATCATCCGGAGACATGGGGCGCGGTGTTATCAGTACGCTGATGACACCCAAATAGTTTTCTCTATGTCTCCGACTGATGCAGTGACCAGGGATGGCGTCGCTCCTCTCGTGGCCTGTCTGGAATCGGTAATGGACTGGATGAGGGAAAACAGACTCAGCCTGAATCCAGAGAAAACGGAAGTACTGGCGATAGGTTCTCCCGGTCCAGGGATGGAGGTGGTTCCACCCGTCCTGAACGGGGTCACGCTCCCCGTGAAGGACTCAGTACGCAGTCTGGGGGTGCTCCTTGACTCGTCGCTCCATCTGACCTCTCAGGTGGATGCGACGGTCAGGAGCACCTGTTATCAGCTTCGGCTGATTCGCCAGCTGCGTCCCTACCTGGACCGGAGGGACCTTGAAACCGTAGTACATGCTCTAGTAACCTCTCGGTTGGATTTCTGCAATGCGCTCTACATGGGGCAGCCTTTGTATCACACTCGGAAGCTACAACTGGTACAAAATATGGCAGCGCGGGTGGTCACTGGTGTCCCCAGGACCGCCCATATAACACCAATACTAAAAGATCTACATTGGCTGCCAATCCGCTTCCGGGCTCAGTACAAAGTGCTGGTCGTTACCTACAAAGCCCTAAATGGCTTAGGTCCAGGGTACCTAAAGGACCGCCTCTCCCCACACAATCCGCCCCGCACACTTAGATCCACGGGGCAACAATTATTGAGAGTTCCAGAGGCTAAACTATCAGCAACTTCAAAAAGAGCCTTCTCCATCTCGGCTCCTAGCCTCTGGAACTCTCTGCCCACTGAGCTCCGTCAGGCCGCCTCCCTCGATGTATTTAAAAGGGGATTAAAAACACATCTGTTTAATTATGCATACCCCTGATACTCTGATCCCCCCCATGTCGGTTTCATACCCCCCCTACACTGTTTTAACACTGTTTTAATACTGTTTTAATGTTGTAATTTTATGTGATTGTTGTATTGTTTGTTTTTATGCTGTGCACCGCCCTGATCGTAGGAAGGGCGGTATACAAATAAACATTATTATTATTATTATTATTATTATTATTATTATTGCATGGAACGGATGGCACAATGACTGGAAAAGGATGGGACAAGGATGATGTCTAGGGTAATGTCGGTGTGTACCTATTTCTTTGTTGCATTTTCAGCTAGGTGGTGGTGCAGTGGGGAGAGTTAGTCCATTTTGCATTTTAGACCAACCCTAGATTCAGGGCCCCAGATAGCTCCTTTAAAAACTTTTGAATTTTTATTCTCTCCTCTGGGGTATTACGGTAGTTATTCCTTTTAATTTGGTGTCATCTGTAAATTTGATAAATATGCCCCCAATTCTGTCATCCAAGTCATTGATAACGATGTTGAATAGCACTGGGCCCAGGACAAAACTACTGGACACCCCACTAGTCACTTCTCTCCAGGATGAAAAGGAACCATTGCTGAGCACCATTTGGGTTTGGTTGGTCAACCAATTACAAATCCATGTAACGGTTACCTTGTCTAGTCCACATTTCACAAGCTTGTTTGCAAGAACGTCATGGGGAACCTTGTCAAAGGCCTAACTGAAATCGAGGTATACTATATCCACAGCATTCCCTTCATCTACCAAGCTGGTAATTTTATCAAAAAAAAGAGATCAGATTTGTCTGACATGACTTGTTTCTCTGAAACCCATGTTGACTTTTTGTGATTATGGAATTATCTTTTAGATATTCACAGACAGAATGGGGTTGGACTGGATGGCCCTTGGGGTCTCTTCCAACTCTAGGATACTGTTATTCTATTTTCCCTATCCAAATCCCTTGTGTCCGAATTGCTCCTAAATCCACTGGGAAGACACAGGAAGGGGGCATGGAAGCCCTTTTCCAAAGTCTTCAATAAAATGATCAGGCAAAACCTGGCAGGGTGAAAAAGGGGGATATCTACAGCTTTTACAGTTTGTAAGGCTTTAAAAGCAAGCCTAGAAAAGTTCCTTTTTAAAACAAGTCCCACTTCCCAGAATCCCCCAGCCAGAGGACAAAGGACCTATGAAGAGCTGGTCTGCACTGCAAAAATAATTGTGGTTGACACCATTTTAACCGCTATTGCTCTATGCTATGGAATGATAGGATTTGAAGTTTGTTGTGGCACCAGAGAAAAGGCTAAATTCATATAAAACAATAAATCCCAGATTTCCATAGTGCTGTTCCAACACAGTTAAAAGCAGTGTCAAACTGCATTAATTCCGCAGTGCAGATACAGCCACAGACATTTTACTTGGCCAGAACATTACTAAGCTTTGGTCTGGAAATTACGTAATGGCTTTGACTTCTCCTTGACCACAATCTGCCACCCGGTTAAAGAAATCTCAGCCAATTCATTGCATCAGTTCCTTGAATTAAGTCTGCCTAAGTATGCATGAGAAAAGCAAGGAAACATTGACAAGGTAAATAATGATTCCACAGTGGAGTCAAAGCCTTTCATTGCCAGCATCCATTGTGTTTTGTGGAGCTTTCGGGCTACGTGGCCATGTTCAGGAAGGGTTCCTTTCTGACATTTTGCCAGCGTCTGTGACTGGCATCTTCAGAGAAATGATTCCACACTTTTCTGTTGACAGGCATTGTAGAAAAAGTGGAATGGACACTCCTAGAAGATTGAACCTGTCTCCTTTATGCAGAGTTTCTTAAGCAGAGGATGGATGCTCACCTATCTGGGATGTTTTTGTTGGAAGATTTTTGCTTCTCTTTCCCCCTCCTTCAATAGATAGGGATTTCCTGCATGCAAACTCCCCCCACTCTCCCTCTGGGACTAAGAGACACATTCTCTCAAAAGATTTTCATCCGAACTGCATGGTTCCTTTCTTCCTTCTCTGTCAGCTTTCTTTGGAAAGATGGTGAGATAAAGATTTTGTTCTGAACTAGCTAGATTAGGATATAGCCTTTAGTAAGTACAGCACGTCCTTTGTAGACTGCGGCAAAGCCTTTGACTGCATGGATCACGAAAGGCTATGGAAGGCCCTTAAAGACCTGGGATTGCCGACACATCTGATGGTCCTACTGGGAAGTCTTTACCCAGGGCAAGAGGCCACTGTCAGGACAGAAGACGGAGAAAGAGATGGTTCCCGATTGGCAAAGGGTTCAGGCAAGGCTGCATCCTTTCACCCTATCTGTCCAACTTGTATAAGAAAAGGAGGCTTGGACACAGAAGAAGGAGGAGTGAAAATAGGAGGAAGGGATATCAGTAGTCGAAGATACGCAGACAACACCATAATACTAGCAGAGAACCTCATAGACCTACAACAACCACGAAGGAAGATCAACGAAGCATATGCAAAGACAGGCTTAATATTGAACATAAAGAAAACGAAAATAATGACCAGCGAGGACCTTCACAAGTTCAACCTAGACAATGAAGAAATAGAAATAGTCAAAGAATTCTCATACCTGAGATCAAACATGGATAGAAATGGAGACTGCAGTCAAGAAATCATAAGAAGACTAAGAATGGGAAGGAGAGCTATGAAAGAACTAGAGAAGATCCTAACATCCAAGGATATGCAACTGAGTATAAAAGTTATAATATTTCCTATTGCAACATATGGAACTAAGAGCTGGACTGTTAAGGAAGAAGATAAGAAGAAGGTAGAAAATCCATTCATTTGAGATCTGTGGGTCTCCATCGCAGAGCAAAGATTCGAACCCAGGTCTCCTGGACAACTAAATCACATCTGCACTGCAGAATTAATGTTGCTTAATTCCTACTAAAAAGCAAATAGGCTACATTTGTTTCCTGAAATTTTATCACACACACACACACTTTGCTGTCATTAAGATCTTGGAGCACAAAGACTAGGTATGCATTTCAATGGAAGTAGTGTCAGCCCCCCATGTTTGATTTTTGCAGATTTGATTAATACGTTCTCCCTAGGAATCTCTAGGTCCTCCAGTGTGACTCTATGGGCAATATTCACCAGATGAGTGAATATTCCTAGAGAGAACACTTCTCTAGGCATTTGTACATCCTGCGGCACAATGCTATGGTTAACTTCCAGCAGATGTTGAACGTCAGAGTTGTGCTGGAGGACCTAGAAATTGTTAGAGAGGTGTTGTTTCAAATAAAAAAAGAAAACCAGTGTGCTTTTATTTGCAGTTTTCCCATTTCCACATGAGTCCTGAGTCCCTAACCCCAGGAATGTGGAGGGAGTACTGTATGTGAAATAGGAAAAGTCAGAAAGAGGAGAGGAGAGCTGTATTGGGAGCAAAGCGGGGCTCCGTGGGGACTTGAACCCCATCCTGGGAACCAGGAGTGCCAACCACCAGCGCCTTTTGCTTTTTTCTGGCAATGCAACAAGGGGAAAAGCAAAACCTGAGAGAACACAGGAGTGTGTTCTCTCAGGAAAAAGAAAACCTGACAGAGGTAGAAGGCGAACTTTTGCGCCGTAAAGCTTCAACTGTTTCAGGTATTCACTTTTTACAACCTAAAAACAGTCATTAAGACATTGCAGAAACCTCCATATAGTGCTCCCTTCCCTTACGCAGGGATCCGTTACAGACCCCCCGTATGAGGCAAATAGCACTTATGCTTGAGCCCCATTGAAAATAGTGGGGCTTGTGAACGTTGTGTGGCGCGGTGCATGTGGCGTTCACGCGTGCACAATTCCAATTTCTGCAGAAGGTGAAAGCCACGTAAAGCACACCCGCATATGACACAAACACACTGTATTAGCATCATTACTGCCATTAAAATGCATCCTTGAGATTGGTTTTGTAAGGAATCGCTTCCTAACACACTGTTGCTGGTATTTGTTAAGACCAACTATTGAAATACAGAAAGATAACTTACCTGATCATCCAACCGCAATGGGAATGGGTCTGGGATGATTTTGGACAAACGGTTGTGTGGATTTTTCATAGGGACTGCAAGAACCCCAGAAAAGGAGAGACCCCCCCCCATACAAACACACCGGGGGCGCGTTCCCACTATGAAATAAAGCAAATCAGCGATCGGTTTAAATGACCGTCGTTCCCATTTGAAACTGGTTCCTGTCATAATGTGATCTATTCTTGTTGTGATAAAGCAAGGCAAATGCAAAAAACCCTGACTTTTCCTGACACTAGTTTTCTGGTAGTTGTTTCGGAAAGAATCGATTCCGGAGTGTGTTCACGAAGTGGGAACTATGTTGGATCTGAAATCGCATCATTCTGGAGCGCAGGGACAACAGCAGAGGGGCTGGTCAGGGGGTCTCACCCACCCAGCCTTCTTGGTGCGTGAAATCCGCAATTTTTTCAAGTCTACCAAATGCGTGACTTGGCTTCGATTTTCTTATCGGATCAGCTATAAGCTAATCGATTAATTCTGTGAATGTGGTGGACACGAACATTTCTCCCTGTGTTTCTAGAGATAAGGCGACAGTGTGGTCCTATTTATGGGGGTTTGAATTGTTTTTTTTAAATTTCAGTACTATGATCGATTACACGGTTTTTTGACATACAGGAAAAATAACAGAAGTAATCAACGGCTCTCAAAGGTAGAATTTCTAAGGCCCAGTACAGATGGGCTGTTTGCACTGGCTTTGGGGAGATTTTAGGGCTCCAGAGGGCTGGGCATCCCAATGCACCCAGCCCTTCTATGAGCGCTCATGCATCATAATGTTGCCGCCCTGTCCACACGGGGTGCAGCATTCTGATGCATGGGCACCGAAACTCCCAAACAGCTCTCATCGGAAGAGGCATCATAGTACTGCGTTGCAGCACTTGTGATGCCACAAAAAAGAAGCTGCTCTAGGCAGTTAATTTTCCAGCATTGCATTCTTGCCGCACCGTTTGGTGGCTGCAGCAATGATGCGGGGTATACAGGGCCAGCTTTCAGCCGCCCATCTGTATTGCCCCATAGTTCTTTGGCAAGCATTAACCTCTTTCGAAATTCAGTGACTGCTTGAATGCTGCTCTCCATCTGCTTCTCTTCCTCGTCCGCTGCCCGTCTGCTTCCCTTCCCCGTCCACTGCCCGTTTGCTTCTCTTCCTCGTCCGCTGCCCGTCTGCTTCTCTTCCTCATCCGCTGCCCGTGTGCTTCCCTTCCTCGTCCGCTGTCCGTCTGCTTCTCTTCCTCGTCCGCTGCCCGTCTGCATCCCTTCCTCGTCCGCTGCCCGTTTGCTTCTCTTCCTCGTCCGCTGCCCGTCTGCTTCTCTTCCTCGTCCGCTGCCCGTGTGCTTCCCTTCCTCGTCCGCTGTCCGTCTGCTTCTCTTCCTCGTCCGCTGCCCGTCTGCATCCCTTCCCCGTCCGCTGCCCGTTTGCTTCTCTTCCTCGTCCGCTGCCCGTCTGCTTCTCTTCCTCGTCCGCTGCCCGTGTGCTTCCCTTCCTCGTCCGCTGTCCGTCTGCTTCTCTTCCTCGTCCGCTGCCCGTCTGCTTCCCTTCCCCGTCCGCTGCCCGTTTGCTTCTCTTCCTCGTCCGCTGCCCGTCTGCTTCTCTTCCTCGTCCGCTGCCCGTCTGCATCCCTTCCTCGTCCGCTGCCTATCGTCATCTCTTCCTTGCCTGCTGCCCATCTGCTTCTCTTCCTCGTCCGCTGCCCTTCTGCTTCTCTTCCTCGTCCGCTGCCCTTCTGCTTCTCTTCCTCTTCCGCTGCCCGTCTGCTTCTCTTCCTCGTCCGCTGCCCGTCTGCGTCTCTTCCTCGTCCGCTGCCCGTCTGCTTCTCTTCCTCGTCCGCTGCCTGTCCGCTTTTCTTCCTCGTCCGCTGCCCGTCTGCGTCTCTTCCTCGTCCGCTGCCCGTCTGCTTCTCTTCCTCGTCCGCTGCCCGTCTGCTTCTCTTCCTCGTCCGCTGCCCGTCTGCTTCTCTTCCTCGTCTGCTGCCCGTCTGCTTCTCTTCCTCGTCCGCTGGCCGTCTGCTTCTCTTCCTCGTCCGCTGCCTGTCTTCTCCTCCTCCTCATCCGCTGTCCATCTGCTCAGCGGGAGGAGACAGTCTTCATGGAGCAGGCACCGGGGTATGATGACACCCACGGCAGGAAAGTTTATACGTTCAAAAAGGCACTCCACAGCTTAACACAGACTGCTAGAAGTTGGAACAGAGTGCCAGATATTGTGAAGAACTGGTGAGGCTTGGGTACAAACACAACACTGCAGATGCATGCATGTACACTAAGCCAGATATTACGTTATTGATATACATAGATGAGACGTTCCTTGAGACTTTAGATCTGCGTGGACTCAACTCTGGGCCTGGATGCCCAGGTCTGCGCAGCGTCCAGGAGTGAATTTGCACAGTTTAAACTTGTGCACCAGCTGTGCCCATTGCTTGAGACTTTAGATTGGCCTGGACTCGACTCTGGGCCTGGATGCCCAGGTCTAAGCAGTGGCCAGAAGTGCATTTGCAGAGCTTAAGCATAAGCGCCAGCTGCGCCTGTTCCGTGAGACTTTAGATCTGCCTCGACTCGACTCTGGGCCTGGGTGCCCAGGTCTGCGCAATGGCCAGGAGTGCATTTGTACAGGTTAAAGTTGTGCGCAAGCTGTGCCCATTCCTTGAGACTTTAGATCTTCCTGGACTCAACTCTGAGCCTGGATGCCCAGGTCTCAGCAGTTGCCAGGAGTGCATTTGCAGAGCTTTAATATGTGCACCAGCTGCGCCCGTTCCATGAAACATCAGACTTGGCTATGGTGACACAAGCTTGGAGTGCATCCCATTTGGACTACTCCAATGCACTCTACATGGGGCTGCCTTTGGAAACAGTCTGGAAACTTCTGCGGATTCAAAGCACTGCAGCCAGAAGGCCGAGCAGGACCAGTTTCAGGGAGCATATAACTCCCTTGTTAAAACTGCTCTGCTGGCGGATTGTTTGTTTCCAGCGCAATTGGCAATGTAAGAATGTCAAAAACTACAGGACAGAAATCCATCAGAGAATGCCAGAAATCTTAAAGGCAATAATAAACAAAGATCCAAAAGCGTTCCTACTTAATATGATTGAGGAGAAAGATTTAGAGAGGAATATGGCATACTGGTGTTTTATATGGTTTTTGCACCAAGATTATTACTAGCAGAATTTTGGAAATCAGAAGATGTTCCTGATATCGACTATTGGATATTAAAAATTCATGACTATATGGAATTGAATAGGCTGACACATTACATAAATAAGAAATCAATGGATCAATTTGTACAAGAGTGGAAACCACGGATAGACTATTCAAAAGAAGAAAAAGAAGCATATGACACTATTATTTTCGATTAAACGAAGTATATAAATACATTCCACTTAGAAATATCCTATGAAGATATTCAGATCAAAAAGCAAAAATGACTTTTTTATGCCCAGAAAAGAAAAAGTTATAAAATTTTTTTTTTTTTTAATGTACCAGACAAATATGTGTAAAGTACGTGAGAATGAGAATGTAGGCATAGAAAGTAATGCAAGAGAAATACAAATATGCTGAATTGGCAAAGATGGAAGGAAGGCAAATGATGTAAATATGTATGATAATATCGGTGCAATTTTTAAAATGTATTTTACTATTAGAAAATGTAATATGAAATATTTTTAAAAATAAAGAAAGTGCTGGTCATGACCTATAAAACCCCACACGGCTTGGGTCCCGACTATTTGAGGGATGGTATCTTCCCATATGAACCTGCAAGAGCCCCAAGATCTGCAGGAGAAGGCTTTCTCTTGATCCCATGAAGATCAGAGGCTCTCCTAGTGTGGAGACAACAGAGAGTAGGGTTGGTTTTTATTCTCTTTTTAACTTGTGTATATTTTACATGGTTTTATATTTTACATGGGGGCTTGAGCTTTTGGCTGCCGAGCTTTAGCCATTTCAATGGTGCAGCTTTCGCAGTCCCCGCTTCGTCACCCTTCACCTTCATGCTGCTTTGAAGAAGGGGAGGAGAAGAGCATGAAAACAGCTAAGCAGCAGGTGACTCAAGGTCCTCGAGGGGATAACCAGCTTCCCTTGAACCCCCTGCAGATTGCTTTGAATTCTGCCACTACTGCGTCCCAGGCCTATGAGACATACATTGATAATGGGCTTATTTGTCTGAAACACAAGATCAGGAACATTGAGAAAAAGAAGCTCAAACTAGAGGACTACAAAGATCGTCTGAAACGAGGGGAGTCCCTCAACCAGGACCAGTTGGACACCACCACCCGCGGAGGACTTGGCGAGGGGGAGAGGCGCCGGTGAGAGCAGCGCCTATTTCAACGCCGGCTCGCCGGCTTCCCCCAACCCGGCGCAACAGCGCAACTGCGCAAGACACCACCACCCATGGAGGACTTGGTGAGGGGGAGGGGCGCCAGTGAGAGCAGCGCCTATTTCAATGCCGGCTCGCCAGCTTCCCCCAACCCGGCGCAACAGCGCAACTGCGCGGTACAGTACAGTATGTCCTGGAGAAATATGCCTCATCAGTGCCAACGCTAATTCCAGTAACATCGGCTGTGAGAGGACTCTGTTGGGGGCGGGGCGGGGATGTTAGTGAGAGTGGCACCTTCCAATTCACCCGCCCTGTTGAGCCTCAGAGGGGGGGGCTATGGACATGGGAGGAGGGCTGGTTGGGGAGGCAGAGGGTATCTCCCTTGATATGAGCGGGGCCCCTATTCAAGTAGTGTGGGGAAAGGGGAGGTATGGCGGTAGGAGTATGGACCAGTGTTACAAGGGAAGGTGAGATCGATGCTTAATATCTATCTCTCCTTCCAGTCCTTTTCCTAACCAAAGGGACGTGAGGGTCACTCCAGCCGTACCACAAACCCTGTCTCTGCTCCTGTGCAACGCCAGGTCTATTAAAACCAAGACCCACATCCTCCATGATCTGATAGAGGATAACAACTGTGACCTGGCGTGCATAACCGAGACCTGGCTTGGGCCTGAAAGGGATGCTGTGTGGACTCAGGCCCTTCCTTCCGGGTACTCGGTGAAAGACCAGAACAGGTTAGGTGGGCGGGGGGGGGGTGTTGCCTTGGTGCATAAAAACACCTTGTCCCTAACCAGGAACCATGTTTGTCAGACTTCCTATATCGAGTGTATTTATCTGACCCTGAAGGCTAGAGACAGTCTAGGGATCCTGTTGGTCTACCGGCCACCCCGTGCACTAACAGACTCCCTTAATGAGCTGACACAGTTGGTCGGAACTGGTGCTGGAGTCTTCCAGGCTCTTAGTCCTGGGAGACTTCAACATCCCCTTCGCGGCCAACAATGTTCCATCTGGTGCGGCTCGGGAATTCATGGACACCATGACAGCCATGGACCTGTCTCAGCTAGTTATGGGTCCAACGCATTCTGCGGAAAATACACTTGATATGGTCTTCTGTACGGACATGGAAACTCTGTGGGCGGAAATTACTAAAATTTCCGCTCTGTCATGGACGGATCATTTCCTGGTAGAGGCAAGCATCAAGGCATCAACCCAGATCCCCGCCCCCCGGGGGTAGCGGACCTATTAGAATGGTCCACCCTTGTAGGCTGATGGAACCTAATATCCCTAGAGGGATATATGGCTGGAAATGACGGCGACACTGTTGATGCCCTAGTCAACACCTGGAATATGGATCTCTCTAGGGCTATGCACAGGATCGCTCCCAAGTGCCCTCTCAGGCCTGCTTCCCAAAAGAAGCCCTGGTATACGGAAGATCTCGGGGCCAGGAAGCGGATTCTGCGACGGCTAGAGCATGCCTGGCGGAAACACCAGCGTTTATTTGACAAGGCTGTCCTAGACCACCTCTTGAAGGACAATGGAGAGGCGATACGAGCAGCTAAGAACTCGTTCTATGCTGCTTGTGTCGTGTCCGCAGAGTCGCGTCCAGCAGAGTTGTTCAGGGTAGTGAGGGAGCTAACTCAGCTCCCTCCTGCCCCGAACCAGATCCTTGAACCTACTAAGGCCTGCTGTGACCAATTTAACAACTTCTTCGCGGATAAAATCTCTTGGATAAATGAAGGTCTGGATGCCAGTGTTAAAGCAGAATCCAGAGCAGAGGTGTCCAGAGCTTCTGTGGACTCAGTTGTGCTGGATCAGTTTGAGTCTGTCAGTACCGAGAATGTGGACAAGATCCTTAGAAGTGTTAGGAAAACAACTTGCTCCCTCGACCCTGTCCCTCGTGGCTAGCGGCACAGGGGGGTCTGGCTGTAACATTATTGTTACGCCGGATTCTTAATACATCCTTGAGGGAAGGGCAGTTTCCAGATAATCTTAAATTGGCAGTTGTAAGACTGATACTGAAAAAGCCCTCCCTCGACCCCCTGGTTTATAACAACTATTGGCCAGTTTTGCTGCTGCCATTTTTGGGGAAGGTGATCGAGAGGGCGGTTGCGATCCAGCTTCAATCGATCTTGGATGAAACGGATTATCTAGATCCATTTCAAACCTGTTTCCGGGCGGGCTACGGGGTCGAGACTGCCATGGTCGCCCTAGTCGATGATCTCCGTCTGTGCATCGACAGGGGTAGCATGTCCCTGTTGGTGCTCTTGGACATCTCAGCGGCTTTCGATACCATCGACCATGGTATCCTTCTGGAATGCCTAGTAGAGGTGGGAATCGGAGATCATCCGGAGGCATGGGGTGCGGGGTTATCAGTACGCTGATGACACCCAAATAGTCTTCTCTATGTCTCCGACTGATGCAGTGACCAGGGATGGCGTCGCTCCTCTCGTGGCCTGTTTGGAATCGGTAATGGGCTGGATGAGGGAAAACAGACTCAGCCTGAATCCAGAGAAAAAGGAAGTACTCGTGATAGGTTCTCCCGGCCCAGGGATGGAGGTGGTTCCACCTGTCCTGAGCAGGATCACGCTTCCCGTAAAGGACACGGTACGCAGCTTGGGGGTGCTCCTTGACTCGTCGCTCCATCTTACTTCCCAGGGGGATGTGCCGGTCAGGAGCACTTGTTTTCAGCTTCGGCTAATACGCCAGCTGCGCCCCTACTTGGACCAGAGGGACCTTGAAACTGTAGTACATGCTCTGGTAACCTCCTGATTGGATTTCTGCAACGCGCTCTACATGGGGCAGCCTTTGTATCACACTCGGAAGCTGCAACTAGTGCAGAATATGGCAGCACGTCTGGTCACTGGTGCTCCCAGGGCCTGCCATATAACACCAGTATTAAAAGATCTCCACTGGCTGCCTATTCGCTTCCGGGCTCAGTACAAAGTGCTGGTTATTACCTATAAAGCCCTAAATGGCTTGGGCCCAGAGTACCTGAAGGACCGCCTCTCCTCATACAATCCGCCCCGCACACTTAGGTCCACCGGGCAACAGTTATTAAGAGTCCCAGAGGCCAGATCATCAACCACCATGAAGAGGGCGTTTTCCATCTCGGCCCCTAGCCTCTGGAACTCACTGCCCATTGAGCTCCACTCAGCTGCCTCTCTCACCCAGTTTAAAAAGGGGTTAAAAACTTATCTATTCGGGCAGGCCTACCCCTGATATTCCTCTTCTTGTTGTAATTTTCCCTCATCCCCCCCCCCCCCATTGTGAGCTGGCTTGGTATATTGCCATGTATTGCTGTATTGATATTGACATTGTTATTGTTTGTTGTTGGAATGCTTTAACTTATGTATATGTTGTGCACCGCCCTGGTCATTGGAAGGGCGGTATATAAATAAAGATTTTATTATTATTTATTATTATATTTGAGATTGCGTATATTTTAGGTGATGTTATATATAGACGTTTTAATTGTTTGAATTGTATAATAATGTCAAAGGTTTTATGTGTGAGATGCCTTGGGACCCTCTGGGAAGAAAGGTGGGATATCAATGAAATAAATAAAATAAATCCTGGGGAAAGAAGCGACATAAGAAAAAACCCATAAAACCCTCAGTTTTTGCTAACACTACTTTTCCGGCGGTTGTTTTGGAAGGAATCGATTCCGGAGTGTGTTCATCAAGAGGGAACGATGTTGGATCTGAAATCGCATCATTCTGGAGAGCAGGGACAACAGCAGAGGGGCTGGTCAGGGGGTCTCACCCACCCAGCCTTCCTGTTGCGTGAAATCCGCCATTTTTTCAAGTCTACCGAACGTGTGACTCGGCTTCGATTTTCTTATCGGATCAGCTATAAGCTAATCTATTAATCCTCTGAATGTGGTGGGCACGAACATTTCTCCCTGTGTTTCTAGAGATAAGGCGACAGTGTGGTCCTATTTAGGGGGGTTTGAATTGTTTTTTTTAAATTTCAGTACTATGATCGGTTACACGTTTTTTTGACGTACAGGAAAAATAACAGAAGTAATCAAGGGTTCTCAAAGGTAGAATTTCTAAGGCCCAGTACAGATGGGCTGTTTGCACTGGCTTTGGGGAGATTTTAGGGCTTCAGAGGGCTGGGCATCCCGATGCGCCCAGCCCTTCTATGAGCGCTCATGCATCATAATGTTGCTGCCCTGTCCTCACGGGGTGCAGCATTCTGATGCACGGGCACCGAAACTCCCAAACAGCTCTCATCGGAAGAGGCATCATAGTACTGCGTTGCAGCACTTGTGATGCCACAAAAAAGAAGCTGCTCTAGGCAATTAATTTTCCAGCATTGCATTGTTGCCGCACCGTTTGGTGGCTGCAGCAACGATGCGGGGTATACAGGGCCAGCTTTCAGCCGCCCATCTGCAGTCCCCACTAGCTCTTTGGCAAGCATTAACCTCCTTTGAAATTCAGTGACTGCTTGAATGCTGCTCTCCGTCTGCTTTTCTTCCTCGTCCGCTGCCCGTCCGCTTCTCTTCCTTGTCCGCTGCCCGTCCGCTTCTCTTCCTCGTCCGCTGCCCGTCTGCTTCTCTTCCTCGTCCGCTGCCCGTCCGCTTCTCTTTCTGGTCCGCTGCCCGTCCGCTTCTCTTCCTCGTCCGCTGCCCGTCCGCTTCTCTTCCTCGTCCGCTGCCCGTCCGCTTCTCTTCCTCGTCCGCTGCCCGTCCGCTTCTCTTCCTCGTCCGCTGCCCGTCCGCTTCTCTTCCTCGTCCGCTGCCCGTCCCCTTCTCTTCCTCGTCCGCTGCCCGTCCGCTTCTCTTCCTCGTCCCCTGCTCGTCCGCTTCTCTTCCTCGTCCGCTGCCCGTCCGCTTCTCTTCCTCGTCCGCTGCCCGTCCGCTTCTCTTCCTCGTCCGCTGCCCGTCCGCTTCTCTTCCTCGTCCGCTGCCCGTCCGCTTCTCTTCCTCGTCCGCTGCCCGTCCGCTTCTCTTCCTCGTCCGCTGCCCGTCCGCTTCTCTTCCTCGTCCGCTGCTCGTCCGCTTCTCTTCCTCGTCCGCTGCCCGTCCGCTTCTCTTCCTCGTCCGCTGCCCGTCCGCTTCTCTTCCTCGTCCGCTGCTCGTCCGCTTCTCTTCCTCGTCCGCTGCCTGTCCGCTTCTCCTCCTCGTCTGCTGCCTGTCCGCTTTTTTTCCTCATCCGCTGCCCGTCCGATTCTCTTTCTTGTCCGCTGCCCGTCCGCTTCTCTTTTTCGTCCGCTGCCCGTCCGCTTCTCTTCCTCGTCCGCTGCCCGTCCGCTTCTCTTCCTCGTCCGCTGCCCGTCTGCTTCTCTTCTTCGTCTGCTGCCCGTCTGCTTCTCTTCCTCGTCCGCTGCCCGTCTGCTTCTCCTCCTCGTGCGCTGCCCGTCCGCTTCTCTTCCTCGTCCGCTGCCCGTCCGCTTCTTTTCCTTGTCTGCTGCCCGTCTGCTTCTCTTCCTCGTCCGCTGCCCGTCCGCTTCTCTTCCTCGTCCGCTGCCCGTTTGCTTCTCTTCCTCGTCCGCTGCCTGTCTGCTTATCTTCCTCATCCGCTGTTGCAGATGGATGCGTGTACACACAGACGGATATTACGTTATTGATATACGTAGCTGATCTGTGCGTGGCAGTCAGTTCAGAGCAGATAGTAGGGAAAGGGCAGGAGGAGCTGTCAAAGAAGTTCATTCAGAAAGATGATCTGGGTGATCTGAGAAACTGCCTAGGCAGAGAGGTAGAGAGGACGCAGGATGGTAGAGGAAGAAGATGGAAAAGCTGGTGGAGAAGTGTGGACTAGAGAATGCAAAGGAGGCGAAGAGCCCAATGAATTCTGGTTACTCCAGTGGAGAGTCATCAGAAGGAAAATGTCCAGATATGGGACAAAAATGACGGGGTTACCTTGGGTCATTCAGGAGCTATGCTAAGTCAGCATTTGGGAAGAGCTGAGTCACAGGAGGTGACATCATCAGAGGTTGAAATGCAAAGTCACACTGCAAGGAGATCTTGTACATATGGAAAAGAGCAGGAAGAGGTGGGACAAAGGGCCTGAGCTTGGCACATGGTTATAAGGGGCGGAGTCTCATTGTACAGTGTGGGTTGATGGCGTTGTGTGTAGTACAAGTAGCTTTGTCAGAGAGAACGAGATTGTAAGCAGTGCAACCTGAAGATAAAAGACTCCATGAGAGATATCAGTGTGTTGTCTTCTTTGCTGCTTCTGAGAGAGGGAGAAGGAGTTCTCCAGTCTGCACAGAGCTTTGTGACGCTTCTTTAGTGGCCATCCAGGTTCATAGCTTCAGCATGGTAAAACGTGGTCCGCACAATCACGCTAACACTGCACCCGTTCCTTGAGACGTTAGATCTGCCTGGACTCGACTCTGGGCTTTGATGCCCAGCTCTCCGCAGTGGGCAGGAGTGCATTTGCACAGCTTAAACATATGCACCAGCTGCGCCCATTCCTTGAGACGTTAGATCTTCCTGGACTCGACTCTGGGCCTGGATGCCCAGGTCTGCACAGTGGCCAGGAGTGCATTTGCACAGTTTAAACATATGCACCAGCTGTGCCCATTCCTTGAGACTTTAGATCTGCCTGGACTCGACTCTGGGCCTGGATGCCCAGGTCTGCACAGTGGCCAGGAGTGCATTTGTACAGTTTAAACTTGTGCGCCAACTGTGCCCATTCCTTGAGACGTTAGATCTGCCTGGACTCCACTCTGAGCTTGGATGCCCAGGTCTCAGCAGTGGCCAGGAGTGCATTTGCACAGTTTAAACTTGTGTGCCATCTGTGCCTGTTCATCAGATTTGGCTATGGTGACACAGGCCTGTCCCATGAGACATCAGATGGCTATGGTGACACAAGCCTTGACAGCATCCCATTTGGACTACTGCAATGCACTCTACCTGGGGCTGCCTTTGGAAACTGTCCGGAAACTTCAGCGGGTTCAAAACCCTGCAGCCAGAATGCTGAGCAGAACCAGTTACTGGGAGCATATAACTCTCTTGTTAAAACATCTCCGCTGGTTGATTGTTTGTTTCCAGCACAATTAAAAGTGCTGATTATTACCTATAAAGCCCCACATGGCTTGGGTCCCGACTATTTGAGAGACACTATCTTCCCATATGAACATCCAAGAGCCCCAAGATCTGCAGGAGAAGGCTTTCTCTTGATCCCATGAAGATCAGAGGCTCACCTAGTGAGGAGACGACAGAAAGTAGTGTGGGGTTTTTGTCTCTTTTTAACGTGTGTATATTTTATGTGATTTTATATTTTATATTGCATATATTTTAGGTGATTTTATATATAGACGTTTTAATTGTTAGAATGTTATAACAATTTTACAGGTTTTATCTGTGAGATGCCTTGGAACCCTCCAGGAAGAAAGGCAGGATATCAATGAAATAAATAAAATCAAATAAATCCTGAGGGGAAGAAGTGACATAGGAACAAAAAAACAAAAAAAAAAATACACAAAAAGCTATCTCCATTAGCCTCAATATGACAGACCTTGGAGCAATATTCAAGGACAGATGAGAAAGGAGAAGATCTTGGGGCTCTTGCAGGTTTTACAGAGCAGGTGGGTTTTCACTTTGTTTTTGACTTGTGCATATTTTATGTGATTTTATATTTTATATTGTGTATTTTTTATGCAATTTTATATGTAGATGTTTTAATTGTTTGAATTTTATAACCATTTAAAAGGTTTTATCTGTGAGCCGCCTTGTGTCCCTCCGGGGAGAAAGGCAGGATATATATGAAATAAATTAATAAATAAATACATAAAATAACATAAATACCGTTAAAACAATAGACATAACAACACAAACAAATTGCACAGAAAGCTATGTCTTGTAGCAGATAATATTAACCATAACAGAAAGCAACAGACACTTGATAAACCAAACCACAGCAGAAATCAAATATTCCTTTGAAAAAAACAAAGTTTTGTACATCATCCATTTTCCTTCCTTCCTTCCTTCCTTCCTTCCTTCTTTAATTAAAATCTTAAACCACTTTTTAGTCCGAACTGTGGTAGATAATACTAACCATAGGAGAAATCAACAGACGCTTGGTAAACCAAACCACTAGTAAATGATACAAATCCCATTGATTCATTGTGGTAAGGACGAGGCATTGAATTTAACCCAAACTGGTGGATATACTGGCTTCACAGAAATACACAAACACCACATTTACACATTGGGGGGAAAAATCTGTGTGGTTTTTGTGTGTTCTCTCAGGAAAAGAAAACCTGACAGAATGAGAACATTTGCTCCGTAAAACTTCAACTGTTTCTGCCTATTCACTTTTTGCAACATGAAAACAGTTGTGAGATGTTGCAGAGACCTCCTTCCTAGCATCCGTCCTGCCTTTAAGAGACATCATTGAGCTTGGTCTTGAGAGGGACCTCTCCCTAAAACACTGTTGTTGGTATTTATTGCTATAGAAAAAGAGAAAAGAGGGCTCACCTGATCATCCAAGTGCAATTTCTGGAAACGGTTATGTAGATTCTTCATAGGAACTGCTAAGATGCCAGAAAAGGAGAGAAGCCCCCCATACACAAATACACACAACATACAAAAGCATTCCCTTGTTACAAGAATACAAAAGCAATGTATTAAAGGAGGTCACACAGTGATCAGATGCAAAGAGAAGAAGGGATCCAATGCAAAGGGGACTTGCTGGTTATTTTTCTTGAAAGTTTGCTTTCTGGTCTGTATGTGAGCCGAAGACTCATGCGAAACAAGAGACTAAAGGCATCAGTGCCTCACTCCCACCATTGCCAAAGAGCACTTGACTAAAAACACAGCATTTTGAAATTTCTGCAAAGGAAGACACTAGAACAAGGGCCCCAAATGCATTCAAAGCCCAATCGCAGCAACGTGTCGGAGGGTCACTCACTGTCCAGTTGCCTTCTCCCGTGAACATCCAGAGACTGGCACCCATAGATTGGCACAGGGACTGGCATCCGTCCCAACGAGGCCGCAGTTGCTCCGCAGAAAGGATCCTGAAGGACCAAGAAATGATGCCCGTCACTCTGGCGCTGCCAAGGAATCGCAGGACCCTCACTCTTGGGTGGCTGCAGTGCTGCAGGATTAATGCCGCATGAAAGCCTGGGATGTGTAGTTGGCTTTCCATTGTTGCTCAGGTTCATTTTGTAGCCTGCCTGCCTGCCTTCCTTCCTTCCTTCCTTCCTTCCTTCCTTCCTTCCTTCCTTCCTTCCTTCTTTTTACAATTAAAGCCTTATGCCACTTGTTCATTCTAACTGTAGTACACTAACCACAGTAGACATTTTCCTTTGCGGACTTAAAAAATCCAAAGTATTGTGTCCCATCCATTTACCCTTCCCTCCCTCCCTCCTTCCTTCCTTCCTTCCTTCCTTCCTTCCTTCCTTCCTTCTGCAATTAAAGCCTTAAACCACTTGTTAATCCTAACTGTAACAGAAAATAATAACCAGAGCAGAAACCAACAGACACTTGGGAAACCAATCCACTTCTCCAAATCCCATGGATTCACTCCGCTTGGGACAAGCCATTCATGACTTTAGCCCAAATTCTCTCTTTGATTTTCTGTCCTTTCTTTTCATTGCCCTCCTAATGCTTGATGAAAGCCAATGTGTAACAGCCAATATCCAGAATTATAAACTGACCAGAATCCCTGAGTTAACTTTAAGAAACAGTTGGCTACAGCTTTCAAAAACATTCTAGCTGTTTCTATTTCCTCTCTGAAAGAGATTTTAAACTTTCCTTTAGGCCGCAGTTGCTCTAACCGCTCAGCCTGATGGTCCTTCGCTTCTGCCAAGAGAAGGACATGGAGACTGGCAGTTGCCCCGGCACAGCCTGGATCCTTCCGCCTTCGTTGTACGCATCACAATGGCGCAAAAAAGTAGTTCCTGGAAGCCTTGAGCCAATGGAGAGAAAAGTCCATTGCTGTCCATTGTGAGATATTGGATGGAGAAGGGACTATTTTGCTGCAGTGCAGATGCAGCCTTACTTTCTCTCTGATCTGGCAGAGAGAGTCCCCATTAATCCTCTGCCTTCCCACTTTTCCAGCTACTTTTAAAACGTCCCGTTTTCTCTCCCCTCTTCACACTTTCCCCCTTTTGTCCTCAGCTGACTTCACCTGCTGCAAAATTAGGTTCAAAGCGAAAAAGTAGTTCACACTCCATAAACTCAGGAAGGTGAAGAGGAAATGCTGGAGCGTCCCTGCCATCCCATTGCCAGTCTAATGGCAATATATCCACCACCTGCCCATCTGGTCGCTTCTGGACATGAAATGAGGGCAGCGCCATTGAGGAATATTGGCTCAGGGAGAAGACAGGTAGGTTTGACATCCCAAGGAACGGGTGCAGCTGACGCGAAAGTTTAAGTGTGAAAACACACTTCTGGCCACGGCTGAGACGTAGACATCCAGGCACAGAGAGGAGTCAGGCAGATATCACATCTAAAGGAATGGGCGCAGCTGACGCGAAACTTCAAGATTTGAAAATGAACTGCTGGCCATGACTGGTGCCTGGGCATACAGGCTCAGAATGGAGTCAGGCAGATATCACGTCTGAAGGAATGGGCGCAGCTGACACGAAAGTTTAAGATGTCAAAATGTACTGCTGGCTACGGCTGAGACCTAGGCATTCAGGCTCAGAGAGGAGTCAGGCAGGTATGACGTCTGAGGGAATGAGCGCAGCTGACCGAAAGTTTAACTGTGAAAATGCACTGCTGGCCACTGCTAAGTCCTGGGCATCCAGGCTCAGAGAGGAGTCAGGTAGGTATGACGTATCAAGGAACAGGTGCAGCTGACGCAAAAGTTTAAAATGTGAAAATGCACTGCTGGCCACGGCTGAAATCCAGGCTCAGAGAGGAGTCAGGTAGGTATGATGCATCAATTAATTGGTACAGCTGACGAAAAAGTTTAAGATGTGAAAATGCACTACTGGCCACGGCTGAGACCTAGGCAACCAGGCTCAGAGAGGAGTCAGGCAGTTATGAAGTCTCAAGTAACGGACGCAGCTGACGCAAAAGTTTTAGTATGAAAATGCACTTCTGGCCACATCTAAGTCCTGCGCATCCAGGCTCAGAGAGGAGTCAGGCAGGTATGACATCTCAAGGAATGGATGCAGCTGACACTAAAGTTTTAGTGTGAAAATGGACTGCTGGCCACGGCTGAGTCCTGGAAATCAGGCTCAGAGCGGAGTCAGATAGGTATGACGTAGCAAGGAACAGGTGCAGCTGACGCAAAGATTTGAGTGTGAAAATGCACTTCTCGCCACATCTGAGTCCTGGGCATCTAGGCTCAGAGAGGAGTCAGGCAGGTATGACATCTAATGGAATAGGTGCAGCTGATACGAAAGTTTAAGTGTAAAAATGCACTTCTAGACATGTCTGAGTCCTGGGAATCCGGGCTCGGAGAGATGTCAGGTAGGTATGACGTATCAAGGAACAGGTGCAGCTGACACAAAAGTTTAAGATGTGCAAATGCACTGCTGGCCACGGCTCAGACCTAGGCATCCAGGTTCAGACAGGAGTCAGGTAGGTATGACGTCTCATGGAATGGGTGCAGCTGACACGAAAGTTTAAGTGTGAAAATGCACTTCTGGCCTTGTCTGAGTCCTGGTCATCCAGGCTCAGAGAGGAGTCAGGTAGGTATGATGTAGGAAGGAATGGGTGCAGCTGATTCAAAATTTTAAGAGGTGAAAATGCACTGCTGGCCACGGCTGAGACCTAGGCATCCAGGCTCAGAGAGAAGTCAGGTAGGTATGACCTATCAAGGAATAGGTGCAGCTGACACAAAAGTTTACGATGTGAAAATGCACTGCTGGCCACGGCTGAGACCTAGGCATTCAGGCTCAGAGAGGTGTCAGGCAGGTATGACGTCTGAAGGAACGGGCGCAGCTGACCGAAAGTTTAATTGTGAAAATGTACTGTTGGCCACGGCTGAGTCCTGGGCATCGAGGCTCAGAGAGGAGTCAAGTAGGTATGACGTATCAAGGAACGGGTGCAGCTTACGCAAAAGTTTAAGTTTAAAATGCACTTCTGCCAATGGCTGAGACCTCGGCATCCAGGCTCAGAGGGGAGTGTTCCAATTCTCCCTTTACATTTCCAACATTTATTAGATCGTTGGGTGTTCAGTTTAGACAATCTAGGCAGACTTAAATACCATCTATGGAACAATTTTTATGCATTCTCTTTTAAATTATTGCATCTTGTGAAACTCTGGGTATTTTTCCAAGAGTGTTCCCAACTCTCTAACGGGATTGTCCTACCAATATTTTTCATCCACCTCAACATATATTCTTTAATAGTTTCTTCTTTTAATTCTATCTCAAGGAGGATTTTATATGTTTTTTTAAATAAAGCCTTTTTCTCCTCCCATTATGATTTTATCAAAGGACTTCATTTCTATTTCTATACCATTCACAACTATATCTTTATTAAATTTTTGTTTTATTTGTAAGTATTGATACCAATTAATTGGTCTTCCTTCTTCTATTAATTGTTCTCTTGATTTTATTATCATACCCTCATTTGTGACAATAAGAAGATCTTGATAATTCATCCAATTGTATTGATGCTGGATTTTTGCCATCGTTGCTCTAGTCTCCTTCCCACTGGTTTTGTCACCAACAGCCCAATAGTTAACTGGGGGCAAATAATAATAATAATAATAATTATAATAATAATGATAATTTTTATTTTTTACCCACCCCTCTGTTGAAACAATCGGGGCAGGGGGTACAACAGATTAAAAACAATTACAGTTAAAATGTCCCAAGAATCCCAACCCCAGCCACCCACCTCTTAAATTAAACTGACAAGAATTAAAATCAAGTTACGTGTACTATGAAATAAAAATAAAAATAAAACAACATATCACACATATTAAAACCCGTAGTGCTGGCCACAGCATAGGGTAACCTCAGAATGTGAGGAGCCAGGGAATCTTCTGGAAGATTTTTGGAGCCAGGAAGATTATAGGGTTTCTGGGAAGGCCTGCCGGAAGAGATGCGTATTTGGCTACACTTTGTGGGAAGCTGTGTTAAGGAGCTTTTGTGTCTACTGCCTTGGCCGTTTCCCTATTCCAGAGATGTGCCCAGGGCTTCGACAGGATCAGCTGCCAAGGCAACAGGAACCCATCTTCTCTAAAGGAGGCTGTCATGAGGCCATTGCTGAAAAAGACCACCTTGGATCCCACTGTTTTGGATAACTATTGGTCCGTCTCTAATATTCCATTCTTCAGCAAGGTTCTGGAGTGAGTGGTGGCCTCCCAGGTTCAGGGGTTTCTGGATGAAACAGATTATCTAGATGCATTTCAATCTGGTTTCAGACCTGGCTATGGGACGGAGACAGCTTTGGTCACCTTGGTGGATGACCTCCAGAGGGAACTGGACAGAGAGAGTGTGTCCATGTTGGTTCTGCTGCATCTCTCAACGGCATCCGATGGTTTTCTTCTTGGCTGCCTCTCTGGGATGGGACTTGGGTCACTGTTATGCAGTGGTTCTGGTCTTTCTTGGAGGGATGGACTCAGAAGGTGGTGTTGGGGACACCTGTTCGACTCCTTGACCTGTGGGTCCTTCAGGGTTCTCTTCTGTCCCCCATGTTGTTCAGCATCGACATGAAACCTCTTGGAGAAGTCATCTGGAGTACTGGAGTGAGGTGTCACCAGTATGCTTACCCGTTCCCATTGAGATTGGATGATCAGGTAAGTTACCTTTTTTGTATTTCAAGAGCAAGTCTCAATAAATACAAACAACACTGTGTTAGGAACAGATCCCTAACAAAACCAATCTCTGGGATGCATCGTAAAGGCAGTAATGATGCTAATAAGGAGGTTTCTGCAACATCTTAATGACTGTTTTCAGGTTGCAAAAAGTGAATACCTGAAACAGTTGAAGCTTTACGGTGCAAATGTTCACCTTCTAACTCTGTCAGGTTTTCTTTTTCCTGAGAGAACACCCTCCTGTGTTCTCTCAGGTTTTGCTTTTCCCCTTGTTGCATTGCCAGAAAAAAGCAAAAGGCGCTGGTGGTTGGCACTCCTGGTTCCCAGGATGGGGTTCAAGTCCCCACGGAGCCCCGCTTTGCTCCCAATGCAGCTCTCCTCTCCTCTTTCTGCCTTTTCCTATTTCACATACAGTGCTCCCTCCACATTCCCTGGGCTTAGGGACACAGGACCCACGTGAAAGCAGGAAAACTGCAAATAAAAGCACACTTGTGCACCTCGCTAGAAATTTCTAGGTCCTCCAGCACAACTCTTATGTTGAACATCTGCTGGAAGTTAACCATAGCATTGTGCCAGAGGATGTACAAATGCCTAGAGAAGTGTTCTTTCTAGGAATCTCTAGGTCCTCCTGGGCAACATCTGTGAAAATTGCCCATAGAGTCACACTGGAGGACCTAGAGATTCCTAGAGGGAACATTTTAATAAAATCTACAAAAGTCAAACCAGGAAATGTAGAGGGATAAATGTACTTCCATTTGAATGAATACATAGGAGTTTATCACATGGGAGGAATTTCTCTCACTACTCTTTCATACGAGGCTAAATTGGAAGTATAATTTAAGGTCAATTCGAATGCAATCATGGGTTTTATGTTATTGCAAATTAACTCTTCGCACGCAAATTCGGGCAGGAGGGAAGCCAATTCGAATGCAATCATGGGTTTTACTTTATTGCGAATTAAAGCTTTGCATGCAAATTCGGGCAGGAGGGGGTTATTTTCGGGTAATGGGAAGTAATTCCGAACGGAGCAGGGGTTCTTCCGAATGGAGCAGGGGTTCATGTAAATTCGCTAAACAAGCGAATTTACATGAATCCGCATTGGCTCCATTCGGAGTTGGGAGAAATTCCTCCCGTTTGAAAGAGTCCTCAGTTTCGAAAGAAATGGAAGTGAGGCCAGTTTGGAATTGAGTATTGATACTGCATTGCGTTCAGAACTGCCTGAAATTGCCTCTCAGTGCCCGAAATTGCGTGTGATAGTTTCTCACACAATCATAGGAAACCCCATGATTATGTTCGGAAGGACTTCCCATTACCCGAAAATGTGTGTGATCAGCTTTCATGCAGTCACGCGAAACCCCATGATTGCATTCAGATTGCCATTGGATTATACTTCCAGTTCCCTTCGTGTGATAAACTCCATAGTCTTTGTGCATCAAGATCTTAATGTGTGTGTGTGTGTGTGTGTGAGATATAATTTCAAGGAACAAAAATAGCCCAGCTGTGAAAAGAAGTGTTTGGAAAGCAGCAGCAGGAGACTTTGTGCAACAATCTGGAAACAGATTTGGGGGAACTGAAAGACTATGGTTGCACACACATCTCTATTGTCACAACTTCAAGGGAAGTAATAGGGCCACTCTATTCTGCTTTGGTCAGGCCCCACCTGGAATACTGTGTCCGGTTCTGGGCCCCACAATTCAAAAAGGATGTGGAGAAACTGGAGCCATGTGTCCAAAGGAGGGCAACTAAAATGGTGAAGGGTCTGGAAACCATGAAGCCCTATGAGGAAAGACTTAGGGAACTGGGGAGCTCAGTGTCACCACTACGCTGATGACAATCAGATCTATTTCTCAGTGACCAGATCGTCTGCTCAGACCTCAGATGGCATCTCTCCTCTCAATGACTGCCTTGTGGCCGTAATGGATTGGATGAGGAAAAACCGATTGAAGCTCAATCCAGACAAAACAAAGGTACTCACAGTCACAGGCCCGAAACCAGGTCTGGGAATACAACTTCCAGTCCTGGATGGAGTCACACTCTCCTCAAAGGACTCTGTTCGCAGTCTGGGGGTACTCCTTGACCCGTCGCTTCACATGACTAGTCAGGTGAATGCGACGGTCAGGAGTGCCTGTTATTAGCTTCGGCTGATACGCCAGGTGCACCCTTTCCTGGAGAGGAGGGATCTGGAAACTGTGATAGACGCACTGGTAACCTCACGTTTGGACTACTGTAACGCATTCTACATGGGGCTACCCTTGTGCCTAACCCGGAAACTACAACTGGTCCAAAATATGGTAGCCAGACTTCTCACTGGAACATCTAGGAGAGAGCACATCACTCCTGTGCTTAAGGCTCTCCACTGGCTGCCGACCAGTTTCCGGGCACAGTACAAGGTGTTGGTTTTAACCTTTAAAGCCCTACATGGCTTGGGCCCATCCTATCTAAGGGACTGCCTCTTCCCATATGAACCCCCCCTCCCCCACACACTTCGGTCCTCTGGGAGGAATTTGCTGCAACCCATGAAGACCAGGCTGGTGCAGACCTCCGAGAGGGCCTTTTCGGCTGTTGCCTCCAGGTTGTGGAATGACCTGCCGGATGAGATGTG
Organism: Urosaurus nigricauda; assembly: GCA_034509955.1. Classification (NCBI taxonomy): domain Eukaryota; kingdom Metazoa; phylum Chordata; class Lepidosauria; order Squamata; family Phrynosomatidae; genus Urosaurus; species Urosaurus nigricauda. Next base: position 377,347,524 of record JAOEGL010000001.1, on the reverse strand, counting down.
TCTTATTTCATCATTAGAAGGCTTTAAAAAAGTCCTAAAGATGTATCACAGATGCTGGTGAAACATCAGGAATAAACTCTTCTCAAACATGGCCACATAGCCTGAAAAACCCACAAAAACCTATAGATACCAGCCCTGAAAGCCTTCGACTTCACATTAAATTAAAATGTTAAAAAGTATTTTTACTTTTAAATTTTATTTAATTTTTTAAAAGAAACATCACATTTTAACAAATCATAGAATCATAGAGTTGGAAGAGACCCCAAGGGGCATCCAGTCCAACCCCATTTGTGCCATGCAGGAACTCTCCATCAAAGCATCCCTGACAGATGGCCATCCAGCCTCTGCTTAAAGACCTCTAAGGAAGGAGACTCCACCACAATCTCCGAGGAAGGAGTGTGTTCCGCTGTCGAACAGCCCTTACTCTCAGGAAGTTCCTCCGAATGTTGAGGTGGAATCTCTTTTCCTGGAGCTTGCATCCATTGTTCACTTTAACCATGCGAAACAACATATATATTAATACATTTATTCTGTACATATGATATTGTCATTTAAAGGTATAATTTTTTTAAAAAAATTGCTAGTTGTTTTACATCACAACTATTAAAATAACATTCAGTGGTATATGGGATTTACAATTTATGAGTAACATTAGTACAGAAATCTTTCCTAAGGATTCTATATGGTGTGAGCCGGAAGGAGATCAATGGGTTGTGTTTCACACAATGAGTTACCGCAGCAGGTGACCCCAACCCTAGGGACACCACTGATTTTCCCCAAGTTTAATTCGGAGCAAAGTTGGGCTAAGGGCAAAAATTAGGAACCTTCCCTGCAAGGAGCAGGACTATTGGTAACGGCTTTGGGGTGAGTGCAGCTTTTCCCACCAGTGTAGGCAAGCCCTTAATGCTCAAACCACTATACCGTGCTGCCTCTCCAAGGAGTTCATGACCAGATTTCTTTAGCAGAGCTTTGCCATTGCCTTCCTCTTAGGCTGAGAGAGCATGACACAAGCAGGTATTGAAACAGATCCAGGAATAGGGATTCAGCCTGTGTTAGATGGGGTCATGGTCTCTCTGAAAAGTCAGATTCATAGTTTGGGAGTACTTCTGGATCCAATGCTGAGCTTGGAAGCACAGGTATCAGCAGTGACAAGCAGTGCTTTTGCAGAACTTAAACCTGTGTGCCAACTGCACCGTTCCTGGTGAAGCAGACCTTGCCATGGTGGTACATGCCTTGGTCACATCCCATTTGGATTACTGCAATGCGTTCTACATGGGGCTGCCTTTGAAAAGTGCTGAGAAACTTCAGCTGGTCCGAAAAGCTGCAGCCAGGCTGTTAACTGGAGCTGGATACAGGGAGCATACAACTCGCTTGTTGCAACAAGCTCCTTGGCTGCCACTCCGTTTCTGGGCACAATTCAAAATGCTGGTTTTGACCTATAAAGCCCTATATGGCTTTGGTCCAGGCTATTTGAAGAACCATATCTCCCTTTCATTGAGAGAGGTCCTTTTCTCTGTCCCACTATCGAGCACATTTGGTAGGAACGAGAGAAAGGGCCTTTCGAGTGGCTGCTCCCAAACTCTGGAACTCCCTCCCTAGAGAGGCCAGGATGGCTCCATCCCTGCTGTCCTTCCGGCGGGAGGTAAAGAGGTTTCTATGCCATCAGGCTTTTGCATGACAGGGATGCTGTTTTGTTTTGCGTTTTGTTTTAAAAAGTTTTAAATTTGAATAATGTTGTGTTTTTAATTGTTTGTATTGTATAACTGTTTTTTTAAAACTTGTTATTTGTTTAAATTTGATATGTATAGTGGAATGTTTTAGATTTGTAAGCCGCCTTGAGTCTCTGTACTGGGAGGAAGGCAGGGTATAAATAAACATAACAACAACAACAACAAACCTAGTCTCGAAAGTCCTGACTGACCATACAAACCACTCCATCTCCTTCACTGAAGGTCTCTGGAGAGAAGTTGGATGACCATCTCAGATGGGGTTAGACTTAGGTGACCCTTGGGGACCTTTCCAACAGGATCTATCATTGTAAAGGAGACTCCAGCCGCCATGAATTTAGCCTGAGCTACACACATACACAGAGAGACAAACCCCCCAGAAATGAGCAGACAAGTCAGAAAGAAAAGGAATGTCGGCAGTTTTATTTACAACCACTGTGTACAAAAAAAGAGGTCCTAGCCACAACCAGAACAGTTACAAAGGCTCCTTCTCCCTCCTTCTCGATCGCCACTTTGGTTCAGCGTTTTCATATTCAGAAGGAGGAAGCGTGTGATGGATAACCTGCTTCCACACAACCCCCCGAGATGCCAGTTTCCAATCCTCCCTCTCCTTATTTCATCGACTGTCTAAATGCTTCATCCGGATGCCAAGCAGCCAAAGGTTCTCAGGAGAGGGAATGCGATCAATACATAGAACATTTATGGTTTTCATGTTTTCCTGTCTAGATTGATTGTGGTATATTTTTAGCTTCTCTGCAGCCTCCAGAGTGTCTGACCATGTTTGCGGCCTTAGGTCCAAGCTTGGAAAAGTTCCTTTTGGGGACAACAGCTCCCAGAATTCCCCAGCTGTCATCCCCAAAAGAACTTTTCCAAGCTCAGACCCAAGGCACAGGACAGCCCTTGGTACAGGCCATTTCTTGATTTAAAAAGACAGTGCCACAACCTTCTTTGTCATCTCTTGGTGCATGTTGAAGTGACTGTTGTTCTGGCTGGGGAAGAACACTGTCTCGCCCAAAAGCTTGCATACTCAAAAAATACACAGATCATATTTTTGGAATCTTTTCCAAGGGACCATTTGGAAAGTGGGTTTTTTTGGGATGAGGGCATGCACCCTCCAAACACCCTCAGTGGCCACTGACCACTTACATGCCAATTAATTCGCTCTGGATTTAAGTCTGAACTTTGTTGGGGGAAACAAAGGCCTCATTCCCACTTACAAAAAAAGTAGTTTGCAATCCAAATCGATGAATCGAGTCGACAGCAGAGCATGGTTCCCACTACATTTGCCCCGATCACATTTTTTCCCTGTAAAATAATCCACTTGTGGTTCACATTCACGAATGAATCGGTTCAAAATGGACCCACTCCAGCAGCCAAAGGGCACATTTAAATCAATTCTGATCCACATCTGGTTCACACTTGCACAAAATCGATGTTTCCAAAATGATGCGGAAAACATCAGCGTCAAAAAGTTGTGGGTTAAAAATGGGTCTAGCGCTTGGGCCCCGTCTCCTAATTGCTTCAGCGAATTGATTCAAGTGGGAATCAGGGTCATTTGAACTGGTTCAAACCAATTTGTGATCTGGTTTAAAAGGTAGAGGGAATCAGGCCTATGTACAGCTCCTTGAATCACTCCTCTAAAGTTCAGAGTTCAAACCCTGGGTGGGTTCCATGGATGGAGCAGCCACTGGTTGTTGGACTAAAACCTGGAACGGATGGAAGAATGGGGTTGGATTAGATGCCCTTTGGGACCCTTCCAACTCTAAGATTTCTAGGGGAGATACTACACAGAGAGACCCTCCTTTTTCCTTACTGGGTCACTTCACATGGGCCAAGACAGGAGGCAAAGGGAAACCAAGAAATGTTACTGCACTCAAGTAGCTGGTCCTCATGATCTGAAGAGAAGTGTTTGCTCAGAGAGTATATTTTATGTTTGTTTGTGTGTGTGTGTGTGTGTGTGTGTGTATATATATATATATATATATATATTTTGCAGGGAACTGTTCCCCAATTATGCTCCTTCCAAAAATCTAGGCACCACTTCCAAAATTATTCACCTAGTAGCCAGCCACAGCTTCTGTCATCCCATAAATGTTAGGCTTTGGAAGAATAAGACTGGCACAGTTTTTTTGTGAGGTTTTCGAGCAATGTGGCCATGTTCTAGAAGAGTTTATTCCCGATGTTTTGCCAGCATCTGTGGCTGGCATCTTCAGAGAATGCACTCTTCTAGGATAAACTCTTCTAAAACATGGCTACATAGCCTGAAAAACCCACAAAAAACTATGGATGCCATCCATGAAAGCCTTCGACTTCACAGTAAGACTTACACATTATAAAATAAATGGTACGCATCCAGAGAAGCCAGTCTTACTGTAATATCATGAAAAATCTCTTGGATAAGTACAGAAATGTGGGAACAAACTGCCCACATGGATCTGGTTTCAACGGGGATGAGGAATGCAGGCAGGGATGGGGAATGCTCATCCAACAACGGACCACTAGCAAACACTGGTCTAATCTGCACTGCAGAATTAATGTAGTTTGACATCACTTTAACTGTCATGGCTCCATCCTCTGGAATCCTGGGGTCTGCAGTTTGATGTCTGGAAATCATGCCCTATGAGAAGAGATCTAGGGAGCTGTGTATGTTTAGCCTGGAAAAGAGACAGTTAAATAGGTGATATGATAGCCCTGTTTAAGTATTTAAAGGGGTATCATATTGAGGAGGGAGCAAGCTTGTTTTCTGCTGCTCCAGAGAACAGGACCCAGAACAATGGATGCAAGCTCCAGGAAAAGAGAGTCCACCTCAACATTAGGAGGAACTTATTGACCGTAAGAGCTGTTCCAATGTAGAAGACACTGCTTCAGTGGAGTGGTGGAGACAGATGGCCATCTGTCAGGGATGTTTTGACTGAGAGTTCCTGCATGGCAGAAGGGGGTTGGACTGGATGGCCCTTCTTGGAGTCTCTTCCAACTCTACGATTCTGGGATTCTATGTGGCATCAGAGATCTCTGACGAAGAAGGCTAAATAGTTTGTTGTTGTCTGCCTTCAAGTTATTTCTGACTTATGGCAACCCTATCATGGGGTTTTCTTGGCAAAAATTGTTCCAAGGAGGTTTACCATGGCCTGAGGCTGAGAGAGGGTGATTTGCCCAAGGTGGGTCTCATAGCCGAGCTGGGAATCAAACCCTGATCTCAAGAGTCACAGCCAAATACCCAAACTGCTATGCCACACTGGCTCTCACCAAACTACAAATTCCATAGCATGGGATCATGGCATTATTTCTGTGGTGCAAACTGGACAATTATTTTATTACTATTACTATTTTTAAAAACCAAGGCATGCGGGTTTCAAGTCGCCACCACAGCTGCCTTCAGCAAAGCAATGCTAACTCTGCGCTAGCTTGGAGTTAGGAGACAAAATGAAGTTAATGGAAAGTAACGCGAAAGATTCTTTTCACGCTGATGACCGACATTAAAAATGGCAAAAGACACAAGACAACATTCACCCCAGAGGTGACTTGACTTTCCTCTGCTCGCTCCCAGACCCTCGCCCCATTTCGCTAACGCCCTTTTTCCTTTTTGGGAACTTCCACCCCCAACCCCTCGAGACACCGTCCCCCTCATAACCCGCCATTTCTACAAAGTGCGTTGGGTTCCATTTTGAACTGCCCGCCATTTTGTGGATAAAGAAATCCCAACAGAACCTGGGCTTAGAAAACAACATCCCACCGTCTTGAGGGTGTCCGTGCCCGTGCCCAACCCCTTCCCTCCCTCCCTGAAACACACAAGATGGTGTCACCAACCCATTCTCGTTTTTTTTCTTCACATTCACAAACAACGAAAGCAGAGGACAATCCCAATTCGTCAGTTTAACACTTTTTGCGCTCGAGACAGTTGCCGCCACGACCGCCGCCTGCCACACGCCATCTTCCCTTGGAGCTTTTAGTCCGAACGGTTATGAGCTGCGGGGCCTCTTTACCTGGAGGCCTCTTCTTTTAGCTCCTTGTTCTTCCGGACCTCTTCGGCATGTTTGTCCTGGAAAGGAAGAGGGTGGCAATGTTTGAGCTGATGCTACAAATTCTTGCTGTTGTTATTGGACCATATGCCTACTTTTAGTGACACGTAGTTAAACAAGGGGCCATGCACGGTTGGCCCTCTGCATTTGCAGCTTTCACTTTTGCAGAGCTGATTATTTGCAGATTTGGTTAATACGTTCTCTGGAGGACCTAGAGATTCCTAGAGGAAATATTGCAGGTATCCCAGGAAACAGTCAGGGAGACCCCAGAGATTTGCAAGAAAACCAGCAAGTTTCATTAGCCAATGCACTTCAGAGGAATAATTTCCAAAGCCTGAAGCCCAGATCAACAGGTCGAATTCCCTTTTTCAGGGATTCAAACAAAGAATTCTTAAGCTGCACACTGATTGGTATATAGGACTTAAACATAGATATAGTTTGTCCACTCATTGGTTACAGAAAAGTATCCATTTTGAACCCCACATAGATACTCATCGATCCCCCTTATCAGGACTGTTTTAACTCCCCGTTCCAGCCTGGCATTTTAAACAGTCCTTATTTTGGCTTAATGCAGACATTCAGGCGCCAGAGATGCAATGAAGAGGCCATGAAGATGTCTCTTTGGCCTGCTCAGTTATCTATCACAAAAACAGCATTTCCCCTATTTCATATCCAGGCCTTCTAACCTATTAATATATTGGCTATATGTGTTGCCTAATTCTCGAAATTAATTTTATTGATTTCTTTTACCCTCTTCAATAATACTTCTCTAGGCATTTTTAGGTCCTCCAGCACGATTCTATAAGTTTAGCAGAAACAGAAATGCTATTTGAAATTTTATATTCCACCTTATATATTTTTATATTTTGATTGTTTGATATTTGTAGGGCGTCTTTGTTATATATTGTGATGACCTATAGTTATCAGCAAATAAAACTGAACTAAACTGCCTCTGATTGTCACAGTCTTGCTTGCTGCTGGAAGGAGACCCCAGTTGGCACCTGAATGGACCTTCTTTGCCCAACGTGGCTGCCGGCTATTAAAAAGGTCTGGGGAGGAAACATTTACTGTGGTGGCATCTACACTACAGAATTAATGCAGATTGGCACTGCTTTAATTCGGCCCGATCCAGACGTTTGCATACCATAAAACCCCATGCTCATCCTGGGGTTTTGGGGAAACACTGGGGTTCTCTCCAACTTTTCCAGGTTGGGGGGCAAAGTCGGGTTAATGAGAAAAACCTGCAGTATTTCACCGGAAGTCACCAAGTGCCATATGAACAGACTTTGGGGTGAGGATGGGGTTTTTTTGTTCATGCAGACACCCCTGGTCTTAGTTGGTCCTTCAAATGCAATTGTAGGTTTCAAAGGAATACTAAAAACAGGATGATCTTTGCCTGACACTTGCAGCCCAGCATAGATCTCTCTGATCTAGTTCAACCTGCATCTCTTCTTTTTCTACTGCTAACCAACTGCTCACCTTTTCCTGCAAACGTTCCAACATGGCAGCTAAATGGGCTTCTCGGTTCTCTTTGTTGGACTCCATTTTCTGTATCAGCCGCTCCTTGGCCAACTTGATGAAATTGTTGTTCTCCTCAATCGCCTTCTGGATGACCTCCCGTTCGTGCTCTCGCTTTTCTGCTAGGTGCTTCAAGAGCTCTGCTTCCTGGTACTAAACCCACAAAACAAAACAAGAAACTCCCATTAATAACCAAATGATGGGGTCATTACACTTCACTGACTGGAGGAGGATGGGAGAAGCGTTGTGTGTATGGTAATCTTCCCCCAATCACGCAAAAAGGATGGAAGAAGGACAGGCGCAATCCACTTTAGCCTTCTTTGTCAGAGAGCTCTGGTGCAACCACAACCTACAATTCCCAGGATTCCCTAGCATGGGGCCAGGGCAGTTCAAGTGGTGTCAAACTAGATTATTTCTGCAGTGTGTTTTGTCCTTGAGAAGCAGAACTGCAGCAGAAGAAACCCATTGCATGAAGGCAGTCATGCTCATGCAATAGCAGCAAGACTGAGAGCCTATTGACAGGTTTTGCCCATCAATTAAAAGGTACACAACAGTAATGACACAAGGCAAGGCCGCGGCAGGACTGACACAATGCTACGTGATAGTACCTGCCAAAGATGCTTTTATCCTGTTCACATTCCACTTTTCTAGCCCTGTGGGATAAAGTCCTTGGTTTGCTTCATTACATATCACACCTTTCTCCAAGGGAATGGAAAGAGTACCAATAAATGCCAGCTCAAACACTAAGGAAGTATCTGGAGGGGATCAAGTTAGGAAAGGCCATGCTAGATCAGTTTCTTCTCCATGTGGTTAATTCTCAGAATCTGTGCTATAAGAGAAGAATTAATTCCTTCAGAAGATGGCAGACTCTCCTTCACTGCAGGCTTTTAAAGAGAGGTTGGGGGCTCTCAGGAGATCGGATTAAATAGCTTTTTGGAGTCCCTTCCAACCCAATTATTCTGTGAACACATATCCTGATGAAATGCCTATGGTCCCCAGTAAATACTGCTCAGAAAATCAGAGATTGCAACCATGGCTATGACATGTATGTGACGAAATAGACTCAAGTCTAGGAAAGCTCATGCTGCCAACTTCTTTCTTTCAGTTAGTCTCAAAGGTGCTACAAGGCTTCCCTATGTACTGATTCTACAGACTAGCATGGCTATGTCTTTGAATGATAGCTACATATTTGTCCAGCATATTGCTTGCAAATGAAAGTGTTGGGAGAAATAACATGGCTCAGGGGTGGACTGGGCACCATCCTTTCTTAGCCTTAGATGTAATGACATAGGGAAAGTGAAGTCGAAGGCTTTCATGGCCAGCATCCATCATTTTTTGTGGGTTTTGTTCTAGAAGAGTGGCCATGTTCTAGCATAGGGAAAGATCTCCTTCCAGAATTCTAGAAGGAGAGACCTAGGGAGCTGGGTATGTTTATCCTGTTGAAGAGAAGGTTAAGAGGTGATATAATAGCCCCCTTTAAGTATTTGAAGGGGTGTCACATTGAAGATGGAGCAAGCTTCTTTTCTGCTGCTCCAGAGACCAGGACCCAGAGCGATAGATTCAAGCTCCAGGAAAAGAGATTGCCCCTAAAACGTAGGAAGAACTTCCTGACTGTAAGAGCTGTTTAACAGTTGAAGATGCTACTGCCTTGGAGGGTGATGGATTGTCCTCCTTTGGAGGCTTTTAAACAAAGGCTTGAGGGCCATCTATTGCAAATGCTTGGCAGAAGGGGTTTGGAGTGGATGCCCTTTGGAGTCTCTTTCAGCTCTAGGATTTGAGATTCTATCATTCTGTGCGACCATCCCCTGAAATATGTGCCATGGTTATCAGCCAGGTACCGAACGGGTGCTCACTTTACGGCGTTCCTCTGCAGCTTCCAGCTTCTTCTGGATCTCCTCCAGCGAAGGGTCGCGTCTTCGGGGCAGGGAGGCATTGAATTCAGGGATTCCGTCGAAGGAGGGTGGCTTCAGGATAACCTCAAAGGACTGCCCCGAGGTGCGCTTGTTGAGTTCGATGACCTCCATGTCAGAAATCACGCACCAGGTGAGATCAACTGTGTCTACTGAAAGAAGGAAAGGGAGGGAGATGTTGAGATAGAATGACACACCTCCCTACATTTCGCAGATGAAGACCGGGATACATGGGGCTGAGAGACAGTGTAGTGGTTTGAGTGTTGGTCTATGACTCTGGAGATCCAGGTTCAATTCCCCACTTGGCCATGGAAACCCTCCGGGTGACCTTGGCCAAGTCACACACTCTCAGCCCCAGGACCCCCCGTGATACAGTTGCCTTAAGGTCACCATAAGTAGAAGCAATTTGAAGGCACACAACAACAAGAACAACAACTATATAGATGGGGCTAAGCATTATCAGAGTCTGTGCAAGATGGCAAAAGTTACACACTTTCTTTTTTACCTTCTGCTATTAGCCTAGGGCCAACTGTATATTTGAGTCGTTACCAAACAGAACTTTTATTAGCAAAAGTGGATGCAATTTACTTTTCTTTCCAGCAACTGAAAAAGCAAGAAGCCAAAATATTCCAATAATTTATTTAAGTTCTCTTTGTTAATCACTGGATGGATAGATAGACAGATAGATGATAGATAGATAAGAGTTCTATTGAAGCCAATTCAGAGTCCCTGGGAAAAGGAGAAATTTTACAAGAGGGGTTGTTTGTCATTTCTTAAAAATATTCCTAGGCAAAGCTGGACTTAATCTGCATAACTTTTGCAACCTCTGAGACGGTGCACTTACCCTCGTATTTATATGACGGTTTGTTTAAAGGGTCCGACAGGAAGCAGGAGCAGAAAAGGGACACCAGGGGGAGCTCTTTCATTTTTTCTTTGTATGCTGGAGAGAGAGAAAAATACACAAAGAAATATTAAAATCCCATCCAGAAAAAGCGTTACCAGTTTTAGTAGGGAAACACCAACACACAAGCGTACACAAGCACTCTTATTTGTGCATACACCAGCCACCTTGGAAAAGTTACTTTTGAAAGACTACAAAACTGGCTGTAGCATTCTGGAATGATTACAGTCTTCCCTCCCCATTTGCGACTTCAACATTTGCGGATTTGGTTATTTTTTGATTAATATTTAATTAATATTCTCTCTATGAATCTCTAGGTCCTCCAGAATGACTCTGTGGTCAATGACCGCCAGAAGTCGCACTGGAGGAACTAGACAACACTTATCTAGGCAATTGTACGTCCTCCAGTGCAATTGTATGGTCAGCCTTTGGCAGATATTAACCATAGAGTTGTGCTGGAGGACCTAGAAGTTCCTAGAGTGATTTAAAAAGGTTGTTTTTTTTTAAAAAAATAGTGGTTTCCCCACTTTCATGGGGGTCCTGCAGCTCTAACTCCAGTGAATGTGGAGGGACCACTGTATTATTGCTCCATCCCTCTGCCCCCCCAAATAGTAACAGTTCTATCCTTTGGATGTTTTGATTGATTGATTGATTGATTGACTAATTGAAGTATTTTTATTCCTCCCTTTATCAAAGGATCTCAGGGTGCTATAAAAGCAACTGACAAAGATCTAAAACAATTTCAAAATACTTTTTAAAAAAGAGAGATGTTAAATTGTTTATTACTTTAAACAAGGCGATCTGAAACCGATTAGAACAATTTAAAACGAAGCAGCTCTGTTCCTGAACCTGGAAGCTCCATAAAGACATATAGCCGAGGAAAGTGTAGTTAATTAGTTACTTAATTAGTTAATTTGATTAATATATTGGGAGAAAAGTGTGGTTCTGGTAATTTCAAATTTTTGAGTTTGAAAACTTGCAAAAAAGGGCACGCAAAGTGATAACCTGGGATAACCTGTGGATTCTGGGAGCTGTAATCCCTCCCAAAATGGAACTTTCCAACATGAGTGTCAGGTTTCCATACCTGCCAGCGTCATGATGCCTTCGATTCTGGGACAGGCTCCAAGTGGGTGAAGGTTGCGTCCAGACAGAAAGCGGCTGCTTGCAAACTCTAAAGAGAAGCAAACAAATATGCCATTGATTTAGGAAGAAATTCATAGATATAGGATGGGGGACACCTGGCTTGACAACAGTACATGTGAAAGAGATCTAGCAGTCATAGTAGACCACAAGTTGAACATAAGTCAACAGTGTGATGCGGCAGCTAAAAAGGTCAATGCGATTCCAGGCTGCATCAATAGAAGTATGGTGTCTAGATCAAGGGAAGTAATAGTGCCACTCTATTCTGCTTTGGTCAGGCCCCACCTGGAATAATCCTGTGTCCGGTTCCGGACACCTCGATTCAAAAAGGAGGTTGACAAATTGAAGCGTGTCCAGAGGAGGGACACCAAAATGTCGAGGGTTGAGGATGCTTTTATTGAGAGTTCCTGCATGGCAGAGTGGGGTTGGACTGGACGGCCTTTGGGGGTCTTTCCGACTCTATGATTCTGATATGATGACCCTGTTTAAGTATATGATTCTATGATTGTTGGTGGCAAGAGCTGTTCAACATGGGAGGTTTTTGAAACAGAGGCTGGATGGACACTTGTCAGGGGTCTTTTTAGCTGTGGATTCTTGCACCAGTTGGATTAGATGACAGCCTGGGGAATCCCTTCCAATATGATGATTCCTGAAGAGGTTTTAATGCCCCATTGACTCCTGCAAATCTCCTGCAAATCTGTTCATTTGATGTCGGTGGTGGTACTACTAAGAAGAATTCTTCTTGGACAGTGGAACGGGCTCCCTCCGAAGATGGTGGACTTTCTTTGGTTTAAGCTTTTTAAACAGAGATTAGCTAGCTGGGGCTTTGTGGATGTCCTCCATTGGCACAAGATTGGACTAGATTTGGGGTCCCTTTCCTAACTCTCTGGCTGCATCTTCTTTGGACTGGATGACCTTTGGGCTCTCCTCCAACTCTGTGTTTCTAGGATCTCCACTGCAGAGTTAAAGCAGTTTGACAACACTTTAACTTCTGTAGCTTTATAGGATTCTGGGATTCATAGTTTGTTGTGGCACCAGAGTGCTCTGACAGGGAAGGCTAAATATCTCACAAAACTACAAATCCTAGAATTCCACAGAATTGAGCTGTGGCAGTTAAAGCTGTCTCAAACTGCATCATTTCTGCAGTGCAGGGGCAGCTTCTGAGTCTAACCTATATAGGCATGGGGTGCATTTCCACTGTACAAATAGTGCCGTTTGACCCCACGTTAACTGCCATGGCTCCATCCTACAGAATACAGGGATCTGTAGTTTGATGAGGCACAAGCACTCTTTGGCGGAGAAGGCCCAAGACCCTGTAAAAACTATAAACCCCAGAATTCCACAGGACGGAGCGACAGCATTCGAAGTGTTGCCAAACTGCATTATTTCTAATACAGTGTAAATGCACCCTCAGCAATTTGGGATTGAAGGAAAACTTAAGCGGAGTTCTTATTTGGACGTGCAACCCTGTTCATTATGGTCTCTTTCTTTGCACCTCAGCTTTGAGTTCTAGGAAGCCAAGCTGGAACGCATCCACAAGGGGTCTTTGAATGAGGGGATCGAACCCCACAAAACGACATCCCATCTGGGCCAGATATAGCTGCAGATGCTGCGGGAATGGAGTATGGAAGAATCCGGTCCTCTGTGCATTCATTGCCTTCCGCCACACTTGAAAGATCTTCCCACTCTCTGGTTACATAACTCCCAGGAAATGGCAGCTAGATAGAAACTTCCCAGCTGACAATAAGCGCCAGAGGGAGAGGGGAGCACTTTTAATCCATTTGCACAAATGATGCTTAGATCAGGCTTCGTTTCTTGTTATGGCGTGCCTTCGGGTCATTTCCTGCTTATAGCAATCCTAAGGCAAGCCTATCACGGGGGTTTCTTGGCAAGAGGAGGTTTGCCATTGCCTTTCCCGGAGGCTGAGAGAGTGGCACTTGCCAAAGGTGACCCGGTGCGTTTCCAAGGCTGAGCAAGGGATCAAATCTTGGTCTCCAGAGTTGTAATCCAATGCTCAAACCCAATAGGGAGGTGTGGGGAGTGCGGTATGCACTGGTTGACTCCTCAGAGCAGAATGGCACCTTGTGCACTGGTTGGAAGGCATGCTTTCTGGGTCTGGCAACTCTGCCAGCTGGGCATGAAAGCAAGCCTACTCCCTTTCCCAGCTGGTCAGCAGCTCTACCAGACATGGAAAAAGGCTGTGGGTGGCAGCAGAAGTCCAGTCCCACCAGTGGTCACACTGGTGAGAAGGGATGCCTCCAAGTTCTGGTGGCTCTGCTAGCTGGGTGGCAAAGGCCAGCAGTTTCTAGAAACCTGGAAAGGCTATGGAGTGGCACCAGAAGCCCATTTCCACCAGTGACCATTGGTGGGTAGGGGTGCCTTCTGCACCTGCATTACCCAGAGGGGCTTTTCTTCTGCCGCTCCCAAGTTATGGAATAGCCTGCTGGAAGAGATCCGACATCCTGTCAATCTTGACTGCTTTAAAAAAGGCGGTCAAGACGTATCTCTTCTGGCAGGCTTTCCCAGACTAGCCTCTCAGTTGCCTCCCATCAATTGCCGCTCAATTGTCCCTGCTTAGTTTATAATTAAAATGTATTTTTATTGCAGATGGGAGGGTTTATGGGTCACAACATTTTACTGTATTTTAATGTTGTTTTACTATTGTTAGTCACTTCAATCTGCTTGGAGAGGCAGGAGACAAATAATAATAATAATAATCATCATCATCATCATCATCATCTGGTGGTTTTGCTGGCCAGTCAGCTGATCTACCAGACCTGGAAAAAGATGTCAAAAAAAGTGCTGTGTATTAAAAATGATCCACGCTGGGTCTCAAATATACTAGATCCTGCCTCTCCAAAACCCTTTTTAGCATTTATACAGGAGCGCACACACACGCACACACACACAACTACATCTGCAGGGCTTTTGATTTCTAGAACCAAAGAGGCATTGCACCACCCCTCCTTGCGATGGTCCTGATGTTGCAGGATATCTTTCCTTTGTTTATGGCTTCGTGGGCTCACAGCCTTTGCAGAGAGCTGGCTCAGCCTTAGCTCGGATTAATACAACTCCCTGGATCCTCATTCCCCAACCTAAGGGGACAATCCCTATAGAAACAAGCCCCCTTCATAATAAAAGGGAGGGTTAGAGGGTGTGGGAGAGGAAGAAGGGGCTGCAGATGCGAGGCAAGTGATGGTGATGCTGCCTTCTTCCTCCCAGAGGTTTCCACAAGGGATGCTCTGGGGCTTCATAAATAAGAGAGGGAGGGAAAGAAGGAAGGAAGGAGGGAAAGAGGGAGGGGAAGAGGAGGAAGAAACCACAGCCCTGAATAATATAGGATGAGCTCATGCAGCCAAAAGTAGGCAGGGAGGAGGAGGAGAGAGAGCGAAAGGAAGCATGCACATGTGCATGGCAGAAACCCTTAGCAGCCATGCCATGTGCGAAGCTACAGCAAGCATCAATTCAGGCAGACATGTCCATATTGCATCTGACCATGCATGCACAGGGTTTTTTGGGGGGGTTTTTTTGGATGCAGGTTATCAATTCCTATATTAATATTTGCATTAATTTGTTTCCTTTGACCTGCCACTTCCCTGGAAATGAAGAACTCAAAAGCACCATCTCGGAAAAATGAAAGAGGTCCAAAGGAGAAGGTGTGAAATTCAAGCACACGTTGCTTGTGAAATTCAAGCAAACCTTTTCGAAACGGGACAGAGGTTTCCTCTCCTACTCTTGCACGCTTAGTGCAAATGCAGTGAATAAATGGTTCTTCTTGTGTGCCGTCTTCTCTCTTTAGGTGTCAGAATCAGAGAGAAGCGAAAAAGATTGTGTAATTTGCTCCCTTAGCAGCATGTACAACAGGTGTATGCGCAGGTGTGTAAAGGAGAGAATGGCAAGAGATTGTTTCCTCTCCCTTGAAGCATTTCTCTTTCTTCTTGATCAATAACTCAGCGTGAAATGTCTCCCACCCCTTTCCAACCAATATTTCAAGCTCCTCACTTGCAAACTTGCAGTTTTTCCCATTCAGTGCTTATAAGGAAATCTAGCAGGAGGAAAAATCTTTGGTTTCCTCCCTTGCTGCCTCTGGTTTGAAAGAGTCAGAGTCGAGAATGGTCGGAAGATGGCACTCCCACCATGAGTTCTTCTGTAACTTGGGGTGCACCCACACTGTTGAAATAATGCAGCTTGATACCACTTTAACTGCCAGAGCTCCAGCCTACAGAAGACTGGGATTTGCAGTTTTGTGAGGCACTTGCACTCTTTGGCAGAGAAGGCTTGTAAAACTACAAATCCCAGGATACCATGGGATGGAGCTACATTGGTGTCAAACTGCATTATTTCTACAGTGGAGATGCACCCTTCGACAGATAGATACTGGGATAGATAGGCACTGCTAAGCACCCTGCTCTGGTTACTTACCTTATGTGTGTGTTGTACGCCTTCAAGTCGCTTCTGACTTATGGTAACCCTAAATTGGACCTATCTCGGGGCCAGATTGGTTCAGAGGAGATTTGCCATTGCTTTCCTCTGAGGCTGAGAGAGTGTGACTTGCCCAAGGTCACCCAGTGGGGTGTAGAGTCCTTGTAGAGATTTGAACTCTGGTCTCCAGATTCATAGTCCAACCCTCAATCCACATCATGGCCCTTCCCCAAAAACCTTTTTACCCCTTTATTGTGCTACTTCATGACTCCTCACTGGTTTAGGTTATGTGTAAAGAATTTCCAGATGGAAGAGCAGGAGTGGGTATAGAAGGGCATGCATTTGTCAGTATTTAAACAGTTGAGAAGCCCATAGCCATGCCCAACTTCTCAGCCAGAACTGCCACACCTGTGCAATCCTCAACATCCATGTGCTTTCATTTCTGATGCAGAGTGGAGCCAAAAGTACACTGCGCATGCTCTAGGGAAGCCTGAATAACAGCCATTGCACCTGTTGCTTCAGGAGCTAGGTCCCTCTGACTCCTGGACTAACATGAAACTTGTATTCTATCCATCCATCCACCTCTCTTGTGCTTTCCCCGAAATAGTCATTGATGTAAAATAATCCAGAATTGATCAGCTCATGGGTGGATTTGGGCCTTTGGGTGCAAAAGAAATACACCCTTCCCACCGTTGAGCATTAAAACCCAGATGAAGGGAAGGAGTTAAGGATGAGATTTAGACCTGAAAATTGAGAAGGCTATGGAGGGGAGTAATAGGAATGGAAGAATGGGGAAAAGGCATGTTAAAAAAGGTTGGATGTTGGGATGACTGGAATATGCATACGGATATTAGTTTAAAATGTGTGTGGTATTTATGGATATTCAGTTGCCCTTCCTAACTTGCATATCTAGGATCTGCACCCTCGAATATCTGTGGAAGGGCAACTTCCACTATTTCCAATGGCTCACGCACCCGGTGGCGTGTCCCATTCAAGCCTATGAGGCTTGAATATGCGCAAGCCTCCATTTTGATGCCCGGGGGGGGGGGGGTTCCAGAATGGATCCCCCACAAAAATGCAGGGCCAATTATATTATATATATAACAAGGATATATATATATATATATATATGTATAGAGAGAGAGAGAGAATTAATTGGTTAGACTTGGCATTGCTGTCACATAACTTATATGTATTATGTTACAATCTATAATTAATGTTATTTGTATTGCCATATTTACATTATAATTTTCCCTCCTGGTTTTGTTGTATATGTTGTGAAGGTCTAATTTTTAACATGTGTATTGAATAAAATATATCACAATATATTTTTTATTTTTTTAAAAAAGAGAGAATTACAACCCAGGAAAACAAATCTTTGGGAATAACCTGTTGCTTTCAGTCCCTGTGCAAAGACTTTTGGACCAGATAGCGAGGGAAACAAAACTTCCCAATTTATAAAAGTGGAGAATGAACGCAAAATGGGATGTAAGGTCTGCCTGTAGAACAGGGACGCTGTCAAAGGAATTATTTCAAAAAGTTACCAGGGACCATTTGGGCTCCCATACTGGGGGGAAAGGCAGGATATTGATTTAATTAATTCATTGATTTATTGGCTTCATTCATTCATTGGAATTGTCCATTTATGGTTGGGATTTTTTTTTCAATTTGTTCTTGGGGCGGTGATGGAGAGGGAGGGTTTTGCTTGGGTTGGCCAAGGATCCCAACTGAACCCTAGAGCCCCACCTTTCATGCACCACCACCATCCAGTCCTGCTTCTATGTTTTTAGCATTTCCCACCCGTTTATTTATATTCCACCTTTCTCCCAGACCGGGACTCCAGGCGGCTCCCAAAAGTAATTTTTTAAAACATTAAAAATGAAAAATCCACATATTGAAAATGCAGAATAATTTTAAAACATACAGAAGTAAATAAAATAAAATAAAACAGACATCCCTGTCAGAGGACCCTCTCAGGTTTTTAAACAGAGGCTGGTTGGGGTTTACTTGAATTGGGGTCTTCCTGCATGGCAGAAGGGAGTTGGACTGCACAGCCCTTGGGGTCTCTTCCGACTCTAGCATTCTGTGTATTCCTGCATGGCAGAAGAGACTTGGACTGGGTGGCTCTTAGGGGTCTCTTCCAACTCTAGGACTCTATGTATTCCTGCATGGCAGAAGGGGGGTTGGACTGGGTGGCCTTGTATGGGGGGGGGGGTCTTCTGACTCTAGGATTCTCTGTATTTCTGCATGTGAGAAGGGAGTTGGACTGGGTGGCTCTTGGAGGTCTTAAGTATTCCTGCAAAGCAGAAGGGAGTTGGGCTGGATAATCCTTGTCTCTTCCATCTCTAGGGTTCTATGTATTCCTGCATGGGAGAAAGAGGTTGGAATGGGTGGCACTTGGGGACCTCTTCCAACTTGATGATGCTATGATTCAACTTACTATGATTCAACTTACTGCTGGTGAAAAGAGAGCAGGGAGTGGGCCAGCCTAGCCTCCTGTGGCAGGGAGTTCCAGAGGCCGGGAGCAGCCCTTGAGAAGGCTCTTTCTCTTGGGGGCTCACCAAGCAAGGCTGGGATGGTGGCGGACCCAGAGGAAGCCTTACTCTGTAGATCTTAGGACAGATTTGTATAGGGAGATACCTAGGAGCTTATCCCATGAACAAATAAGCTGGTTTACTTCTTCCGGCTTGAATTTAGTATCTGGTATGCCCTCGGATGTTATCATACCTAAATCGCTGCATATCTAGCGGAGATCCCACCACCCGGATACATCCTGGGTCAAACCCTTGTTCAGCCAGCACTTTTTCGAAATCAGGGAGTTTCCGACTTCAAAAATTGGCCAGCTGAGCGAGGGTTCGACCCGAGATGCATCCGCGTGGCGGCATCCCGGCTAAATAGATGGCGATTTAGGTATCATAACATCCGGGGGCATCCCGGATCCTGAATTCAAGCCAGAAGAGGTAAGCCGGCTTATTTGTTCATGGGATAAGCTCCTCAAACTGGACCTAAGGTCATGGCCAGCCCTTTGAGTTGTGCCTGGGAAATGGCAGCCCACGATGCTGTTTCAACAAAGGAGTTATATGCTCCCTATAACTGGCCCTGGGTCTGCCTTTTGGCCGCGTTTCCATTATCCTTCCAGTGACAAGGACTGGAAACTTAAAAATGAAATAAAAGGCTGAGCCAGGATAGTCAAGAAGTTGTCTCCATTTTGGTGAGTTCACTGAAGGTCTGTAAGTGGAAACTGAGGCAGAAGCAAAATAAATTCCCCATATCTCCCCCCACCTCCCAAAAAGTGGTGTCTTCAATAAGAATTGACAAGACTTTGGTCTTTCTTTCTTTCTTTCTCTCCCTCTCTCTCTTTTTCCCCTTCAGCCGGACTGTTTTCCATGGAGATGTGCCTTGAAACATCTCCCTGTCAAGCTTCTCTCCTCTTGTCATTGCATTTTTTCCTTTTGGGGGATTATGGGATACACTCAAGAAAGGATCACAAACAGAAAAGCCCAGAAAGCAACCATTTATTGTGATACAGCCGTGCGAAAATGATGGAAAGTTGGTGGGATGTCTGGCAATGAAAAGAAGGCTAAAAGGATACAATGGATGGACAAAACAATAGTGTGATTTTTAAAAAAATAATAGCTGGGTATAGAAGGAGGATAAAAATACTCAGGTATTTAGAAGGGAATTATTATTTGACAGTGCAGAAGAAGAATATGTGGAGAAGAGAAAAGTCAATGGGAAAGGGTGTGTGTGTGCTGGAATTAAAACCTTTAGAGGCTGTAAGTACTTAAAAGATTTTGGTGCTCCCATACACATATATCTAATCCAAAATATAAACAAATGTTAAACCATAAAATAAAATGTTACCAGTTATCAAATTCTAATTTTGTTATATTCCCAAGATTTATGTATATCATTAATCTCTAATAGTATTATTTTATTACTTTTTATTTTTATTATTGCACAGACACACACACACACACACACATATGTAATTTTTATTGTGGGGGCCTTGTTTTTGGTGGAACCTGGGTCAGCTGCACCATTTGCAGTTTTGCAAATTTTTAATTTTATTTTGAAATGCATAGTTTTGCATTTCAGCCGCACCGTCTGCAGTTTTGTGGACCGTGGATAGATCTGGCAATGGAAAATTTATGGTGTGCCTCCCCACCCCTCCCCACTTCCTTTGATGCCTTAAACATGTGCTTCTTTTTGCTTAATGGTTAATCCAGCCCTGGCTGCAATCTTGCCACCGGAGCCTTTTCCATAACCATCTGTGGCACCCAAATCACCTGCCTCCCCAAGGGAAAAAGAAAACTTCTCTCTTAGGCAGAAAGATATCCCCCAAATTCCTCAAATGTGGTTTCCCTGCCCTGGACTTTCCTTGGTTTGGGGAGGATTTGGGGAGTCCCCAATACTCACCCCCAATGAAGCCCGGCGTGTGGTGATGGTGGTACCCAGCCTCTCGCCTGCCTCCTTCTCAGGGCAAAGGATGCTCATCAAAGGACCCCTGAGCATCTTCCAGGCTGCCAAGCTCTCCCCATGACATCACCTCCGAGGCAGCCGATTGGCTGAGCTCAGCGGCCCTCCTGATTGGGCCGCATCTTCTCAGGGATGAAGGAATGGTCCAGGTGGGCTGGGGATGATGTCACACAAGGGATGCTATTTTCAAGGAAGGCTCTTTGGATGCAGATGGGAACAGAGCATCCTTGAGTCAGAGGGAGGGAGGGAGGATGCTCCAGAGGCAATCGAGGCCATCCTGGCAGAGGCTTTGTTCACAACCACGACAACATCCTCCACTGCAAAGTGAAACCCACGCCTTCCCTCCCACCCAAAGCCATTTAAACCCACACTAGATTGCAAAGAAAGTACCTTTTTGTGTCGCCAATGAATGTTAAATTTCCTGGACTTTAACATGGCCAGAAGGAGGAGGTGCCAGCTCGCAAGAGATACCCCCTTCCATACCATCTGAACTGAGAAGGAAAACAGCAAAATGCAGGCCTAGGACTAACATCTTCAATTATCGCCCCCCCCCCCATAAGGTTTTTAACACCTTGCCTGATGAAGAAACCAGTGGAGCTTCAAAATCTTGCAGTGCATATATTGTGCATTTTACCTGGCCCAATAAAAGTACCACTACACGGTACGGTCACCCCTCCATTTTCATGGACTTGATTATCTGCGGTTTTGATTATTCAACAAGGGGTGATATCCATTAAAGTTAATGGTGAGCGTGCCCGTGACACATGCACATGGCCACACGCAGGAGCACGCAGCCATTCAAAGCTATGGAGCTTGAATATACACAAATTTCCAAATTCATCAGGGGGGGGGGTACCACAAAGTCAGAGGAAGACTGTATATATATATATATAGCCAACTCTCTTCCATGCCAGCCACAGATGCTGGCAAAATGTCAGGAATAAACTCTTCCAGAACATGGCCACATAGCCCAAGAAACCCACCAAAAAACTATGGATGCCGGCTATGAAAGCCTTCAACTTCACAAAGGTATCACTGTTTGGTGGATTTTGAATGTTGTTGGATTTGCTATAAGGCCAACAGAGCTACCCCTGGATGGTATCCTCCCTCCCATGTTATCCAAAATAACTGAAGTGGGGAACAAGCATGACTTGGGCAGGCAGACCTATCCAGGGTAGCCAAATGCATCTGAGGAAATAGACTTTAGTCTACGAGAGCTCATGCTGCCAACTACTGTACTTGCTTTCAGTTAGTCTCAAAGGTGATACAAGATCTCTCTACATACAGGGGTAGGTGGGTTGGCCATATGGGAGAGATTTCGGTGGGTAGTCTTATAGACTAAAGCAAAAACCAAAAACAAATAATAAATAGTAAATAAAAGGTTAGTTTTTTGTGTGTTTTCTGGGCTATGTGGCCATGTTCTAGAAGAGTTTCTTCCTGACATTTTGCCAGCATATGAAGATTTCTCTGAAGATGCCAGCTACAGATGCTAGCAAAATGCCAGGAAGAAATTCTTCTAGAACATGGTCACATAGCCTGGAAAACCCACAGAAAACAATGGATACCGGCCATGAAAGCCTTCGACTTCACAGTAAATAAATGGTAATCAAATAAAATACTTTAGAAAGCAAGGACAGAATCTATTGTACGTATTGACATAGCAACATAGTGACAGTACATTTATGTTAGAGAATCATCAAACCATGCTCGAGGAGAAAGAAGATGATGAAGAGGCTGGATAACAAATAACTGGATGCAATGTAATGTATCATCTTGTAAGTATATGTATGTAAGTACAGTTGGCCCATTTGCAACTTTGACTTTTGCGGATTTGATTATTTGTGGTTTTGATTAATATGTTTTCTCTGGGAATCTCTAGGTCCTCCAGCGCAATTCTGCCAGAAGTTGACCATAGAGTTGTGCTGGAAGACTTAGGGGGAATCCTTCACCCCTAACCCCAGCGAATGTAGAGGGACAACTGCATGGTTTGGACAAAAAAGACGTAGTCCACAAAAGCTAGCACTACACAGTTCCTGCGGCATACACAGGCTTGCCATATGTGGATTCAAGGTCACTCGGATGCAAGTCCTCATAGATTGAATGGGGCATGCTCCGCGTTGAGCGCCCTGCAGGAGTGCATCCCATTCATACAAATTGGACTTGAGGTCCTAATTTTTTTGCCTTACATGGGGGGTCTGGAATGGATCCCCTGCATATGGCAAGGACGGACTGTACAACTTCTTTTGCACAGTTAGTCTCAACTGTGCTACAAGATCCCCTTGCATATGGGCATATTATCATTTGATTTTATTTCCGCAGCAAAACCATGTGAAGGTGAACACAGGGACATTTCGGGCCCTTACAATCCTACATTGCGAGGATCATGTGAACCACAGAAACCAAAATATATCATACGAAAAGCTGGATTTAGGTCACCTCCACCACTTAGCCCTTAAAATACATCAGCGGATGACCTAAATGGATGACTTCACTCTGAATATTAGGCCGGTTGCCAAGACTTCTAAACTGTCTTCTAAGGCACTGATAGCACAATGTACTTGAGGTATATTGCAGATTTCACGAGCATTGTGCAAATTTTATTGTTAAACAGCCAATTGGTGAATAATTACATTTATCATTAAATTCCCAATTGCATTTATTTATTTTAAGTGCCAATCAGAAACACTAGAAAATAGAAAACATGAGCATGCCACAAAACTCTTGGCATTGACTAGAAAACAGAAATGTATCTTTATCAGACTTTGGAAATTGGAAGTATAATCTAATGGCAATCTGAACGCAATCATGGGGTTTCACATTATTGCGTATTAAAGTATCTCATGCAATTTCGGGCAAAAGAGAAGTCATTCCGAACACAATCATGGGTTTTACCTTATTGCGAATTAAAGCATCTCACGCAATTTTGGACAATGGGAGGTCATTTTCAGGTAATGGGAAGTCATTCTGAAAGCATTCCAAATGCAATTGGGATTCACGTAAATTCACTAAACTAGTGAATTCACGTAAATTCAAATTGGTTCCATTCGCAATAAAGAGAAATTCCTCCCATCTGATAAAGTCCATTGGCAGTTAAAGCAATGCCAAAGTGCATTATTTCTGCACTGCAGATGCAGCCAATGTGATCTTCCATTTCTAATCTCTCCTGTATTTTCCCATTGCTGCTTCTTCCTTTCTTAGAACAGAATATCCATTAAGGAATGAAAGATGGAAGAGCTGCACAACAAATTTCCACTCGTTGTGGAAGAATAATCGAGCTGGATGTCTCCTTGGTAGGGTCCTAGAGATGACCTCCAAATCTGTGATTCTGTGTTCTGTTTGTCTTTCTTCTCCTTCTGTGCCTTCAAGTGGAATCGAAGTTATGGTGACCCCATCCTAGGGCTTTCCTGGCAAGACTGATTCGAAGGAGATTTCTCACTGCTTTCCTCTGTGGAGGCTGAGAGTGTGTGACTTGCCCAAGGTCACCTAATGGATTTGCATGGCTGAGTTGGGAGGTTTGCCATTGCCTTCTTCTGAGGCTGAGAGTATGACTTTGCCCAAGGTGAACCTAGTGGCTGAGTGAGGACTTGAACCCTGGTTCTGCCAGATCCTTGGTCCACTAAGACCACTACAGAATGTTCTTGTTGTTGCCTTCAAGATGACTTGAACGTATGGCAGGCCTGTCCTAAAGTTGCCTTGTCCAGATTTGTTCAGGAAAGGTTTGTAATACCCTAAAGGCACCAGATCCATCTGATCTTGGAAGCTAAGCAGGGTCTGCTCTATTATTATTATTATCACCAATGAATACCAGCTGCTGCAGGCTGTATTTCAGAGGAAGAATTGGCAAAAACACCTCTGAGGATTCCTTGCCTAAGAAAACCCTGTGAAATTCATGGAGTAACCATAAACCGAGAGGGGACGTGAAAGCACATACACAGAGAGAAGACTTAAATATCCTAAAGGCACCGGATCCCATCTGATCTTAGAAACTACTTAGTGATAACCCAGGTTTTGACTTACATGGGGGACCGCCAAGGAGTACCAAGTGCTGGAAGCTCTATTTCAGAGGAAGTGGTAAAGCCACCTGGGAGTTTTCCTTGCCTAAGAAAACCCTAGGAAAATAATGGGGTCACCATAAAGCAACAGACGACACGGGACTTTAAAATAATAATAATAATAATAATAATAATAATTTTTATTTATAGCCCGCCTCTCCCAAAAGGATCATGACAGGTTACAAAAATAAAATAGATCAACAACATATACAATACATACATAAATAAAAATGACATAATCCCCTTACCCCCCCATTATAAAACTAAACAACAACATTATAAAATACAGATAAAAATTAATTAAAATAGACATAATTAAAACGAGGCATCTTGGGGCAGACAAGGGCAAACCGTATCAATATAACTTGTTGGTGGTCTCCCTGCTTAGCTTCCAAGATCAGACAAGATCCGGTGCCTTTCTAGTTTGTTGTCCTGTGCTTTCAAGTCGTTTCTGACTTATGGCGACCCTAAAGCCAACCTATCATGGGGTTTTCTTGGCAAGTTCCATCAGAGGGGATTTGCCATTGCCATCCTCTGAGGTTGAGAGAGTGTGACTTGCCCAAGGTCACCCGGTGGGCTTTCATGCTTGAGCCAAGATTCAAACCCTGGTCTCAGTGTTCGGGTCCAACACTCAAACCACTGCATGGAGCCCTGGTGGCGCAGTGGTTAAATGCCTGTACTGCAGCCACTCACTCAAAACCAGAAGGTTGCGAGTTCAAGACCAGCAAAAGGGCTCAAGCTCGACTCAGGCTTGCATCCTTCCGAGGAGGTCGCTAAAATGAGTCCCCAGATTGTTGGGGGCAAGTAGCTTACAGTTGTAAACCGCTTAGATACTCCTTAGGTGGTATGAAGCGGTATATAAATGAAGCTGTTTGTTTGTTGGCTTGTTTTGCACCATGCTGGCTTTAGGGTATCAACAAATGTCAATGTTTGTGTGTATTGTGGAGTCACTTTTGATTTCTGGAAAGAAAGAAAGCTCAGATTTCAGAAACAGCTGATTAAGAAATTTGCATTTTTAAGCTTGCCAAGCCCTGATTCACAAAGAAGACAAAGAGGAAGAGAAACAAAGGAGCCACAGTGGAAGACAACGTCCCTGTGAAATTCTCTTGCACCACCCAAGAGAGTGGTGTGATTTAGCTGGCGCATCAACTGGTTTCTATCAGAAATTGCGTAGCACAATTGTGCCTTTGATGCCTAAGTTGAAATAGACCACTTCTGCCTAAATGGGTGCTGTTCCCATATTCTTGTAGAGTTTTGTTGGTATACTGTACCTGACACACACCCATTGATGCACAGTGGGACACTTTTCCCTAGACCCTTGCACACCTATCCCTGCATACCAAGAAGGAATATGCACTTTAGCAGATATGCCATGACTGTTCAAGCATTGCCGTTGTTCCCATTGTGTGCTTTTAAGTCATTTCTGATGTATGGTGACCCCATTCATGGGGTTTCCTTGACAAGGGAGTTTATCACACAAAGGAAAGCGGGAGTTTATCACAAATCACATAATTACATACAACGATTTCACACGACGTCATACAAAACCCACCATTAACGTGATCACAAAGAAGCATTAATGCACATCTTTTTAGTTTCGGGATTTCAGCGACAATGCATTTCCAATATCACTATATTTGTGCAATTGAATGTGATAATAGTTTGCGCAATTACTTGCCATTTTTGCTTCATTTGCTGATGCTTGAAATGTGATTTAATCTCTCTCTAATGCCAAAATCAGCCCCAGTGAGATAAACTCCAAGATTTCTCTCATTATTAGAATCATGGAATCATAGAGTTGGAAGATACCCCAAGAAGAGCCATCCAGTCCAACCCTTTGCCATGCAGGAACTCTCCATCAAAGGATTCTCGACAGATGGCCATCCAGCCTCTGCTTAAAGACCTCCAAGGAAGGAGACTCCACTACACTCCGAGGAAGAAGTGTGTTCCACTGTCCAACAGCTCTTACTGTCAGGACGTTCCTCCTAATGTTGAGGTGGAATCTCTTTTCCTGGAGCTTGCATCCATTATTCCAGATCCTGTTCTCTGGAGCAGCAGAAAACAAGATTGCTCCCTCCTCAATGTGACATCCCTTCAAGTATTTAAACAGGGCTATCATATCACCTCTTAACCTTCTCTTCTCTAGGCTAAACATCCCCAGCTCCCTAAGTCTCCCTCGTAGGACATGGTTTCCAGACCCTTCATCATTTCCAGACAACGTTTGCCCTCCTCCAGTCTGCTGGGACTTCCCCTGTTCTCCAGGATTTCTCAAAGATTATTATTATTTCTCAAAGATTACTGTATCAGATGTGTTGGCACTCATGTGCTGGGGTACTGCTGGGCTACAAAGGTAGGTTTTGGTGGACATCATCAGTCATAACTAGTGACAGAGTTCTGTCATTATAGTTCTGTCATTATATATGTCATCATATATATTATGACGATACAGGACCTTGGGCAAGTCTGCATATGTACATATTTCCCTGTGATTTATTGGTTTGATCCATTGCAGGAGGAAATCCTAGCGAAGGAGATGGACTTGCTGGTTTTGTTCAGAAGATAATAATTTGCAGTGGAATTTCTATACTGCATTTGCTTCTAATTTTTATTTTTTATTTTATTTAGGGATTTGAGATTTGCATCCAAATGTTGCAGAAATACTGAGTAGCATTAGCAGAAGTCTCCTGAAATTAAGTTCTATGCTTGCACCTCATTGGAGGCAGGGAACTTTTGAGACAGAGCATGTATGTCCACGTAATATACATTTTGTAGTATTGTTAAAAATATACATACATTGAGATTTAGATTGCAATCATGTTTGAAATACCCAATCATAGCTGGTGTCATAGCACCCAGAAAAAGGTACGTGTACCAGCCACAGATGCTGGCAAAACGTCAGGAACAAACTCTTCTAGAACATGGCCACACAGTCCGAAAAACCCACAAAAAATTATGGATGCCGGCCATGAAAGCCTTCGACTTCACAAAGGTACATATATTTTTCAATACAGTACTCTTACCCTGGGATTCCTCTCACTTGAATGGTGCGCTGGAGACTCAGGGTCAGGGCCTGAGATTTGATAACCCTATGTGGAACAGAAGCAAGACGTCGAATGTGTAACAAAGTGTGACAAAATGCACACTGTGCATCCATGCACATGCCATCTGTGCACAACGTCCATCCCTGCACATGCATGTTTAATGAATGGCACTCCACATTGTGTCCACCTGCTTCCATAAGAGGATTTATTTATGTGTAAGTTACCAACAGGACCCAAACCATTGGTATGCTTGTTAATGCAGAGATTATCAAAGAAATCGATAATGCCGATGATACAGTGTTACTAACCTATAGCTTAGATGGTCGGCAAAGATGGATCAATGAAAGCTAGTGAAGCAAGTAATGGACCAGGATTAAAAAAGAATGTTTTAAAAAACCAAGTGAAGAGTAATCAATAGAAAGGAAGGAGCCTAAGAAGTGAGAGTCAGTGATTTGAAATGGAAATGTGGAATGAATAGACAAATATAAATATTTCAGAATCTGGTTAAGCAAGGACCGGGGTCATAATGATGCAATAAAAACCAGAATACCAATAAAAATATCTGAAATGCAAGGTTTCCAGCAGGAATAGAATAGGGCATGGGGATGTGCAATCTGAGGACAGCAAGCTATAGTGGTTTAAGAATTGGACTATAACTCTAGAGACCAGGGTTTGAATCCCTACTCAGCCATAGAAACCCTCTGGGCGATCCTGGCAACACCACTGTAGGTCCATCCTATGGAATCCTGGGATTTATAACTGTACAGGTCTTTACTTTCTCTGCCAAAGAGTGTGGGTGTGTCACCAAACTACAAATCCCAGGATTCTGTAGGATGGAGCCATGACAGTTAAAGTGGTGTCAAACTGCATTATTTCTACAGTCTAGATGTACCCTAAGACTTGTGCCTTTTCAATGGCTGCCCCCAGGCTCTGGAACTCCTTTCCAAGAGAGGTTCGAGTGGCACCCTCCCTACTTTCTAGATTTTTCTGTTTAGACAGATGTTTTTATTATTGACTCTATAAGGCCCTTTGCACCAAAATAATGTGCTGCGTCTTGCCAATTGTTCTGCTGCACGGATGTTTAATAAAATATGTTTTAATTTAGTGTTAGGGCAGGATGAAAATAAACATAACAATGCAGTTTAACACACAAAGGAGATTGCGAGTTTATCCCAGGAATGTCCTGGAAAAATTGAATGATTACTCGAAACGAATTCACACAACGTCACACAAAACCCACCAGTAAAGTGGTCACAAAGAAACATTAATGCACATCTTTTTACTTTTGGGATTTCAGCGACAATGCATTTCTGATATTATTTGCGCAATTTCTTATGATAATCATTTGCGAAATTACTCGCCATTTTCGCTTTATTTGCAGGATGCTTTAAATGTGCTTTAATGTCTTTAATGTCCGTGACCGCCCCTTTAAGCGCCGGGATGGGGCCAAGGCTGCTGCACTGGCAGCCTCCGCAGCCCCATCCTGCCGCTTGTGGAGGCCGCGGGGAAGCGGCAAACTGCCTGTTCCCCACGGCCTCCAAGTGGGGTGCAGCGGAGGCAGGGTCGAAGGGGCGCAAAGGTGTCATCATGTGGAGCTCCTTTTTTGCGCCGCGGAAAGGGCGCAAAGGTGTCATCATGTGTGCAGCCTATCTAAAAGCTGCACACATGGTGACGCTTTGAATGCGCCATTTTAAAATGGCGGCATCCATATGCTTTAGGGTTAGGGAGGGTGTAGAAGCTGCGCCCTCCCTAACCCTAAAGGCAGGCTTTCGAGCCCTAATTGCACTGCAAAGTGCCCGTCTAGAACGGGCCAGTCGCAATGTTACATAAGCTCTTATTTTAATTTGCTGCAGGACTTCAGATTGCCTGAATTTGAAAACCTATCAGGGAGGGCATTCTATGTTTTAATCTTTTATTGTTACCCACCTCAACTCTTCGGGGAGAGGAGGGCTATAAATAAATCATATCATCATCATTATTATTATTTTTCTCTTGGTCTCATCAGCACAACAGTTTTTCATGATCTCGCAATTGAAGCCTTTGTTATAATTTGTACAGCACAGACTGATTTTCTTCAGAAATTCTTCAGGACACTCCATTATCTAATGTACATTTGCAATATGATCCTTAGTGCCTCTTCCTTTCCTGAACCCAGCTTGGACATCTGGCATTTCTCACTCCACATGTGGTAGAAATTGCTTGTGCAGAATTTTGAGCTTCACTTTCCTTGCATGGGAAATTAATGAAGTGGTACTATGATTACTGCAATCCCTGGTGTCCACTTTCTTGGAGATTAGAATGTATATTGAGCATTCCCAATCTGTGGGCCATTGTTTTGTTTTCTACATTTCTTGAAAGAATAGTTAAAATTTGAGTGGATTCGGTCTCTTTTGCTTGAAACAACTCTATTGGTAAACCCTCTGGATTATGTTTTCATAATTGTTTGTTCTGTCCACTGTTTTAGTTGTATTTTTGTTTTTAATCCTCACTGTAAAATGCTTGCATTGGGAGAAAGACAGGATATAAATCAATTGATTAAATAAACGAGATTTCACAAGTATATATGCTTGCTTTAATTAGCTGTGCCAATCCATTATGTAGGAAACCATTTTCCTTTCCATACTAAACATTTAATATAAACCATTTCACTTTCCATACAAACATCCATAAGAGGCTGCAAGGCAGTGCTAACTGTCCCTTAGAGAACAATCTATACTATACTCAACAGTACTTTTGAGCAAGAAGACAAATTGCAAAAGCCTGCTTGCAAATGTTTTAAAGCTTTCTCATACAAGTGCGCCAAGCCCCGTGCTTTAACTTGGGAATGGGTTGGGATAGATGGACAAATCCAAGTGCTATGAAAGAAAGGTCCCTCTGTAACCTCAAATATAGCAACTAGAGCTCCAGAAATAAGTTTTTAGAAGGAGGTGATTCAAAATGAGGTGGCCAACTGAGCAATAAAAAAGAGAAACAAACCATCTTGCAATTTCAGTCTTTTCAAATTGGCAACCTTGGTTCCAAGACCTGAACATGGTGCGTCTCCATCCTAAATCTCCTTCCTCAGCTCTGTGGCAACTCCTGATGCGCCAAAATAAATGCTGGGAGATGAGTGTGCAAATTATTCTTCCAATTTATGGCTGCCAGAGTGAAAACTGGAGATGGCTTTAATGTAAGAAGCAGGGATGTCAGCAAGGATTGCTTCTTCCCTGGTGGTGCAATATGAAAAACCGGCCAACTACTTTTGCTCAACTGTCAAAGGCAGAGGAGCCCTCTCCAGGTCCAATTCTGACAATTCTATATCCTGCACCAAACCACCCATGCCCAGGACATTGATATGGCTTCATTTCTGTCATGCTTATGTCCATATTTGGACCAAGAAACAAAAGCAGGCCTAAAATGAGCTGGGATGGTTTTGCTGCAAAACCCATTCCCGCAAACAATGGTGTAAAGTATGGCCTAAAATTCCCAATAAACTATGGCAGCAAAGAGAATGACTGTGGGAATCTCTTCCACAGCCACATCTATGTGCAAAACCCATGGAAGAGTTAATTCCCTGCAAGGCCTGAGCACATGCCGAATGCGCGAGAGAGGCGTCACCTCCTGATTGGGTGGTGATGACATAATGCTAAGCCAATCAGGAACTGCCCTGTCTATTTCAAGACTCCCCCCCCCCCCCATCAATCCTCTTGCTGTGCATGATGCAGGAGGAGGAACATGATGCTCCGATGGGGAGGGTTTAATAACAGCTTCTTTGGGGAGAGGAAGGAATGCTGTTGCCAGATGTTTGGCAGGGAAGTTTCTTGCAACCCTCCTCCTTTTCCTTGCCCCAAATTATAGTGACAGCTCGGCCTTCCTACCCCCATAGATGCTCCTCCAGATGTGGGAGCTGAAGCATGCTCAACTGAGTCATCTCATGCATGCCTGCCCTCCTGCATTTAGCACATTTGTGGGTGTGGATTGTACAGCAGACAAAGCAAAGCACTTTCCCAACAGACCTGTCAAACAGAGTCACTCCAAGACATTTCATCACAATGTCACTACACGCTCAGTCCCTTCAACTATTCTGTGCAAAGAAGTTTGCCCCATAGAAGCCATGCTGGAAGACTTTGGTCCAAAACACACTGCAGAAATAATCCAGTTTGAGACCGCTTTAATTGCCCTGGCTCAGTGCTAGGGAATCCTGAAAATTGTAGTTCATCATGGCAGTGGAGCTCACCGACAGAGGCAGTGAAATGCCCCACGAGACGGCAGTTCTCAGAATTCCCTAACACTGAGCCAGGGCAGTTAAAGCAGTCTCAAACTGGATTATTTCTGAAGTGTCTTTTGGATGTGGATTATACCTGTCTGCATTTCCAGAGCTGCTGTGTAATCAGATGTAGTTGGATGCCTCCATGGGTGCATTGCCACTGTAGAAATAATGCAGTGCAACACCACTTTAATGGCTATGGCTCAATGCTACAGAATCCTGGGATTTGTAGTTTGGTCATGTACCAGAACTTGCTGACAAATTGGACAGAATGCCTCACCAAACTACAAATCCCATTTTTCCTTAGTACTGAGCCGTGGCCATTAAGGTGGTGTCCCGCCACATATTTTCGGCAGTGTGGATACATCCTAATTCTCGTTTTCATTGTAGACTGGCATAAAATAAAATAAAATAAAAATAAAATTAAATATAAAATTAAAAAATCAAAAACTTCCAACCACCAACTTTAGCAAGTATATCTATCGATCTTCGCCAACTATGGCCCTAATAATACATTGTGGTGACCAGTATACTCAAAACAACAGGTTCTGTTGTATAAGGGTGAGTCTGCACTATAGAAATAATGCAATTTGACACCATTTTAATGGCCATGGCTCCATCCTATGGAATCCCGGGATTTATAGTTTGGTTGGGCACCAGAGCTCTCTGACAGAGAAGGCTAAAAGTCTCACAAAACTACAAATCCTAGAATTCCATAGCATGGAGCTATTGGCAGTCAAAGCGGTGCCAAACTGCATTATTCCGACAGTGTAGATGCAGCCTACAAACCACAGAGGCTGCCGCTACGTGAAGATTTAATGCAGTTTTACACCACTCTCACTGCCATGGCTCCATCCTATGGAGCCTTGGGATTTGCAGTTTTACAAGGTCTTCAGCCTTATTTTCTGCCAAACAGCGCTGGTGGTGCCTCACAAAACTACAAATCCTGGATTCCATAGGATGGAGCTTTTGCGCTTGAAGTAGTGTCCAACTGTATTATTGCTGAAGCATAGACGTGCCCCATGTTGGTGAAAAGGATCTTTGGGTTTTAGTCTGTATCTTGAAGGAAATAACCAAGGAGCTAACTCTTATCTCCAAACGTTCATTGCCTTGGAAAACCTCTTTCAAATTCAGACTAATATGAAGGAGATTTGCACACATACACACACACCCCTTGTTGGCATCACAGACTGCCACACAGTTCAACTTTCAAGGACACTGTTGGTCCCACTTTCTTATAGACTTTCTGAAATTAATACATTTTACCCCACAACCCACAGTTTAAGAGTGTTGCCTCCCCAGGGATTAGCCCCACGCATCCCAAATACTGAAAGGAGATCTAGCCCAGCGATTCCCAAACTTTGGTCCTCCATGCATTTTGGATTTCAGCTCCCAGGATCCCTGAACATTGGCTATGGTGGCTAAGGCTTCTGGACACTGAACTGCAAAATACCCAGAGAGCCAAAGTTTAGGAATCTCTGACAGCCATCTTCACTGCATCATGCATAAGCATATTTGTAAAAAGTAAAAAAAAGAAATGAATTTAGGGTCACGCAAGATAATAAAGGGGAATACAACAAAGAACGGGGGTATCCTCAGTTGGGATAATCGGCTTTTATAAGGACTTGAAGAGGGCAGATCTTGAAGGGCTCACTCTGAGACTCGGCGGTGTCGACGCTGCAAAGGGAGAAATACGGGAAGACCTCCCCGAAGTTGTCGTGGAAAGTGTAGATGTGGCTCCTCCGTTCAGCATCATAGAAAGAGAGCTCTCCCTCATCACAGTCCAGCTCTACTCTCACCCGCTTGAAGCCCTTCCGGCGGCTCGTCTCGGACAAGACCGACTTGGAACAGAGACTCTTCTTGTTCCCGGTCCCCTGCACGCGATACATGGACCCAAGCCCCAGGCGAGAATCGCACCCGATGCTCCAGTAATACCCGCCAGCCTTCCTGGCCACTCCAACGTACCAATACTCATTGTCGCCCATGTCGACCTCCCAAGCGTGAGGCCCAGAGGAGTAACTTCTGGAGCCAAGGACGCATGGCCGGCCCGTGGAGAAGCGTTCTGGGACTTCCACCATCAGCTTGTAGTTACAGGTGGAGATGCTGGTCAGGTCATCAGAAACTTCCAGCCAGCTTGTCGAGGTGTTGGGGTCGAAGCTGAACGGGACTAGAAAAAGAGAGACAGGAAAAAGATAAAAGAATGACTTAGATGAAAGAATAAAGGGCATGCTTATCAAATTTGTAGATGGTACCAAATAAGGAGGAGGAGCTACAACAGCTCAGAAAAGAGGATCAAAATTCAACATGACCTAGAATTATAAAATCCTAGAGTTGGAAGAGACCACAAAGGCCACCTACTCCAACCTCTCCAAAAAAGGTGATTCCACCGCACTTTTAGTGTCAAACAGCTCTTACTGTCAGGAAGTTCCACCTAATGTTTAGGTGGAATCTCTTTTCCTGTAGTTTGAATCCGTTGCGTCTGGTCCTACTCTCTAGAGCAGCAGAAAACAAGCTTTTTAAATAGATTAGAAAGCTGGGCCAACAAAATGAATTTCTGCAAGGAGAAATCTAAGCTTATGCATTTGGGCAGAAAAAACTGAAATGCACAGATATAGGATGGTGTGTGTGTGTCTGTGTCACATGACTTAACAAGACTACATGTGAAAGAAATTAGGTGTTCTAGTAGACCACAAATTGAACATCAGCCAACAGTGTGATGCAGCAGCTAAAAAGGCCAATGCAATTCTAGGCTGCATCAATAGAAGTATACTGTCTAGATTGAGGGATGTCATAGTGCCACTCTAATCTGCTTTGGTCAGGCCTCACCTGGAATAATCCTGTGTCCAGTTGTGGGCACCACAGTTCACAAAGGATGTTGAAATACTGGAACTGTGTCCAGAGGAGGGCGACCAAAATGGAAGGGTCTGGAAACCATAAAGCCCTATGGGGAGTGACTTGGGGAGCTGGGGATGTTTAGCTTGGAGAAGAGAAAGTTAAGAGGCGATATGAGAGCCCTGTTTAAATATTTTAACAAGCTTGTATTCTGCAGCTCTAGAGACTAGCACACAGAGCAATGGATGGGACCAGAGATTCCACCTCAACATTAGGCGGAACTTCCTGACAGTAAGGGCTGTTTGACAGTGGAACACACTCCCTCGGAGTGTGGTGGAGTCTCCTTCCTTAGAAGTCTTTAAGCAGAGGCTGGATGGCCATCCGTCAAGAGTGCTTTGCTTCTATGCGCTGTGATTCTGCATGGCCGAAGGAGGTTGGACTGGGTGGCCCTTGGGCTCTCTTCGAAGTCTATGATTCTATGGTCCTTATCATACGAGCAAAATTTGAATTTATCCCAGGGTAAATTTGGGTCAATGTGAAGCTAATGAAGGGGCAATCATGGGGTTTCAAACACAAGCAGGGGTCATTCCAGGGTTAGGTAAATCCTCTTTTCCCCCAAATCTACCTAACCCTGGAATGACTCTGGAATGACCCCCTGATTGAGTTAAAGATGGCACCTGACTGGGTTTGGCATCGTGTGATAAAACAAAACCCCACGACTGCGCCTGCATTGCCTTCACATTGACCCTGGGATAACTTCAAATTTTGCTTGTGTGATAAGGTTTTATGAGGCGTTAGGCATGGAGAGTTATGAATGCACCAAGCAATTCCCCAGTTAAGTTTGAGAGCCATCAAGAGTTGCTCCCAGCAAGGCAGAAAGCTCAACAAAACTTCCATGTGCAAAGGCAATATACCAGACACTGGGACTGATCGGCAGCTAAATTGTGCAGGTGAAGGATAAAACTCTAGCCATGCAGTTCCAGAGCCTTCCTGGCATAGGAAGGCTTTAAAGATCCAAGGCCTGATGCCATGGCCATTTATACGTTGTGGGAGAAGCAGCAACGAAAGGGTGGGAGCTAAGACCACACTCCCGGATCTCCAGTGATTCATCAGGGATCTGGGAAGATGAGGTCACTTTCCTTCTCCCCGACAGAGAATCGTAGAAATACAAATCTTTGAAAATGTTGCTCTCCCAGCCAAGAATGAATCATTTCACCGTTTTTTCTCCTTCCTGTGAGAAGTCATCAAAAACTGCATAGTGTATGAAGACTATTCATGGTTGGGGACATATTCTGCAAGTGTATCCCCCCCCCCCCCCCCGCATTTTCTGCATGGAAAACAACATTTCTGCAGAGAAAACCAGTTTCCTAATTAAAAATAAAATAAAATATTGTTTTGTATGTGAAAAGTCAGCATGTGCTTTATAGCCTTTGACTGCATAGATTGTGAAAAGCTATGGAACGCTCTCAAAGACATAGGAGTGCCACACATCTGATAGTCCTGATGTGAATTCTGTATTTAAGACAAGAGGTGACTGTCCGAACAGAAGATGGAGAAGCTGAATGGTTCCCAATTGGCAAAAGGGTCAGACAAGGCTGTATCTTTATCACCCTACCTATTCAACTTATATGCAGAATATACTGTAAGAAAAGCAGGCTTGGATACAGAAAATGAGAAATGAAAATAGGAAGAAGGAATATCAATAATCTAAGATATGCAGATGACACCATGATACTAGCAGAACAGCTTAAAGACCTGGAACAACTACTAAGAAAGGTCAAGGAAAAAAGTGCAAAGGCAGACATACTGCTGAACAGAAAGAAAACAAAAATAACGACCACAGAAAATCTACACGAATTCAATCCAGACAATGAGGAAATAGAAATAGTAAGAGAGTTCTCATACCTGTGATCAACACTAGTAGAAATGGGGATTGCAGCCAGGAAATTAGAAGAAGATTCAAAATGGGGATAGTGGCTATGAGAGAACTAGAAAAGATCCTAAAATGCAAAGATATACAACTGAGCGTGAAAGTTAGAATCGTCCAATCCATTGTATTCCTCATCATCGTGTATGGATGTGAGAATCGACAGTGAAGAACATGGATAGAAAGAAAACAATTAATTTGAGAAATGGTGCTGGAGAAGAGTACTGATGATACCACGGATGGCCAAAAAGACAAACAAATGGGTCCTAGAACAGATCAAGCCAGACCTCTCTCTGGAAGCCAAGATTATAAAGTTGAAGTTGTCGTACTTTGGACACATCATGAGAAGGCCTGACTCACTGGAAAAGACGATAATGCAAGGAAAGGTGGAGAGAAGTAGAAAAAGAGGAAGAGTGCATGCCAGATGGATGGACTCAATTAAGGAGATCACAAGTAAGAAGTTTCAGGAGCAACTCAGAGCAGTGGAGGAGAGGGAGTCTTAGGCCACATTCCCACTATGATTTAAAGTGAATTGCTGATCGGGTTATATGACCGCTGTTCCCGTTTGAAATTGGTTCCGATCCTACTGCAATCGGTTTCAACTGCGATGAAACAAGACAAACGCAAAAAAAACAGCTCTTTTCTGCCACTAGTTCTTTGGCAGTTCTTTTGAAAAGAATTGATTCCAAAGTATGTTCAACAAGTGCGAACGACGGATCTGAATCACATCATTCTGGAGAGGAGGCACTAATGGCAAAGGGGTCCCTTCTCAGTTTTTGGTAGATCCACCATTCCCTCGCCCCAGCGTTGCCTTTGTGCTTGCGGTGTGATCTATGGGCGCATGATTTTAAAAAAAAATTGATAGAAGATTCGATTCATTAATTTTGCAACTACTTGCAATTACTTGGGTGGCAAACCAGACAATTGGGCCGACGGCAGCTCAGTGAGGCATGACGTTGCATAACCAATGAATCAAACCTTCTATCGATTTTAAAAAAATATATATATATAGTTCACAAGCTGGGCTCCCGCTTACATCACCGATGAAGTGCTGATGATTGACGTGCATTTTGAAGCGGTGCAAACTAGTGGGGATGACAATCATGCCAAAAAAGAAGCAATTACAAGGGGATAATGAAAAGATCTGCTTTCACAGTGGGAACGATGGACCTTTTGGAATCGATTCACAGACACAGAGTGAAGGCGAATTGCAAACCGGCTGAAATGTAAGTGGGAATGGGGCCCTAGATTCTACCAGGATTATTTTCACCATCTGAATAACCCCCAAGACAACAATGACAGCATTAACTATGCGCTGCTGCCCTCCTGTGGATACAAGGAGCCCCTTCTTGGCCAGGAAAGACAATGCAGCTAGAGTCTCCCTTATCCAAAATGCTTAGGACCAAAAATGTTTGGGATTTCAGATTTTTTAACATTTGAACATACATAAAGAGACACCTTGGAGATGGGACCCAAGTCTAAATACAAAATTATTTTATGTTTCATATACACCTTATACATATAGGTTGAAGGTAATTTGATATGCAATATTTTAAAATAATTTGGTGCATGAAACTACCGTAAGGCCCAAAATGCACTGCAGAAATAATGCAGTTTGAGTCCACTTTAACTGCCCTGGCTCAATGCTAGGGCATTCTGTATCTTATCTGTATTTATCTGAGGCTGAGAGAATGTCACTTGCCCAAGGTCACCCAGTGGTTTTACATGGCCAAGTGGGGAATCAAACCGTGGTCCCCAGAGATATAGTCTGGCACTCAAACCACGATGCCATGCTGGCTCTTAGCTTTGTCATAGGGTCACCATAAGTTGGATATGACTTGAAGGCACACAAGAACAAGAACAACAGCAACAGCAGCAATTGTAGCCTCAGCTACATTCAACACAGATTACCCAGCATGTGAAACAACCTACCCACTTTGATGGTATCTAGCATCTTCTTCCAGACCTTATACTGCAAGGAATCCAAGTATTTGGTGACTTCTACTAGGGTCCCTGGTGGAATAGCTTCAGGTTTTTCTATGGTCCAAGCGATTCTGGAAAGCAGAGTCCAGAAAAGAGAAAGACTGAGCTGAAGAAAAACAGAGCATCTTTGTGGACAGTTTCAACATATATGGTGGTGGACCAAAAACAGTTTGGGCATTTGGCACAGAAGGCATCAAAAATTCATTCAAAAAGATGTGAACATTTTTAGAAATGACAGAAATATAGGCATGTTTCTGATGTTGAGAGATTAGTGTTGTCCCCACAAATTCTCTGGCAGCGTTAAATAGATGGTCATTCATTTTGCAGTTGCTTAGACAAGCGGTGTATGCACACTACGGAATTAAACCAGTTTCATACTACTTTCACTGCCACAACTCTAGGATATCCAGAATCCTTGGATTTGCAATTTGCAGAGGTCTTTCAGAGACCAGGCTGAATACCTCACCAAACTCCAAATCCCAGGATTCCAAAGGAGGGCACCATGGCAGTTAAAGTGATGTCAAACTTCTTTCATTCTGCAGTGTGGATACCTCCCGCATCTGGGTGGGTAGCCCTTATGAATAAACTAACTATTTCAAGCCAATAAGACAAGAAGAGAGATTGCAAAGGATAAATTTGAAACCGTATGGTATCCTATTATTGCATTTGCTTCCGAAATGAATTTCGTTGAAAGATTTGTCATTTTGGATTTGTCATAACTCAGCATGTAATTCACTGGATTGCCTTAGTAGCTATATTTGTACTAATGATAACAGGGCCCCATTATCTTAAGGGGAAAAAAATTAAAACTGATAAAGAGAGAGAAAAGAGGTATAAGGATAGGGATATAAATCTTTGTAATTTCTTGCAAGCAAGAACAAATCACTCAATTATATATCTCTTTAAGCTTTTCATTTCTCATTCATCAAAAACCAAGCAGTTTGCAAAGAGTACTTGCACTTTGGGACACTCTGTGCAATTCTTTCTTTCTTTCTTTCTTTCTTTCTTTCTTTCTTTTTTGGCAGAAGACAACTTTTTCTGTGCAGAATAAACATTGCTCCCAGGAAACAGCAAAGCAACTCACGTAGAATAAACCACAAACTGCAAAGATACTACCTGGTTTAGGGTTGAGACTTATTTTTCAGCCATTTCCCAAACATTTTTGAGTTTTCTTTGCATCCTTGTTGCAGTTTTAGAACTGGAGATGCCAGAGATTGACTCTGAGTTGCAAAGCATAAGTCAGTTCAGTTGTGCAGGTGAATTAGATAATTATCAAGGAAGACAGCGGATCTATCTACATTGCAGAAATAATGCAGTTTGACACCACTGTAACTCCAAAAGACCTGAGGAAGCAGACTGAAGTCTACAAATGCTTATGCTGCCAACTTCTTTCTTTCAGTTAGGTGCTGTAAGATCTCTCTACAGACTAATTCTACAGACTAACACGGCTATATCTTTGAATTTTACCACTTTAGCTGCTAAAATCCCATCCTATGGAATCCTGGGATTTGTAGTTTTACAGCAAAGAGTGCTTGTGCCTCACCAAACCACACATCCCAGGATTTGGTACAATGCAGCTGGGGCAGTTTAAAGTGGTGTCAAACTGTATTATTTCAACAGTGTGGATGCGCCCAGCATTACAAGGGTGCAGCAAGAGCATCGCTGTGTGTTCTCTTCCCAGTTTGGCCAGTTTCCTGTGGCCACTGGAAGTCTTTGATACTTCCAAGTTGGCCCTCCGTGCCCAGAACGCTATGAATTTTTGTCCTGGCATTGGAAGCATGTCAACTGAAAATATAGCTCCTTGAATATCTATGCCAGCGGTGGGCAACTGCACAGTTGGAGTATCAATTTTACTACCATTGCATGCCACCTTTCCATGCCCCGGGGATGCAATGCTGCTGCGGTTTTCTACATTTCTGAGCCAGTTTTCAGTGATTTCAGAGGTGCTGGGAGCCTCAGGAAAGGGGCGGATGAGTGCAACCTTGCATCCGTGGATGGTTTTTCCACATTTTCCTCTGATTTTCTTTTTTTTGGGAGCATTGGGGAATATAGGCAAAAAATCAGCCTGGGGGTTTTGTTTTAATGGGGATGTTCAAAGTGCAGCAGGGATGTCTTGAGGGGCTTATAGGGCCACAAAAGTGGTAAATTTAAGAGATGTATTAGACTAAGTAATAATGGTAGACACAGGTAATACACGACTGCAACGACTATAATTAGGCAACCGTGACGTATGCACTTTCGGACTTAGTGGCCTGATACCAGAAAGGATATCGGAAATAAAAACTGTATCTTTTTAAAAATATTTTAAAACTTATAATGTCAGCCACTTAGGAAGTTGCATTTGCAGATGGAAATTATGTTATTAAGGAAATCACAATGTTTTAGTGTTTCAACCTTAGGATATACATTGGTTTCATTGTGGGTTATAGTGCTTTTGATGTTGTCTGCTCATATGGTCATGACTCTTTGTTTTGTTCTGTTTTTTTATATTTGTTTAATAAAATTATTCTTTTAAAAAAAATAAACTAATAATGTCAGTAATGAATAAATAAATAAAGTGGAGTTTGGGTCTGGATAGACCCATAGGACTTTGTCACATGGGGAAAATCCCCGATTCCCCCTGACTTTTCCTGTGTCATAAAGTCCATACTTTCCCCAGCAGACATGTACACCGAAAGGTTTTCAAGTTGTGATAGAAAAGACAAAAACTTACCTGCGCTTCCGGCTTTTGTGTTTCTGGGGGAGAAAGAAAAAGAAAGAGAAAGCAAGGGGACTCCGTTTAGAGTTGGTTAATTTTCAAGACCAGGACAGAAGCAAATAGCTGAAGCCAAAAATTCTAGAACTACGGGAATACAGTGCAGCATACTGGGAAGAATTATTATTATTATTATTATATTTCTTACCTGCTTCTCCTCATGGCTCGAGGCAGGTTACAACATATTTAAAACACAATCCTTACATAAAATACAAATATTAAGCTGCACCTCTGTGCCGTGTTTATATCACAATACGTAAGATAATAATTAAATATAAAATTCAGGTTTAAAATTCATGATTAAAAAAAGAAGAGACACCATTATCCATGGAAGGCATGTGCATTTCCTGACAGTGACTGTGATTCTTGGCCATAAAAGCAGGTCTAGATGGACTTGAAGGCATGTTGTGACCTTAAGGGTTCACTCCAAGGATGGGCAAAATATGACCCAAGGTTGGTTCAAAGTAGGTTGGTTTAAAAAGCATCAATCTAATAATCAGGATTCATTTTTTTATCATTAAAACAATAACAGAACTGGTTTAAACCAAGAAAACCACTTGGCTTTGTTTCCAACCCTGTTACGCAGGGTTTGACACCACTTTAAATGCTGTAGCTCCATCCTATGGAGTCCTGGGATTTGTAGTTTTACAAGGCCTTTTACCTTCTCTGCCAAAGAGTGCTGGTGCTTCACAAACTACACATTCCAGGATTCTGTAGGAGGGAGCCATGGCAGTTAAAGTGGTGTCAAACTGCATTATTTCAACAGTGCAAGAAAAGCAAAGTATGAGTTGCAGTGGAATTGCATGGACTCTTTGAGCCACTAAGTACAGCGGGCCCTTGGGATCTGCTGGGGTTTGGTTCCAGGACCCCTTGCGGATACCAAAATCTGTGGATGCTCAATTCCCATTAAATACAATGGTATAATAAAACGGTTTCCCTTATATGAAATGGCAAATTCAAAATTTATATATTAAAAAAAATCCAAACAGCAAATTGTATACCCATTGTATACAGGCCTATGGAGACCAGGTTTTAAATCCCAACTTGGCCAAGTCAAACCCACTGGGTGACCTTGGGCAAGTCACACTCTCTCAGCCTCAGAGGAAGGCCATGGCAAAAAACTCCTCCGACGAAACTTGCCAAGAAAAACCCACGATAGGGTCCGCCATAAGTCTGAAACTACTTGAAGGCCCACAGCAAGCAACTATACCCATTGTACAACCTTGGGTCCCATCTTAGGAGAATGGTGGCATATAAATGAAGTAAATAAAAAAAAAAAGTGGTCTCTCCAAATTCGCTGGGATTAGGGATGAAGGCCCCACGAATGTGGAAAAAGGCCCCAAACCAAACACTATACTTTTTGAAGTCAAAGGCTTCCATGGCTGGCATCCATATATATATATATATTGTGGGTTTTTTGGGCTACGTGGCCATGTTCTAGAAAAATTTATTCCTGATGTTTCGCCAGCATCTGTGGCCGGCATCTTCAGAGAATGAGAGAACACCATTCTAGGAATCTCTAAGTCCTTCGGTGCAACTCTGTGGTCAACATCTGCCAGAAATTGACCATAGAATCATGCTGGAGGACCTCCAAATGCCTAGAGAAATGTTTTGTCTAGGAACATCTAGGTCCTCTAGGAACTCTATGGCCAACTTCTGGCAGAGATGCTGTGGGACCTTCCTTTCCAAATCAAGGCAATGGGAGGGGATGTCTTTGTGAAGGCGGTAGGATTGCAAGAAGAGACTTTCTTCTCTCTTGAGGATCTCAGGGCTCAGGTAGACTCATCGGAGAAGATGCAATCTATCCGGATGACCGTACAAACCAGAACAATCTTCCCTTTTGGCCCCTCATCCTTACCTTGAGGAAGGAGATGTCATCGTCCTTCATGTCGTCCTGCAGCTGGACCACTTCTTGCAGCAAGACGTCGCTCTCCTCCGACAGCTTCTTGATCTTGTCTTCAATCAGTTCCTGCTTCTTCTGGGTCTCCTCTCTCAGCTCCTCCAACATGGCCCTCTCCTCGTTCCGCAAGAAATCGTGCAGCTCCTCAAACTGCTTTTTAATCTCCTTCTCCAGCCTGCCGCTTTCCGCCTGGTTAGGGGACAGCGAGGAAAACCAAAGGAGAGAGAGACGGGGGACAAAAAAAGACAAACCAAGGGGTTATCTTACATTTCGTTTAGCAATGAGACCATGCGAATAATCTCACTCATTCAGTTAGTCTCAAAGGTGCTCCAAGATCTCTCTACGTACTGATTCTACAGACTAACATAGCTATATTGACTGTTGACGAATGCCTAGTTGCCTCTGTTCTGTTTATTGTTAACAATTGTTAATTAAGAGTTGTTTTAATAATTGATAATTTAATTGTATTTTATTATCACTTCCTGATCAGGTTGAAACTAAAGGCCACTCTCCGCCCCCCTGGGGGTGGTGGACCCATTAGAATGGTCTGCCCTCGAAGGCTCATGGAACCAATTGGTTTCCAGAAAGCCCCAGATGGTCTGTTGACTGGGAATGCCGGTGATTCTGTTGAAACCCTGGTAGATACATGGAACATCGATGTCTCCAGGGCCATCAACACAATCGCTCCTGAGCATCCTTTCCAGCCCACTCCTAATCAGAAACCCTGGTATAAGGATGAGCTCAGGGAAATGAAGCGGGCTGGACAACGACTAGAGTGCGAATGGCGGAAGACTCGCCTCCCATCCGACAGAGCTCGCCATAGGTTGCACCTTTGCACCTATCGGGAGGCTTTGCGTGCAGCACGGAGATCCTTCTCCTCTGCACGCATTGCGTCTGCAGAGTCTCACCCGGCAGAGCTTTTCAAGGTGGTGGGGGAGATGACGCAGGTTCCCCCTGCGCCAACCCCCCTGCTAGAGCCTACAACAGCCTGCTGTG
The DNA here is from genome assembly GCA_034509955.1 of Urosaurus nigricauda. NCBI lineage: Eukaryota > Metazoa > Chordata > Lepidosauria > Squamata > Phrynosomatidae > Urosaurus > Urosaurus nigricauda. Next base: position 377,303,676 of record JAOEGL010000001.1, on the reverse strand, counting down.
AGGCGTTTAACACTTGCTTTGCAGATAAAGTATCTCGGATTAGAGCCGACTTGGACGCCAACATTGACTCAGAGCCCACAAGTGAGGCATCCAGTCACTCCGTTGATGCTAGTTTATTGGATGAGTTTCACTTGGTGAGTACTGATGACGTGGGCAAGCTCCTTGGTAGTACTAGGAAGATGACTTGCTCCCTCGATCCGGCTCCATCTTGGCTGGTTGTCCAGGGATGGGACGCATTGAGAACTTTCCTTCAGGATGTGATCAATGTGTCCCTCAGGGAGGGTATTGTTCCATCATGTTTAAAGGAGGTGGCAGTAAAGCCCCTCCTGAAGAAACCCTCCCTTGAGCCCCTGGACAGGAACAACTACAGACCAGTGTCCATGCTATCTTTTCTTAGCAAGGTCATCGAGAGAGCTGTCGCCTTCCAACTCCAAGCAGTCTTGGATGAAGCCAATTATCTCGATCCATTTCAAACGGGCTTCAGGGCGGGGTATGGAGTTGAGACTGACATGGTTGCTCTTGATGGACGACCTCCGTTTGAGCGTCAACAGGGGTAGTGTGGCCCTGCTGGTGCTCTTGGATCTCTCAGTGGCCTTTGATACTATAGATCACTCCATCCTTTTGGATCGGCTGAGAGAGTTGGGGATTGGTAGCACCGCGCTTCGGTGGTTCCGGTCCTTCCTCTCTGGCAGATCCCAAAGGGTGAGGCTTGGGGACAGTTGCTCTTCTAAGATCGAGCTTAATTGTGGCGTCTCTCAAGGCGCCTTCCTGTTCCCGATGCTATTTAATATTTACATGAAGCTGCAGGGTGAGATCATTCAGAGGCATGGAGCTCAGTGTCTTCAGTACACTGATGACACTCAGATATATCTCTCCATGACAAGATCGTTGGCCCAGACTTCAGATGGTCTGTCTCCTCTCAATGACTGTCTTGCGGCAGTAATGGATTGGATGAGGGAAAACAAATTGAAACTCAATCCAGACAAAACAGAGGTACTCACAGTCACAGGACCGACACCGGGATTGGGAATACAAGCTCCAGTCCTTGATGGAGTCACACTCTCCTCTAAGGACTGTGTTCACAGTTTGGGGGTCCTCCTTGACTCATCGCTTCACATGACTAGTCAGGTGAATGCGACAGTCAGGAGTGCATGTTATCAGCTTCGGCTGATACGCCAGCTGTGCCCTTTCCTGGAGAGGAAGGATCTGGAAACTGTGGTACATGCTCTGGTAACCTCACGACTGGACTTCTGCAATGGGGCTACCTCTGCGCTTAACTCGGAAACTACAATTGGTTCAGAATATGGCAGCCAGACTTATTACAGGTACATCTAGGAGAGAGCACATGACACCAGTGCTAAGATCTCTCCACTGCCTGCCAATCAGTTTCGGGGCGCAGTACAAGGTGTTGGTCTTAACCTTTAAAGCCCTACATGGCTCGGGTCCATCCTATCTAAGGGACCACCTCTCCACGTATGACCCCCCCCCCCCCACACACACACGCTTCGATCCTCTGGAAGGAGTCTCTTACAGCCCATGAAGACTAGGCTGACACAGACCTCACAGAGGGCCTTCTCAACGGTCGCCCCCAAACTTTGGAATGACCTGCCGGATGAGTTGCGTCTTATTCCATCCACTGATAGCTTTAAGAAAGCCTTGAAGATGCATCTCTTTCGGCAGGCCTTCCCGGAAAATGTTTAACATTCCTGGCTCTAAACCTCCTGCTAGTTCCTAGTCTCCATCCTGTTAAACAGCTCAGGGAGTTTTTTAGCTTGACATTGTTGATTCTATTTATTTGTAATTGTTTTAACTTGTTCTGGTTTAATCCTTTTTTAAGGGGGGGAGTTGGGAATGGGATTGGATATCTTAATTGTGACGTTTTTAACTTCTCTTGTACTCCGCCCCGATTGCCCATTCAGAGGGGTGGGCTAGAAATAAAATTATTATTATTATTATTATTATTATTATTAGAGGGTTAGGGTTACAATGCTTTATTGGACTGATATTTTATTGGTCTATTTTAATGTAAGCCACTTCGATTGTTTGGAGGAATGGGATATAAATAATAATAAACAATAAAAATAACAATTATTATTATTATTATTATTATATCTTTGAATTCATCCATTCCATTCCTCAATTTTCCCCCACTATGTTTTTTATTAGAACCGCTTCTCTGTGACTTCTATTGCTCACAGGCATCACCACTGAGAATAAAGATGGATTTGAAGATGCAGATTATTGTTATTGTTATTATTATTATTATTATTAACCTTTATTTATATAGCGCTGTAAATTTACACAGAGCTGAACATACAATCTTTTAATTAGACGGTCTCCAGACAAAGCTGTCATAAAGCCATTGATATGCTGAAATTTTCCTGGGTTTGGTGAATTTTGGGCATAATCAGATGCATTTGTAATTCATGGAAACAACATGGATTCAACTCACATTCTACCGAGAGGCAATGTTTGAAATGCAATGCCAGCCTCCCAATCAGAGAATGAGAAATCGAAGCCAAAAAGAAAGCGACCGGTGGACAGGTGTGAAAGTTCTTTTCTTAAAATATGGCTATAATAATGGTGGGAAATGTGACAATATTACAAGAGATGAGGCTTCCAGACTTGACAACTCAGGGCTTGTCTACGTGGGTTATTTATTTCAAATTCTCCTGAGTTATTATAATAATAATGTTTATTTATTATTTATATTGTTATTTATATTATTATTATTATTATTATTACTACTACTATTATTTTCTTATATCCCACCTTTCTCTCAATATATGGACTCAAGGAGGCAATATTTATTTATAATGCCCTTTCCAGCAAAGGCGGACCATTAGACATATATAATCAAAAATGGATGATAAAACACAACAGTTCCCCCCCCCCCCATTTGTGGCTTTGATTTTTGTGGGTTTGATTATTCATGGATTTATTCTCTCTAGGAATCTCTAGATCTTCCAGCAATACTCTCTAGGAGGACCTAGAGATTTCTAGAGGGAACACTTCTCTAGGCATTTTTAGGTCCTCCAGCGCAATGTCATGGTCAACTTCTGGCAGATTTTGACCACAGAAATGCCCTGGAAGACCTAGAGATTCCTAGAGAGGTGGTCTCTCAGGTAAAACAATATAGTGGTTTTTTTATTTGCAATTTCCCCACTTTCACGAGAGTCCTGTGCCCCTGACCTCAGCGAATGTGGAGAGCCCACTGAATACTAAAATACTAAAACAAACTCCTTATCTTTCACTGCGTCCTGTTTATATGATGCAGGACCAAAATCTCGAATCAGGCGCAGACCTTTGACATGACTTTTGCACCTCCCCTTAACCCAAATTTAAACCCCAATTAAACGTTTTTCCACTGGGGTTTCAGCTCTCTCCACAGGGACAACGGATGGTTGCCTTCCAACGCAGCCCTTGCGAGCCGCCCCATGGCACCGCTGTGGGCGCAAGTCAGAACAATGTGTCCAGCATTATTAACATGGCTGTGTAGCTTGTTGTGACCTTTGCAGTGGTACCAGGCAATGAGCAGGGATTGTGTGGGAAGGAATTTGGGGTCAGAACAAAATAATAGAATCATAGAATCATTGAATTGGAAGAGTTTGGCCATCCGACAGAGGTTTAAAATCTCCAAAGAAGAAGACTCCACCACTCTCCGAAGGAACGTGTTCCACTGTCAAACAGCCCTTGCTGTCAGAAGGTTTCTCCTTATGTTGGAATCTTTTTTCCTGCAGTTTGCATCCATTGTTCCATGTCTCATTCTCTGGAGCAGCAGAAAAGAAGCTTGCTCCCTCCTCAGTGTGACATCCCTTCAGATACTTAAACAGGGCTCTCATATCACCTCTTAACCTTCTCTTCTCCAGGCTAAACATCCCCAGCTCCCTAAGTCTCTCTGCACAGGGCTTTATGGTTTCCAGACCCTTCACCATTTTGGTTTCCCATCTCTGGACATGCTCCAGTTTGTCAACATCCTTTTTGAACTGCGAGACCCAGCACTGGACCTGGAGCATTCTGACCCACGAAGACAAGCTTTCAGTGGCTTTTCCCCAGAAAATGAGGAGTAGAGAGAGGTGTAGGGTCACAAATACAACCTTAGGGGAGCTATGTGGCCCCAAACCCATACCCTGTCCACCCCTGAGATAAGCGTGAAAGGTGCGTTCAAATCAACTGCTTCTGTTTACGGAGCCATGACAGTTAAAGTGTTATTTCTGCAGTGCAGATGCAGCCTAAGACTCCTCTAACCTACTGGCCTCCTTGCCCACCTGATCTGTGGTCCCACCGAATCATTGCACAAAGGGACTTCCAGGTAAATCCTGGCGTCGCAGAGTCTGGCTGCTCTGCCCACTTGGAGCTCAGAGGGATTTTGCTCACCTTATTGTGGTTTGCAATGAGTCTGTAATCCGACTGCATTCTTCCAAAGTCTTTCACTTTGTCCCGCAGGGAGTTCTCCATGTCTTTGCATTTGGCCTGATATTAAAAAGGAGGGAAGAGCTATGTGTTAATGACTTATAATAATCCCACTTTGCCATCCTCTTTCAAGGAAAAGGTTGCTCAAGGTATTGCAATATAGATTTTTCTTTTAAAGAAATCAAAAAGGAAAGAGAAGGTTTACAGGTTGTTGCTATTATTATTTACTTATTTCATTTTTACACAGCCTTTCTCCCAAAAAGGGACCCAAGGCAGCTCACAGATAGTTGAGCCTCCCTTGTCTGAATTGCTTGAGAGCAGAAGTGTTCTGGATTTTGGATCCCCCCTCCCTGGATTTTTGAATAAATGCACATACATAATGAAATAACGTGGAGTTGGGAACCAAATCTAAACACGAAATTCATTTATGTTTCTTATACACCTTATGCACATAGCCGGAAGGTAATTTTATACATAATATTTTAAATAATTTTGTGCATGGTATAAAGTTTGTGTACACTGAACCACTAGGAACCAAACCTGTCACTCTCTCAGCCACTCATTTGAACACATTATGGACTTGGAAGTATTTCGGATTTTGGAATTCTAGATAAGGGAGGGTCACCCTGTACCTGTTCCTTGGTTTTATGAGACCAACTGTAATTAATATAAGCACTTTAAATTTCAATACATGTTTTTAACAACAATATAAGCTGTACATCAAATTTGACACACATGCACTGTCCCAAATATTCCATTGCAATTTTAAAAGGTGCCAATGCAGAACCTGGTGGCAGGATTGTTCTGATGTGCTGCTTAGCATTTTTGCAACTTTTAGTACAACCTCAAAGCCTTGAATTAAAAAAAATGCAAAATAGAAGCAAATGCAATACAGAAACACAAAGAATTTACCCTTTTGTTCCATCCTAAATCTTGTCATGTACCTTCAAGTTGTTTCTAACTTTTGGCGACCCTAAGAAGACACTATCATGGGCTTTTCTTGGCATGATTTGTTCAGAGGGTGTTTGCTTTTGCTTTTCTCTGAGGCTGAGAGAGTGTGACCCAGTGGGTTCCCATGACTGAGCGAGGATTTGAACCCTGGCCTGTAGAGTTTGTTTAATCAAGTATTTTTGTATTATGCACTTCTCCCTCTAGAGAGCTCTTCCTAAGAGTTGTTGAAATGCTTCAGTTTAGACACACGGCTGTCTGTGGTGTCCGCAGACATTCAGGGGTGGTGGTGTTCAGTGGGGAGATTAGAGGAATAACGTCTTACATTGGAATCACAAGGGCATCTAGAAGGTCCCTATATTAGGTAGAGGTGGGACAGGTAGATGACCCTCTATTCCTTCATCCAAGTCATTGACAAAGATATTGAATAGCAAACAGGGCCCAGGACAGAACCCCACTGGACACCCAACTGGTCACTTCTCTCCGAGATGAAGAGGAGCATTCCTTCTCATCATCTGGGAAAAGGCAACTGTGGCAGGTTTCGGGGCTGATGTTCTCCCCCTGGGATTCTCTAGCCTCCACATAGACTGGCCAGTAAGAGAAACCAAACTGTAACTAAAGCTGACCAGATGTCCATTTCTGGTTTTGGAGGGGAAAAAAAGGATGATTTCTCATTCTGGATCTATTTGTTCTAATCTGCTCTGGTCATTCTTAGATCTTGAATCATATATCCTGCTCTCTCCCCCACAAACTGAAAGTCAGGAATGAACATGAGGTTTGCTTCAAGTGACTCACGGCAGCACATACTGTGGCAGAAGCCGACGGGAATTCGGGTTGGAAAAAGTGACTCAGGCTTGCATGCGAACACACACACACAAAAAATGCCAACTCTCTCACTGCAACTTTGAGACCCACTGCACTCTTCCTTGCCTCTTTTGCAAGGTTCTCCACGACATCCTGGGAAGAACATCTCCAGCGATAGCCACCAACTCTTCCCCTTCTTTTGTTGTTGTTCTTTGCTTTGAAGTCATTTCTGATTTATGGTGGCCCTAAGGCAAACTTATCATGGGGTTTTCGTGGCAAGAATTGTTCAGAGGGAGGTTGCCGTTGCCTTCCTCTGAGGCTGAGAGAATGTGGCTTGCCCAAGGTTATGGGGAAACAAAACTTCTTTGTACTTTCCTCTCCCCATAAATGATCACTGCTTATCTGCATCAAAAAAGACAGTGTGTATAGTGGTTTGGGTGTTGGACTAGGACTCTGAAGACCAGGGTTCGAATCCCGGCCATTGAAACCCTCTGGGTGACCTTGGGTGAGCTGCACTCTCTCAGCCTCAGAGGAAGACAACGGCAAACCTCCTCTGAACAAATCTTGCCAAGAAAACCCTACAATAATAATTTGTAATATTATTGTAATAATAATTTAATTCTGTTTTAATGTAACACTTTTCTCTGTTTCGAATGATACAGTTGGCCCTCTGTTTTCCGTTTCAGACCTCCCCATGAAAATGGAGATTCGCCAATATTCAAGCCCTATAGGCTTGAATGGGGCATGTGCCCACAAGCGTGCGCAGGGTGTGCGCAGCGGGGGCCACTCCATTAAAAATGGCAGAGGTCACTCCTCCAAGAATATTGAAGACCATGGACCTCAACTCTGCAAGAAAGTAGGGACGACTGTAATGTTTTTAATCTTGTAAGCCGCTCTAGTCCCAAAATACCCAAAGAACCAAAATTTGGGCATTTCTGGTGTAAACGCACCCTCAGTGCAAACAATGATTTAAAGAAAGTCCTGGGGGGGGGGTGTATTGTTTTAGAATGCATGGTTTTGTGATTTTGTTGTTGTTTTTGAAGTGAATTTATCTTTCTAAAATTGTATTCCATTTTTAAATGCAATAGTTTAATGCCATTTTAGTTGTCAATTCTAGTTTTTAATTGTACTATTCTTTTTAGGCTGCGAGCTGCTTGGGGTCCCAACCTTGTGAGAAAAGTGGGGTAAAAATAAATATGATATTATTAATATTATTATTTTGACTATTATTATTATTAACAACAACAGCACTAGGCAATCTTTGCTTGTTGAACTCAGGGGCTGTACATACAGCCCCAAAGGGGTGGTGCGATGCAGCCCCTTTCCTAGCCGGATTGGGGCTGTGGCAACTGCACACCGTGGTCCCAATACGGTCTTTCCAGGACACAAAAAGGAGCTGCACAGCTTGAAGGTGCTCCTTTGGCACTGTGCCGTATGGATGCAGCACTGGAGGAGCGCCGTGACATAGCGCACCATGTGGAGCGTCATGGTGCCCTGGAGGCAGAGTTGGGGCATCTGTCATTTGGACACAACATGCCGACTCCAACCCCAGGCAACCTTTCAGGCCGGTCTGTACAGGCTTTCAGTTTGCAGCAACTAGAGTAAGCTGAGGACAAAGCGGGAGGAGGAGAGAGAAACCAGGATGTTTTAAAAGCAGCTGAAAAAGCGGGAAGGCAGAGGAATGTATGAAGGGATGTCATATTGAGAATGGAGCTAGGAGATGGGGCAATAGATTAAAGCTAAAGGAAAGTAGATTCCACCTCAACAGTAGCAAGAACTTCTTAATGGTAAGAGATGTTCAACAGTGGAACAAGCTGCCTTGGAAAGTGGTGCACTGGATGGCCATCTGTCAATGGGGATGCTTTGACTGGGAGTTCCTGCATGGCAGGGGTTGGACTGGATGGCCCTTGGGGTCTCTTCCAACACTATGATTCTATGGAGTTTATCACACAAAGGGGATTGGGAGTTTATCCCATGAATACCCCGGAAAAATCATTCAATTACGCAAAACGATTTCACACAACATCACACAAAACCCACCATTAAAGTGGTCACAAAGAAACATTAAGGCGCATCTTTTTACTTTCGGGATTTCAGCGGCGATGCATTTCCAATATCGCTTCATTTGCGCAATTGCGTGTGATCACCATTCGCACAGTTACTCGCCATTTTTGCTTTATTTGATGCTTTAAATGGGCTTTAATCTCTCTTTAATGGCAAAATTAGCCCCAGTGTGATAAACGCCATTGATTCTATGATTAAATAGGACGGCCCTTGGCAAAATCAGGACACCTGGAGGAGGGTCTGGGTCCTTACCCTGTAGGTCCTTGCCACCTCGGCCACAGGTTTCATCTTGTGGTCCGCATGATGCTTGGCACTTTGGCACTCGAAGCAGACCAGCTCCTTGTCGTCCAGGCAGAAGAGCTTGGCTTCCTCTTGGTGCAAAGGGCAGAGGCTGGAGGAAGCCTCCCCAGGTCTCTGCTGCTGCTGTTGTTGCTTCCTCTCCTGCCTGAGAAACATCTCCACAATGTTGGCCAACGTGTGGTTGGTGCGCAGGTCCTCCGGGGAGCAGGGCACCTTGCAGACGGGGCAAACGTGGCGGCTTTGGCCTTCCCAGGACCGGCTCACGCACCCTTTGCAGAAGTTGTGCCCGCAGCAAAGGGTGGCAGCATCTTTGAAGGGTTCGTAGCAGATGGGGCACAGCAGCTCTTCTTTGATGGTGGCCGTGGGCAAAGAAGGGGTACCGGGCAAGGGGCCTTGCTTAGCCATGGCTTTGCTAGAGAAAAAGAAAGAAAGCAAAAAGAGGAATAACTTGCAAACTCAATCCTTCTAGAAAACGCCCAGGCGGAGAAGAAACCCAGCTGCAAGGAACTCCCTCACCAGCCTCTGACTCATCACAGCTGTTGGCAAGACAGATAGTTTTTGGGACCAAGCCCCACCTTCCCGGATTTCGCCTTCCTCCACTTAAACCAGCTGCAGAAACTGGGTTTGGAATGAATTGGCAGCATGCACAGCCGAGAGGGAAACCTCAAGGGGTTATTTCCAATTTCAATCCCTAGCCAGAAACGGATTTCCTTTGAACAAAGATGGGATCTGTGCAACAACAACAAAGGGTGTGTTTGTCTGCGTGCAGAGGAAGCCGACAAACTGAACGCAAGCCGGAAAAACTGGCTTTGGGAGTCGGTGTTGATTTCCCATAAAGATTATTCCAAAATGCAAATTTTGGGGGGACCCTGGAACTATTTTTTAACTGGGGGGGAAAGCTTGACATTGGAAGGCAGGTTATTATCACTTTGACTAAGGGTTCATCTGCACTGCAGAAGTAATGCAGCTCGACACCGCTTTAACTGGTATGGCTCAGTGCAATGACAATGTGGGGTTTGCAGTTTGGTGAAATATTTGGCCTTCTCTGTCAGAGAGGATTGGTGCAGCTGCAAATCTCAGAATGCCATAGGAAAGAGCCGTGGCAGTCAAAACGGTGTCAAACTGTATGTTTTTTCTGCAATATAGATGTGGCCTAAACCCGTATATATGGTATTGCAAATACACCAATACACGATCAAGGGAATTTACAGCGAGAAGTCCAAAACTGATTTACATAAAATGGTTCCATTGTTTTTAAAAAGTTTCAAAATATATTCTTTTTGTCATAGACTCCATAAACATTGTTCCCTTTGTAAACAAGGAAAAGGAAATAGGCAGTGAAAGGTTGAAAGATGTTTTTCATTTGCTGTTTTTCCTGATTTGCGCAGGCCCTTCACCCCTAACCCCAGCAAACTGGAGGGACCGCTTAATAATAACAATAATAATAATTAAGTGGTCTCTCCACTTCCTAGGGTTCATTTCCTCTTAAAATAATAATAATGATGATGATGATGATAATAATAATAATAATAATAATAATAATTTTAAGGAGATATGAGCCCTCCTGTATAACATGCTGAATCTTCATTTTGACGTTTTAATGGTTTATGTTTTGTTGTTGTTGTGTACCTTCAAGTTGTTTCCTACTAATATATTCCAAACTGGGGAAAAGGTGGAAGTAAGTATAACTGTAACAACAACGTAACAATGAATATAACTAGGGTCCAAAACACACTGCAGAAATAATCCAGTTTGAGACCGCTTTAACAGCCCTGGGGACTGTAGTTTCATGTGGCACCAGGGCTCTCTGACCTAGAAGGTAAAATGTCTCACCAAACTACAGTTCCCAGGATTCCCTGGCATTGAGCCAGGGCCGTTAAAGCGGTCTCAAACTGGATTATTTCTGCAGTGTGTTTTGGACCCTTGACAATAACCTCCTATTAGGTTCCCTTGAGAGTAAAGGCTTGCATGGTGCAGCAGTTTGAACGTTGGTTTAAGACTTGGGGAGCCCAGAGTTCGAATCCCTGCTCAGCTGTGAAACCCACTGGGTGACCTTAGGCAAGTCACACTCTCTCAGCCTCAAAGGGAGGCAAAGGCAAACCAAGAAAACCTCATAACAGGTTTACCTTTAAGTTGGAAAAGAGTAGAAGGCACACCCCAACAAAGACTTGACATCCAACAGTCCTACTCGCTGGTAGTAAAATATTATTAATATTATTATTAAGTAATGTTGTTGTTGCTATTGTTATTGTTATTCTCAATCATTCATGTAGCACTATAGATCCACATGGTGTGTTGCCAACAAAACAAAACATTTATAACTGCTTCAGTATAAAATACAAAGATGCAATACTGAAAATGCCATAGTAAAATACAATAGTAAACTCCAATGCAAAACAACAACAAAGGGTTACGCACACAAGCACCAAAAAACCCAGATAATCTCACACTTTCCAAAAATGGAGTTGTGTTGAGTCTGTCGCAGCAAAATATGAGTCAGTGTGACACAGCTTGAGCTTCCCGGCGATAAAACCCACATCCTCAGATGGATGGTTTTCATTACATAGTTTTAACTCGGCTGCCTTTATTTTAATTTGCACATTGCCTTAAGTTTTCTGGGGTTGAAAAATTGAATATATATGAAGGCAATGGAATGGATTGCAGCGGAGGAAGGAAGGTGGACTCTCCTTCTTTGGTGATCTTTAAAGAGAGGTTGGATGAGCATCACCTCGGAGCGTTTTCGTTGTGTATTCCTGCATGGCAAAGGGTTGGACTATATGGCCTTTGGGGGTCCCTTCCAAAATACTATGATGCTTTGAGGACGATGGGAGTTATAGTACTCTGCAGTTCCTGGAAAGGTCAGACTTAGTGGAAAGGTGGCTTTGCCAGATCCTTTCTCTGAAATATAACTTTACCAAAAAAAAAAAAAAAAAAGCTTTAGTACATTAAAAATAACTTTCTCGGAAGAAAGGAGTCATCATAATTTATTTTATTTATTTTGGTAGTTTTACATATAATAATAATAATAATAATAATAATAACAATAATTAATTTAATATGTAAAATTGTACAATAAAAATACAACAAACGTCACAAACGAAACTAACATTTAATGTTTAAATTAAAACGACTTCCACTCCTGTCACTCCTGATGTTCTTTGCTAGATTCCCTAATTCATCCTATACAAATAATACATTCTAATACTATTTATATTGTTTGTATGTGATGTTTTAATCGTTTTATTGTAACAAGTTTTTAAAGAGCTTTTATTTGAGATTCGCTTTGGGTCCCTTTCTGGGAGAAAGGTGGCACACGAATTAATTAAATAAATAATATTTATTATTATTATTATTATTATTATTATTATATAAATAAATGATAATATTTCCCCCTTTTAACATTGTGTTATAAGCAAAGGTAAATAAAGATAAATGTGAATCTTACCTCCCTGTAGAAAATATAAATACAAAGGGAAAACAGATGAAGATGAAGAAGAGTGCAATAAGAATGAGCAGAAATATGGAAAAATGACAATTATCTTATAAATAATTGTCATTTGTCCTTATTTCCGCCAATTCTGATTCCACTCTTCTTCACCTTTTCTTCTTCTGTTTTCCATTTGTATTTATATTTTGGAGAAAGAGGTATAGTTCACATTTATCTTTGCTTACTTTTGCATATCTAAGACAATTTTTTAAAAAAAGGGAAATATTTAATATATTTATATTTATATATGGCAACGCAATACAATATTTAATCTAGTGATTCTTTCTTTCTCTCTGGTTTCTAATCCATTATACTGTAAACACTTGTCGGCTTCGTCCCGTATGTTTTTGAAATATAAATGAGGAGCTGTCATAATTTTAGAAAGGGAAAAGGAAAACTATTTGGCAGATTTGGGTTAAAAGAGAAGGAAGGAGAGGCCTTGCTCCTATAAAAGGCCGTTGGTGGTTTCTGGAAGGCTTCCCAAATTTGAATCCGGACGGACTTTTCTGGCCAAGAGAAGAGAAAAATTCAAACTCCTGCCGAAAGGCGCACAATGCAGAAGTCTGTGCAACATGGATCTCCAAATTTATGAAGCATTACAGTCCCCAAAGTTATGTATATCCAGATCACATTAAAATATTATTCCATGTTGACACCAAAGAGATTGAGGCTTTATGATATTTGCATGAATGAGCAAGCACCTTTCAAAATGCACACCATTCGTCCCATCCAGGTGTGGCACAAGTTACCTGTCGCCTGATGGCAGATCCCTCAAATTCACAGGGTTTCCTTAGCCAAAGAGTCCTCAGAGGTGATTTTTTGAAATTATTATTAGTATTAGTATTATTATGTTTATAGACTGGGACTCAAGGCGGCTTACGACATTAAGAAACACCATACAGTTAAAAACATGCAAAAACAACAGGATTAATTAATTTACTCCTGTTCTACTCCAGTCCCTCCTCTGAAATACAGTCTGCAGGACCTGGGGTTCCTTGGTGGTCTCCCATCCAAGAACTAACCAAGGCTGACCCTGCTTAATTTCCAAGGTCAGAAAGGTTCCAGTCCCCTTCGAGTTTGTAGGCCACTGACTTTTGGTGATCCCATGAATTTTATAGGGTTTTCTTAGGCAAGGTAGACTCAAAAGAAGTGGTGCTGAAAGACAGCCTGTGGCCCCTGGGATTCCTTGGTGGTCTCCCCTCCAAGGATTAACCAGGGCTGACCCTGCTTAGCTTCCAGGATCAGGTGGGATCTGGTGTCTTGAGGGGGTCTAGGCACTACTTTTTGAACTTGACCCCAATTTGCCATCCAACCCACCTGGCATCACTGCAAGAGGCCTCCTCAGGGGGACCTGGTCCAGCCCCAAGGACTCTGGCCCCAAGGGCCCCTCTTCACTGAGCAGCTGAAGCCTTGCCCCAGAGATCCTCCGGACAAGCCCCACTCAGGAGGACATGGGGCCTCAATGGGGTCCCCTTCCTTGGAGGTCTTAGGGCCATCTCTCAAGGGAGGGGGTGCTTGGATGGAGAGTTCCTGCAGGGCAGAAGGGGGTTGGCCTGGATCAGGGCCCTTCTTGGGGTCTCTTCCAAGTCTAGGGTCCTCTGTCTTCCTGCCTGGCAGAAGAAGGGGGTTGGACTATATGTCCCTTGGGGATCCCTCCCCATTCTGGAATTCTATGTCTTCCTGCATGGCAGAAGGGGGTTGGACCATATGACCCTGAGTGGTCCCTTCCAACTCTAGCATCCTCTGTCTTCCTGCCTGGTAGGACTGGATGTCCCTTCTTCTTGGGATCCCTAGTCCCAACTCTAAGAGTCTGGGTCTTCTCCCTGCCTGGCAGATGCCCCCAGGTGCCCTCTTCCCTCCTCCTCCTCCTCACCTGGGGCTGGCATCAATGGCAGGGGCAGGGAGGCACCTTTGGCAGCAAGTCCTGGTCCTGGCGCTCCTTGGCCGGGGGCTGCGAGCCAAAGGGCCCGGGAAGTAGCCGGCCATCCTGGGCCCAGGAGGCAGCAGCAGCAGATCTCCTCCTCCAAAGAGAGGAAACACACAACTTCCCCTCGTCCTCTGCCTCCCTTTCGCCTTTTATGTCCCCAAAGCGCCAAAGAGGAGGAGGAGGAGGAGGAGGAGAGAACCTCCTCTTTTTGGGCGCCAGGGAGGAAAGCAGCAGGAGAAAGGAGGAGGAGGAAAGAAAGAAAGAAAGAAAGAAAGAAAGAGGAGGAGGCGATGAGTTAGGAGAAACCGGTCCCACCGGTTGCTTCTGCTGCCTGATGCTGCCTCACCTGCTGCTGCCCAGGAAAGGAGGGCAAGACAGGAGCCTGCCTGCCCCAAGCTGGGCATGGCTCTCAGAGCAGCATCACACAGCCAACACTTCCCAGAATTCCACAGCCCTCAGCCAGAAACAGTTAAAGATGATCTCCCCAGAGTGGATGCAGCCCCTGCTTCTCCAATTTGCACATCACCCCCAAATTGGGAAGAGGAGCTCACATACCCCCAGAGGACACAGGATGGACATTCAAAGGGACCTCAATGGACTAGAAAGCTGGGCCAAGGCTAACAAGATGAAATTCAACACAGAGAAATGTAAGGTTCTGCACTTAGAACAGAAAAATGAAATGCACAGATATAGGATGGGGGACACCTGGCTGAATGAGACCACATGTGAAAGGGATCTAGGAGTCCAAGTAGACCATAAGCTGAACATGAGTCAACAGTGCGATGCAGCAGCTAAAAAGGCCAATGCAATTTTAGGTTGCATCAATAGAAGTATAGTTTCTAGATCAAGGGAAGTAATAGTGCCACTCTATTCTGCTTTGGTCAGGCCCCACCTGGAATACTGTGTCCAGTTCTGGGCACCACAATTCAAAAAGGATGTGGAGAAACTGGAGCGGGTCCAAAGGAGGGCAACTAAAATGGTGAAGGGTCTGGAAACCATGAAGCCCTATGAGGAAAGACTTAGAGAGTTGGGGATGTTTAGCCTGGAGAAGAGAAGGTTAAGAGGTGATATGATAGCCCTGTTTAAATATTTGAAGGGATGAAATATTGAGGAGGGAGCAAGCTTGTTTTCTGCTGCTCCAGAGAATGGGACACAATGGAGCAATGGATGTAAGCTAATCAAGACTCAGCAAATGCAAATGAAAACCAGCCAGGATTCCCAACAGAAAATAGATCACTAACTAAATAGACTCATGCCATTCAAAAACAGAACAATACACAGATTAACATGGAAATCACTCTTCCCAATCTAGAGTCATAGCCCACCCTCTTCCATGCCAGCATTCTCTGAAGATGCCAACTCAGATGCTGGTGAAACATCAGGAACAAACTCTTCTAGAACATGGCCACAGAGCCTGACAAACACATTAAAAACTATGTCACCCAGTGGGTCTCCATGGCTGAGTTGGGACCTGAACCCTTCAAACCCTGGTCTCCAGAGTTGCAGCCCAGATCTCCAGCCACTGCCTCACACTGACATACCTGTAAATCTTTGGGGTTATTCAGATGTCAGGATTTTTAGCGCAATGATGGGGATAATCTCACACATTCGAGTTTTCTCGTTCACAGTATGGAGCCACATTGATGCACATCTCAGCGACTTCTGTTGCTCGCATGTATCAGCGCTGCAAATAAAGATGCAGTCGATGATGCAAATATATCTGAAACACATCCAAGGCATGCAAGAGTTTTATCCCAGTGTATCCTGGGTCTGTTTGCATCAGTTATTCACACAGCCAACAATACAAATCTTGTAAAAAAAAAACCGCAGAAAAATACCCCCGTTTGATGATCCCAGGTTAAGTGGGTTTTTTGGACAGTGCCCCAAACTTAATTGAATACATTCGAAATGCATGTGAAAAACACAGATTCAACCCATGGATTCAACTTGGATTATTTTCATCCTCTGAATAACCCCTTTGTCAGTTGAGCTTCTGTTTAAAAAATATTTCTGCATTACAGTCAGCAGCCACTTACTCAGAAACCACAAGGTTGTGAGTTCGATACCAGCCAGGGGCTCAGGGTCGACTCTGGCTGGCATCTTTCTGTCAGTTGCTAACAGTAGTACCCAGCTTGTTGGGGACAATTGGCTTACACATTGTAAACTGCTTGGAGAGTGCTTAAGTGCACTGATAAGTGGTATAGAAATGTACAGTCGGTCCTCTCTTTTTGCAGGGGATCCGTTCCAGATCCCCACTTCGTGAAAATGGGGGCTCGCCAATATTCCAGCCCCATAGGCTTGAATGGGACGTGCGCCTGTGAGGGCGCGCAGGGGGTGCACCCCATTGAAAATAACGGAGGTCGCCCCTCTGTGAATATTCAAGACCACAGACCTCAAGTCCGTGAGAAAGGAGGGGCGACAGTACTTGCTATTGCTATTGTTTTAATCCCTGGATTCAACCATCAAGGCTTGAAGATATTAAAAAAATAATATAAATTCCAAAAAGCAAACTTTGATTTTGCCATTTAATATAAGGGACGTCATTTCACTGTGCCGTTCAATTTAATGGGACTTGGGCATCCATGGATTTTGGTATCCATGGGGGGTCCTGGAACCAAACCCCATCCGATACCAAGGGCCCACTGTATATGTTTATACATATGCAGTACAAGTTTATACTGTACACAGTTTATACTTATTACGAAATATAAATAAATGGGCTCTGATAACGCTACAGTGTCAGTGTTGGCTGCATTTATTCAAGGGCTCTGGTGTCTGCTGGGGAGATTAAAGGAACAAAGACTTGAATGGGAATCATGAGGACATCTAGAAGGTCCCCCCATTAGGTGCCATAGAGGCACCTGTAGAGCTTCCACCAGTAAGCCAAGCTTCATGATGCAACTGCCAGGGGCAAAACTGTAAAATAATTGGGGATGATGTGCCAAGACTCCCGAAGAAGCCTTGCGGCTCAAACGTGCCAAGCTGCAATCCACATAGACCTCAGAAATGCAGAGATAGACAAAACAAAGAGATAAAGACAGCGAGGCATATCTGCAGATTTAAAATAAAAAAACAAGGTCAAATTTTGAAGTAGTTCAGAGCTCAAGAAAATGGAGGCAGGCAGATACTGAATTTCTGTGGCTGATCTAGATGGAGGCTGGAAGTTTTCAGGGGTTTTTTGGTTTTATGATAAGTGCCAGTTTGCAATCAAAACTAGAATTAGGATATGCAGAAATAATGCAATTTGACACCACTTTAACTGTCATGGCTCAATGCTATAATGTTCTGGGATTTGTAGTTCCGTGAGATATTTAGCTTTCTGTCAAACGGCTCCTCTGTTGCCTCACCAAAGTATAAACTGTGTTATTTCTGCAATGTGGATACACCCTTAGTTTTATACGAGTTTATTTTCTCCAAAGAATATGTGGCACTGCAGTTTAATAGACAGTTTGATGCATTCCTGAGCCAGGACCCAAATCTTGATCAAATGGGGTGAATAAGGTAGCTATTTCAGGTCAAGGCTCAAGAGACAAACTCCGAGGACAAAGAGAGCCACAAAAAAAGAGATGTCACCTAAGCCTTCATGCTGAAATTGTTTGTGCTACCATTTTACTCCTGGAAATTTGTTATTACTAATGAATATGCCTTTGCCATCTTTGCAGGATTTGGAGTTGGACGGTAGAGAAAGAGAGGAGTCAGAGTTGGAATGTGGATCTGGAGTCAAAGTTTTGGGGTACCGATGCCTCAGCCTTGGTGACCTCCTGCATTTTCCCCATCGCTGCGTGAGATCAAGGATGTCATGGTGAGAAACTGCATTATGCAAGAGATAAACCATCCTGGGCCTCATTCCTACTTACAAATAAATCACTTTGTGATCCAGATCGATGGATCGGTTCGGCAGTAGAGTGTGGTTCATACTACATTTGCCCTGATTGCATTTTCTTGTTGTAAAATAAAATACAATAATGCACTTGTGGTTCACACTGACAAATTAATCGATTCAATTTAAACCGTTTCCTGTGGAAGTCTCTCAAAATAACCCACTTGTAGTTCACATTGGACTCTTTCAGACGTGGGAAATTGGAAATATAATCCAAGGGCAATCCAAACGCAATCCTGGGTTTCACGTTATTGCGAATTAATTCTTCTCACGCAAATTCGGGCAAAAGGGAAGTCACTCCGAATGCAATCGTGGGTTTCACGTTATTGCGAATTTAAGCTTCTCACGCAATTTCGGGCAAGGAGGGGTTATTTTCGGGTAATGGGAAGTAATTCCGAATGCCTTCTGAACAGAGCAGGGGTTCAGGTAAATTCGCTAAACAAGCGAGTTTACATGAATCCGCATTGGCTCCATTCGGAATTGGGAGAAATTCCTCCCGTTTGAAAGAGTCCCTCGACAAATGAATCGGTTCAACTTGAAGAGTTTTTAGCGGGTTTTTTCCCCCTCTGCCCGTCACTGCAATTGCATTTATGTACTTCCGTATGAGCATCGAAGGGTGGGTGAACACAGGTTGTTAATTTCCGCTTCCCCACCCAACAACCCCTTATCACATCATAATAAATCAATACCAATTTGCCTCTTGATCACACTGACACTGAATCAATTTGTGGTTTCAATTCTTCAAATCGATTCTTGAAATCGATTCCAATCCGCATTTGGTTCACACTTGCGCAGAATAAATTTATCCAAAAAGATGTGGAAAAAATCAGCACCAGAAAGATGTCGGATAAATGGGTCTGACGCATGGCCCCCCCTCTCCAAATCGTTTCAGCAATTTGGTTCAAGTGCAAACCAGGGTCATTTAGACCACTTCAAACCAAATGAGGCTCTGATATGGACACAATCTCCAAGTATAACAGCTTGTGAAGTGTTGATATGGACACAATGCAAACCCATTGTGTAGCGTAACGTAGCACTGCAGCATAATGGTTTGTGGCTCAGTTTCTTCTTCCAAAACAAGCAAGCAAACATATCCATGCATAAAGAAAGTTGGCGCATCAGGGAGCTGGATTGGCTAGACCCCAACTTGCTTTACAAACTGTCACAGTCCCAGTGTTGTTGTTATTCATAGAAAAGCATGAGGCTGCATAAGCCTTCAGGTCTGACACATCCAGGTTGATAAGTGATATTTTCCATCTTTGCTCAGCAAAGCTTTTCCTCTCGCATCTCATGCATGCGCTTGCTCTCCTTTGCTGCAGCATCAGCTTTGCAAGGCCACACGATGGTGCTACAAGTGCAAGAACATGTTGTTTGGGGGGAGAAGTTTCTTATTTTTAACCCTGACATCTTTCCAAGTCTTCCATCGTTTCTCTTTGCCTTTCTTCCTACAGGCATTGCATCCCTCCTTGGCGCATCACTTGGTCTGAGAGAAGGAGCCCCTACTTTCAAAAGTAAGTCCAGGCTTCTTTCAGATTTGGGGAACTGGGAAGAAACCACCTTCCCTTCCCTTTGGTTTCTGAGATTATTGTGTGTCATTATGTTTTCACTTCCCATTTTTTTCAGTGTTCCAGAGGAAGAAACCAGGATGTTCACAACTCAAGAGAGGGTGCATCTACACTGTAGTAATAATGTGGTTTGACACCACTTGAAGGACTTTAATCCTATGGGATCCTGAGGTCAGTAGTTTGACAAGGTCCTTCTCAGGTGCCTCACCAAACTATACATCCCAGGATTCTGCCAGATGAAGCCAGGGCAGTGAAAGTGGTATCAAACTGCATTATTTCTACAGTGTGGATGCACCTTCTGAGGCTTCTTAGTCGGGGGAAATAATGCCAAGAAGAGGGGTTTTTGCTTTGCTGGGTAGAGGTGCCCATTGTCTTTGCAAGACTGAGATGGTATGTGCGTATGTGTGTGTTTTGTGACTGTAGTTTTAGCTCCACTCCATTATTTATTCCAAAGAAAGGAGAGGATTCAGCCAAATTCCCCTTGACACACACACCTTGGCTCGCTTATGTGAGGTATCTGAAACCAAAGTTGCTTGGACAATTTTGCAGTTATCTGTTTTCCCTGCGGATGATGGTACCAGAGGAAGGCTGACCATTTGTACTTGTCCTCCACAGGTGTGTGTCCCATTGACACACCCCCCCCCCCCCTATACACCCTGAATGCTTCCTTTATGGGTTCCAATGTTGACTATCCCTGTCTCATACAACAAAAGAGCCAGTCCTACCCTCTCTTACCCCACTTTTCCAACAAGGCTGCATCTACACTGCTAAATTAATGCAGTTTGACACCACTTTAATGGCCACAACTCCTCCCATTGTCCTGATTTGGCAGGGACAGTCCCGATCAATCCTCTGCCATCCCATTTTTTGAGCTGCTTTTAAAATGTCCTGGTTTCTTTCTCCTCATTCTCCCACTTTCCTCCTTCGGCCTCAGCTTAATTCAGTTGCTGCAAACTGAGTTTTGATGTCCTGAAAGCAGTGTGTGCTCCAGTTCCTCAGCAGAAGGGAGAGGAGATGAGCAGCTGGAATCACAAATAACGTTGCTTGGCCATATGATTGATCCATGAAATATCGGAGGGCATTGCAAATCACAGTCGGTGCTCCGTATCCCTTATCCACAGATTCAACCATCCACAGATTGAATGTATATGTGTGTGTGTGTGTGTGTGTGTGTATTCCAAATAGCAAACTGTGATTTTGCCATTTTATATCAGGGATATTTTGCTATGACTTTGTATTTAATGGGACTTGAGCATCTACAGATGTTGGTATCCCCAGGGGGTCCTGGAACCAAATCCCAGGTGATATCAAGGGCCCACTGAAGTAGTATTAGTAGTAGTAGTAGTAGTAGTAGTTGTTGTTGTTATTATTATTATTATTATTATTATTTTATCCCATTGTATTTAATAGGACTTGAGCATCTATGGATTTTGGCATCCACTGGGATCCTGGAACCAAGCCCCAGTGGATAACAAGGGCCCATAATAATAATAATAATAATAATAATAATAATAATATCCCATTGTATTTAATAGGACTTGAGCATCCATAGATTTTGTTATCCAGTGGGGTCCTGGAACCAAACACCAGTGGATACCAAGGGCCAATAATAATAATAATAATAATAATAATAATATCCCATTGTATTTAATAGGACGTGAGTATCCACAGATTTCGGTGTCCACTGGGGTCCTGGAACCAAACCCCAGAGGATTCCAAAGTCCCACTGTATTGAGAAATAAATCATTCTGAACAATTACAGAAGCAATTCCACGGCTGCTTTCTTCCCCATTTGGTTAAATCATAGAGTTGGAAGGGATTGTGAAGGTCATCTATCCTGACCCTCTTGCTAGAGCAGGAATTCAGAAATAAATCCTGAAAGGGGACCCATCCAGTCTCTGTTTCAAAATATTGTCTGGTTGTGTTTTGACTTTTGTTTACTTGGTTTGTATGAAGGTAAGAGGGATATGTTTGTTTTTAGCTTTAGTTTTTAACAGAATAGAAACTTTTTTAAAAAGGGGGGGAATGCATGGGATCCCCATAAATCAACAGGTGATTTGAAGGCACATGGGTGCAAGCACATCTCCATGTGGCCATGCAAACCACGTGCCACTTTCGCTGCACCTCCAAACCTCATTTTTAATGTGAATTAATCTGGCCTGTGAATTAAATCTTTTCAAGAAAGAAGCGCAAGCTCCTCTTTGTCTGTGACTCACTTTGAAGCTTTGTCTGTCATTTTTTCCATCTCAGCCCCATTGTGGCTTCTATATCGAGCAGCCCATCACAAGATGCTCGAGGCACATGTTGGTTTCCCACTCACTTCTCTGCCTTCTCTGCCTTTTCCACGCCTTGGAGATGGTGCATTTAGAGCAAAAAACCCAACCGCTGGGCCTTTCCAAACGCCTTTTCCTTTTTCTTCTTGGAGTGTCAAGCTTTCGTGTCACATAGAATTCTTTACTTGGCTGCTGAGGATCTCTGTGTGACTCTAAACCTTGCATGCTTCAAAGCCAATGCAAGAGGGTTTTTTGCAAAGAGTTTTGTTATGAGGCCAGGAATGCAAAGAATCAGCTCTCCTCTTTGTGTGTGTCTGTGTTCATGTGCTTTCTTCAGTGCAAAGCTTTCGTGTCACACAAACGCCTTTGTCTGACTGCTGAGGATCTCTGTGTGACTCAAAAGCTTTCCTGCTTCTATGCCAATGCAAGAGGATTTTCCAGCGTGTTCTGTTGTGAGCCTGGGAACTCAGAGAACCATCTTTCCTCTGTGTGTGTGTAAGCGTATCTGTGTTTTCTTCTGCCTCAAGCTTTTATGTCACACTGAATCCTTTGGCTGACTGCTGGGGATCTCTGTATGACTCAAAAGCTTGTGTGCTCCTCTCCTGACGAGAGGGGCTTTTGCAAAGAGCTCTTTGGTCAGCCTGGAAATGCAGAGAACCAGTTTCTTTCATGCAGGATTCTTCACCTGGCTGCTCACGATCTGCTGTGTGACTCAAAAGCCTGCATGCTTCTATGCCAATGCAAGGGGTTTTTGCAAACAGTTGCAAGTCTGGTAATGCAGAGAACTAGCTTTGTGTGGTGTCTGTGTCTCTGTGCTTTCTTCAGCATGAAGCTTCCGTGTTACACAAACTTCTTTGCCTGACTGCTGAGGATCTCTGTGTGACTCAAAAGCTTGCCTGGTTCTACACCAGCACAAAGAGCCTTTGCAGAATTCTGTTGTGAGTCTGGGCATGAAAAAAACAGCTTTCCTCTCTTTTTCTCTCTCTGTTTTTTTCAGCCTCATGCTTTTTTATCATACAGAATTCTTCACTTCTGGCTTCTGAGGATCTCTGTGTGACTCAGAAGCTTGCATGTTTCCATACTGATGGAAGGGCCTTTTGCGGAGAGCTCTGTTGTGGACCTGGGAACAGAGAACCAGCTTTCCTTTTTGTGTGTGTGAGAGAGAGCTTTTGTATCTCACAGAATTCTTCACCTGGCTTTTGAGGATCTCTGTGTGACTCAAAAGCTTGCATGCTTCTACACTGACACGAGGGGCTTTTGCGAAGAGCCCTGTTGCTAGCCTGGGAATGCTTTCCTCTTTGTGTGTGTGAGAGAGAGTTGTTATATCACACAGAATTCTTCACCTGGCTTCTGGGGATCTCTCTGTGACTCAAAAGCTTGCACACTTCTATGCCGACATGAGGAGTTTTTGTGAAGAGCTCTGTTGTGAGCCTGGGAATGCAGAGAACCAGCTTTCTTCTTTGTCTGTGTCTGTGAGCTTTCTTCAGTGTGACGCTTTAGTGTCACACAAAATTCTTCACCTGGCTGCTGAGGATCTCTATGTGACTCAAAAGCCTGCATGCTTCTACGTCAGCCCAAGGACCTTTTGCGGAGAGCTCTGCCGTGAGCCTGGAAATGGAGAGAACCAGCTTTCCTCTTTGTGTGCGCGAGAGAGAGCTTTTGTATAACACGGAATTCTTCACTTCTTGCTGCTGAGGATCTCTGTGTGACTCAAAAGCTTGCAGAATTCTGCACCAACACAAGGGCCTTTTGCAGAGAGCTCTATTGTGAACCTGGGAATGCAGAGAACCAGCTTCCCTGTGTGTATGTGTGTATGTGTGTGTGTGTGTGTATGTGCTTTCTTCAGCTGCAGTTGCTACGGAAGTCCCCTGACTTGCCGAACATTGGTGGATGAGTTGCACCCTCTCGCTCCTCCTCTCTCGGCTCTTTAAGGAAGTGGGCAGCCAGAGAGAAGCAAGTGCCTGTTCTGAACACAGATACACACAGATACACACAAAACCACACAACCGTTGTCAACGTCTGGGGGTGTCGGAAAGCGCGCACCGAGAGGCGCAGGCACCTTGAACCGAAGTGCCTCTTCCCACGCCGCCTCTGGCTTTTTTGGCTCATGCCAAATTTTTCTTCCACCTGCTCAGGTTGTTTATAAGAAAGGTGCTTCCGAACCCATTGCGCACTTTTGGAAGAAGGTAGCCACTCCAGACTGGCCCGGATCTACCCCAGGTGAGTCCCTTCTGACCTTTCCCTTTTTAAGCCGTGTTGCACAAAACAGGCTGGCGGCTTTCTTGTCGAGGCATGTGCCTCCTGTCTGGTGCGGAGAGGAATATTCCAGCTTTTTTCTCGTGCGCTGTGGTCTCTGACACATACATCTAGCCACAAGTAGGCAGAAGGCGCAACCAGGAAGTAGGGGAAAGAGAGACGTCGGGTAGCCAAGGGCCTGCAGGGTGAGAGAGCCAGGGTTTTTTCGGAGTGACCTCTTGGCCTCTGGCTCGGCTAGCCCCTGGGCTGGCTGAAGACGCCACCTGGCGCATGGTGCGCTTGGGGGAACTCTCCGGACAACCCTCGCCTCCAAAGGTAGGAGGCAAATCGGTCATTTCCGAACATCGCTTTTCTCTCCTTTGGCACCACAGATGGGTCTTTTTGTGCCAAGCTTTGGTTCGTGAGTTGGATCTAGTTTGTCTACATCGGGCATGACCTGCTCATTTTTCTGGACTATGAACATAGGGGAGCTATGGGGAAACGTTCATTTTTCACCACTGTAGGGTCAAACTGGATTATTTCTGCAGTGTGGAGGTAGCTTATGTGTGCGAGAAGAATTCTGTGTCTTGGTTACAGTTGTTGAAAGCGACACAGTTACTTGAGTTGTGCACTTGGTGTCTTCTTTTTGGGTTCTGAAATTCACCGAATTTGGGAAGTTGTATACTTTTACATGTTTTGGAAAGAGAATACATGTATGTATGTATGTGTATATGTATACAGTATGTATATACATGTATGTATGTGTGTGTGTGCATGCATGTATGTATATCTAGGTCTTTTTTGGTTCTGGAATTCACAGAATTTGGAAAGTTGTATACTTTTACATGTTTTGGAGAGAAAAGACATGTGTGTGTGTTTGTGTGTACATGCATGCATGTATATCCAAATCTTTTTTGGTTCTGAAACCCACAGAATTTGGAAAGTCGATTTCATATACTTTTGCATAAAGGGAAGATATATCTCTGGGTCTTTTTTGGTTCTGAAATTTACAGAATTTGGAAAGTCAATTTGATATACTTGTGCATATTTTGGAAAGAGAAGATATATCACTGGGTATATATATGCACATAGATATACATACAGCTTCTCTTTCTAAAAATATGCACAATTATATGAAATCAACTTTCCAAATTCTGAGAATTACAGAACCAAAAAGGAAACTGCAAAGTGCATGAGTCAGTCAAGTAACTGTGTCGCTTTCTGTAACTATGCCACACAGAATTCTTTGCCTGACTGCTGAGGATCTCTGTGTGACTCAAAAGCCTGCTCTCATCGAGCCCTCTGGTTTCGGGTTCTGGTTGTTCTTAAGCTCGGAGTCCAAATCTTCCTCCTTGTTTCTAGGAATGTTTCGCCTTCAAGGCAGGACAATGCCTGCCATAAATGCTGCAACCGTTCTTGAAATCCGGGTCAATATTAGCACTGGGGTGTGTGTGTATGTGAAATGGAGAAATGCTTTGCTTTCATTTTGAATGGGCTGCGTTCAGGCCAGGTGTGTCCCTGAGAAAAGATAGGTATTTGCAGATGCATATATGAGATTAGTTTCTTATTTCAGAAGTAGTGAATTCGACCTTCTGCCAGTGTAGGAATCTGTATCTCTGAAGCATCTCTTGCCCTGCCAAGATAGGCACAACTGAACTTTCACGAAACCCCATCAAACTTCCATCTGGAAATAAAATACATTTGAGCAACAGAAGATTTCATTAAAAGTAGATGTAGCTAGCATTGGATTAATAAAAAGATGAATGATTTAAGTTCGCTAAGACAAAAATAGTAGGATACGAAAGGGAGCAAAAAGCACAACATCATACTGTATTTTACTCTAAGAACTATTGAAATTATGAGTGTTTTGGATTTGGTTTGTATGACAACAAACAAGGGGGGAGTCTAGAGGGGAAATACAGGTTGCAGGGGAAAAGTCTGTATTGAAGAAAGAACAATGTGGAAGGTAAAGAAGAGAATATATCAGGGTAGAAATATGTGTGATGTAAGCTGATATAATAATTTTACTATGGTAAAACAAGTTTAAAATATTAAAAATTAAAAACAATTAAACTTCCATCTGGAAGAACCTAGATTCAGTGGAAGGGATACCTGGAGGTCATCTATCTCACTCCTCTGGCGGGACATCACAGCGCTCCTCTGATACATTCAGATGCCGAGATGTGGCCATGCAACTTCTTTTTTAAAAATTACAGGGAAAGGAGAGTCCACTCTATGAATTTTCACTCTTAATGAATTTCACCATTAGTAAGCCACTGAGGGTGCATCTACGCTGTAGAAATAATGCAATTTGACCCCACTTTAACTGCCAGGGCTCCGTCCTACAGAATACTGGGATTTGTAGTGTGGTGAGGCACCAGCGCTCTTTGGCAGAGAAGGCTAAAAACCTTGAGAAAGTACACATCCCAGGATTCCATAGACTGGAGCTACAGCACCTAAAGTGGGTTCTACAGTGTAGATGCACCCATCAAGTTAAACAGGACATACTCCCAGGTTCATAGAAGGGAAGAGAATCATGCAATCTTACAATATTGTTGGAGGACCAGCTCAGATATATAGGATTTGCCTGGCAGCAAGTCCTATTGAACTCACCGGGGCTTGCTTCTGAGTAGACCCGTGGAAGAGACACACATCTTGCTTTTTCATGGGCTTCAGTTTTATATATTGGGGGGATTCCAGGGTGACACCAGATGTCTTAACTGCAAAGGAGCACAAAACCCCATAAAATGTAAGACGTCCAAGAAAAATGTCGAACATTGCAAAAGGAAAGCCAACAACAATCATCTCAATAGAAACCCATGCTTCTTAGTCCTGCTCAAAATGGAGGATATTTTGACATTCTTCCTGGGCAGAAGGTTGAAATGGAGGACACCTGGTCACCCTAACTGTGTCATTCACAGATGTAAGAAAAAATAAGCAAAGAGATGTGCGCTTGTGGTGCTCTTGTGATGAGAGTTTGCACGATAATCGAAGGAGGTAGTTTCCAATCTAAAATAGCTGCATAGAAACTGTTGATTTTAAAGGTGACTTGGAAGTCCCCTGACTTGCAGTCTTTCTTTTTCAGTGCCTATGCAGCTGGCATGGCAGTCTGGGGAAATTTGCTGCGAATGTTCAATTCTAGTCGTTTCTGTCTTGCACCTGGCTGCATAATGTTGTATGCAATGCCTCTAGGTTTATTTATTTATTTATGCTTCATTTTGGGTTATCTTTTGCAAATGTTAGAAATATTCTCCATTGATGGTGGGCTTTGCGGGTAGGAGGGAATCCTAAAGGGGCTGGTAAACATGTACAGTCGGTCCTCCGTATCCACCAATTCTGCATCCACCGATTCAACCATCCATGGCTTGGAAATATAAATTCCAAAAAGCAAACCTTGGTTCTGCCATTTTACAAACAGGACACCATTTTACTAGGCCGTTGTATCAAATGGGACTTGAGCATCCACGGATTTTGGTATCCCTGGGGGTCCTGGAACCAATCCCCAGCAAATACCAAGGGGCTATATTTCTGTTATGCACAAGGAAAGTGAGAGCTGCACTTGGACAAAGTTGGGCTAGAAGCATAGAATCATAGAATCTAAGAGCTGGAAGGGACCCATTCCTGTTTTTACCTTTCCACGAATGTTTGGTGGCCTTTGCAGTGGCTGCTCCCAGATTTTGAAACTCCTTCCCTAGAATGGCTTTAATCATATTATCTTATGAGTTTATCACACTGGGGGTAATTTTGGCATTAAAGAGAGATTAAAGTACATGTAAAGCATCCCGCAAATAAAGCAAAAATAGCAAGTAATTGCATGAATGATTGCACAAATAAACTGATATCAGAAATGCATTGTCTCTGAAAACCCAAAAGTAAAAAGATGTGTGTTAATGCTTCTTTGTGACCACTTTAATGGCGGGTTTTATGCGACATCGTGTGAAATCGTTTAGCATAATTATGTGATCTTTCCAGGATATTCACAGGATAGACTCCCGATCTCCTTCATGTGATAAACTCCTTAGAACTGGAAGGGACCACAAAGTGATCTAATCCAATCCCTTGCTATGCAAGAAGATACCTTCAAAGCACTCTTGAAAGATGCTCCTCCAACCTCTGTTTAAACACCCTCATAGAAGGAGTGTCCACCATTCTCCAAGGCAGTCCATTCCACTGTTCTTCCTAATGTTCAGGGGAAATCTCTTTTCCTGCAGCTTGAATTCATTGCTCTGCATCCTGTTCTCTGGAACAGCAGAAAACAAGCTTGCTCCATCTTCCATGTGATATCCCTTCAAATATTTAAATGTGGTTCCCAAGTCACTCCTTTATCTCCTCTTCCCCAAGCTGCTTTGGTCAGGCCCCACCTGGAATACTGTGTCCAGTTCTGGGCCCCACAATTCAAAAAGGATGTGGAGAAACTGGAGCATGTCCAAAGGAGGGCAACTAAGATGGTGAAGGGTCTGGAAACCATGCCCTATGAGGAACGCCTTAGGGAGCTGGGGATGTTTAGCCTGGAGAAGAGAAGGTTAAGAGGTGATATGATAGCCCTGTTTAAATATTTGAAAAGATGTCACATTGAGGAGGGAGTAAGTTTGTTTTCTGCTGCTCCAGAGAATAGGGCATGGAGCAAGGAATGGAAGCTACAGGAAAAGGGATACCACCTAAACATTAGGAGGAACTTTATGACAATAACAGCTGTTTCACAGTGGACCACACTGCCTCACAGTGTGGCAGGGTCTTCCTCTTTGGAGGTCTTTAAACAGAGGCTGGATAGTCATTTGTCAGGAGTGCTTTGATTGTGAATTCCTGCATGGCAGGAATGGGTTGGCCAGGAATGGGATGGCCCTTGGGGTGTCTTCCAACCCTATGATTCTATGATTCTAAGCTAAACATAGGGCCAGTACAGACAGGCCTTTTTTTGTGCCCAGGGGCCAAAATTAGGGCTAGATAGGGCTGGGTGTCCAGATGTGCCTAGCCCAACTATAGCCGCAGATGTGCGCATCCAACCACACAGTGGGTGACACAGCTGCGCAGGTGTGGCACAACATACAGACATCTCTCAACAGAAGCGGTATCATAGGCCTGCATTTCAGCCCTTATGACACTGCCAAAAAGGAGCCACCAGAGCAGCTCCTGTTTAATTGCGCATCTGTGCAACAACATGCAGATGCTGCTGCATAGATGTGGAGCATACAGGGGTGGCTTTGAGCTGCCCATCTGTACTGCCCCATATCCAGCTGACTAGGCTGCTCCTCCTAGGGCTTGATGGTTTCCAGACCTTTCGCCATTTTTTGTGCTTTCTTCTGGATACACTTATCCACATCCTTCTTGAATTCTGGTGCCCAGAAATGGATGCAGGTGATTCCAGATGAGGCCTGACCAAGGCAAAATAGAGTGGCACTATTACTTCCCTTGATCTATACTTCTATTAATGCAGCATAGAGTCACATTGGCCTTTTTAGCTGCTGCATCATGACTCGTTTTCAGCTTGTGGTTTACTAAGACCCCCAGATCCTTTTCACATGTCCTTCTTCCAAGCCAGGCCACTGGAGAGAAAGGTACAGAAAGCAACACAGTTTTACTCAATTAAGTGTGCTGCTTTCTGTACATTTCTCTCTGGTGGTAACTGTAGGGTTTTTGAAAGTGCATGTAAGGTATGACATCTAGGCAGGAAAAA
The DNA here is from genome assembly GCA_034509955.1 of Urosaurus nigricauda. NCBI lineage: Eukaryota > Metazoa > Chordata > Lepidosauria > Squamata > Phrynosomatidae > Urosaurus > Urosaurus nigricauda. The sequence goes on along the minus strand of JAOEGL010000001.1, from coordinate 377,274,106 downwards.
TGAAACTAACTATAAGGACACACACTTTTTATCTTCTTTTTTGGTTCTAAAATTTACAGATTTTGGAAAGTTGAGTTCATATACATTTGCATATTTTGGAAAGAGTAGCAACACACACACATATCCCATACAAACAAACACAGAGACATACTTCATAATTTTGGAGGTGAGGATTCCTTGATTATCAGGAAAGGAAGAGTATTGGATTTCTTTGAGAAAGGCATAGTGAAGGCTCTAATCTCTCCCATTTATTTGTTTGTTTTAGATTCCACCTTTCCCCCCCAAATACTGGGACAGGGTGGCTAACAGATTAATATAAATTATTATAACCCACCTTGAAACCCATAGTGGTAGAAAAGTGGGATATAAATCCTTAAAATAAATTTAATTAATCATAGAATCATAGAATCATAGAGTTGGAAGAGACCACAAGGGCCATCCAGTTTAGCGAATTCACGTGAATTCCCATTGCATTTGGAATGTGTTCAGAATGACTTCCCATTACCCGAAAATGACCCCCCATTGCCCGAAATTGTGTGAGTTGCTTTAATTCGCAATAACGTTAAACCCACGATTGCGTTCGGAATGACTTCCCTTTTGCCCGAAATTGCGTGAGATGATTTAATTCACAATAACCCCATGATTGCGTTTGGATTGCCATTGGATTATACTTCCAATTTCCGACGTCTCATAAGGTCCAATGGATGCTTTGTGATGATCCAAAGCAGACCAAAAGGCACTCTGCGCATGGCCTGAGAAACTTGTTCACAGCTTGTTCCAAATCCTGCAATGAAGAAGAAAATGGAACGGTGTGGGTACTAATATCTCACCCACCCTGTGGATTTTTCCCATGAGTGTTTATGTGTTGAAAATGCTGCAGTCCTTGATAACCTAGAAGAGATCTCCAAACCCACAGAGCTCTTGAAGAGGAGATTGTGGTGTATTTTTGTACGAAGGGGGGTGGAAAGAGATTAGGAATGGATTGCTCAAGGACATACAGAATCTCACTGCAAAGCCCACAACAATTTTCCAGTGAGTTCTCCTGCAACCTGTTTTCCTTCTTCCTTGCAAAGAAAGATTGCCCTGTTCTGCTGGCAGATTTTTCCCTGCTGTGCTCAATGATTATTATTTTAAAAATGTGAATACGTACAGTACTGTTGTGGTGGTTGCCTAGAAATTGTGGGTGCTAATTTATATCCTCAAAAACTCTCCCACCACCGATGCCTGAAGACAACGGTTTGGAAGCTTAGCATCCCAGGGCCTTCACATATCGTTGTTGTTGTTGTGGTGGTGGTGGTGGTTGTGTAACCTCTCAAGTTGTTCCCCACTTGGTGAACCTATCAGAGGATTTTCTTAGCAAGATTTATGCAGAGGGGGTTCTTCCTCTGAGGCTGAGAGAGCGGGACTTGGCCAAGGTCATCCAGTGGGTTTTCATGGCCAAGCAGGCATTTGAATCCTGGTCACCAGTCTAAGGAGTTTATCACATGGGAGGAATTTCTCTGAATTTCAAATGGAGCCAATTCGCAATTACGTGAATTCACTAGTTTAGCGAATTGACGTGAAATCTGATTGTGTTTGGAATGCGTTCAGATTGACTTCCCATTTCCCGAAAATGACCCCCCATTGCCCAAAATTGCGTGAGATACTCTAAAATGCAATTACGTGAAACCCCATGATTGTGTTTGGAATGACTTCCCACTGCCCGAAATTGCATGAGATACCCTCATTCGCAATAACGTGAAACCCCATGATTGTGTTCGGGTTGCCATTGCATCATACCCCCAAATTCCGTTGTATGATAAACTCATAAGAGACTGTACAGACCGACCATTAAGGCCAGCTTGGGGACGGAGTGTGTGGCATCTGCACAACGCACATCCTGACTCACATGCCACACCACATGGCAGGCGACATCACAGCGCTCCTCTGATACTGCATTCAGATGACGCGTTCCAAAGCAGCACCAAAAAGCCGGTGCCAGCGGCTACAGCACTCTTTCCATGGTGCAAAAATGCCCAATTTGGGTCATGGCATGTAGTTTCCGTGGCTCCAACCTGGCGCTAAAAGGGGTGGTCTGTTGAGCCCCCAAGTGCTCATAGGCATTGCAGAAATAATGTGTTTGACACCACTTTAATTGCCATGATGCCATCCTATGGAGCTTGGGATTTGCAATTTATAGCGACACCAGAGCTCTCTGACAGAGAAGGCTAAATATCTCACAAAACTACAAATGCCAGAATTCCTTGGCATGAAGCCATGGCAGTCAAAGTGGGGTCAAACTGCATTATATCCCCAGTGCAGATGAGGCCCTATTCCAGTATTCAAACCATCCTGGCTCTTTATTATTTTTATTACTACTACTACTCCCAGTACTACTACCATTGGTGTTGCACTGAAAGTGCGCATACGATGGAGATTTGGGCAAGGGCAAGGGGAATTCTCTCCCATTTCCACATCCAGGAGTCAATCTCTCTTTTTCCAACACTGTTTTTATCTAGAAAAGTTGGGATGCTATATAAAACAGTTCTGGGAAACGAATACATTTACATCTCGGGTTCCCAGACCTGAGGGCCCATCGCTTTTGGTCCTCTGGGTAAGGTGGAAGAATGTTAGGGCCAGAGCACTGTCTTGAATATTTCTAATTTGCAATATTCAAGGCACTTGCACAAGTACATGTGTACATGCACACATGCCATATTTGCCATTTCAAAGAGCTGCTTGGTGGTGATGAGAAAGGCCTGCTTGGGCTTAGGACTCTGGTCAGCTCCATCCAGGCAGAGTGGACAGTACTGGGATGACCTTGGAAAGGTCATCTTTCCCTGCTTGTCTTGGTTTTCACCAAATTAAAAATATGCCTTTTTAAATCATCTTTTTCTTTTTGTCCTTTGAGATGCAGGCTGGCTTCTGTTCTCTGCAATGTTCTAGCAGAACAGCTGCTGCTGCTAAGCGAACAGGGTGTCCTCTCCTTTGCTGTTTCTTTGCAAGAAGCTGTCGGCTGCCTCCTCTTCCTCCCCACCCCAAGTGCTGCACTTGAGATTTCTTAGGAGTTTATCACATGGGAGGAATTTCTCCTTATTGCGAATAGAGCCAATTCGCAATTACGTGAATTACGTGAATTTACGTGAAATCTGATTGCGTTTGGAATGCGTTCAGATTGACTTCCCATTTCCCAAAAATGACTCCCCACTGCCCGAAATTGTGTGAGATGCTCTCATACGCAATTACGTGAAACCCCATGATTGCGTTCGGAATGATTTATCATTGCCCGAAATTGCATGAGATACACTTATTTGCAATAACGTGAAACCCCATGATTGTGTTCGGTTTGCAATTGCATTATACCCCCAAATTCCGTCATATGATAAACTCCAGAAACAACTGAATTCACAGAAATCATTTCCAAGGTCACTTCAGATTCAATCCAAATTGGTCTGGTGTGATAAGGTCTCCAGTCCAACACTCAAATCAAAACCCTCAAAGTCCGTCATATGATAAACTCCTTATTCTTATAAGATTATTCTTAGCTACCCTCGTGTCAACCCCAACCCATGGCGACCCTTTGGATGAGACATCTCCAAGACCCCCTGTCCTCAACCGCTTTGCTCAGGTCCTGCAAACCCAGACCCAGACCCATATCCTTGATAAAGTCCATCCATCTAGCATGTGGCCTTCTTTCTTTCCACTTCCCTCCACCTTTCCTAGCATTATTGCCTTTCCAATGAGACCTGCCTTCTCATGATGTGTCTGAAGTATGGATTTTATCACACAGAAAAAATCGGGGGGGGGGGGATCAAGGCTTTAAACAGTGGTATCCCGTGAAAATCACACGATGGCATTTAAGATTTTTACACACATCGCAATTAAATAGCCATTATCCCCAGAATAAATGGGCAATAAACAGCAACAAATCATTCATAGTATTCCTCCGTGATTGATTTGTTACTGTTTATTGCCTGTTTATTCCCGGGATAATGACTATTTAATCATGATGTGTGTGAAAATCTTAATCGTGATTGTGCAATTTTCACAAGATAATCACTGTTTAAAGCCCCACTTTCCCCCATGTGATAAAGTCCTATGACAATTTCAATTTAGTCATCCCGGTTTCCAGGGAGAATTCGGGCTTGATCTGTTCTAGGACCTATTTGCCTGTCTTTTTGCTTGTCCACTGCATCCTCAGGGCTTTTCCCCAGATCTCAAATGAATTTTGTTACTGTTGTTGGTTCTTGTTGTTGTTGTTGTGTGCCTTCCAGTCATTTCTGACTTATGGCCCCCCTAAAATGACCCTATCATGTTTGGGTTTTTTTTGGCAAGTTTCTTTAGAGGGGGTTTGCCATTGCCATCTTCTGAGGCTGAGAGAGTGCGACTTGCCCAGGGTCACCCAGTGGGTTTCCATGACCGAGCTGGGATTCGAACCCTGGTCTCTAGAGTCCTAGTCCAGCACTCAAACCACTACATCACACTGGCTGTCTTCGCAAACAGGTATAATTCCATTGTCTATATGCACGATTGCGGCAATAATGGGATTTGTGTGAGAATGTCTTTAATATTATTATTATCATTATCGTTATTTTCCACCTTTTTTTCTAAAGTTGGAACTAAAAGCAACTTGCAATTTTAAAAAAATATACAATTAAAAACCTACAAAACTGAATATCAAAATAGAATTCAGCTGAGACAGTATTCAAATACATTACTCATTAAAAGAACAGAATAAATGCGAATAAAAATCCAAATTGCAGTAGGTGTTTTGTCTGAACGGCCTACTCTGTACAACAGTTTTTAATAAGTTATGGTTTATGACATCACCGATGGGGTGTCCCGCGTGACATCACACCAGTGACATCATCAGGATTCCCCTCCGGTGACATCACAAGGGCCAGCCAAGGTCTCAGGTTTGGGCTTTGAAATCTCAGGGCTTGGCAACTGTTGATGGTAACTTTGTTGATGTGTGTCTGATTGTGCCATTCCCTTTTTCTAATTTCAAGAGAACGGAGAACTTTGGCTGGCACAGTATGACTCTATGAGTCTACAGTTTTCCTACAGAACTTTAATCGAATTTGAAAACAGGGTTTTTGGAGAGTTTGGCAGGACATGAGAAAAGTGGCACATTTGCAAGCCATCTCTCAAATTATCCCATGATCTTTCCCTGTTTGAATGATTTCTGTTAATAGGGCTGGGAGAAAAACTTCTGCTAGTCCCCCCCCCAAAAAGACAGGTGCCACACTATAGAATCAATGCAGTTTGTCACTGCTTTTAACTGTCATGGCTTCATCCTATGGAATCCTGGGATTTGTAGTTTGTTGGGGCACCGGAGCTCTCTGACCAAGATGACCAGATATCATCATGATAAAGGAGGTCAAGGCACCACGAAATGTCAAGAAAAATGTAGGCCATTACAAAAGGAAAAGGTAAAAACACAAAGATAAATATAAATTCATACTTCTTATGTGAAGTCGAAGGCGGTCATGGCTGGCATCCATAGTTTTGTCCGAAAAACCCACAAAAAAAAACCCAAAACTATTATTCTTCTTAGTCATGCTCAGAAAGGAGGACATTTTGGAAGTCCTCCTGGACATAAGGCTGAAATATGGGACATGTACTGCAAAAGGAGGATGTCTGGTCACCCGATCTCTAGCAGAGAAAGCTAAATACCTACAAAATCACAAATCCCAGAATTCTGTAGAATGGAGCCATGGCAGTTAAAGCCATGCATTAATTCTGCAATGCAGGCGTAGCCTTGTCTGGAGAAACCTGTATCCTGATTACAGTCATCCCTCTGTATCCACAGATTCTGCATCTACGAATTCACCTATCCACGGCTTGAAAATATTTTTAAAAATTCCCAAAAGCAAACCGTGATTTTGCCATTTTGTATAAGGGACACTATTTTACTGTGCCATTGTATTTAGTGGGACTTGAGCATCCGCGGATTTTGGTATCGACAGGGGTCCCTGGAACCAAACTCCAGCGGAAACCAAGGGCCCAGCATTATTGCATTTGCACCTCTTACAAGGTGTGAGTCAATGTGAAGCTCACTCTCAACAGACAGATATCTTTTCTCTTTCAGTGGATCTTGCGGATGTTTTAGTTACTGCCTTTGTATGTCTTTTTTCATTTAATATTTGTAAGCTGCCTTGAGTCTCACTTCGGTAGAAAAGGGTATAATTGAAATAATAATAATAATTTCTCTGAAGATGCCGGCCACAGCTGCTGGTGAAATGTCAGGAATAAGCTCTTCTAGAACATGGCCACCTAGCCTGAAAAACCCATAAAAAACTAACTTTAGAATATTTTTATTAACAACAACAACAACAACAACATTGCAAAGTTGGTTAACAATATATCCAGCCATGTACATTGGGCCCTTGGTATACACTGGTGTTTGGTTGCAGGATACCAAAATCCGTGGATGCTCAAATCTCATTAAATAAAATGGCACTGTAAGAGAGTGTCTCTTATATAAAATGGCAAAATCAAGGTTTGCTTTTGGAAATTATACTGGGCCCTTGGTATCTCCTGTGGCTTACAAAAACCATGGATGCTCAAGTCCAATTAAAAACAATGGAATAGTTAAATGGTGTCTCTCATATAAAATAGGCAAACCAAGGTGTGCTTTTGGAATACCGTATTCAGTGGGTCCTTGGTATCTGCTGGAGTTTGGTTCCAGGATCCCCCCCGGATTACAAAATCTGTGGATGCTCAAGTCACATTAATACAATGGCAGAGCAAAATGGTGTCCCTTATATAAAATGTCAAAATCAAGGTTTGCCGTTTGGAATTTATTCTTTTTAAAAATATTTTCAAACCATGGATGCTTGAATCCGTGGATAAAAAAATCTGTTGATAAGGAGGGCTGACTGCATTTAAAAATATTTTCAAGCCGTAGATACTTGAATCCACAGATGCAGAATCTGTGGATACAGAGGGACAACTGTATAATGTTTTAGGGACAAGTTGGGATACAAATTGTTGTTGTTGTTGTGTGCCTTTAAGATGTTTCTGACTTACAGCGACCCTAACGCAAACCTGTCATGGGGTTTTCTTGGCAAGATTTGTTCAGAGGGGGGCATTAGTACTACTACTACTACTGTTGTTGATATCGTCATTGATCCATGTGTAAATTTAGAGTGCTATATAAATAAAGGATAATAATAATAATAATAATAATAATAATAGTAATAATACAGTCGGCCCAACTTTCTTGCAGATTTGAGGTCCACAGTCTTGCATATTCATGGAAGGGCCACCTCTGTAATTTTCAATGGGGTGCGCCTCTGCAACACGCACCTTGCACTCACTTGCAGTGCACCCCATTCAAGCCTATGGGCCTTGAATATAGGCAAGTCTCTGTTTTATCAGGGTGGTGGTGTCCGGAATGGATCCCCCGCAAAAATGGAGGACCGATGATGATGATGATGATGATGATGATGATGCTCATCTCTGAACAAATCTTACCAAGAAAACCACTTGATGGGTTCGCTTTTAGGGCCACTATACATGTAAGTCAGGAACTACTTGAAGGTGGACAACAACAGCTACACCAATAAAAAATAATAGCCCACGGTCTTCACTAATGGACCTGATGTTGCTTTGTGTCACCTCCTTTGACTGCTCCGCGCAGACTGTGCGGGGAGGGACCTTGCAACACAGCCCTCCAAAGTCATGCTCTGAGTTTGCGACACAACCCACAAGACAACCCACAGGTTCCCAAGCCATAATCCAGCACACCCTGGAGAAACCCCACACAACCACATCCGGGCTGAGCATGGAGGGAGGTTAAATTTAGAACCCCTGCCAAAGCGTGCGCCTCTTGTTGCTACTAAGGATCTTCTCTGGGTTTCCTCCCCCCCTTCTTTTCTTTCTTTTTAGGTCAGGGATGGGAAAAGTGTGGTCCATGGGCCTCACTAAGCCCCCGAACCCAGAACCCTGACCTTTTCACTGACCTTTTATTGGCAAAAATATCATTCTTATACAGTATCATTCTTTCATATCATACCTGAAAGGATTTTTAACACACGCACACAAATACATACCTTTGGGTGCAGAAAAACAACACTTTTGCACAGAAAGTAGTACCTTTTGTGCAAAGTTCAATTTTTTTATTTAGAAAGGTGAAAATAAAAATAAAAGTGCATGCATACACATTTGCACATACACATTTTGTGCAACACACACACACACATATATATAAATATACACACAGACATAAATATGCACATACACTCATATATATGCACACAAACATATGCATATACATACACAAACACACACACACATACAGTTTCGTTTATATATTTCTGATATGGAAATGTCTTTAGAAATATATGATAGATTTGAGTTTATGTATGTGATAAGGGACAGTATAACTGCATAAATTCACCGCCAAGGCCTTCTAGGATGGAAGCCAATGGAGGAGGAAAGAAACTTATGTATGTATATGTGTGTGTGTGTATGCATTTGTGTGTGAATATATATGTGTGGGCATATATATATGTGTGTGTGTGTGTGTGTGTGTATGGATATGTGTGTGTATATATCTGTGTGTGCATATACAGTGCACCCGCTCTGCACGCAGCTGCACTATACGCAGCTTCAAGCTTAGGCTGAAGCTGGACAAGAATTAAACAAATGGCGAGCGCCACAAGTGTATGCCCCATTGTTTGCAATCTGGTGCAAGCAAACATGGAATTCCACTTACGCGCGGGGATCCGGAATAGATCCTCCAAGTAAAGGGAGGGCCCACTGTATGTGTGTGTGTGTGTGTGTGCATGCGCCTGTGTGCATATACATACAGTCAGCCCTCCTTATCCATGGATCTTTTATCCATAGATTCAAGCATCCATGGTTTGAAAATACTCAAAAAAAGTATAAATTCAAAAAAGCGAATCTTGATTTTTCATTTTACATACGGGTCGCTATTTTGCTATGCCATTGTATTTAATAGAACTCGAGCATCCATGGATTTTGTTATCCACGGAGGGTCCTCAAACCAAACCCCAGCGTATGTGTATATATGTGTGTGTGTGTGTGTACACACACACACACACACACACACAGATAATACCTCATTTCCCTGAAAATAAGACAACCCTTGAAAATAAGACCTAGTAGAGCTTTTGCTGAATTGCTAAATATAAGGCCTCTATCGAAAGTAAGACCTAGCAAAGTTTTGTATTTAAATATATATACAGTATATAATAAATGTTCAATTTTTTTGTTCAACAATAAATGTGAATTCTTCTTTGTGGAAAAATAAGACATCCCCTGAAAATAAGACCTAGCGCATCTTTGGGAGCAAAAATTAATATAAGACACTGACTTATTTTTGGGGAAACACAGTACAGTGGTCCCCCGCCTTACGAATCCCCCGGGTTGCAAAAACCCCGGGATCCGAAAGGCGGCGGACCGGCTTCTTACGAAATATCCCCTGGGATACAAAGGAGAAAAAGCCGCGTGGCCCCTTTAAATGGCCGCACGGTCCGTCCGCGAAAGCGGTCCCCCGGGTAACGAATGCTTCCGGGATACGAAGGTAATCCCGGAACGGATTACCTTCGTAACCCGGGGGACCACTGTATGTATGTATGTATGTATGTGTGCATATATGTGTGCGTATGTGTGTGTGTATATACACACACACAAACACATACACACTCTGTATTCCTGCATGGCAGGGTTTGGACTTGACCCTTGAGGTCTCTTCCAACTCTTCTATGCTTCTGTGATTTAAATATCTCAGACGTCTTTAGTTGATCAATCCAATAGTTGCAATCTCCCCAACTGCATCATTTGGAGAAGTCATGACATGTTCCCGATCATTTTAAAATCTTCCTACGCTTTTCCCTTTCAGGAAGCAAGTTAATTTTTTCCATTTCTGCCGTATCAATTATTTTCATTACCCAGTCATGAAATATTAGTGCTCTTATTGTGATCTTTTTCAAGTTTGAGCATCGGTGACGCCATGCTATAAAAATAATTTTGGCATTTTTACTTTTAATTGTTAGTACAGTGTTTAAAGGTGGAGCACTCTGGGCTGTTTCTCTGATATCTTTTAAATTATAATTTAAATGTATTTTAAATGATTTTAATCATTAGTAGGATTGTAATTTAATTTTTGTAACATTTGTAAAATATGTTTTTAGCTAAATTTTTAACTCAAAATTTTGTAGGCTGCCTTGCATCCCACTGTGGGAGAAAGAAGGGAATACATTGAATAAATACAAAAGGCATCATGGTGTAGAGGTTTAGGCATTGGATTACCATTCTGGAGACCAGGATTCGAATCCATACTGGGCCATGGAAACCCACTAGGGGAAGTCGCACTCTCTAAGCCTCAGAGGAAGGCAAACCCGTTCTGAATAAATCCGTGCAAGAAAACCCCATAACTCTGTTTAGGGTCACCATACTGTATGTCAGAAATGGTGCCATCAAGGTGCAGAAGTTTAGACATTGGACTATGACTCTGGAGACCAGGGTTCGAATCCTGCCTTGGCCATGGAAACCAACTGGGCGACCTTGATCGAGTCACACTCTCTCAGCCACAAAGGGAGGCAAAGGCAAACCCCCTCTGAACAAACCTTGCCAAGGAAATCCCAGGATGTCTTCACCTTACAGTCTGCATAAGTTGGAAATCACTTGAAGGAATCCACCGACAACAACAATACTTAAATCCAGGAACTTACACATCTGATAGTTCAGCTTTTTGGAAAACTGGGACTGCCTTACTTTTCCATACTTAATCCAGAAGAAAACCTCTTTGGGTAATGTCAAGATCATAAAGGAAGGTTTATGATGTTGTGCGCGTGTTCAAAAGAAGGCGAGTGTGTTGCTTAGGATCCGTCGTGGCACAGATCTGATATTAGTCACAAGCTCTTTCTTGACGAGACAACCATTACAACTCCAAAAAGTATTTCCGGCGTGATTCAAACAACAATTTTTACGCTGAGGTGTTTAAAAATCATGGTTTTTTGGTCATGAGCGTGCCATTCTGGTTGAGAGATTCTGGGATGTGTGACCCCCAGAAAAGTAAATTCCCTAAAGCTTTGGGTAAATTTATGTGATCTCCTAGAATTGTGGCTGTCATTCAACCTTCTCAATACTACAATTCCTTTATATAAACTAAGCCAATAGCTTGGCATTCCAGATGGGGGATTCTGGGCACTGTAGTCCCTCCAAAAGCAAATTTCATCAGCTTTTGCACAAGAGACATTTCTGTGATCACCCAGAATTATGGGAATCCTGCTGCCCTCTAAATAATGCTAGACTGCAATTCCCATCAATCCTTGCATAAACTAGGCCAACAGCTTGGTGCTCAACTAGAGTATTCTGGGCACTGAAGTATGCAAAAGCAGATTTTTTAAGCTTTTGATAACAGTCATTCTATGACTGTGGGAATCGTGCGACCCTCTAGATTCTTTTGGACTGCAATTCCCATTAGTCCTTGCATCAACCAAGCCAACAGCTTGCCATTCCAGGTGGGGATTTTCAGAGTTGTAGTGCAAAATGATCTCCCAGAATGGTGCAGACCTCCAGATGTTGTTGGTCTACAATGGTAAGAAATGATGGGAATAGCAGACCAGCAACATTTGAAGGTCCACAGTTGGCCCAGAGACCCATTTTGAAGACCATGCAGCTTTCGAAACCTAATTCGCAATTCAGGGCTGATTTGGTGCAAAATTTGCATTGGGTTGTTTTGCATGGGAAATAGTATTTTTGAAGGCAGGGAACAGCTTGTTCTGCACAGGTCTATTATTTTCTAGGCAGAAAATGCTATTTCCTGCACAAAAGAACCACAAGCACGTTCTGTGAATAAGTCCTAAATTGCAAAGATTCTTGGCAGCCTAGGATTCCTCTTCTCAGGGTTTCTCCAAACTTGAGAAATGTGCTTTTCTCCATTGGACACACTTCAGTTTGTCAACATCCTTTTTGAATTGTGGTGCCCAGAATTGAGCACAGGATTATTCCAGGTGAGGCCTGACCAAAGCAGAGTAGAATGGCACTATGACTTCCCTGGATCTAGACAATATACTTCTATTGATGCAGCCTAAAATCACATTGGCCTTTTTAGCTGCTGCATCGCACTGTTGACTCATGTTCAACTTGTGGTCTACTTGGACTCCTAGATCCCTTTACTGGAAGTTTTTGTCAAGATGTGTACCACCTGAAGTGAGAACAGCCACATCTTGACAAAATGAAGCCTTGGGACTAACATTGTCATGATTTATTTTTGTTTTGTTTTGTTTTTTCTCCTGCATGATTTTTAACATCTTTGCCTTATGAAGCTTGGGAAGCTTGCAGCATTTTGTGCATTTTGGTCAGACCAATAAAGGCATCACTATTTGGTAGGTTTGGGATGTTATTATACTATGCACTATGGCTACCCCTGGTGATAAAAGAACAAAAACCAAGTATAAGGGGAGATTCCAAAAAAAGTCTCCAGTTGTGAAAAAGCATCTGCAAACCACCAACTTGGCTGAACAAGACTCCCTGTGAAAGGGGTCTAGGAGTCCAAGTAGACCACAAGTTGAACGAGTCAACAGTGTGATGCAGCAGCTAAAAAGGCCAATGCAATTTTAGGTTGCATCAATAGAAGTATAGCGTCTAGATCAAGGGATGTAATAGTGCCGCTCTATTCTGCTTTGGTCAGGCCCCACCTGGAATACTGTGTCCAGTTCTGGGCACCACAATTCAAAAAAGATGTGGAGAAACTGAAGCATGTCCAAAGGAGGGCAACTAAGATGGTGAAAGGTCTGGAAACCTTGCCCTATGAGGAACGCCTTAGGGAGCTGGGGATGTTTAGCCTGGAGAAGAGAAGGTTAAGAGGTGATATTGAGGATGGAGCAAGCTTGTTTTCTACTGCTCCAGAGACTAGGACCCAGAGAAATGGATGCAAGCTCCAGGAAAAGAGATTCCACCTCAACATTAGGAAGAACTTCCTGATTGTAAGAGCTGCTTGATAGTGGAACACACTCCCTTGGAAACTGTGATGGAGTCTCCATCCTTGGAGGTCTTTAAGCAGAGGCTGGATGGCCATCTGTTGGGGATGCTTTGATTGAGAGTTCCTGCATGGCAGATTAGGGTTGGACTGGATGTTCCTTGGGGTCTCGTCCAACTCTGTGATTCTATTATTCTAACCCTCACTTAATAATATATAATTTTTATTTATTTAATTTAATATTTATTTTTAATAATTATTAATAATTATTAATAATTATTAATATTTATTTAATAAATAAAATAAAATGCATGTTGACTTCCTTCAGATGTTTGTACCAGGCTTGGGGTCATGCATACCTGGCCCTGCCTGGCTCAGAGGTGGAATTTTTGGCCCCAGGCCTGGAAGTCTCCTTGGCAAGAGTCCCAGACAGAATGAATGCAACTTTCTCTTGCAAACTTCCGGAAACGAGAAATGCTATCTCTCTCCCTTTCAGTTTTGCTCTGTCTTTTCCGCAAAACTGAATCACTCTGAGCACAAAAATCATGATCCTTATCGTTGTGCTTCAGACCCTTTTTTCCCATCAGAGCTACTCAGACTGTTCGGTTGCTGTTTGACATCAAGAAGGGAAGCCACTAAAAAAAGAAAGCGAAAGGGCCAGAGAGAAAAGCGGGGATAAGAGAAGTAGAACTTCTTGTACCGGATGACTTTTACAAAATATATATCTTTTTTTTTTCCAAATTGGAGGTTATGTAGTGACGAAATCAGGGACCATCTGTAGCTGTGAATCATAACAATGAGGAAAGGAGAAGGCAAGGAGGGGCAGGAGGCAAAGCTGAAGGCGGTTGAGAAAATGCATCCTTCAATGGCGAGGAGCAAGAGAAGAGCTCTGTTAGATCCAGAAGAAGACCCACTTGTCCAAGCCTAGTTTCCCCTTTCCAAGAGGGCAGCGGCCAATGTCCAAAAGTCCCCAAGCTGATAGTTTCTGTGGGTTTTTCAGGCTAGGTGGCCATGTTCTAGGAGAGTTTATTCCTGAAATTTCGCCAGCATCTGTGGCTGGCATCCTCAGAGAATGCTGGCATGGAAGAGAGTGGGGTATATATATATTCTGTGTGGGTTGGTATGTGCATACAGAGAGAGAGAGAGAATATATATCTATATATATCCCACTCACTTCCATGCCAGCATTCTCTGAAGATGCCAGCCACAGATGCCAGTGAAACGTCAGGAACAAACTCTTCTAGAACATGGCCACATAGCCCAAAAACCTACAAAAAACTATGGATGCGGTTCATGAAAGCCTTCGACTTCACCCCCAAGCTGAGTTTGGAGGCAGCAGTCTTGCTTCCATTCCATCGCTTCACCCAAAGTGTTGGAGTCCAGAGATAGACTGCTTCTGTAAATGGACGGTCTATGGGTTGATGGAGCCATCTCTTGAAAATTTCTACAGGCTTTCATGGAAGTGAGGGTGCATCTACACAGTGGAGATAACGCAGTTTGACACCACTTTAACTGTCATGGTTCCTTCTGGCAGAAGTCTGATGTTTGTAGTTTTTGGGAGCCACCAGCTTTCTTTGGCGGGGAAGGCCGAGGACCTTGCAAAATTACAAATCCCAGGATCCATAGGATGAAGCTACAACACTTAAAGGGGCACCAAACAACGTTATTTCTACAGTGGAGAGGTACCCTGAGTGGCATCCCTCCATAGTAGCTTACCCAAACTCCTATTATGGGAGATATAGCTCAATACCTCTTTATTGTGGGAGATATAGCTCTATACCTCTGTGCAGGCTTGCAACAATTTGCTGTAGAATCTGACACTGGACCTGTTCTGTGTGAGAGAGGACTTTTAAGTTTATCGCACTGCGTTCTGGCAACATTCAGGGTTCTAAATGAGAACGGAACAGAACGCAGTATGTCACACAGCAGGGTTCCCATCCAGGTCCCATTTGGGGCTTAAAGTGTCCCACGCCCGTCCCAGAGTGAGAACTGTTAAAAAAGGGTTCTCAGGCAGCAGGAAGGTTATTGGTTCCAGGTGAGTTCAGTGCGATATTCCAACAAACCCCCATTCCATCCTTGTGTTCAGATTGGCTATCAATTTCCTGCCCTCTCGTCCTGGAACGTCTGCAGTCTCTACTGCTCTTCCGAGTAGGACGCAAAGAGGGCGCCAATTGTTATTCCGTTCTTTTTTGTCCTGCGGAAAGTAATGGTTACAATTTAATTTTCTTTACAGATTTATTTTTGAGGGAGAATTTCCCCCCTCGTAAAGGTAATAAAGAAATTCTTTCACAAATCTTTGACCCAAACTAGTTTTTATGGTAATGTTTCATTATCTCACCACATCCAAAAATCTCAAAAAGATCGTAGAGTGCTGATGTCACTTGCTTCCACAGAACTAAAATCCTTGCTAAAACACTACGCATGTGCAAAGGAAAAAATACTTGGGAACTACCTCCGCTACAGTCACGGAATGCAGTGCGATAAAATGGGTTTTCATATTGTTACCATTACGTTACAAAATATCGAGTGCAGTAACACCCATTCCAATATCGTTTCTACATCGTACGTTACAGGAACTCTTTGGAACCGTTACAGGTACTAGTGTGATACACTTATTTGTTTTGGTCTGTTCCGATCAGCATACTCTGGTTAGGGAGACCCTGGCTGTGTCTGCACTGCAGAAATGATGCAGCTTGACACCGCTTTAACTGCCATGGCTAGTTGCTGTGGATTTGTAGTTTGCTCTGGCACCAGAGCTCTCTGACAGGGAAGGCTCAATATCTCAGAAAACTAAAAATCCCAGAATTCCATAGTATTGAGCCATGGTGTTAAAGTGGCATCAAACTGGATTGTTTCTTTAATGCAGATGAAGCCCCTGAGTTCAAAAGTCATGTTTCAAAGAAGGAAGAAAACCTCACTTCTTGCCACTTCCTCCATTTCATGTATGTGAAGCTGCATCATTTCCTCATCTGGGAAAGTCTCCATCAGGGCCAAGGTCAATTACAATATACCAGATCTTCCAATTGCAATATACCAGATCTTCCAACTTTTAAAACCCAAGAAATAAGATATTTTGAGACCTTCTAGATGATGTCTACCCCCTTTACTCTATGCCTTGAGCATTGAGGATAATAATGCTGAGTAGAGATGGAAAGACTCTTTGTGATTATTCATCGCTACATCAAAAAACACATTTCCCAACAGTTCAGGAACCCCATCAGGAAGAATAATACTAAGCATTTTGCATAATTTGCCCTGCTTTTTGACATCCCAAAGTGTTGTAGAGGAATCATTCTGCAAAGAAAAATGCATGGATGTTTTGCCCACATACGAAATATGTTTTTCCGCATGGAAAATGGCTTTCCTGCTGCAGAATATTTCCTCCAGAACAATGTGTCAAATTCAAATATGATAGGAATGGACAGTTATGGATAGCTAAGGGGCTCCATTATGTGGCACACAGCTGTTAAGCACCTCTTCATACCATGTGCCATATTTTGGGGTCCTCATATTTTGATATCTCATATTTGGAGATAGCATGGATACACGGAGAAGTGTAAGATACTGTACTTAGGCTGGAAAAATGAAATGCATAGATATAGGATGGGGGACACCTGACTTAAGGAGATGTATAGGTGTGAAAGGGATCGAGGAGTCCTAGTAGACCACAAGTTGAATGTGAGTCAACAGTGCGATGCAGCAACTAAAAAGGCCAATACAATTTTAGTCTCCATCAATAGAAGTATAGTGTCTAGATCAAGAGAAGTCATAGTGCCACTCTATTCTGCTTTGGTCAGGCCTCATTTGGAATAATCCTGTGTCTAGTTCTGGGCACCACAATTCAAAAAAGATGTGGAGAAACTGGAGCGTGTCCAAAGGAGGGCAACTAAGATGGTGAAGGGTCTGGAAACTATGCCTTATGGAGAAAGATTTATTGAGCTGGGCATATTTAGCCTGGAGACAGTTAAGGGGTGATATGATAGCCCTGTTTAAGTCACATTGAGGATGCAGCAAAGCTTGTTTTCTGCTGCTCCAGAGAACAGGAGCCAGAACAATAGATGCAAGCTACAGGAAAAGAGATTCCAGGTCAATATTAGGAGGAACTTCCTGAGAATAAGAGCTGTTTGACAGTGGAACACACTCCGCCAGAGGGTGGTGGAGTCTTCTTCCTTAGAGGTCTTTAAACAAAGGCTGGATGGCCATCTGTGGAGGGTGCTTTGATTGGGAGTTCCTGCATGGCGGGGGGGGGGTTGGACTGGATGACCCTTGAGAATGAAATGACTTGAAAGCACACAACAATAACTCTGTATGTGTGCATGTGTACTGGAATGACACGCTGCAATTAACTGTGGTTGGTACATAAAGTGTAACACTTAATGGTATCACCAAGAGCCTTCCTTACTTCTCAGGTTTTGCCCATAAATCTCAGGGCTCGAGGATTATTCTGAATTGCCAAATTGCATGTTTGCAACTCGCCTTGTGCTTCTTATATTGACTTCCAAAAGGGGAAATCTGCTCTAGATTTGAAATGATGTTTGATTAATGAAATGCTGGGTGAATGGATCAAGTGGCTTCATTTTAATTGAGAGAAAGGCTTTAAACAATGAATATATAAATATATATTGGAATAAGGCAAAAAGGGTGTTGCTTGAGGACAAGCAAAATGGCAGGTCCCTTTTTTTGTTTCGTTGTAAATATTGCATTCAGTCTTTTGTCTTCTAGCTCCTCTCCTTTTAATGGAACATCCGGAATAACAAGAGGCATTCAAATCCATCCGGCTAGATGGATCGAAGACACAGCCCTCCCTTCCCCTCCCACACCTGGAAGCATAAACCGTTGCATAACAAACTGTCAAAGCGCACCAAAAAAGGAACATGCCGGAGTTAGAAGTAGCTTTTTTGCTTGCTCTGTTCCTCCTCAGCTCCAGCACAAAACAGCAACAGGGGTTCTAGCAGGAGGCGATGCTGGTGACTCACCGCCAGCTATTAAAGAGTGCTGCGCTTGTGTCTTTCAGCGAAATTAATGGGTTTGCAACTATGCACTACCTAGAAACAAGGAAGGAGGGAAGCACAGCTTGGGGATCCAAAAGAATTTGCTCCAGGCATGGCCATTTGGGGCTGAACTTGAAACTTCCATGCACCATGTGTTCATTTCCCCCCCCCCCTGCCATACCCGGTAGGGTTATCAGATCTCAAGACTCGGATGGTCTTTTCTGCTCCTTAAGAAGAGGGAGAGAAATTTCAGAGCGCCATCGTGAGAAGCTTGTGCTTCTCTGTTTTCCACGTTTGCTAGACTTGGGGACATAGAATCGTTAGAGTTTATCACAAGAAGGAGATTGGGAGTTTATCCTGTGAATATCCCGGGAAAATTGCATAATTACAGGAAACGATTTCACATGACGTTGCACAAAACCTGCCAAAGTCCTCACAAAGACGCATTAATGTGCATCTTTTTACTTTCGGGATTTCTGCAGTGATGCATTTCTGAAAACACTTTATTTACCAAAATCCATGCCATTCGCACAATTGCTTGCCATTTTTGCTTTATTTGCGGGATGCTTTAAATGCATTTTAATCTCTCTTTAATGCCATAAATCATAAAGTTGGACCCTTCATTCCAGCCCCTTGCCATGCAGGAATACACAATCAATTTGTGTTGATTTCACACTAGACCTTTCACACTGGACAACTATGCACTATAATTCCACTTTAATGACCATGGAGGCATCCTATGGAATTCTGGGGTTTGTAGTTAAGTGAGTAAAGAGTAAAGATTTACAACCTAGACAATGAGGAGATTGGAATAGTCAAAGATTTTCCCTACCTTGGATTGTAGAATCGTAGACTTGGAAGAGGCCACAATGGTTATCCATTCCAACCCCATTCTGCCATGCAGCAACTCAAACACTGATCAAAGATTGATCGGAATGGAGACTGTAGTCAAGAGGTCAGAAGAAGACTAGGAATAGGAAGGGCAACGATGAGAGAACTAGACAAGATCCTAAAGAGTAAAGAGATAGAATTCAGAACTGAAGTCAGAATCCTTCAATCCATGGCATTCGTCATCACTATGTGCAGATGTAAGAACTGGAAATTGGATAAGAAGAAAATCAATTCATTTGAGACGTAGTGCTGGAGGAGAGCACTGAGAATACTGTGGACTCTTTCAAACGGGAGGAATTTCTCCCAATTCCGAATGGAGCCAATGCGGATTCATGTAAATTCGCTTGTTTAGCGAATTTACCTGAACCCCTGCTCCGTTCGGAAGGCATTCGGGATTACTTCCCATTACCCGAAAATAACCCCCCCCCCCTTGCCTGAAATCGCTTGAGAAGCTTAAATTCGCAATAACGTTAAACCTATGATTGCATTCGGAGTGACTTCCCTTTTGCCCGAATTTGCGTGAGAAGAATTAATTCGCAATAACGTGAAACCCCAGGATTGCGTTTGGATTGCCCTTGGATTATACTTCCAATTTCCCACGTCTGAAAGAGTCCTGTGGATGCCCAAAAAAGACAAACAAATAGGTCCTTCAACAGATCAAGCCTGAAATCTCTATGGAAGCCAAGATGATGAAGCTGAGGCTGTCGTACTTTGGCCACATCATGAGAAGGCATGAATCACTAAAAAAAGACAATAATGCTAGGAAAGACAGAAGGTAGTAGAAAAAGAGGAAGACCGCAAGCTAGATGGATAGACTCAAATAAGGAGGTCACAAGCATGAATTTGCAAGACCTAAGTAAGAAGAGTCTTGGATGACAGAGGGGCTTGAGTCCCTATATTGGGAGTGTGGACTCTTTCAAACGAGGAGGAATTTCTCCCAACTCCGAATGGAGCCAATGCGGATTCATGTAAATTCGCTTGTTTAACCCCCTCCTGCCCGTATTTGCATGCGAAGCTTTAATTCGCAATAACGTAAAACCCATGATTGCATTCGAATTGGCTTCCCTCTTGCCCGAATTTGCATGCGAAGAGTTAATTCGCAATAACGTAAAACCCATGATTGCATTCGAATTGACCTTATATTATACTTCCAATTTAGCCTTGTATGAAAGAGTCCAAAGACGAGATATATGAACGCCATGTGTTGAGGTCGACTCGAGGGCAGTGAACAACACAACAACGTTTAGTGAAATACAAGAGGCTAAAAATACAGAATGTCCCTCCCTGTGTTTTATAGATTACAGTAAAGCCTTTGACTGCAGAGATCATGAAAAACTGTGGCTTGCTCTTAAAGAAATGGGAGTGCCCCTACATTTGGTAGTCCTGATAAGGATCTGTACTTAGGACAAGAGGCCACGGTTAGAACAGAATATGGAGAAACAGAATGGCTTCCAATTGGCAAGGGTGCCAGGCAATTTTATCACCCTGTTTGTTCAACTTTTATGCAGAAAACATCATACGAAGAGCGGGTTTACACTCAGAAGAAGGAGGCGTGAAGCTAGGAGGAAGGAACATCAACAGCGTGAGATATGCAAACAACACATTGCTACTAGTGGAAAATATCCATACTAAGGAAAGTCAAAGATGAAAGTGCTAAGGCAGGCTTAATGTTGAACATTAGGAAAACAAAAACAATGACCATGGAAAATTTACATAAATTCAACTTAAGTATCTGACAAAGAGATCGAAATAGTAAAAGAGCTCCCATACCTTGGATCAGTCATTAATAAGAACAGGGATTGCAGTCAAGAAATCAAAAGAAGACTAGACTGGGAAAGGCAGCCATGAAAGAACTAGATAAGATCCTAAAGAATAAAGATATTGAGCACAAAAGTCAGAATTGTCCAAGCGATCGTATTCCCCATCACCCTGTATGGATGCGAAAGCTGGACAGATAAGAAACAAGATAGGAAGAAAATCCATTCTTTGGAGATGTGGTGCTGGAGAAGAGTGTTGAGAATACTACGGATGGCCAAAAAGAGAATCGTAGAATCATAGAGTTAGAAGAGACAACAAGGGCCATCCAGTCCAACCCCCTGCCATGCAGGAACTCTCAATCAAAACATTCCTGATAGATGGCCATCCAGCCTCTGCTTCAAGATCTCCAAGGAAGGAGACTCCACCACCCTCCAAGGAAGCATCTTCCACTGTCAAACAGCCCTTACTGTCAGGACGTTCCTCTTAATGTTGAGGTGGAATCTCTTTTCCTGGAGCTTGCATCAATTGTTCTGGGTCCTGTTCTCTGAAGCAGCAGAAAACAAGCTTGCTCCCTCCTCAATGTGACATCTCTTCAAGTATTTAAACAGGGCTATCATATCACCTCTTAACCTTCTATTCTCCAAGTTAAACATCCCAAGCTCCCTTAGTCTTTCTTCATAAGGCATGGTTTCCAGGCCCTTCACCATTTTTGTTGCCCTCCTTTGGACACGCTCCAGTTTCTCCACATCCTTTTTGAATCGTGGTGCTTAGAACTGGGCAAAGGAGTGTTCCAGGTGAGGCCTAATCAAAGCAGAGTGGAGTGATACTATTATTTCCCTCAATCTAAACACTATACTTTGATGCAGCCTAGAATCGCATTGGCCTTGTTAGCTGCCTCATCACACTGCTGACTCATATTCAACTTGTGGTCTACAAGGACTCCTTGATCCCTTTCACATGTACTGTTGTCAAGCCATTAGTTCCCCATCTTACATCTGTGCAATTCATTTGTTTCTCCATAAGTGTAGTACCTTACATTTCTCTCTGCTGAAATTCATTTTGTTGCTTTTTGGCCAGCTTTCTAATCTATTAAGGCTTTCCAATCTATTATCTATTAACTTTCTATTATTTATTATCTATTAGCTTTCTAATCTATTGAGGGTTTTTAATCTATTAGACCTGTTCTCCAATTACATATAAAGCAATGTGGGAAGGCCTTGCAAGTGTCAGAGAGAATCCTGTGCTAGTATAAATGAAGCTGGGTGCACATGGAGTGTACATTGATGGCACATGGAGGCACCTGCTGGAAACTCTACAGAAGTGTTTTTGTGAGAACCTCTCTGGGCATCCTGCCTGTGCTATTTGAAGTAGCAGATGTGTTAGGATGGCAATATGCATTTATTTTGTTCCTGCATTTGCAAATGTGTGGTTTCAAATAATTTTATCCCCTTTCGGGTGAGCTTCCAAGTGTTTTTGAGCATTTTTTCACACTTTGGGACATGTTTTGTGAAAAATTCCATTTGCACAAAAGGAAATGTGTTTTGTTTGTGGTCTTTCAGTTATATATATATACATATATATATTTGCTTCTTTGCATTCTGGATGGCAGATGAAGGTGGCAAGAGTATTTGTGTGCCTTGCTCAGTGCCAGAACGCCTGCCTTTGCATCCAGAAAGGTCCTTGTTTAGTATGGTTAAATTTATCCCTATCCTTCTTCCCAATGGGATCCCCAAAGGGGTGTGATGGTTTTCCTACTGTCTACTGTATCCCTGCATCAATCCTGTGAATCAGGTCGAGCTGAGAGAGAGTGACAGAGAGAGACAGTACCTCTATGCGAGTGCATTGTTGAACTGTGGAACTCACCACCACAAGATGTCGTGATGCAGCCACAAGGTTGTGAGTTTGATCCCAGAGGGCTCCAGGGTCAACTCAACCTTGCATCCTTCTATAGGTGGCTAAAACGAGTACCCACCTTGATGGGGGCAATTGACTTACACATTGTAAACCGCTTAGAGACTGCTGAGTTCACTGACAAGAAGTATAGAAATGTGCATGCTATTGCCATCGCTATTGATATCCAACAGCTTAGATAGCTTTTAAAAGGGACTAGATAAATTCATGAAAGGAGGGAGCATGATTGGCTGCTAGTCAAGATGACCGTATGCCAAGATGGTTGTGTGTAGTATCAATGACAAGATGCATCTGTGTATCAGATGCTGGTGAGTGCAAAATGGAGGATGCAGTTAAGCTAATATTGCCGGGGTGCTTTCTATAGGAAAACACTAGTTGGTCCCTGTGCGAATACTCAGATCCAATATCGCTGTTATGTACAGTACCTAGTTAATTATTTCCTCTCAATCCACTAGGGCCCCCAAGGCAATGCACAACCAATAAAAACTGCATTAAAACATATAATAATATTATTTATATTTTCCTGCCTCTCCCAGATGGATTGAGGTGGGATTACAACCCGATAAAAATATACAAAGCACAACAATAAAATGCAATGACAATTAACAGTTAGTTTCATTAAAACAAATTCTATCAAAAAGCGACGGTGGGGTAGGGATATTCCAATAGAATCATAGAATCATAGAGTTGGAAGAGACCACAAGGGCCATCCAGTCCAACCCCCTGCCATGCAGGAACTCCAAGTCAAAGCATCCCTGACAGATGGCCATCCAGCCTCTGCTTAAAGACCCCTAAGGAAGGAGACTCCACTATACTCCGAGGGAGTGTGTTCCACTGTCGAACAGCCCTTACTGTCAGGAAGTTCCTCCTAATGTTGAGGTGGAATCTCTTTTCCTGCAGTTTGCATCCATTGTTCCGCGTTCTAGTCTCTGCAGCAGCAGAAAACAAGCTTGCTCCCTCCTCAACATGACATCCCTTCAAATATTTAAACAGGGCTATCATATCACCTCTTAACCTTCTCTTCTCCAGGCTAAACATCCCCAGCTCCCTAAGGCGTTCTTCATAGGGCAAGGTTTCCAGACCCTTCACCATCTTAGTTGCCCTCCTTTGGACATGCTCCAGTTTCTCCACATCTTTTTTGAAATGTGGTGCCCAGAACTGGACACAGTATTCCAGGTGGGGCCTGACCAAAGCAGAATAGAGTGGCACTATAACTTCCCTTGATCTAGAAACTATACTTCTATTGATGCAGCCTAAAATTGCATTGGCTTTTTTAGCTGCCGCATCACACTGTTGACTCATGTTCAGCTTATGGTCTACTTGGACTCCTAGATCCCTTTCACATGTGGTCTCATTCAGCCAGGTGTCCCCCATCCTATATCTGTGCATTTCATTTTTCCGCCCTAAGTGCAGAACCTTACATTTCTCCGCATTGAATTTCATTTTGTTAGCACTGGCCCAGCTTTCTAGTCTATTCAGGTCATTTTGAATTTTGATCCTGTCCTCTGGGGTATTAGCTACTCCTCCCAGTTTAGTGTCATCTGCAAATTTGATAAGTATGCCCCCAATTCTGTCATCCAAATCGTTAATAAAGATGTTGAATAGCACTGGGCCCAGGACAGAACCCTGTGGGACCCCACTGGTCACTTCTCTCCAGGATGAAAAGGAGCCATTGTTGAGCACCCTTTGAGTTCGGCCACTCAACCAATTACAAATCCATGTAACTGTTAACTTGTCTATCCCACATTTTGCAAGCTTGTTTGCAAGAATGTCATGGGGAACCTTGTCAAAGGCCTTACTGAAATCGAGGTATACTATATCCACAGCATTCCCTTCATCTACCAAGCTGGTAATTTTATCAAAAAAAGAGATCAGGTTCGTTTGGCATGACTTGTTTCTCTGAAACCCATGTTGGCTTTTTGTGATTATGGCATTGGCTTCTAAATGTTCACAGACTCTCTGCTTAATGATCTGCTCTAGAACCTTTCCTGGAATTGATGTCAGACTAACTGGACGATAATTGTTGGGATCCTCTTTTTTTCCCTTTTTGAAGATGGGGACAACGTTTGCCCTCCTCCAGTCTGCTGGGACTTCTCCTGTTCTCCAAGAGTTCTCAAAGATTATTGCCAATGGCTCTGATATTACATTTGCCAGTTCTTTTAATACTCTAGGATGTAGTTCATCTGGTCCTGGAGATTTATATTCATTTAGGTTAACCAGGTATTCCTGTACTACCTCTTTACTTATTCTGTGCTGAATTTCCTCTATTCTGTCTCCTGTTCCATTATCCTTAGGTTGAGCACCCTTTGCCTTTTCTGAGAAGACTGAAGCAAAGAAGGTGTTGAGTAATTCTGCCTTTTCTCTGTCCCCTGTTAGCATTTTGCCATCTTCTGCCCGCAGTGGCCCCACTGTTTCCTTCTTCTTCCTTTTGCTGCGGACATATCCAAAAAAGCCCTTTTTATTGTTCTTAACCTCTCTAGCAAGCCTGAGTTCATTCTGCGCTTTAGCTTTTCTGACTTTATCCCTACAAGTGCTGGCTATTTGTTTGAATTCCTCTTTCGTGATTTCTCCATTTTTCCATTTCTTGTACATGTTCCGTTTAAAACTTAGCTCAGTTGAAAGTTCCTTAGTCATCCATCCTGGCTTCTTGAGACATCTTCCATTTTTCTTCCTCATTGGAACTGTTTGAAATTGTGCCTTCAATATCTCCCTTTTGAGAAACTCCCATCCGTCTTGAACTCCCTTTCAATCTTAATCAAAAGGTTGGGACAATGTTTCTTATACAAGGGTTAGTGGGTAAGCTCGCCGGAAGAGATCCGTCTTAACTGCCCTATTAAAAGCCTCCAAGGAGGTAGTAAGATGGATCTCTTCCGGGCAACTGTTCCACAATATTGGAGCCACTGTGGTGAAAGCTCTTTGGGAAGTTGAGACTTATCTAGTCCTTTGTAATTCCAACAGTTTCTTCCCAGGTATTCTGAGAGTGCGGGGTGGATTATGCAATATTGCTGTTGCTGTTGTGTGCCTTCAAGTCACATCCAACTTAGGTGATGTTATCGCAGGGCTTTCTGGGGCTGAGAATGTGTGACTTGCTCAAGGTCGCCCAGTGGGTTTCCATGGCCAAGTGAGAAACCAAACCCTGGTCTTCAGAGTCATAGTCCAGTACTCAAACCGCTACACCACACCGGCTCACCAACCAACTACAAACCAGAATAAATAAGTACAGTGGGCCCTCCACATTTGCGGCTTTGACTTTTGCAAATTTGACTATTTACAGATTTAATTGATATATTTTCTCTACAAATCTCTAGGTCCTCCAGTATGACTCTGCTGGAAGTTGACCATAATGTTGTGCTGGAGGACATAGAAATTCCTAGAAAGAACACTTCTCTGGCCATTTGTATGTCCTCCAGCAAGATTCTATTCTTTCTGATGTTGATCATAAAGTTGCACTGGAGGACTTAGAAATTCCTGGAGAAGGCACTTCTCTAGACATTTGTAGGTCTTCCAGCAAGATTCTATGGTCTGCTGATGTTGATCATTAAGTTGCAGTAGAAGACCTAGAGATTCCTAGAGAGGTGTTCTCTCTGGTAAAAACAAAACAAAACCCAGTACTTTCTTGACAATGGCACAGTGGAAAAGCCCTTGTGGCGCAGTGGTTAAATACCTGTACTGGAGCCACTCACTCAAAACCATAAGGTTGCGAGTTCAAGACCAGCAAAAGGGCTCATGCTTGACTCAGGCTTGCATCCTTCCAAGGAGTTGACTAAAATGAGTACCCAGATTGTTGGGGGCAAGTAGCTTATAGTTGTAAACTGCTTAGACACTGCTTAGGCGGTGTGAAGCAGTATATAAATGAAGCTGTTTGTTTGTTTTTCCCACTTTCACGGGGTTCCTGTGGCCCTAACCTCAGTGAATGCGGAAGGCCCACATTTGTGGAATTCCATCCCAAAGACAGTCATCCTTTCTGAGTTTCCAGCAGGAAGGGAAGGTTGTGCTCTTTTGTTTTAGAACTATTTTTAAAAGAAGCTTGGACGGTTTTTGGTATGTTTGTACCTCCACAGTTATGCCCAAACCAGTTATGCCCAAAGGCTTTAATAAAAAGCCACGTTTTCACTTGGGGCCAGGACGATCCCATGTTGGTGCCCATCAAGGAAGGGTTTTGGTCCAGTTCAGACCAAAACCCAGAACAGATTTCCCACCCTGCTGATCACAAACATCTGCCAGTACCCAATGCGTTTCATGCTTACACCAATTCAGTCCCCAGGAATCCCATTGAAAGTTAGGAAGTGATGGGAAAGTGGTCACTCTATTTCTCTCTGCTTCACCCACTGCAAACCTCCTGTAAGTCGGAGTAGACCGTTTTGGGACTGATGTGGCAGAGAACAAAATCCGCTGTCGTCTTTAACAATCCTTTTTTAAAAAATCCATTTATTCTTCAGCTTCCTCCATCTAACCTGAACCCACACACCTTCCCTCCCCTTTCCTGAGAGGCATAAAAGCATCCGACTCAACCGTGGCATTAAAAATAAGTGGCAAGCTGCCTCCCCCACAAGGTGGAGAGTGTGTGTGTATATATGTATATATATATATATATATGCATACATATATATATATATGCATACACTCACATACACACACAATTGTGTGTGTGCAAGCCTATGCGCACACACATGAGTGTGTGTCTCCCAGGGAGCCAGGTGTAGGCGTGTTTTCCCGGTAACCTTTATCAGCAAGAAGAATGCAAGCAAGCTGGAAGGGAAATGTTTTCAAGCAAGGGGGGGGGGAGTGTTTTATTTTTGCACCCCAATCATTGCTGCAGGGAGGGAGCAGAGGTCCTTCATCGGTCGCTAAGCACTTTGGTCGCTAGGCACAACTGTCGCTAAGCAACCGGATCCTGTCTCCCTTTTTTGGCTCAGCATCCCTGTCCTGATGCTCCATTTAGAAGGGAGAGGATAAGAAAGGTCTAATGTGCATGTGTGTGTGTATATACATGTCACCGTCTATAAAAGATTGGGAAGTAGAATTAGTCAATATAGTCCTAGAACAGAAAGGAACTAACCCTCAGGGGTGGTGGAGGAAGCTGGCATCCTGCAACATGATGCGCCTATGAATCACTAAGTGGTTTCAATGGGAACAACTTCTTATGGAAGATGCAGCATGAGAGAGCCAGTGTGCTGTAGTGGTTTGTTGGACTGTATCTCTAGAGACCAGGGTTCAAAGTCCTGCTCACCCATGGAAAACTACTGGTTTTCCATGGGTGAGCAGGGCTTCGAACCCTGGTCTCTAGAGATATAGTCCAACAAACCTGGGCCACTCTCTGTCTCAGTGGTTGGCCATGGCAAACCTCCTCTGAGAAACTTGCCAGGAGAACCCTGTGATAGGATTGCCTTAAGG
This sequence comes from Urosaurus nigricauda, assembly GCA_034509955.1. NCBI lineage: Eukaryota > Metazoa > Chordata > Lepidosauria > Squamata > Phrynosomatidae > Urosaurus > Urosaurus nigricauda. The sequence goes on along the minus strand of JAOEGL010000001.1, from coordinate 377,246,227 downwards.
ATGCCATAAGTCGGAAATGACTTGGAGGCACACAGCAGCAACAACAAACCAAAACACCCAAGAGTCCTGTGATACCTTGAAGACATAGGCCTTGTACAGACCGACGTGAAAGGCTGGCTGGGGGGCAGAGTTGGGGCATTGCATCTACATGACCAATTTTGATTTTTACTGTATTTCCTATATGTTTTATTGCTGTAACCCTCTGCCTCTAGGGTGCCAGGATGCCATGTCACGGTGCTCCTCCAGTGCTGTGTCCATACGACACAGCACTGAAGGAGCGCTGTATAGCGCTGTGCCGCAGCTATTACACCCTTTCTAGGGTGCAAAAGGAGCCACTTTTTGTGGATCCTTTTTGCACCCTGGAAAGGCCACACTAGAGGGCAAACAGGATTTAAACAGGAATTAAACAGGAATTAAACAAGAAATGCCTTATGTTTAACATAGGGCATTTCCTGTTGCCTTATGTTTAACATAGGGCATTTCCTGTTTAATTCCTGTTTAATTCCTGTTTAAATCCTGTTTGCCCTCTAGTGTGATAAATGTCCAGGGACACAGCATGCGGTTGCTGCGGTCCTTATCTGGCTGAAAAAAGAGCCACTGCATACCACCCCTTTGGGGTGGCCTCCATGGCCCCATTGTATGTAGCAAGATCTTCTGGGGACAGTAGTCCGCTTCATCTAACTTGTGATATATCATTTTAGAAGCTCATGTATATTTTGCACGCTGGACATGGTGGTAGTAAGAAGACGAGAGTCAAATTTACTGTGCACAACAACAACAACAGCCATGAACATCTATAGGAGAACTCAGGGGATTCTCATGAGGGAATCAATCTAGGTAGAAAGAGTGTTATTCATGGATAGATAATTAGAGATACATGTTTATCTGTGCCTTGAAGTCACCTGTTAAGTTATGGCGACCCCATGACTTAGGCAAGTACTCCTCCAAGTTCCTTCCTCTGAAATGTAGCCTACCTTACCTGGGATTCTTTGAAGGTCCCCATCTAAGGACTAACCAAGGCTGACCATGCTTCGCTTTCAAGATCAGATGGGTATTTAGGTCCTGTAGTTAAGTATTTGTTCTTGTTGTGTTTCTTCAAATGGTTTCCAACTTATGGTGACCCTAAGGCAAAGCTATCGTGAGGTTTTGGGGGGCTGAGAGTGTGTCATTTGCCCAAGTGGGTTTCCATGGCTGAGTTGAGAATCAAATCCTTGTCTCCAAAGTCACAGTTCAACGCTCAAACTAGTACGACGCAGTGGCTCTCCAGTTAAGTATACTTAACTATTTTCTGTGTTACGCCTTCAAGTCGCCTGTCAACATATAGTGACTCCTTGAATTTGACAGGGTTTTCTTAGGCAAGAAACTGTCAGAGATGATTTTGCCAGTTCCTTCCTCTGAAACTGAGACCAAAAGCACCTGGAATTCCTTAATGGTCTCCACCCAAGTACTAACCAGTGATGATCTTGCTTAACCTTCAAGATCTCCTGGTGTATTTAGGATATTTAGATAGAGATTGATTGATTGATTGATTGATCAATAGATAGACAGATGAGAGAGAGAGAGGGTTAATTCACTCACTTGAATCCATGCTCTTCGATGAAGGTCAAAACCAGCACCTTATACTTGAGCCTAAGAGTAGCCTGGAATTAACTGAAAATAGAAAACTAAAAGTATGTTTATGACAAATAATTTAAGGAGCTGGGTATGTTTAGTTGGGAGAAGAGAAGATTAGGAGAGGAGACATGAGAGCCATCTTTAAATATCTGAAGAGAATGTGGATGATGGAGCCATCTTCTTTTCGGCTTCTCCAGAGATTAGAACACACACCAATGGATTCAGATTTCACGAAAAGAGATTCTACCTAAACATTAGGAAGAACGCCTTGACTATGATTTCTGTTTAAGAGTGGAAGGAACTGCTTCAGAGACCGGTGGACCCTTTGGAGGTCTTTAAACAGAGGCTGGGTGGGCAACTTTTAAGAGCGCTGAGATGTGTATTCCAAATGGCAGAAAGGGGTTGGATTGGATGGCCCTTGGAGTCCCTTCCAACTCCATAACTCCATGCTGCTGTTCTTTTGCAGTGTGTGTTTAAAGCTCCTTAACTGCACACATGAAATGTAAAGGAGTGTGTGTGTGTGTGTGTGTGCACTTAAAATATACCTGAAACATTTGCACCCAAAACCATGCATCTAAATGTAGCATTGGAGGGAGAGCATGGGCACCTAAAATGTACCCGCAAAATTGGCACCTGGAACCATGCGCCTACTTAAAATGTAATGTGGGAATGAAAGCGTGTGCACCTAAAATATAGCCAAAATTTTATAAAAATAAATAAATAAAAAGATCCCTGCCCATCAGTGGTTGGAGAGCAGAGAACGGCCCGGCCTATGCTCTTATGGGAGAGATAGCCACAACCTGGGAGCATCCAACAAGAAGCATCATAGAATACTAGAGTTAGAAGAGACCCCAAGGCCCATCCAGTCCAACCCCATTCTGCCATGCAGGAACTCTCAATCAAAGCATCCCTGACAGATGGCCATCCAGCCTCTGTTTAAAGACCTCCAAAGTAGGAAACTCCACCAAGATCTTCTCCTGGGTCCTCACCACATTTGCCTATGAAATGGACTGAAGCAAGATGTTCCTCCGAGGAGCTTAAAACTCAGATAAGCTTGTATAGTCAGCCCTCCATATCCATGGATTTTTTAATCCACAGATTCAAGCATCCACGGCTTGTAAATATTCAAAAAATACATAAGTTCCAAAAAGCTTGACTTTGCCATTTTATATAAGAGACACCATTTTACGAGGCCGTTGCATTTAATGGGACTTGAGCATCCATGGATTTTGGTATCCTGGCACCAAACCCCACTAAGAGTCTGCCGTACAGGGTCTTTGAACCCAAAGCAGAAGGGATATTGACTGGCGGGTGCCAGCGTTTCTGCCTGGACTTTCTGCCAGCTGTGTATCACCAACTTCTTCCTCTCCACCCACCCACACAGTCTGTGCCTGGAACATCTTGAATCATCCTCTGAAGATTTCAAATACCGTAGGATGGATGTTTGTCTACTTCTGTCATGCTGGGTTACCAGCAACTTTTTCCTTTCCAGTCCCTCCCCCTCTAACACATGTACATTTTATCTGATCTGAAGAAAAGTTCTCTGTAGGGTTTCCGGGTCAGGACTAACCCAGGGACTGAGAATCCTCTGCCCAGACCTGAGATGTAGGAGTTTATCACCTGGGAGGAATTTCTCTCAATTGCGAATGGAGCCAATTTGCAATTACGTACATGAATTCGCTAGTTTAGCGAATTTACGTGAAATCTGATTGCATTCGGAATGCGTTCAGAATGACTTCCCATTTCCCGAACATGACCCCCCATTGCCCGAAATTGCGTGAGATACTCTAACACACAATTACGTGAAACCCCATGATTGCGTTCGGATTGCCATTGCATTATACCCCCAAATTCCGTCGTATGATAAACTCTGTAGGGAGAAACCATTTATGATATGAGTTGACCCTGGTACTTTTGTTAAGCATGATACATTATGCATCCATCACAATTGCACAGAGGGATTGTAACTCCAACCTATGGAGTCCTGGGATTTGTAGTTTTGCAAGGTCTTTAGCCTTCTCTGCCAAAGAGGGTTGGTGCCTCCCCAGACTACAAATCCCAGGAATCAGTAGGGTGCAGCCTTGGCAATTAAAGTGTTGACAAACTGCATTATTTCTGCAGTGTAGATGCACTTTAAGACTAAAAAAGTTGGTAGCATAAGCTTTCATAGACTTGGCCTGCTTCCCGAGATGCAAGGAGGGAATTGCCTTTGAACAGTAGTAGCTGTGAATGATCTGGTTGCATGTGTGAATAGGAACAGAAATTGGCTTAACAAGACTCTGTGGCTTAATGAGGCTTAGCTTAAGGAGACTCCTAAGAGTCCAAGTAGATCACAAGTTGAACATGAGTCAACAGTGTTATGTGGCAGCTACAAAGGCCAATGCAATTCTAGGTGTGGTGTTTTGTTCCAAGGAAGTAATAATGCCACTCTCTTCTACTTTGGTCAGGCTTCAGCTGGAATAATGCTGTGTCCAGTTCTGGGCCCCACAATTCAAAAAGGATGTTGAGAAACTGGAGTGTGTCTAAAGGTGGGCCACCAAAACAGTGAAGGGTCTGTGAGGAGAGACTTAGAGAGCTGGGGATGTTTAGCCTGGAGAAGAGAAGGTTAAGAGGTGATATGATAGACCTGTTTAAATATTTGAAGGGATGTCATATTGAGGAGGGAGCGAGCTTGTTTTCTGCTGCTCCAGAGAACAGGACTCGGAACAATGCAAGCTCCAGGAAAAGAGATTCCATCTCAGTATTAGGAAGAACTTTCTAATGGTTAAAAGCTGTTCAGCAGTGGAATAGACTCCCTTGGAGAGTAGTGGACTCCTCTTCCTTGGATGTCTTTAAGCAGAGGCCGGGTGGCCATCTGTTGGGGATGTTTTGATTGTGAGTTCCTGCATGGCAGAATAGGGTTGGACCGGATGGCCCTTGAGGTCTCTTGCAACTCTAGGATTCTACATTGTCCGCATGATCTAGCAGAGTACAAACAGTTCTGGGGCTATTTTCGCCCTGATTCGGACTTGCCTTGAGGGTCCCCGATTCTCCTGGGAAACGGTGCACCTCGGTTATTCCGCTCTGCTTCAGAGACCTCCGGCTTAATTGGAAGAAGACAGCTGGCCTGAGCCTAAAATAATCCGAAGTGTGAAAAAGAAAGGGAGGGCAGCGAAGGAAAAGATGGGACAAAACCAAAATCATTTCTTGCATTCTCCAATTTAAAGCCTCATCTCTCTCTCTCTCTCTCTCTCTCCAGTTCCCATCATTCAGGGCCTGGACCTTCTTCTCCAGCCTTCCGGGAGAAGAGGAGGGGAGGAATCTCAGGGTGAGAGACCTGTCTTGAAATAAGTGTGGTCTGTATATGTGTGTGTGTGTGTGTGTGTGTGTTGTCCTCATTTTTCAGACTTGGTGTTTTGTTGCTTGGGTCAGACTTCATCTGGGATTTTATTTTTTATTGATTTAATGCATGGGTTTTATTATATTTCACTTTTCTCCCAAAATGGGATTCCAGGCAGCTATTCCTTGCAGGTGCAACCTTAGCGAAGAACGACATTTCTACACCTTTGCTGGATGGGATTCTGGGAGAAGTAGTCCTAAACACAATGTTTTCTCCATCATCAGGATAAGGAGGAGTTAACTTTGTAATCTCTAGAAAGTCAAAGGCTTTCATGGCTGGCATTCGTAGATTTTGGTGGGTTTTTCGGGCTATATGGCCATGTTCTAGAAGAGTTTATTCCTGACATTTCGCCAACATCTATGGCTGGCATCTTCAGGGAATTTTTCTGAAGATGCCAGCCACAGATGCTGGCGAAAAGTCAGGACGAAACTCTTCTAGAACGTGGCCATATATCCTGAAAAACCCACAAAAACTATAAATAATTAATACAGTTTGACACTACTTTAACTGCCATGGCACAATGCTGTGGAATCCTCTCTTCCAACTCTATATGATTCTATGACCACTGAATGTAATGCTAACAATTGTGACATAAACAACTAGCAAATGATACCTTCACATAAAAATATAATACACAAAAACTACATATATTCACATATACATGGGAAAGATTTGGTTAAAATGAAATGTTTTTGAAGAAAATTCTAAAAGAATGTTTTAACTTAAAAAAAATTAATTTAAATTTTTTATTTTTTATTTTAAATAATAATAATAATAATTTTAAAAAATCAAAATTTTAATTTTTAAAAAAAACATTATTCTTTTAAAATTTTGTTTAAAAAACATTTCTTTTTAACCAAATCTTCCCTGTGTATATGTAAATACATGTATGTTTTGTGTATTATATTCTTATCTGAAGGTATAATTTTTTAAAAAAATTAAAAATTTGGGGAGCCCTCCTTTCTTCTCCCACTGAGCTTCACCTCACTCCCACGGTCTCTTAAAGCATTTCAAAGAGATACAGGCAAATGCCACAATGTTTCTGTCAAAATACAGGTTATAATTTGCAGAATTCCCCAGGAAGGATAGCCAGAGGCATCATATAATGCATATCCTAGATGCATTCCTAGTAAATGAATTCTCAGAACATTTCAGCTTCCATTTATTGGACAACCTAAGAAGGAAGAAGCCAAAACTTTTGGTAAATGATGAGGATGAGGATGATGATACCTTACCCTCTTGTATATTATCTTGCGTATAATCATACATTGCCATCACTTTTAAACCTTGAGACCCACACTGGAGAAAAGGTGGGATATTAAATCCATAAATAAATCCACATTGGCAACCATCACTAAATCTTGTGGCAGTGAGTTCTGCAAGTTATACATTATATGAGATTGGCCTCTAGCCATCCTTCCTGGGGAATTCTGCAAATTATAACTTTTCCAAGCTTTGCAACTCACCGCAGATACAACAGTGGCTCCCTCTTGCACCACTTCCAGTAAACTGGGCAAACAACAGAAACAACAGACTACTTCTTATCTTTTCTCCAATTCTACCGGAGTTAAAGAAAAATTCAAAATGGCACAGGGTCAAAATTCCAAACCCGGGGAGGGAATTCCTGAATGCTGAGAGGGTGCCAGGTTACCTTGCAAGACATGTTCCTTTCTTGGGAGCTTTGGAACATGTTTGCCCAATGCTGCTAGATCTGTCCTTATGCCTTCACTTCCTATGATATATGTTAAATGGTTTAGAATATTTGTGTCCTTTCCTGTATCATAAGATTCCCCAGGAGGCTTGCATAAAATCAATTTAAACCTTTTGAAATTGAAAACAAAAGAGGGAATCAAGAAGCTTCTGGAAACATATTAAGCCATGTTCCTGTCTTGATTTTACAAAAGTCATAGAATCGTAGACTCACAGAGTTGGAATAGACCCCAAGGGCCATGCAGTCCAACCCCCTGCCATGCAGGAACTCACAATCAAAGCACCCCCAACCGATGGCCCACCAGATGGGGTGAAAGGATGCAGCCTTGCTTGACCCCTTTGCCCATTGGGAACCATTCTGTTTCTTCCTCTTCTGCTCTGACAGTGACCTCTTCTCCTAAATACAGATTCCTCATCAGGATTATCTGATGTGGTGGCACTCCCATGTCTTTAAATGCGTCGAAAAGCTTTTCACGCTCTACACTGTCGGAGGCTTTGCTATAGTCCATAAAGCACATGCCGATTTTCTTTTGGGGTTCCCTGGTGTACTCCATTATCCATCATATGCAAATTTACAGCGCTGTAAAAATAAAGGTTAATAATAATAAGTTTGCAATGTGGTCCCTAGTGCCACTTCCTTTCCTGAACCCTGCCTACACCTTTGAGATTTCTCTTTCCATGTATGGTTGGATTTTCATGTTGCAGAATTTTCAGCATAATTTTGCTTGCGCAGGAAATTAATGCTATGGTCCTATCATTGCTGCAGTCTTTTGCATCTCCTTGTGTCTCCAGTGACTTGGGCCCTGTTCAGACCAGCCATTAAGGCTGGCCTGGGGTTGTAGTGGGGGGCGTCGCATTGACATGACACATGCCCTGACTCTGCCCCCAGGGCACCATGGCGCTGTCTGCTGCTCCACATGGCGCATGGCATCATGGTGCTCCTCCGGTACTGCGTCCATATGACACAGTGCCGAAGGAGTGCCGCCAAGCTGTGGCAACACAGCTATGGCACCCTTTCCAACATGGGAGTTTATCACACGAAGGGAATTGGAAGTATAATCCAATGGCAATCTGAATGCAAATCATGGAGTTTCGCGTGCTTGCATGAAAGCTGATCACACACATTTTTGGGCAAAGGGAAGTCCTCATGGGTTTTTACGTTATTGCGAGAGAAACTATCACACGCAATTTCGGGGACTGGAAGGCAATTTCGGGCAGTTCCGAACGCAATGCAGAGTCAATACGCAATAACGTAAATTCACTGAATTAGCGAATTTACTCAGTTCCGAACTGGCCTCACTTCCCTTTCTTTTGAAATAGAGAGAAATTCCTCCCATGTGATAAACTCCATGGCGATGGTGCTTTTGGCAGCTCCTTTTTGTGCCCTGGAAAGGCCAGATCGGGGCTGCAGCATACAAAGCTTTAATTTTGCCCATCTGGGGCTACATGGAAGTTTCAGTTATTTGGGTAATGAATATATTGTTCAGCTTCAAACTGCTGCTGAACAGCTCCTTAGCTAACTAGCTATCCCAGGATTCCATAGGACATTGCCAAGGCAGTTGAAATGGAATGGTAGCATGCTACACTGTGTAGTGTGGATGAGCCCCAGGTTTACAAGCAGGATTCTTTCCCAATCCTACCTGGAGATGCAAGGAACTGAACCTGGTATCTACACTGTAGAAATGATGCACTTTGGCAACACTTGAACTGGCTCCATCTGCAAGATCCTGGGATTTGTAGTTTCATGAGGCACCAGCACTCTTGGGCAGAGAAGGCTAAAGACCTTGCAAAACTACAACTCCCAGGATTCCATAAGATGGGGTAACAACATTTAAAGTGGTGTCAAAATGCATTAATTCTACAGTGTAGATGCACCCTCAGAATTGTGCTAAATAGCTTTAACTCTGTAAAGAGCCGCACTGCTTTTCAGCAATAACTTTCCACACGCTCATGTTTATGTCTTGAATGTACTTTCATCAGTTTTTAATTTTTGCAAGCTTTCTTGAGCCTCAGTTTCCAAAGAGAAAGGATATCGTTGAAAATCCAAATCCTCCTCCTGCTCCTCTATTGTTACTACTGTGTGCCTTTCAGTTATTTCCAACTTATGGTGACTGTAAAGTGACCTTATAATGGGACTGTTAGGGTTGTGGGGTTGCATTTGCAAAATTTGTTCAGAGGGGGTTGTTGTTGCCCTCCTCTGAGGCTGAGAGAGTGTGACTTTTCCAATGTCACCACTGGGTTTCTACAGCTGAGCAGGGATTTGAACCCTGGTCTCCCAGAATCCTAGTCATCCACTCAAACCACCATGGCTTGCTGGCACTAAAAATCATATTACAGGTGGAATCTCCCTTATGCAAAATGCTTGGGGCCAGAAGTGTTTTGGATTATTTTCACATTTTGGGATATTTTCAAATGCATAAAGAGCTATCTTGGAGATGGGACAAAAGTCTAAACACAAAGTTCATTTAGGTTTCATATACAACTGGTAGACTGTGAAACTGAGAACAATAATAAACCAAAAAAGTTTAGAGTATACCATTTTTTTTTTAAAAAAAAAGGCTATTTAAAACACTCCAAAACACAAAGAATCATAGAGTTGGAAGAGACTCCAAGGGGCCATCCAATCCAACCCCATTTTTTCCATGGAGGAAGACAATATCAAAGCCCTCTCTGTGACAGATGGTAATCCAGATTCTCTTTAAAAACCTCCAAAGAATGAGACTTCGGAGTTTATCACACTGGAAGAATTTCTCTCAATTTTGAAAGAAATGAAAGTGGGGCCAGTTTGGAATTGAGTGAATTAGCTAATTCAGCGAATTTATGTGATTGTGTATTGATGCCAAATCACATTCGGAACTTCCCGAAATTGCCTCCCAGTGCCCGAAATTGCATGTGATAGTTTCTCACGCAATCACGCGAAACCCTATGATTGCATTCAGATTGCCATTGGATTATACTTCCAATTCCCTTTGTGTGATAAACTCCGATATCACTCTCCAAAGCAGCATATACTACTTTTCAAGGGCTCTTACTGACAGGCGGTTTAGGTGGAATCTCTTTTCTTGTACCTTGAATCCATTGCTCCATGTCTGAGAACTCTGGAGCAGCAAAAAAGCAAGCTTGCTCTATCCTCAATAAGACTTTCCTTCCAATACTTATTATATCCCCTCTTAACAATCTAAAACTTTAATCTTCAAGACTCAAGGCAAGATTGTTAGGTTTTAGATAATCCCACAAGTTTGCAAATTTGCAAATTTGTTTTGTCTTAGAGAACCCCACAAGTTTGTAAAAATGCAAATTTGTTACGTCTTAGAGAACCCCACATGTTTGCAAATTTGCTAATTTGTTAGGTCTTACAGACCCCCACAAGTTTGCAAAGTTGTTTGGTCTTGGAGAATCCCACAAGTTTGCAAATTTGCTAGATTTTGGGGAACCCCACAGGTTCGCAAATTTGCAAATTTGTTAGCTCTTAGGGACCCACACACACATTTACAAATTTGCAAATTTTTGGAGCATTAGAGAATCCCACAGGTTTGCAAATCCTGTTAGGTGTTAGAGAATCCCACAAGTTTACACATATGCAATTTTTTTAGGTCTTAGAGAAACCCATAGGTTTGCAAATTTGCAAAGTCTTAGACAAACCCACAAGTTTAAAAAATTGCAAATTTGTCAGCTTTTAGGGAACCCCAAAAGTTTACAAACTGGGGTCATGCCTTCGTTTTTTAAAAGCATCTGTAAGGGTCTTGGTGCTATCCTAAGGCATGCCATTTATTCCTCCCGGAGTTTTTTGTGGGGCTTTTGGGCTATGTGGCCATGTTTTAGAAGAGTTCCTTTCTGACATTTCGCCAGCATCTGTGACTGGCATCTTCTCTGAAGATGCCAGTCACAGATGCTGGTGAAATGTCAGAAAGGAACTCTTCTAGAACATGGCCACATAGCCCGAAAGCTCCACAAAAAACTATGGATGCCGGCCATGAAACCCTTCGACTCCATATCCCTCCCAGCTTTACCCTAAGACCTCTCCTCTTGCCTCAAAGGGCATAGTACCAGCTTGTCCTCTGCGACGTCACAAAGGTTGGACTTTTATTATTTGTCACCAAGACCCAGGATGGCAACCCAGTAAATCTCCGTCTCCATGGGAAAGGCCTGCGACACACTCCTTCTTAAAGCTCTTTCTCCGGAGAAAAGACGTAAAACAGATTTAGAGCTGCCAAATCCTCCGCAGGGCTGTTGTTAACGCAGTGGGTCTTTTTCTGGGGAGTTCAGGATTTGGCCTGCTGTCAAAGGAGATGTTATTATACTCCCACCTTCTTCCTTCTCTGTTTTTCTCTCAAATCCTAAGTGATAATAGCTCTGAATGGAACAACTGCATGGAAATGCATTTGCGACTCGAAGAAGACGTGACATTTTTGGAAAGACTTGGAAACAGCAGGGCAAACAACACAAAGGAGTGGAAAGAGGTGCATTTTCTTTGCATTTGGAAACATCAAATGGTCTGCTCTTAGGATGACCAAAGGTCCTCCTTTCCCAGGACATGTCCTACATTTCAACCTTCTCTCCAGGAGGAATTTCAAAATGTCATCCATTTTGAGCAGCAAATGATAGAATGTATTTGACTGTGGCCACACTGCAGAATGAATGCAGTTTGACACTGCTTTTACTGTCATGGCCCAATGTTATTCAATCCTGGGATGTGTAGTTTGTTGCAGCACCAGAGCTCTCTGAAAGAGAAGGCTAAATATCTCACAAAACTACAATCCCAGAATTTCCAAACATTGAGCCAGGACAGTTTGAGTGGTGTCGAACTGCAATAATTCTGCAATGCAGATGCAGCCCATTTTTCAGAGATTTTAGGGGATTTTTGCTCTAGCTAAGTAATTACAGGCTAGATCAGGTTGGCCAGATGTCCTCCTTTTCCAGGACATTCCAGCCTTCTGACCAGGAGGAAATCCAAAACTTCCTCCATTTGAAGCATGATGAAGAAGTATGAATTTATATTTATATGACTGTTTTGAGCTTTTCTTTGGTGATGTCCTTCCTTTTTCTTGAATGTCCTACATTTTGCAGTGCCTTGTCCTCCTTGCAGGTTAAGACAACTGGTCACCCTGCTCTTAGACTTCTCATTATAAAATCATAGAGTTGGAGGGAACCTCAAGGGCCAGTTAGTCCAACCCCTGGACTTTCAGGAATACCCAACTAAGGCAGTCTCAAAAGATGGCCATCCAAACTCTATTTGTTGTTGCCAACTGCCAGCAGCTGACTTTCAACTTGTTACAGCAGCCCTATAAGATCTCCAAAACCCTGGTCACCGACGGCCCGGCTCAGGTCTTGCAAACCCAAGGCTATGGCTTCCTTGATGGACTCAATCACCCAATGCAGACTCAATGCAGTCTCCCTCTTTTCCTCCTGCCTTCTTCCACTTTGCCATGTGCTCTCAGCTTTTCTGGTGAGTTATGCCATCTCCTGATCTGTCCAAAGTACAACTGTCTCAGGGTACAAATCCTAGAATTCCCATAGCAAGGAGCCATGGCAGTGGTGTCAGGTGACATTAATTTGTGCAGATTAGACCCAACTAGAGTAGGCCCATTGAATCAATGAGCTGGCTTGTATATAGATTATAGGAACATATGGTTGCCGGATCAAAACCATCCCAGCTTCTGAGATCTCAAGACCCGAATATGAGATTTAGGAATTTATCACATGGAGGAGACTGGGAGTTTATCCCGTGAATATCCTGTTTCACACAATGTCTCACAAAAGTCACCATTAAGTGATCACGAAGGAGTGTTAACACGCATTAACATGCATCTTTTTTACTTTCGGGATTTCAGTGACAATGTTTTTCCGATATTTGCGCAATTCCATGTGATAAATCATTTGCGCAATTACTTGCCATTTTCACTCTATTTGTGGGATGCTTCAAATGCACTTTAATCTAATGCTGAAATTAGCCCCAGTATGATAAACTCCTTAGGGAGGGCCCCTGTTGATATCACTGGGGTTGTAGAACATGATTGAGCATGAAACATAAATGCAGTGGTCCCTCCACATTCACTGGGTTTAGGGGTGAAGGACCCCCACGAATGTGGAAAAAAACACGAATTAAAACCCCCCCCCCACTTTTTTTTAATGAAGAGAACACAACACCTCTGTAGGAATCTCCAGGTCCTTCAATGCAACTCTGTGGTCAACATCTCCCAGACATTGACCATAGAATCACACTGGAGGACCTACAAATGCCTAGAGCAGTGTTTTCTCTGGGAACTTCTAGGGTCTCCAGCACAACTCTATGATCAGCTTTTGGCAGAGTTGCGCTGGAGGAGGTCTAGAGAGAACATTTTAATCAAAACCACAAATAATCAAAGCTGCAAAAGTCAAAGCTGCAAATGTGGAGGACCAACTGTATTATTTTTTGCAGGCTCTGCATTAAATATTAAATACACTTTCCCCAGCATCATTTTTAACGCTTTTCCAAATATTGCTTTCAAGGACACGTTGGGAGTTTACTTCAGCCAAAGAGTGTTTTTCAAGATCTGCATAGAGCAGAATTGATTTCTTTATTATTTCTTATTGGCTATATATCCCACCTTTCTCCCAAAATGGGATACAAGAGCTATGGGGCCAAAGTATTTCCCAAGCAGCCTGAGCTTTCTTCCTCTTGCCCTGAGGACCAAAGAAAGCAGGCATGCTTACTATCTTAGGGCCTGGTCCTAAGATCTAACAATCCTATTCCTGGTTTTGGGATGAGGATAAGGTGCCTCCAGGGAGATGGGGCTCTTTAAATAAGTCAGATGATGATCGGAGAGAGAAACCAGGGTATCTGTTTCCTCTGTTTGTGCATGGAAGTTCTCTGTGTGGACAGAAGCCTGAAAACCTTCCTGAAATGTCTTTGTATATCACTTTCCTTTATAGCCTCCATTTGTTCCAGTTTAGCAAGGATAATCCAATGAATCCTCTGCCGTCCCACTTTCCCAGCTGCTTTCAAAATGTCTCGGTTTCTCTCTCCTCCTCTTCTCACCTTCCTCCTCTGTCCTCAGCTAAGCTTCCTTCAGTTGCTGAAAACCGAGTTCAAAATGCAAAAGTAATTTGCGCTCCATAAATGCAGCAGGGAGGAGATGAGAAGAATAGGTGAGATCTTATTCTTTTTCTAGTAACTCAAACAGTAACTTATTTTCATAATCCAGAAAGTGAGATTCTCCTTCTTTAACATCATCACCTTCATCTTTGCTATTCCTTCCAAGTGTCTCTGTAATATGTTACAGATGGAGCCCATTGGTCCTCTACACCTTTCACATCCATATTCTTTAGATAAGTGGTTAATTTCAGTTGCTTTTAAAATGTTCTAGTTTCTCTCTCCTTCTCCCATTTTCCCCTCTTGGTTCTCAGCTTGCTTCAATTGCTGCAGACTGAGTTCAAAGTGCAAAAGTCGTTTGCACCCAATTAATTCATCAGGAAAGAGAGGCAGACCTCCCAGTAGGGTCAGGCAAAAGCAAACTGCTGCAGCCTTTCCTCACTTGTGTGTTTTTTTCCTTATTAATCCCTTTTGCCATCTTGACCGCGCTCTGATATCGCTTGGCCAGACACGTCTTGGTTTTATTCCATGAAAGTTGGAGGGCATGGTAAAACCCTTTGAGAGATGCTTTCATCAGGAGCAAGAAGTGGTCTCAGAGAAAGAGAAAAATATGCCGAGGTTCAGCGTCCGTTCTGTCGGAAGCAAGTTTCATCATGCACAGTCTTTGTGAGAATTCTCCCACCATAAGCTCTGTCAAGTCCATTTCTGCAAACTTCCTCCTTTCCTCACGTCTCTTGCATGCCTGCTCCTTGTGGACTGCTTTTGTCTGTACATAGGTTCAGGCACTTTTTTCAAAATTAAATATATATACTGTACACACTTAACTATACAGGTCGACCTCATGTATAAATTAAGGGCAGGTTTTGGGGCGAAAATTATCTATTTTGATATGACTGGTGGGTAAGTCGAGGGTAAAACTTAAGGGCATGTGACATGGATGAAGCAAAGGAAAATGATGCCAAAAATTTTACAAAATTCCAGCAGTCATAACTGCTTATGCTCCCTTTGAACTGTTGGATAGATAAGAGAGCAGAGCAAGATCAGTGCTTCCAGAACAGATTACACTCTTGACTTTCACCAATGAATGGCTCCTTTTAAAATAAGAGTTAATGTATAGTACATACATTGACCCGTAGATAAGTCAACTCAGATTTTTTTTTTTTTGGTTAAATTTTTGATTAAAATTTCTAGACTTATACAGGATGGTGGTGCCAAGCTGCATTATTTCTGCAATGCATTTAGATTTAGGTTTCCATGCTCTGCAGGTGTTTTGGTTTGGGAGGGACAGTACTGATTAATCCCCTATCGTCCCACTTTTTCAGCTGCTTTTAAATCTTCCCAGTTTCCCCCTTTGTCCTCAGCATACTTCAGTTGCTGCAAACTGAGTGCAAAGTGCAAAAGGAGTTTGCATTCAACTCACTTGGCAGAGAAGAACAGATAGGAAAAGGTGAAATCTTGTCCTTTCCAATTGGCTCAGGCAAAAGCAAACTGCAGAAATATCTCCCAGCTTGTCTCATTAATGCCCTCTTGACACACTTTGATGTTGCTTGTCCAGATGTGCCCTAGTTTCTACCCATGAAATGCTGGAGGGCATGCACTTCTTTGGAGTTAGACATGCTTTAGCTGTGGCTTTCCTGAATCAGCAAGCAGTTAAGCCAGATGGCCCTCAGGTGAAGTTCCCAGGTTTAAGAGTCTTTAGGCTGTACCTACTCTCTGGCTTTTCTTCGCTAACGAAGATTCAGGAAGGACTCGTCCCACGTTTTCTACAAGCGCGTTGATGACTAAAAAGGCCGATCAGAGATAAACAAATCCGATTGCAGAAGCACAACAGAAACTGTCCTTGGGTGATGTTTCCAAGTTGTGGTTCTTTCTGCGTTGTCGTTTCTCTCCGA
This sequence comes from Urosaurus nigricauda, assembly GCA_034509955.1. Taxonomy (NCBI): domain Eukaryota; kingdom Metazoa; phylum Chordata; class Lepidosauria; order Squamata; family Phrynosomatidae; genus Urosaurus; species Urosaurus nigricauda. The sequence continues at coordinate 377,230,560 of JAOEGL010000001.1, read as the reverse complement.
GACTCATTCTGCGTGAGTTCTAGAATGAGGCTGCAGCATTGTGGATCGTGCATTGTCTCCATGCCTCCCAATGTGAGGCCAGGGCAGACCGTTGTTGGTGACCAATTTGGCTGATCTTGAGATTTTGATTCAGGGAGTCCTTGTATCTCTTCTTTGGGGAGCCCCTCTTACGCTGACCTGTGGCGAGTTCACCGTAGAGAACTATTTTGGGGAAGCGGTGGTCCTCTATCCTAGAAATGTGACCTGCCCAGCGCAGCTGCCTTTTCAATAGCATGGCCTCAATGCTGGTGACCTCTTCTTGCTCCAGGACAGCAACATTCGTCACATAGTCAGTCCAGTGTATGTTTAGGATTGTGCATGGACAGTGCTAATGAAAGCGTTCAAGGAGTTGTAGATGCTGGCGATAGGTGACCCATGTTTCCAGTTTGACACCACTTTAACTGCTGTGGCTCAATGATATGCAACTCTGGGAATTGTAGTTGGTTGTAGCCCCAAGAAACTACAAATGAAATGCACAGATATAGGATGAGGCGCACCTGTCTTAAAATCATTACATGTGAAAGGGATCTAGGAGTCCTAGTAGACTACAAATTGAACACAAGCCAGCAGTGCAATGCGTCAGCTAAAAAAGCCAATGCTATTTTAGGCTGCATCAATAGAAGTATAGCGTCTAGATCAAGGGAAGTAATAGTGCCACTCTATTCTGCTTTGGTCAGGCCCCACCTGGAATACTGTGTCCAGTTCTGGGCACCACAATTCAATAAAGATGTGAAGAAGCTGGAGGTCGTCCAGCAAAGAAACCTAGGGAAGGTGAGGGTCCACCGCCCAACTGTGTTCAGGCTGAGAAACAGAGAGCAGAGGCGCCACATTTGGGTACCAGATGGAGGGTGTGCATTACAATTGGCACATTGCTACGGGTGGCAGAAGGTTGGAAGAGCCAGCCAAGTTTCTCCCAGGAAGCGCCTGTACTTGGGAGATAAAATCGTGCTGGTATTTGCTGATCAAATGCCTTCCTGCACATCCAATCAAGATTTGTGTGACTCTGTCTCCCCGAAGTGTCCAGGAGCTGCACCTGCAACTCATCATTCTTTTCCCAGCCTTTGACAGCTAGTTGCCGGAATGACAGGCAAAAATCCAGCAGGAGAAGCACTCCCTCCTCCTGTGGATTATCATTTTTTAATTGATTTTCAAAGTTACAAATAGCAAAAACAAGATAACAATATAGATATTTTACTATGTAATCTCTGTGTTATTTTGTGTATACCATAGGTTTCCCTGTAGCTGAGTTTGATTCTTCCAACCATTCTAAGAAATTAGTTAATTCTCTTCATTTTTACTGCTTTATAATTCCCTGTCTTCTATTGCAACTTAATATATTACTATATACATTCTTTGTTCAGGTATATACATCAGATTTTCTTCCCATCTTCAATGGCTAAGTCTCTATTCTGCTTAAATCTTCCAAAACAAACAAACAAAAACAACAACATAAATCCTTCAAATCTTTGCCGTAATAGATTTATCCATTTATTGCCTGTAGTAAATGAAATCTGTGGATTATTTAACATGTTTCTTCATGGAGCTGAATTTGTACAGTGGCAATAATGATGGCAGGCTTACCATTTGTCCTGGAAAACCAGGAAAATCTTGGATTTCAAGGGTTTGAAAAATGCCCGGGCCAGTTGAAGAAGCCACAAACTACAAATCCCAGAATGTAAATGGGTGGCAATATTTAAACAAACAACAACTTGAAATACAATGGGACCTTGGGGTTACCCTTGGATACCAAAATCTGTGGATGCTCAAGTTCCATGATATAGACTTGCACAGTCAAATGGTGTCCCCTCATATAAAATAGCAAACTCAAGGTTTTCTTTTTGGAATTCATATATTTTTAGAATATTTTGAAACCATGGCAGGTTGAATCCATGGATATGGCGAGTGGCGGCTGCTGACTGTGTGAAATGTTAAATATGAAAATGTGGAAGGCTTTTTATAGGTGGGTTTTGTTTTTGTCTTTTTGATAAACCACCCCAATCCTATCTTGCATGCTTTTGTTCCAGTTTTGTGGAAGAGAATGATTGCAACCCTAAATGATAATGCCAGTAACAACAGAAATCCACCAAATAGTGATCTCTTTATGGGACCAACCAAAATGTACAATATATATATTTTTAAATTATATTTAAAAATAAAAATAAAATACAATTAACATTTTAAACATACAATAATAATTTTCTCTCACTGCTTTATATCATTGCATTCTGTCCTCATCTTGTTATATTTACTTTATTTCATAGATTATACATTCAATATGTATATTTATCTTTAGCCGACTAACTTCCTAATAATAATAATAAAAATTTTTATTTCTATTTCCTGCCTCTCCCACTGGATTGATTCTAAGATCATTCTGTAGCCATCTATTTTAATATATAAATCATCTCATATGTATATATTTCATGTTTGGCCATATCTTAATTACAAGTTAAAACACAGCTATAAAGAAACATATAACTCAAGATTATAATTACAGTTGTTAAAGTTTAATACATTTCCAGCCAAAATTCAAAATATACAAGTTGCAAGCTTTCAACGATCCACTGGCTTCTTCATCAGGCAAGGTGTTACAATAAACCAAACAGGAGCAAAAAAAATTGAAGATGTCATTCATAGGTCAGCATTTTGCTGTTTCTGTTCTAATATCTTGAAGGCTGGTTCATTCTCCTTCTGGCCATGTGGCAACTGGGATATTTTCAAAGTCCAAGAAATTTAACATCCATTTGCATCTCAACAAAGACACTTTGGCCTCATTCCCACTTACTATTTAACCTGGTTTGGAATTCACTTTCACATCGGATCAATGAATCAATTCCATGCAAGTGTCGTTCCTATTATGAAACAGGATCATTTTAATCCTCATTGTTTTTGGGGGGTTTTCAGACACGATTATCATTCCCACTAGAATGTGTGCCACTCGATCCGTTCCATTTTTTAAAAATGCCAATCAAGCTAATCGCATTGCCGCTTCATTGGTGATGCGGCCAAGCTTCATTTTGGTGACATAGCCGTGCCTGATTTCGACAACATGAGAGGATCCTTTGTCGGGACCCCCCTTCCCAAATACTTTCCCTGTTTCCGATCACTTTTTAGCCTCGTGGTCTGCCAGCAAGGGTTATAGGAAAGCCCTTGCTCGATTAGGTGCCACAACAGGATGATGGGAGATCGCATTACCAATTTAGTAATTATTTTTTGGAAAAAAAACTCAACACATTAGATCCCACTCCTAGAAACAATACATTTCTTCCAAAAGAAAAAGGGGAAGGGGGACTAACCCCTTACAGTGGAGAAAGGATCATGGCCAGATTCAGAAGGAATCGATCAGTGTAAAGACAGAAAATTAAAAAGCCACTCCACATGCAAGTAGACAAAGGGCAGCGCTCAAAAAAGGTGGATTTCAAGCAGCCGAAGGCTGGATGGATGACACCCCCGCCAACCCCTCTGCCATAGTTCTTCCCCTCCAGTGAGATGCGGTTCTGATCCGAAGGACATTCTCATCCGTTGAGCACGCTTGTGATTTGGCTCTTCTCAAAAGAACCTCTTGAAAAGTAGTGTCAAATAAGAGCAGGTTTTCTGCTTTTACCCTGCTTTTAAGGAACTGTATCGGATCAAAACCAACTTCAAGTGGTAACGATGGACATATAACCCAGTTTGTAATTCAATTTAAATCATAGTGGGAATGATGACCCCTTCCTTTGCAATCCAGCATAGCCCTTTACAGACTGGCCTGAAAGGCCAGCATGGGGGCACATTCGGGGTGTATCGTCCTCATGACACACACTTGACTCTGCCCCCCAGGGCGCCCTGACACCGCGTGCCATTCCACGTGGCATGCAGCATCATGGTGCATCCAGATGGCACAGTGCCGAAAGAGTGTCATATAGCCATGCTATATTGTGTCTCGTCTTTGCTCCCTTGAAAGGCTGGGTTGGGGCCGTGGCGTGAGGTTGCCACAGCCCCGACCCGGCTAGGAAAGGCTGGAGGCTGCCCCTTAGGGGCGGTCTGTTGAGCCCTATGTCTCCATCCTTGTGAGGCCAGAGGCCCCTTTTTCGGCAGAGGCCCCTTGATTTCCCAAGAAGCCTCCGTGCTTTTGCATCAGGAAAACTGTAGGTGGTGTGGAGGTAAAACATACCAATCCAGACCAAATTTAAGAAGAAAAAATGTTTTACTTTTCGCGGAGGTGGAAACTCAAATAAGAAGGTTCTAGGGCATTGGGTTGAAATCTAGAAAATATCCAGAGGTAGTCGTGTTGGCCATATAACAATTCATAGAATCATAGAATCATAGAATCATAGAGTTGGAAGAGACCACAAGGGCCATCCAGTCCAACCCCCTGCCATGCAGGAACTCCCAGTCAAAGCATCCCCGACAGATGGCTATCCAGCCTCTGCTTAAAGACCTCCAAGGACGGAGACTCCACTACACTCCGAGGGAGTGTGTTCCACCGTCGAACAGCCCTTACTGTCAGGAAGTTCCTCCTAATGTTGAGGTGGAATCTCTTTTCCTGCAGCTTGCATCCATTGCTCCGCGTTCTGGTCTCTGGAGCAGCAGAAAACAAGCCTGCTCCCTCCTCAATATGACATCCCTTCAAATATTTGAACAGGGCTATCATATCACCTCTTAACCTTCTCTTCTCCAGGCTAGTAACAACAAAAATCCACCCATCAGTGGTGATACCTTTATCGGAACAACCAAAATGTACAATATACTTGTTGCAAATGATGATGATGATACTGTTGGAAAAGAAAAAAGATTGATTCATTATAGGGTTAATGGTGAGCTTCTGAGACAGAGATGATCTTCAGCTGTGTGTATTGCTCTGATCAGCTGTTGAGCCTTCATAAAGCTAGCTTTAGTTTGTGATTTCATCCCTCTCCTTTCTATTGGCCTTTTTCTTTCTATTATATTTTGTGTTACCTACGTCAATGCAGTTTGTAATTTATTTCTATTACTTTTTGTTTTTTGGCTTTTCAGTCCCATTGTTTCAACAGATACCAACAACAACAATACATTTTGTAAAATAACATCCCATATCCACAAGACAGTGATACTTTATTGGCAAACCAAAATGCACAAAATATACTATGCAAGCTTTCGAAGCTCCACTGGTTTCTCCTTCAGGCAAAGGTGTTAAAAATCATACAGGAGAAGAAAAGGAAAAGAAATTAGGACAATGTTAACCATAAGCCTGCATTTTGAACAGAAACTTCTTTAAAATCACCAGGGCAGAATATAGGGGGACTATTGCTTCCTTCTACTTGAAAACTATACCAGCTAAAATCACATTTGTTTTCTTTGCTGAAGCATCAAATTGCTGCCTCAGGTTCTGTATATGATCAACAATTATCCCAAGGCCGTTTTCACGTGGGGTATTGGCAAAGGTGTGAAAAAAGATTTTCTTTCTCCTGTATCATTTTTAACAACTTTGCCTGATGAAGAAGCCAGTGGAGCTTTGAAAACTTGCATCATATATTTTGTGCATTTTGGCTGGCCTGATAAAGATATCACTGTTTGGTGGATTTGGTGTAACACAAAGGAGTTTATCACATGGGAGGAATTTCTCTCAATTACAAATGGAGCCAATTTGCAGTTATGTGAATTTGCTAGTTTAGTGAAATCTGATTGTGTTCAGAATGCATTCAGAATGACTTCCCATTTCCCGAAAATGACCCCCCATTGCCCAAAATTGCGTGAGATACTCTAATACGCAATTACGTGAAACCCTATGATTGCGTTTGGAATGACTTCTCATTGCCCATAATTGTGTGAGATATGCTCTTTCGCAATAACGTGAAACCCCATGATTGCGTTCGGATTGCCATTGCATTATACCCCCAAATTCCGTCGTATGATAAACTCCAAGTTAATGTTTGAGCTGGATCTTTATTTACATTATTGTAAGCCACTTTGAATCCTGTTTTGGGATAAAGGTAGGATATAAATTCAGTAAATAAATGAATTTAAAGTACATGGGAGTGCAAACAGATCCTCCCCCCTCCCCTGCAAATTTTCTCCAATTTTTCAGATGTCTGCCTCCAATTTCCAACTCCTCTTCTTTTCCCTTGTCAGGGAGTGATGCTCCGGCTTTAGTGTCCCGTCGGCCTCCAAAATGATGTCCGGATTGCCGGAGGCCCTGAGCCGGCTCAGGGCGAATTCTCTGCGCAGCTGCTTCAGCCTGGCCGGACCCTCGGAGTCCACCATGGTGGCCGTTCCCTTCGAGGTGGACGAAGTCCGGATCCTGAAGGTTTGCTTCTACAGCAACAGCTTCAACATGGGCAAGAACTTCAAGCTGGTGAAATGCACCGTCTTGACGGAGATCCGGGTGAGCCTGCCAGGGCCTTATACAATTTAATTGTCAAGACTATATCCTTGGGAAACCTGGGATTTCTAGTTTAGTGGTGGTTTAGAATTCTCTGCTAGAGAAGGAACTCAAGTGGTGTAGTTTTGGGGATATGCACCAGACCAAAGAGTGGTCAAAGTGTGCCTTTACTGCACTTTCTCTCTCTGGCCCCTGGGTCCAACTTTTGTGACCCCTGAATCCACCAAATCCACCGACCCATCCATAACTTTAGAAAATAATTGTAAGTGCAATGTTTGGGGAATTTCCCCTAAAACCATGCATCAAATCCCCCCATGCATGAAAAATATGTGAAAATACTCCACACACACTCCATCCATTGCAAGAACTCCATCATCCCATACTAGCCCCAAAACCTCTGTTTTCCTCTGCAGTCCCTCTCAAAATGGTGACAGGAAGTGCAGCCATTTTGAGAGGGACTGTAGAGGAAAATGTAGGTTGAAGACGTAATGTTTGTACAGGGGATGCAGCCCATTTTTTGGAATGCCACTCCCTGAAGCCCCAACCAGCTTGGCTGGCGATCAGGGATTCTGGAAACTGAAGCCCAAAACAACTGCCATGATTAAAATTTGAGCACCCCGGGGTGAGATGTAAGGGGTTTCCTAATCTTTAGCCTACCAGATTAATTCTGGGTCTTCAGTTTGTAGAAAGCAACCTTCCCCAACCTTCAGTCTATCACAGAATCATAGAATCATAGAGTTGGAAGAGACCCCAAGGGCCATCCAGTCCAACCCCCTGCCGTGCAGGAACTCACTGTCAAAGCATCCCTGACAGATGGCCATCCAGCCTCTGCTTAAAGACCTCCAAGGAAGGAGACTCCACTACGCTCCGAGGGAGTGTGTTCCACTGTCGAACGGTTCTTACAGTCAAGAAGTTCTTCCTAATGTTGAGATGGAATCTCTTTCCCTGTAGCTTGCATCCATTGCTCTGGGTCCTATTCTCTGGAGCATCAGAAAACACCTTTACTCCATCCTCAATGTGACATCCCTTACAGTATTTAAACAGGGCTATCATATCACCTCCCTACTCTTCTCCAGGCTAAACTTCCCCAACTCCTCATAGGGCTTGGTTTCCAGACCCATCACCAGTTTGGTTGCCCTCCTCTGGACACACTCCAATTTGTCAACATCTTTTTTGAATTAGATATCCAGTGTCCAATGGCTCCAGTAGCTGGGAGTCATGGCAGTTGTGGTCCAAAACCTGCGGTGTGCACCACCAGGATGGAGAAAATTGTGCAGAAGCATTTGCAATCCAGCTTTGTACACATGGGAAATATTTCAGTTAGCGATGGCTGGCGGCTTACAAAACGGTGGATCAGTAAATCCACTCTGAATTCTAGTACAAAGTTTAAGGGAGGTCAGTTAGCTGCTGGAGCCTATCCCCTTGCTATAGATCTCATACCTATAAAGAGTAGGCATAGGAAATTGTGCCTGTTTCCACAGAAATAATTAGTGAGCCTCTTTCATGTTCCTACTAAATTCCAGATCAGATTCACCAATCCCATGACCCATCCAGTGCCACACGTCTAAGGTCTCCAAATTCTGTTTTTTGGTCTCCCTCACCCTGTAATAAATCTTGCTCAGATGTTAAGCTGTTAGGGTGAGGAGACTTTGCATAAATGTGAGCTTGCAGATGGTGCTCAGAGCCCCACGAGAGCCTCCAAAAACATCCTGTAATGGAGGAGTACATGACAGAACATTCTTGGAGCATATGTGCCAATGCCACCTCAGTTTTCCCTTCAATAAAATGCAATAAAATTAAAATTAAAATTAAATTAAATTAAATATTCTTATTCCTCAGTTGAGAAGCTGTAAGTTTCACAGCTTGTTAAACAGTTTATGGATGCATCGAGTAACAAGTATCACGTTATGTTTAAAGACTTGTGATGAGAATTCGTCACATCCCTACCAACGTGTTTCATGTAGGCCAGGGTGACCAAATGTCCTCCTTTTCAACCTTCTGTCCAGGAGGAATTCCAAAATATCCTCCATTTTGACCATAAGTAAGAAGTCCATTGAGTAACCCCATTTGCTGAAGAAATCTGTCTATTTGGCAGCCTGTCTTTGTTGCAAATAGGGAGAATAGGATGGCTCCTTTTCAAGTTCTTTTTTCCCTAGAAGCATTCAGCAGACAAAACTCGCATCCATATCTCAGGGTGCTTTTGTTTCTTAGAAGGGAAAAGGACAGCAAATGTAGTGTTAGGCAATGGGCGGCTTGAGGACACAGTGCGAATGCTGAAAGGGTCTTTTTTCATTAATTTCAGCACAATGGACGAATGAAACAAATAATTTAAATGTAGAACTTGGTCAAGGGGTTGTTGCTGGTAAAGTATAATTTTAAGCCTTTGTCTTCCTCAGAATTCTGTAATTATATTGCAAGCCAACAAGGCATTTTAAGGAAGGTAAGTTTATCAGAAAAATTTGGTTGAGTATATAATAAAATATAGTATATTTAACATATACAGCTATATTACATATTGTGTTTTATTATGTACTCATCCGTATTTTTCTGGTAAACTTACCTTTGTTAAAATGCCTTGTTGACTTGCAATAGGCTTACTCAATTAATATAGCTGTTGAAACAGAGTCTGCATGGTGTAGTGATTTGAGTGTTGGACCTTATCACACCAGACCAATTCGGATTGAATCTGAAGTGACCTTGAAACTGGTTTTTGTGAATTCAGTTGTTACTGATTTCACTGAATTCTGGAGAGACTTTGGATTGGCTTTGGAATGGCTTCAAAGTAACAGCATTCACGTGTGATAATTCAATGCACATTCATGTGAATTCATTTGAATGGATGCGTAGTGACTCTGGATTGGGGCTGCAAAAACCCTCATCTGATAAGGGCCTAGGACTCTAGGGATCAGGGTTCAAATCCTGACTCAGCCCATGGAAACGCTGACTTTTGATGAATCACATTCTCTCAGACTCAGAGGATGGCAATAGCAAACCTCCTCTGAGGAATCTTGTTGAGAAAGCCCCATGACAGGTTTGCCTTAGGGGCGCCATAAGTTGGAAATGACTTGAAGTTACACAGCAACAGCAACAATATACTACATTGAGATTTGGTTCCAGCATCTCCCATGGATCCCAAAACTCCATGGATGCTCAAGTCCCATGAAATACAGTGGCGCAGTAAAATGGTGTCCCTTCTTTTAAAAAAAATGACAAAATTAAAGTTTGCTTTTTGGATTTTATGTTTTTTACAAATATTGTTGTGTGCCTTTAAGTCATTTCCAATAGTTTCTTACTTATGACAACCCTAACACAAACCCATCACAGAGTTTTGTTTTGTTTTTTGGGAAGTTTCTTCTGAATGGGTTTGCCCTTGCCTTCCTCTGAGGCTGAGAGAGTGTGATTCTCAACTAGTCTCAGCTATTCACTAGCAAGTATTAAACTAGAGTTTATGAAGATTAGAGAGATATTTTCATAAACCTTAGTCTAACACTTGCTAGTAAATAGTTGCTAGTGAATATATATAATATATACATATCATTTCATAAGCCCTAGTCTAATACTGAGTTAGGTGGATTCTGGTGTTTTTGCTTTTCAATATTTCGTAACATCTGGAAGTTCTTCCTAATGTTTAGTTGGAATCTCTTTCATAATTTGAATACCCCTGGCTCATCTCCTACCATCTTAAGGAGCAGAAAATAAGTTTCCTCCATCTTCTGCATGACGTCCCTTTAGATATTTTAAAAGATGGCTTTTACATCTTATTTGCAGATGTCCCGTTTGTGTGTTTGCTAGTTTTTCCTCTCCCTCTGTTCCCTAACCTGATGTCAATTTGCAGGAGGTCATCCAATCCATCTTGCAGAGCGGGCGGATCGGCCCGGATATCCAGCTCGCTGAATGCTATGCTTTACGCTTAAAGCACGTGAAATCTGATGAGATCCACTGGTTGCACCCGGACATGACAGTGGGGGAAGTCCAAGAGAAATACGAATGTTTGCACATTGAAGCCGAATGGAGGTATGGAAGCTTCTCAAAGTTTTTTTCCGATCCTATACATGTATCTGTTTGTGGATATGCACACAAAATGAAACTCACCACCAACAACAATTATTACTACTATGGTACTACTACTACTACTACTACTACTATTATTTCTTCTTTTGCTATTTCTTCTATTTCTTCTTCTTTGTCTATTTCCTCTTCTATTTATTCTTCTGTTTCTTCTATTTTTTATTCTGCTATTTCTTCTTCTTTTTCAATTTACGATTAACAGATCTGGTAGAAACGTGAAATTAAAAACAACACCCAAAAGGAATAAATGATACAGTAAAAACAAACAGCCACAGAAACCAAATGGATGGCCCGTCACTCTTTCTCAGTTGACCCGTTACACTCACCCATTACACTATCTCAGCCTCAGAGGAAGACACTATCTCAGCCTCTAAGTAAAACTTGGCAAGAAAACCTTAGGATAGTGTCGTCAGAAGTCAGAGTTGACTTGAAGGCACATAAGAACAACAAAGTGACAATATATGACTGCTATGATATAATAAGATCTTTGGAAATGATGCACTTATAGCTGCTGGATTTGTTAATTTTAGAAATGTATCTATTCAAAATTCACCTTCCTGAGAAATGTGGCTTTAATTAACAAAAATGCAGAAAGTTTCCAGACTTTCAGAGGCCTAATGAGTTAGGTTATAGAAAAATTGGAAACTGCCTCATACTGAGTCAGATGCATACTCTCTCAAATTTAACTGGCTGGCAGGCTTGGAGAAAGATACTTCTTTGGACTATAATTCCTCCAGACAATGATTCTGGGAGTTGTAGTCCAAACAAGTCAGTTTTTTTCTGGTTCCAGTCCAAACTATAACTTTTTCTTCCTTTAAGGTATGACCTTCAGATCCGTTACCTCCCTGAAGACTACATGGAACGTTTCTTAGAGGACCGGACGACGCTTCTCTACTTCTACCAACAGGTGAAAGAACCTTTGGACTTGTAGTTTCACACCTTGTGTACACCCTGTGTAACTTATTACACAAAATACTGGGGTCCGGGGAGGACACCCATAACTGCTATGCTTTTTAGGGGAATTTGGTACTTAGCTCAAAGGAGAAATATAGTGACCTTGGGCTCCAGAGGCGTTTCAAATAGGTTTTTATATTTTATTAAAGGCCTTAAGGTAAAATACACACAGACAGCAAGACTAGGAAGCAAAGGTGGGAGAGGTGAATAGATGTAAAACTTTGCCAATGGTAATATGTTACCTAGACAGATCTTGATTCCAATCGAAGAGGATCTGGAATGGAGAAAGGACTCAATAGCTCCTGTGACAAGTTTAGCCAAGTAAACCAATAAGACTGTCTGTCTGCAACTGGACTGAAGCCAAAGAACGGCCAGTCAGAGAATGATATTTATACTGAAACTCTTGCTTGGAGGCAGAAACCAAGGATTCAAAAAGGTTTAAATTGCTTCACAAAGGTTTAAAAGCAGTATTTGCACAAGTGTTCAAAAGACTTTAAACCATAGTCTTTGTCTTGGAGCCTCAGATCTGAGCTGCCCACTTCCATCGGAAGAACATTGGTTTTCTAAGGAGACAAGGACATACCAAATGCGTCGGAAAGTACACAGAATTATATGTCCTTAAAAGCGGTGCCCAAGTGTTCACAAGACAGGAAGGGAAAGTTTTGTTTTCTGTTCAAAATAGAACTTGGAAAGTTTGCAGCCAGAGAAAATATTTGTTAAGTTGTGTTTTTATTATACCCTGTGTTATAATTTTTAAAAGGCATGTCTGAGCCACTCTGTTTTTGCCCCCAGCTCCGGACAGAGTACATGCAGCGTTATGCCAGCAAAGTGAGTGAGGGGATGGCTCTCCAGCTAGGTTGCCTGGAGCTCAGGTATGTACCAGGCACTGGCTGGGTGGAAGGGTGCATCCAGCCCAAGCTCTTCGGAAAACCAGAACAGAGACTGTCATCTTGCATAAGAAAGGCCTGTCCTTTCTCAAAGCACCCTTCTCAAGCAGGAAAGAAACTGATGAGGCTGCAAGGCTGGCATAGGATTGCCAGAGTGAAAACTGAACAGGGCTCCTGTACCTTTAATTAAGGTTTCCAGAGTGAAAACTGGAGTGGGCTCCTGTATCTTTAATTAAAGTTTCCATAGTGAAAATTGGAGAGGGCTCCTGTGCCTTTAATTAAGGTTGCCAGAGTGAATGCTGCAGAGGGCTCCTGTACCTTTAATATAAATTGCCAGGGTGAAAAGTGGAGAGGGCTCCTGTACCTTTAATATATTTCCAGGAGAAGGAATTTCAGCTTCTCGTTCAACCAAGCAATAAGCAGCACCTGCCAAAATTTCCTGTTCTGCACAACCATTAAAGGTACAAGATCTGTCTCCACTTTTCTTTCTTGCAAACCCAATTAGAAGAGAACAGCTAACATAAAAAATAATCCCATTCTGGGAGAAAAGTCAGATGTATATGCCTCATTATTTACTGTATTGCATATTCCTCCTTACTTAGAGTATCAGCGTTGAATTTGATCTGGAGTTTAATCTAAATTTCAAGGAGTTATCTAGGGAGCTGAACCTATGGAGGCTAAGGTTTGGATAACTCCGTTAAGGTTAGAACTAAAATGCAGAATGGATTTAGCATTCGCCACGGGAATGCAATCCACTAGTTGCCCCTGGTTGCCAGTGGAAGGTCAGCTGAACTTCCATTGCAGATAACTGTAGGTCCACTAGTGTGGCAGGCAGTTTGGCCCCCATGTAGGATTTTCTCCATATTTAATATTGCTGCAGTGGAATACTGTTTCCCATGCAGAAAATACTGTCTTCTGCACAGAATATGCTGAAAATTCTGCATAAAATTTGCACATGGTTGATTTGCATAGAAAACACAATTTTCTGTGCAGCACTTAATGTTATTGCAGGGAAATATTATTATTATTTCCACATAGAAAATGTTGCTTTCTGTGCGGAAAGTGGTGTTTGCCATGCAAAACAACGCCAGAGAAATTTTGCACAGGATAAGCGATGCACTGTGAATATCCTTTGAAAATCGCATGGCTTTCAAAGAGTTTCTTGCTGTAGGAAGATAATCGGTGAAATTGCTTATGTGCTTCCCTGATCTGCCATGTGCGGTCTCAGACATGCTCTGTATTTCACACACTTTTTTGCAGGAGATTCTACAAGGACATGCCCCAGAATGCGCTCGACAAGAAGTCCAACTTCGAATTTCTGGAGTACGTAGATGTTTCTACTTTGGTCTCTCTTAGCCTTTCTCTTTCTCCTTATAAGTGTGACACTGTCCCTGTTTGTCCTTCTGTGTCTGTCTCTAGTTTTGTGAGACATTTAACCTTCTTTGATAGAGAGATCTGGTGCCACAACAAACTACACTTCACAGAATTCCATATCATTGAGCCAATGCAGTTAAAGTGGTGTCAAACTGTATTATTTCTGCAGTGCAGATGCAACCTTACATATGATTGATCGACTGAGTTGAGGGGAAGTACACACAGTTCTTGACACCACCTCTCCACCCAGCATGCCTGGGGTAGCTGTGGAATTCTGGGTGTTGTAGTCCCCAAAAACCTAACTCTCCGAATTTCGGAATAATTATTTTTAAAAATGCATTTCAATGGAGTCTGTTCAGCTGCTGAATTCTATCTGCCTAGAAGCGAAAGAGAATACTGGTTTGAGCATTGGATTAGGACACTGGGTGACCAGGGTTCAAATCCTCGCTCGGCCATGGGAACCCATTGGGTGACCTTGTGCAAGTCACACTCTCTCAGCCTCAGAGGATGGCAATGGCAAACCCCCTCTGAAGAAACTTGGCAAGAAAACCCCATGATAGGCCAACATCTTAGGGTCGCCATAAGTTGAAAACTACTTGAAGGCACACCACAACAGCAAGAAGCGAAATGGCATGGTTGCATCCACCTACATAGAATCATAGAATCATAGAAATTTAGAGTTGGAAGAGACCACAAGGGCCATCCAGTCCAACCCCAATCTGCCGTGCAGGAACTCCCAATCAAAGCATCCCTGCCAGATGGCCATCCAGCCTCTGCTTAAAAACCTCCAAGGAAGGTGACTCCACCACCCTCCAAGGGAGTGTGTTCCACTGTCGAACAGCCCTTACTGTCAGGAAGTTCCTCCTAATGTTGAGGTGGAATCTCTTTTCCTGCAGTTTGCATCCATTGTTCCGAGTCCTGTTCTCTGGAGCAGCAGAAAACAAGCTCGCTCCCTCCTCAATGTGACATCCCTTCAAGTATTTAAACAGGGCGATCATATCACCTCTTAACCTTCTCTTCTCCAGGCTAAACATCCCCATAGGGCAAGGTTTCCAAACCCTTCACCATTTTAGTCGCCCTCCTTTGGACCTGCTCCAGTTTCTCCACATCCTTTTTGAATTGTGGTGCCCAGAACTGGACACAGTATTCCAGGTGGGGCCTGACCAAAGCAGAATAGAGTGGCACTATTACTTCCCTTGATCTAGACACTATACTTCTATTGATGCAACCTAAAATTGCATTGGCCTTTTTAGCTGCTGCATCGCACTGTTGACTCATGTTCAACTTGTGGTCTACTTGGACTCCTAGATCCCTTTCACATGTTGTCTCATTCAGCCAGGTGTCCCCCAGCCTATATCTGTGCATTTCATTTTTCCGCCCTATGTGTAGGACCGTACATTTCTCTGTGTTAAATTTCATTTTGTTAGCTTTGGCCCAGCTTTCTAGTCTATTCAGGTCATTTTGAATTTTGATCCTGTCCTTTGGGGTATTAGCTACTCCTCCCAATTTGGTGTCATCTGCAAATTTGATAACTAGGCTCTCAATATTGTCATCCAAGTCATTAATAAAGATGTTGAATAGCACTGGGCCCAGGACAGAGCCCTGTGGGACCCCACTTGTCACTTCTTTCCAGGATGAAAAGGAACCATTGTTGAGCACCCTTTGGGTTCGGTCAGTCAACCAGTTACAAATCCATGTAACGGTTACCTTGTCTAGTCCACATTTTACAAGCTTGTTTGCAAGAATGTCATGGGGAATCTTGTCAAATGCCTTACTGAAGTCAAGATATACTATATCCACAGCATTCCCTTCATCTACCAAGCTGGAAATTTTATCAAAAAAAGAGATCAGATTTGTCTGGCATGACTTGTTTCTCTGAAACCCATGTTGGCTTTTTGTGATTATGGAATTATCTTCCAGATATTCACAGACTCTCTGCTTAATGATCTGCTCCAGAATCTTTCCTGGTACTGATGTCAGACTAACCGAACGATAATTGTTGGGATCCTCTTTTTTTCCCTTTTTGAAGATGGGGACAACGTTTGCCCTCCTCCAGTCTGCTGGGACTTCTCCTGTTCTCCAGGAGTTCTCAAAGATTATTGCCAATGGCTCTGATATTACATTTGCCAGTTCTTTTAATACTCTAGGATGTAGTTCATCTGGTCCTGGAGATTTATATTCATTTAGGTTAACCAGGTATTCCTGTACTACCTCTTTACTTATTCTGTGCTGAATTTCCTCTATTCTGTCTCCATTGTCCTTAGGTTGAGCACCCTTTGCCTTTTCTGAGAAGACTGAAGCAAAGAAGGTGTTGAGCAATTCTGCCTTTTCTCTGTCCCCTGTTAGTATTTTGCCATCTTCTGCACGCAGTGGCCCCACTGTTTCCTTCTTCTTCCTTTTGCTGCGGACATATCCAAAAAAGCCCTTTTTATTGTTCTTAACCTCTCTAGCAAGCCTGAGTTCATTCTGCGCTTTAGCTTTTCTGACTTTATTCCTACATGTGCTGGCTATTTGTTTGAATTCCTCTTTGGTGATTTCCCCATTTTTCCATTTTTTATACATGTTCCGTTTAAAACTTAGCTCAGTTGAAAGTTCCTTAGTCATCCATACCGGTTTCTTGAGACATCTTCCATTTTTCTTCCTCATTGGAACTGTTTGAAATTGTGCCTTCAGTATCTCCCTTTTGAGGAACTCCCATCCATCTTGAACTCCCTTCTCTTTTCGTATTCTTGACCATGGGATCACTCCCAGTATTTCTCTAAGTTTATTGAAATCAGCTTTCCTAAAGTCTAGAGTGTGTGTCTGACTATGCTTAGCTTCACCTTTCCACTGTATTACAAACTCCAGGAGAACATGGTCACTTCCACCTAAGGATCCCACCACTTGCACCCCATCAACTAGGTCTTCCCTGTTGGTTAAGATCAGATCTAAAATGGCTGATCCCCTTGTTGCCTCTTCCACCTTTTGGACAATGAAATTGTCTTCCAGGCAAGTGAGGAATTTGCTAGACTTTGAGGATTTGGCTGAGTTTGACTGCCAGCAAATATCAGGATAGTTGAAGTCCCCCATCACTACTACATCTCTCCTTCCTGATTGGGTGGGCATCTGTTCTAGAAAGGCATCATCCATTTCCTCTGTCTGACTTGGGGGTCTGTAGTAGACTCCCACAGTAACATCCCTGTTGTTTCCCTCTCCTTTAATTTTTATCCAGATGCTCTCCACCTGGCTTCCAGTATTGATGTCCTGGATCTCTTCACTGGTGTAAATATCCCTGACATATAATGCTATTCCTCCTCCTTTCTTGTTTGTCCTGTTTCTCTTAAAAAGGTTATACCCCTCTATTTCTATATTCCAATCGTGAGACTCATCCCACCAGGTTTCAGTGATGCCTATTATATCATATTTCCCTTGTTGTGCTAGGAGTGCAAGTTCATCTTGCTTATTTCCCATGCTCTGTGCTTTAGTGTAGAGACATCTAGGACCATGTGTCCCTTTACTTGATGCCTGTGCATGTTTTTTTGGCTCCTATTGTTGGGTCCTTGCACTGTTTGTCTTCTTCCTTCTATGTCAGTTTGACTATTTTTTCTAGCCGTTTTGCCTTCCAGACTGCTGTCTCCCTTCCCCAGATCACTTAGTTTAAAGCCCTCCTGATCAGATTCTTCAGACTGTTGGCAAAAACGTTTCTTCCAACTGGCGTGAGATGTAGCCCATCCCTTGCTAGTAGTCCCTCCTCATGGAACCGCAGCCCATGATCCAAGAATCCAAATTGTTCTTGGCGACACCATCTGCGGAGCCAGTTGTTGATATCTGCATTTTCCTCTCTCTTCCTGGACCATGCCCTTCTACTGGTAGAAGAGACGAGATGACAATCTGTGCGCCCATCTCCTTCAGCTTCTTCCCCATGAAACCTGTCTCTGCTTTTTCTTCCAGGAAGGAGGTCGGGCTGGATCTATTCTTCCCCAAACAAATGCAGGAGAATTTGAAGGTAAGAGATGCTCTAGGCCCTCTCATACAGGATCAAAATCTATAATTTGTACTCCCAAATTATAGTAATTTGATACCCCCTTTACCTGGGGCATTTTGGATTTGTAATGCAGTGAGCAAGACCTTAGGATGCAGAATGAATGACATTTGGCATGAGACTTTGTCACACAGGCAAAAATGACAGGAGCGTAACGTGATGCTCCCGTCAATAGGGTGCAATAGCGTGGAAATTATTACATGACGTTGCACGATTTTGTGGTTATCCCGCAATGTTGCAGTTATCCCACGATTATCACATCAATAAAGAGGCATTCTAGCACCCCTTTTTATTCATGGGAAAATCCCATGAATAAAAAGCACTACTAGAATTCCTCTTTATTCATAGGATAATTGCGGGATAATCGCAATATCATGCAATGTCATGTGATAGTCTTCGTGCTATTGTGCGCAATTGATGGGAGTATCCCACTGTGCAGCCATCTTTTTTGTCTGTGTAATAAAGTCCATGACTTTAACTGCCATTTGTAGTTTTGTAGGGATTTGTAGTTTTGTGAGCTACTTAGCCTTCTCTGTCAGAGAAGTCTGGTGCCACAACAAACCCCAGGATTCCATAGTTTGGAGCCATGACAGTTAAAGTGGTGTTGAGCTGCATTAATTCTACAGTGTGACAGCAGCCTTAGAATGGTTGCAAGAGACGTCTTCTAGTGCTATAGCTCAAGGGAAAGGGGACTAAAACTTTCCAGCCAATACACTAAGTAACTCACCAAACTACAAATCCCAGGATTCCATAGGATGGAGCCAGGGCAGTTAAAGCAGTGTTAAACTGCATTAACTCTGCAGTGTGGCAATAGCCTTAGAATGGTCTGTTGGAGAGCTCAGGGGAAAGTGGAGTAAAACTCTTTAGCCAATACTCTAAGTTACTCACCAAACTAGAGATCCCAGGTGTCTTCAGGACAGACTTCACGGTGGCTGGAGTGGCATCGAACTATTGTAAATTTCTAGTGTGGATGTACTCTAAGGACTCTTTCAAACGGGAGGAATTTCTCCCAAATCCGAATGGAGCCCATTCGGATTCATGTAAATTCGCTAGTTTAGCGAATTTACATGAATCCCCATTGCGTTCGGAAGGCGTTCGGAATGTCTTCCTAGTACCCCCCCCTTGCCCGAAATTGCGTGAGAACCTTTAATGCGCAATAACGCAAAACCCATGATTGCATTCGGAGTGACTTCCCTTTTGCCCGAAATTGCGTGAGAAGAATTAATTCGCAATAATGTGAAACCCCAGGATTGCGTTTGGATTGCCCTTGGATTATACTTCCAATTTCCCACGTCTGAAAGATTCCTGAGTCTCCTTGAAGGCTGAGAGGTGATATGATAGCTATCTTTAAATACCTGAAAGGATATCATGTAGAAGAAGGAGCAAGCTTGTTTTCTGCTGCTCTAGAGACTAGAATCTGAACCAATGGATTCAAATTATAAGGAAAGAGATTGCATGTAAATGTTAGGGAAAACATCTTGACTGTTAGAGCTATTGAAAAGCACTTTCAAAGTTGTAAGAAAAATCTTTCAAAATGTTAATTAAAATGCAATTAAACTATCCTTTGCATATGATCATCAACATCATCATCATCATCATTCTGAAGTGGCATGGACCAGGCTGCCCTGTCAAATTTTGACCACTCTGTTTAGCTAGAAAGCCTTCAGGATTGCTAAATGTTGAGAAGGGGTACATCTACACTCTAGAAATAATGCAGTTTGACACCAATTCAACTGCCATGGCTCCGTCCTACAGAATCCTGAGATTTGTGGTTGTTGAAGCACCAGCACTCTTTGGCAGAGAAGGTGAAGGACCCTGCAAAACTACAAATCCTGGAATTCCATAGGATATACCTACAGCACCTAAATTGGTGTCAAATTGCATTATTTCTACAATGTACTACAATGCACCCAAAGCTAGGAGTTGTAGGAAATAGATCTTGGGAGGAACAGGGCTGTCTCGGATTTCTGGCTGTACCCCTTAAGCTGTTTCCTACCTTCTTGTGAATCAACCACGCTCAGCCCAAACAGTTCCGGAAAATGATCCAGCAGACCTTCCAGCAGTACGCGGCCCTTCGGGAGGAGGAATGCATTATGAAGTTCCTGGCCACCCTTTCCACCTTCGCTGACATTGACCAGGAAAACTACCGCTGCGAGTTGATTGTGAGTATTGGAGGTTGGGATGGGTCTCTCTAGAGAGAAAGTATCCATCGGTCTTTCCATTTAGGTCCTACGTTTGTTGCAAAATGGGAAAGATAGGGTGTAGAAAATATCCTAAAATGTAAAGGCATACAACTGAGCACAAAAATTAGAATCATACAATCCACTGTATTCCCTATTACCATGTATGTATGAGAGAGCTGGACAGTTGAGAAAGTGGTTAGGAAGAGAATTAATTCATATGAGATGCCGGGCTGGAAAAGAGTGCTGAGGATCCCATGGAAAGCCAAGAAGTCAAACAAATGGATCCTAGAGCAGATCAAACTAGAAATCTCTCTGGAAGCCAAGATGATAAAACTGAGGCTGTTGTACTTTGGCCACATCATGAGGAGGAACAACTCACTGGGAAAAAACAATAATTGCTCGGAAAGGTGGAGAGAAGCAGAAAGAGAGGAAGGCCACCTGCCAGATGGATGGACTCTATTAAGGAGGTCAAGGCTATAAATTTGCAAGACCTGGGCAGAGCAGGGGACCAGAGGGAGTCTTGGAGATGTCTCATCTACAGGGTCGCCATGGGACGAGATCGACTTGAGGGTGGATAACAACAACAAAGGGTGTTATAGGGCTCATCTACACTGGCCAAAATACTCTGGGCTGTTTCTGGAGTATTCTAGCCCGCTCTAGCTAAGACCCTAGGCCACAGAAATGTTCAGTTAAGCTCAATCCTATGGGTTTTATTCTCTTTTCAGCAAGGATGGAATATAACGGTGGACCTGGTGATTGGCCCCAAGGGAATCCGGCAGATGACCAGTAAAGAATCCAAGGTACGTTGTTATTATTATTTCATTTATTTGTATAGCACCATAGACTTTACATAGTGCTTTACAAAGGATGGAAAAACCCAATCCAAAATAGAAACAAAGCCTGCCTATGGCCCACAATTTAAAACCACAAGCAAGATTATAAAATTAATAAAATATTACTATAACAAAGTTTAAAAAAATACTTTGATGAACAATTCTTTGATGAGTTGATGAGATCCATTTCTAAAGCGGTTGCATTTCTGAATATCCTTAAGTACACCAGAGGAAAAGCTATAAAGGAATCCCACAGTAACGTTAAGACTAATAGAGAAGATGAATTGTCTATTTTAAGCTTTCATGACTGCATTCTACTTAGTATCCTAATGCTGGCACAGACCCATTTTTCTGGGAGAAAACCCCTGTATTACACACATGTACATACAATTGGCCCTCCACAACTTTGATTATTTGCAATTTTGATTAATATGATATCTCTAGAAATTTCTAGGTCCCCCCGTGCAACTTTGCCAGAAGTTGACCATAGAGTTGTTCTGGACAATCTAGAAGTTCCCAGAGAAAACACTTCTCTAGGCATTTCTAGGTCCTCCAATATGATTTTATGATCAGCATCTGGCAGATGTTGCAATGGAGGACCTGGAGATTCCTAGAGAGGTGTTCTCTTGGGTAAAAAGAATAGTGCTTTTTATTTGAGGTTTCTCCACATTCACAGGGGTCCTTCATGCTTAACCCCAGAGAATGTGGAGGGACTACTGTACATTCCAATTAGCAAACTTTCATTTGCCATGAATAAGTGACATCATTTTACTATGCCATTGTATTTAGTGATAGCAAAATCCATGGATTTAGGTATCCACAGGGAGGTCTGGAATGAAACCCCAACAGATGCAAGGTTCAGTCCCTTGCATCACCAGGTAGAACTGGGAAAGAAGCCTGCTTGAAAACCTGGGGCCCATCCACACTACACAATTTGGGGTGCTACCACTCCAACTGCCCTGGAACCATAGATTTGGAAGAGACCCCCAAGGGCCATCAACTCCAATGCCATTCTGCCATGCAGGAAGACCCAATTCAAGTGTCTCCTGGAACAGATGACCATCCAGCCTCCTCCAAAGAAGGAGACTCCACCACTCTCCAAGACAGTGTCTTCCACTGTTGAACAGCTCTTACCCTCAGGAAGTTCTTCCTGATATTAAGGTTCATCAGATGCATCAGGAGTCCACCAAAACTCATACCAGAACCTTCCTCTTCTCAGTCTCAAAGGTGCCAAAGCATCCCTGGATGTCTCTTTATATGCTGGGATAGACTCACAGCCCTTCATCTTATGCCCAGGTTGGGATGGGGCTGCAACTGCACTGCAGAATTAATGCAGTTTGACACCACTTTAATGGTCACGGCTCCATCCTATGGAATCAAAGGATTTGAAATGGCACCAGTTCTCTTTGACTGAGAAGGCTAATTCTTTCACAAACTACAAAGCTCAGAGTTATTGTTTTTTGTGGGATTTTCATGCTATGTGGCCATGTTCTAGAAGAGTTTATTCCTGACGTTTTGCCAGTTTCTGTGGCTGGCATCTTCAGAGAATGTTTCAAGAATGCAACATTCTCTGAAGAGGCCAGCCACAGATGCTGGTGAAACGTCAGGAATAAACTCTTCTAGAACATGGCCACATAGCCTGAAAAATCCACAGAAAACTATGGATTCCTGCCATGAAACCCTTCGACTTCACATTATAAATCTCAGAATTCCTTAGCACTGAGTCATGAGAATTAAAGTGGTATCAAACAGCATTAACTGTGCAGTGTTGATGCAGCCCTAGAGAAGGCTGCATTAGGATTTCTCATAGGCCATCTGATGCAAAGGATTCTTTGTGCGTTTATGAGTCACAGATATGTCCCTCTTGATCCTCTGCAGCCCACCTGCCTAGCCGAATTCAAGCAGATCCGATCCATCAAGTGTACAGCTGCAGAAGAAGGGAGAGCCCTGTTACAGCTCAACCTCACCGGCAACCCTCAGGTAAGAAAGAAAGATCAGTAAGGGGCTGTTCAGACTGGCAGTTGGGGACAGCTTGGGGGCAGAGTCGGGACGTAGCGTCTCCACAATGCATGCCCTGGCTCCGGCCCCAGGGTGGCATGATGCCACACACCACACCATACAACACGCGGAGTCACGACGCTCCTCTGGCACTGTGTATAGATGACACAGTGCTAAAAGTGCACTGCCAAGGTGCAGCAATTGCACCCTTTGCATGATTCAAAAAGGAGCCGCTTTTTGTGGCTCCTTTTTGGGCGCTGCAAATGCGAGATTGGGGCTGCAGAGTGCTATTGCCACAACCCCGATCTGGCTGAAACAGGGGCGACTGCATGCTGCCCTTTCGCAGCTGTCTGTATAGCCCCTAGTTTTGTTCTTCTGTCTCTGGGTGGACCTTAGAGGTCTCCAGCAAAACTTGGGAAAGATTTTTTTTTTTTTTGGAGCACCACAACATACTCCCCAATATTTCACAGATTAAAACCAGGGCATGCATGGCCAAGCAAGGTCAAAGTGTGGACAAGATGGCAAAAGTTATTAAGGAGGAAGAATAGATAAGTGAGGAAAGGCTGCAGCAGTTTGTTTTTGCCTGAGCTGACTGGGAAGGGCAGTCTGCAGCAATCTGGGGACAAAAGGGGAAAGTGGGAGGAGGAATGAGAAACTGGGACATTTTACAAGCAATTTGTGGGATGATTGAGGATTGATCAGGACTACCACTGCCAGAATGGGACAGCGAAAAGGCACACAACATTTCATTTCATTTATTACAGCAAATAGCCAGCGTAGAAAAGTACACAACTAACATTCCCAATTGTTGCTCTCCTACTCTAGTGGGTCTAAGGACTTTATCACACAGGCAAAAGTGACGGGAGCCTAGAAGGATGGTCCTGTCACTATCACGCAATTGCGCAAAGATTATTATACGACGTTGCGTGAGGTTGCCATAATTCTGTCATTATCCCATGAATAAAGAGTCATTCTAGGGCCACTTTTCATTCGTGGCAATTTGTTGTGAATGAAAAGTGATGGTAGAATTACTCTTTATTTCCAGGATCATGACGGAATTATGGCAGTGTCGCACAACGTTGCTGTCTGATAATCTTTGTACAATTGCGCTATAGTGACGGGTACATGGCGGGATGTTCCTGTCACTTTTGGTTGTGTGAAAAAGTCCTATGTCCCTGGTTGGGAGAAGAAACGAAACAGTGGTGACCGGTGTCTTCCATCTCAGTGGGGCAGGGAATCTACTCTGGTTTTTAGTTTGAACTTTAAGGTCCTGAATCATATCTCCTTTAAGGTTGGGACTGAAAAAACAAACATACTGGAATGGATTCAATGCCCCACTGACATGGGAACAACCAACCCCAGCTAGGATTAACAAGGAGTGGTTTTCATAGATGGAGACTGTACATTTGGCTGATTGTGGGCTTTTAAAATTAACTAATAAAAAGACCCAGGTTGATGGCGGCCAGCGGTTCGCCGGCTCAGCGGTGATTTAGTTAGTGATAATCTCTGCCTCCATCCCACATCCAGGGATGCTGGAGCTAGTTTAAAATACTGAGCGATAAGCTCCATTGTTCAACTGGGAACCCAGAAGACCTGGCAGGGGAGAAAGTGAATGGCTTGAAATGGCTCATTGAAACTGCGTCAATGTTTCTTGGGGTGTGAGGAGCCAATTTTAGAGCAAAATTAAGGCTTGTAGGGATGCTTAATGGATGTAGGATACGTACAGCTCTGTAAGATCTTAAGGGGGCAGAGGGCCCACCCACCCCAATTCCTGCCCCTGAATTAAACAGTGGAGG
The DNA here is from genome assembly GCA_034509955.1 of Urosaurus nigricauda. Classification (NCBI taxonomy): domain Eukaryota; kingdom Metazoa; phylum Chordata; class Lepidosauria; order Squamata; family Phrynosomatidae; genus Urosaurus; species Urosaurus nigricauda. Next base: position 377,206,067 of record JAOEGL010000001.1, on the reverse strand, counting down.
CATGGCTCATTGGTGAAGCAGCATGACACACGTCTCCTGGAGTGTAGCCACACTGCAGAATTAAAGCAGTTGGACGCCACTTTAACTGCCATGGCTCTCCTTTGCAGAATCCTGGACAGACAGCATTAATTCTGCAATGTCAATACAGTTTCGGTCACCATCATTTACTTTTCTGTTCAGTTGAGGCCCATGAGCTGTAGCTCTTGCCAAGCTCTGGGGTGTGTTGGAGGAATCACGGAACCCCAATATTTGGAATAATATTAATAATCTGCTGCTCTTCAAGGCTCGAGGCAGGGTTGTTGTTTGTTGTGTGCCTTTAAGTCATTTCTGACTTGTGGAGACCCTAATGCTCATGGGGTTTTTTTGGCAAGATTTGTTTAGGGGAGGGTTGCTATTGCCAACCTCTGTGGCTGAGAGAGTGTGACTCGCCCAAGGTCACCCAGTGGGTTTCATGGTGGAACTTGGAATCAAATCCTGGTCTCCAGAATTGTAGCCCAACACTCAAACCACTATTTATTTATTTATTTATTTATTGATAGTCCGCCTTTCTCCCAAAGTGGGACCCAAGGTGGCTAACATATATAAAACATATTAAAACAATTAAAATTATGTAATTAAAATTATAAAAAATATAAAAATTACAAATATAAAATTTTAAAACATACAAAGTTAAAAATATTAATCTAAAACCAACCCCCTCATCCCGCAATTAAGGTTTGGCTCTCTTGAGGTGGGGTACAGAACATTAAAACGCATTCAAAAATACATAAACCCACAGTTATAAAGTCATTCAAATACACTCAAAAAGTTCATATACAGATTTTAAAATCATGATTTAGAATTGACTGGCTATGCCTGCTGGAAGACATATGTCTTTAAGTCTGTTTTAAATGCAGTCAGCATTTTCTGCTGTGTTATGTCTTCCGGAAGGTCATTCCACAGTCTGGGGGTGGCAAACAAGAAAATGAGTTAAATGCAGATCCTGTGTTGTGTTGTGTTGTGTTGTGTTGTGGGTGGGATGTTCTTCTGTCTCACCAGGTTATTGTTCCAACACCCACTTTCTTTTGCTTTGCAGTCCTTGACCATTAAAACCTCCTCCCTGGCGGAGGCAGAGAACATGGCTGACTTGATCGATGGCTACTGCCGGTTGCAAGGAGGGTTGGACGGCTCCCTCATTGTCCGTCCCAACAGAGGTGAGAAAGTAAACCATCCTCTATATCATCCAGAAGACATATTCAGGAGTAGCCGTGTTGGCCACGTAGCAAAGTGCCACAATGTCCAAAGTCTACAAAACAGAGATACCTTTATTCGACCAACCAAAATGCATTAAATTGATGTTGCGAGCTTTCAAAGCTCCACTGGCTCCACAGGCAAAGAGGTTAAAAGTCATACTGGAGAGGGAAAAAAATCATGACAATGTTAGTCACAAGCCTACATTTTTATATATACTTTATTTTTCTTCAAACATAAGCATATCTCCCCAATAATATTATTAATATTAATATTATTAATATTATTATTATTTATTAATGCTAATATTATTAATAATATTAGCATTTACATAGTAACATAAAACACTACCCCTAAAACACTACCCCCTCAATGTCTCTTGCAAGGTTATCCTTTCCTCCCAAGCATGTCTATTAAAATTTATTGTTCTTTTAGTCTTCTATGATATATCACAAAGTTATATCATCATGCAAGGGATTTTACTTCTCCCTCCAAGTTCATCTTATTTCCTTGTCGTCCTATTACTCTACCTTTAGTTTAGTTCCATCTGTTCTTACAAAACTCATTTACCAGAAGCAATTCTTTCTCAATTACGTTCATGTCCTTCTGATTCAGATGCAATGCCAGAATATCCATTTCCATCATTTCTGATAATTTTAGCAGCCAATCCTCTATTGTAGGAAGTTCATTATTTTTTCCATTTTGGGGCTACCAAAAGTCTTGCCGCTGTTACCATGTAAAGTAAAATTCGGCAGTGTTTCCTTTCTATTTAAGATGAGATCCTATTTATAATAATAATAATAATAATAATAATAATAATAGCCCGCCCAATCACTAGGAATCCGGGCAGGTTACAAAAGATTAAAATACAATAAAATTCAGAATTATCCCTTCCCACCCACCCCCTTCCCAAGCTAAAATGCAATTAAATCATCTCAAATTAAAACAATAAAACTACAATGGTGTTAAAATTAGGGGGCAGGCTTGTTAAACAGGGCAATAAAATCATGTCACGGTTGTGCTGTGTAAGGAGAGAAGTCAGGTTGGGAAGGCCTGCCGGAAGAGCTCCGTCTTAAGGGCCTTCTTGAAGGCTCCAAGAGTGGAAATATGGCGGATCTCCTCCGGCAGGTCATTCCATAGCTTTGGAGCAGCAGTAGAAAAGGCCCTCTGGGTGACTGAAGTTATTTTTTCAGCTTGTCCCACACCTTAAGGTCCTCTGGGAAGAACCTACAAGGTGTGGGACAGAAAGTACGGAAGAATGCATTCCCTTAAGTATTCTGGACCCAAACCAAGTAGGGCTTTAAAGGTGATCACCAACACCTTGTACCTTGCCTGGAAACTAATTGTCAGCCAGTGAAGGGATTTCAGCACCCGTGTTATATGGTCATTACGAGAAGTTCCTGTTATCAACCTGGCTGCCATATTTTGTACAAGCTGGAGTTTCCGAACTTGGCACGAGAGTAGCCCCATGTAGAGCAAGCACATTACAGAAGTCCAAGCGAAAGGTTACCAGTGCTGTTTCAAGGCCTCCCAGCTCCAGGAAGGGGTGCAGCTGGCGTATCAAGTGCTCCTGACTGTAGCCTCCACCTGGGCTAACAGCTGGAGTGATGAGTCAAGGAGCACCCCCAAGCTGCGGACAGGGTCCTTCAGGGGAAGTGTGACCCCATCCAGAACTGGCTGACATAACTCCATTCCCGGATTCAGGTTTACAATAACAAGTACCTCCGTCTTACCTGGATTCAGCTTGAGTCGGTTTTCCCTCATCCAGCCCATTACCAACCCAAAGCAGGCATTCAGAGGAGAGATGCCATCCTTGGTCACTGTTACAGTCAGAGACATAGAGAAGTAGATTTGGGTGTCATCAGCGTACTGATAACACCCTGCCCCGTGTCTCCAGATGATTTCACCCAGCAGCTTCATGTAAATGTTAAATAGCATTGGGGACAGAATTGCACCTTGAGGGACGCCTGATTTGAGCTCCGTCTTGGCTGAAAAACTGTCCTCAAGTGACACCATCTGGAACCTACCTGAGAGATAGGACCGGAACCACTGGAGTACAGTGCCTCCGATGCCCAATTCTCTCAGGCGTTCCAGAAGGATACCATGGTCAATGGTATTGAAGGCCGCTGAGAGGTCCAAGAGCACCAACAGGGTCACACTTCCCCTGTCAATGTCCAGACGGAGATTATTGACCAAGGCGACCATGGCCTCAACTCTGTATCCTGCCCTGAAACCGGTTTGAAATGAGTAACATGAGTAAAATATTGAGTAAATAGATTTCAGAAGCCTATATTTTGCAGATGTATTCTGTGTTTTTGTTCTCAGCTCACGTGTTGCTGGAAGGACATTTATGCAGGCTGGTCCCTTCTCCTTCTGGCCATATGGCACTTCAGGAAGAATTTTTTATATATATAGAAAATGAAATTGAATTTTATGGAATTTAAAAAAAATTCTTCCTGAAGTACCCATATAGCCAGAAGGAGAAGGGACCAGCTCGCATGAATGCCCTTTTAGCAATACCAGAACTGAAAACAGGCATCTGCAAAATGTTGGCTTGTGACTAACATCATCATATACTTTTTTCTCCTGTATGATTATTTTTAAAAATATATTTTTATTCAAAAATAGGCATTGACACGTATATCAAACAAACAAAGCAAGCAGGGTTTTTTTTCCCCTTGAAGCTACAATTTGTCAAAATGGTAAGGAAATCAGATAATTGAACAAATTATCATTATCGTACATTTATCTGTCCAGATAATTCATTTTTTCTCTGTACTTCTCATCCAGTCTCACTGACTTGCTTCCATATCCTGATTTCCATTACCTTCTCATATTTTATGTTGCCTTTTCTACTGTTTACTTCTTCTGTATGATTTTTAACATCTTTTCCTGGTGAAGAAACAAGTGAAGCTTCAAAAGCTTACAAGATGTATTTTGTGAGTTTTGGCTGGCCAATAAAGGTATCACTGTTTTGCAGATTTTGGATATTATGTGCATGTATGTAATGCATGTGATGTTCTGTTTTAATCTTTTTAAAAAAATTAAATTGTGTTTTTAACTATTTTTAAGCCTGTTTTTAATAATACAGATGTTGAATTCCTTTTTCACCTTTGTAAATTACAGTCAGCCATCCATATCCACAGAATCTTTATCTATGGATTCAACCATCCATGGCTTGAAAATATTCTAAAAATATATCTGTTCCAAAAAGCAGACCATGATTTTGTATAAGAGACACCATTTCACTATGCCACTGTATTTAATGGAACTTGTAACCCGGAGGTGTCTGTATCTCAGTATTGTGGCTGTTGTCAAATGTGGGAGTTTTGTTGTAAAACAATTGCAAACGTTTGGAAGGGAATCCAGATTTCAGATTTTGTAAGGTAAAATGCATCTTAAGCCAATAACATCTGGAGAGCCTGGCATGGGAAATACTGGGAGATGGAGTTCCAGAATTTATTTGAAATGTTCTGCGTGCTCTGTTTGGTGGAGTGGAATATGGGACAGAGGCTGCATCTACATTGTAGAATTAATACAGTTTCATGCCACTTTAATGAGCTTTGAGTTTCCTGACATGCTTTTTCCTCTTTGCAGAGAACGAGAAGCGAGTCAGCCTGCCACAAGTCCCAGTCCAGTAAGTCACCCAGAATCTAACCCACAAAGGTGTACAATGTGAAATTCTTTCCCTCTCAATTTCTTTCACTTTCTGTGAATCCAACCTCCATTTTCTTCCCTTTGCTGTTCCGTGGTATATTGTGACACTTTGGTTGTATCTTCAGTGCCCTTCCAGCAACACCTGAACGGAGCCCAGAAACATCCGCAAAATGTAGGATTGTGACTAATATCATCATATATTTTTTCTCCTGTATGATTTTTTTTTAAAGTACAGTATATACGCGACTATAAGTCGACCTCATATATAAATTGAGGGCAAGCTCTGGGGCCAAAATTATGGATCTGTATATGACCCATGAATAAGTGGAGGGTAAAACTTAGGGGCAAGTAATGAAGGATGTAAAGGACAAAGCAAAGGAAAACAGTGCTAAAGAACTTACAAAATTCCAGCAAGCAAATCTATTTGTACTCATACTAAAGGCTGGCTGGATGAGAGAGGAGAAGCAGGTCAGTGCTTCTAGGGCATATTAAACTCTTGCCTTTTGGCAGGGGATGGATGGAGATATATATGAGTTAAGAGTACAGTACTTACACTGACCCATGGATAAGTTGGCTCAGGCTTTTTGGGTCAATTTTTTAACCTAAATTTCTAGACTTATACATGAGTATAAACAGTATAGTTTATTCAAAAATAGACACACACAGAGACACACATACATGTATAATAGATACAAACACACATTGTTGTCACTTAACTGCCTTGCCTCTACCATATGGAATCCAGCCAGTTGTGGTCCAATGAGTAACTTTTCCAGGCACTGAGCAATTCCTGAGATATGCTGTTGTGTCTCTTTCTCTGAACAGGCACATAGAGGAGCGACGGTCCACCTTGACGGAAAGTTTTAGTGGAGGTGAGTTGGACCATCACTGAGGACCAGCCACATGAGTCAGGACGACCTTTGAGCTGGACAGAATCCTAGCACTTTTGTTCAGCCGTAGAGACTAGGGATTATGTTTTCCAAGAAACTGGTGGGGATGAGTATAATTACAGCGCTCTAGAAATAAAGTTTAATAATAATAATAATAATACAAGCTGTGGTAGAAGTAGTTACAAACAGACGTACAATGGCGCTGGATTTATTGGCAGAACTAGCCAGAACAAGCCACTAATAAGAGACGTCTGGAAACCACCAAGCCCTCTGAGGAGCAGTTTAGGGAGCTGGGGATGTTTAGCCTGGAGAAGAGAAGGTTTAGAGGTGATATGATAGCCCTGTTTAAATATTTGAAGGGATGTCATATTGAGGAGGGAGCAAGCTTGTTTTCTGCTGCTCCAGAGAACAGGACCCGGAAGAATGGATGCAATCACAGGAAAAGAGATACATCCTAAACATTAGGAGGAACTGTGAAATTGAAGACTTCCATGGCCAGCATCCATTGTTTTTGTGGGGGTTTTGAGGGGCTCTGTGACCATAGAATTGTAGAATCATAGACATGGAAGAGACCACAAGGGCCATCCAGTCCAACCCCATTCTGCCATGCATGAACTCACACTCAAAGCATCCCTGACAGATGGCCATCCAACCTCTGCTTAAAGACCTCCAAAGAAGGGGACTCCACTACCATCCATTGAGGGGGTGTCTTCCACTGTCAAACAGCTCTTACTGTCAGGAAGTTCCTCCTAAAGTTTAGGAAGAATCTCTTTTCCTGTAGCTTGCATCCATTGTTCTGGGTTCTAGTCTCTAGAGCAGCAAAAAAAAAAAAAAAAAAAAAGCTTGCTCCATCCTCAATGTGACACATCTTCAAATACTTAAACAGGGCTATCATATGACCCCTTGGGCTTGGATTGTGTATTCCTGCATGGCAGGGGGGTTGGACTGCAGGGCCCTTTAGTTCTGTTTCAACTCTAGGATTCTATGATTCTATGATTGTTGCTCTTTGTTAGGCTCTTGGGTCTTAAAAGACGTGCCCTTGAAGCAGATTGTTTTCTTCCAGATTCTGATATTTATGCTGAGATTCCAGATGAAGCATCCAGGCCCAAATCTGGTGGTAGGTTCAGCTTTTGCTCCACCTTTTAAAAATGACCTTCCCTTTGCCACTCATTTCTGCTTGAAAGAATTCCTCCATCCATTTGTGTATAAGAAGGAATGGGAAAGCATGTTTGGCTCCCTCATAAAATTCCATGAACATTGCAGATCAATTGCAAGACATATAATGCCTTGTTGCTAACAGAATTTGGAAAAATTCATTTTTTTACTACAGGTCCCAAAATCTCCCAGCCAGTGAAAGGAATTTTTCCAAACTCTGGTCTGGAATGATCAAGATGTCATGTCAAGACGTTGTGAATCTGCTCCAGGGTCGTAGTACAACCTTCAGTGTGTAACATTCCCCCCCAAATAGGTTCACAACTCCTTTTGTAGCTCCTTTAAAATTTGACCTGAAACAGGCTTTAAGGCTGCTGCCACATAGCTAAATTAATGCAGTCTGACAGCACTTTAACTCCCATAAATCCATCCCATGGAATCCTGGGATTTGTAATTTGTTGGGGCACCAGAGTAATCTGACAAAGAAAGCTAACTTTAAAAACGACAGGTTCCAGAATTCCATAGCGTTGAGCCAGAGCAGTTAAAGCAGTGTCAAAGTGCCTTAATTCCACAGAGTTGAGCACCTGGGAAAGTTTTTGAAAAGTTTAAACTTGGTATGGGAAGAATATTCAAAAAATTATTGAAAATATATCAGGGGGATGGCAAGAATGGCCCTTCTTGGAATGGCAAGAATCTTTGTAGTTCGGGACTTATTCTGTGCAAAACCTGCAGATGATTGTTTTGTGCAGAAAACATTTTCTGTGCAGAAGATTAATATTTCCTGCAGAGAAAATGCTGTGCTCTGCAAAAGTGTTGTGATTGGCTGTTTATTCTCCGCAAAATTTCCATGTGCTTGATTAGCATTAAAACATCATTTTCTTTGCAGGAAACAACCTTTTCTGTGCAAGAAATAATTTTTCGGCATAGGAATATGTTTGTTTTTATTTTGCAAATGTTGTTTTCCGTGAAAAACAACCATGTGTGAATTTTGCTAAGAACAAGTCCCAAATTGCAAATCTTAAAACACCACATGATTTTCACAGACATTCTCAGAGGAAGAAGAAAATTAAAAATTACTCACAGCTTCCTTCGAGAAGAAACTTAGGAAAGAATTTCATCTCTAGGTCATACAGTGGGTTCATCTCTCCACTAACATGGAAGACCCCAGTTACCACTACAGTTGCCCCTCTGTTTTCATGGTGGATCAGTTTCGGACCCCCTGCAAAAATGAAAAATTGACAATATTCAAGCCCCATTGGCTTGAATGGTGGTGTGCGCCCGTGGACAGTTGCAGACACCCGCCACGGACGCCTGCCCCATTTTGTCCCGCTCTGTTTGCCGCCCACCAAAGGGATGCAGATTCCCACGAAAATGGAGAGGCGACTGTATAACTTGTTTAGTCTCTCAGTTTCTGGAAGGCAAAACAAGCCTTCTCAATTGCACTGGAAGCCTTGAGAACTTTTTCCATGCTTGCAACCCCAATATGCTGTTGGCTCCTTTCTTTATGGTTCTGTATTCTGGAGAGTGTTTTCAGCCCCTGAGAAAGGCCTAGTGTGGCTGAAACATGTTGTACTTTTTAAACACTGAATAAACAGTTGACCATCTTAGAGCCCATGGATCTTGTCTTCTCTTTGTTAGCTGCTTGGCTACATGCTTTCAGTTCCTTACCTATATTCCTTCCTTTTCGCAGTTCAGCAGTACGTAATCTCTCGGGAAGATGTCATCCTGGGCCGGATCCTGGGGGAAGGCTTCTTTGGGGAGGTGTGTGAAGGTGTTTACACCAATGAGGTGAGTCCAAAGTAATGGTGAAGGGTCTGGAAACTATGACTTATGAGGACTTAGAGAACTGGGGATGTTTAGCCTGGAGAAGAGAAGGTTAAGGGGTGATATGATAGCCCTGTTTAAATATTTGAAGGGATGTCAGATTGAGGATTGAGCAATCAGAGAACATGACCTGGAACAAGGGATGCAAGCTCCAGGAAAAGAGATTCCATCTCAACATTAGGAGGAACTTTCTGACAGTAAGAGCTGTTCAACAGGGGAACACACTCCTTCCTCTTTGGAGGTCTTTAAGAAGAGGTTGGATGGTCATCTGTCAGGGATGCTTTGATTGAGAGTTCCTGCATGGCAAAAGGGGGTTGGACTGGATGGCCCTTGGGGTCTCTTCCAACTCTAGGATTCTATGATTCTATGCCAATGGATGCTATCATAGAACAGAAGTGAGGAACAGGTCCAGTTCTGGGCACTTCATTTGTCCCGTTCTGTGAACTGTATCCAGTTCTGGGCACTTCAATTCATGAAGGATGTTGAGAAGCGGAAATGTCCAGAGGAGGGGAACCAAAATGGTGAAAGGTCTGGAAACCATGAAGCCCTATGAGGAGAGATGGAGGGAGCTGGGTATTTTTAGCCTGGAGAAGAGAAGGTTAAGAGGTGTTATAGAATCATAGAATCACATATGAAAGCCCTGTTTAAATATTTAAAGAGATGCCATACTGAGGAGGGGGCAGGCTTTTTTTCTGCTGCTCCAGAGACTAGGAGAAGGAGCAATGGGTCCAAACTACAGGAAAAGAGATTCCACCTCAACTTTAGGAGGAACTTCCTGACAGTAAGGGCTGTTTGACAGTGGAAGATGCTCCCTTGGAGGGTGTTGGAGGCTTCTCCTTTGGAGGTCTTTAAACAGAGGCTGGTTAGCCATTTGTTGGAGGTGCTTTGATTGTGAGTTTGATTGTGAATGGGATTGGACTGGATAGCCCTGTGGTCTCTTCCAACTGTAGGATTCTATGATTCTAGCAGAGTTGCAATGGTAAAAGGATAAAGATCACTCAGGTTCCCAGAAATTATCTAAGTTCCCCACTTGTGGAAGGAGACTTAAGTTTACAAAAGCTCATGCTACCAACTTCTTTCTTTCAGTTAGTCTCAAAGGTGACACAAGATCCTTTTGCATACTAAGTTGCCGTATAATGTCAAGTGTTGCTATAAGCCTTCAAGTCATTTCTGACTTATGAAGACCCTATCCCAGGCTGCATTCACACTGCAGAAATAACCCAGTTTGTCCCCACTTTAAGTGACAGGGCTCAAGGCTATGGAATTTGGAGTTCTGGTGTCCCTACAAACTACAGTTCTGAGAGTCCCACAAGGAGCCCTGGTGGTGCAGTGTTTAAATGCTGATACTGCAGCCAGAAGATTGTGAGTTTGATCCCAGTGCTCCAAGCTTGACTCAGCCTTCCATCCTTTCGTAGGTCGGTAAAATGGGTACCCAGCTTGTTGGGGGCAATTGCCTTACAGATTTTAAACTACTTAGAGAGTGCTGGGTTCACTGATAAGCGGTATAGAAAGGTAAATGCCAAAATGCTATTCAATAGCATTGAGCTATGTCATTTAAAGTGGGTCAAACTGGATTATTTCTGAAGTACAGATGCAGCCACAGGGTTTTCTCAGCAAGATTTGTTCAGAGGAGGTTTTGCTATTACCTTTCCCTAAAAGATGAGAGTGTGTGACTCGTCCAAGGTCACCCGCTCATTAGCAGCTGATCAGTTGTCAAAAGCCCACCTGAATAATAAAAGAAAGATCTCCTATGGTTGGTCTGTTTCTTGTTCCAGAAAGGGGAGCGGATCAACGTCGCTGTGAAGACCTGCAAGAAGGACTGCACCGTGGAGAACAAGGAGAAGTTCATGAGCGAAGCACGTATGTAGGGACCCTCCTTCTAATGGGCATCTGGAGTGAAACAGGAGACCCTCCAGCTCACGTGGGGTTGAGCCCCAGTGTAATCGTGGGCAGAGGTGCCCTCTGTCCACAGCAAACCCAGCTGTGGTGGGCTAAGCCTCTTCATTTGGCTCCTTGTCTCCTCCCTAGAGCTGGCCATGGGGCTGGGCAAGCTGGAATGGTCAGAAGAAATGGGCAAGGAAGACCACCCATCTCTGGCTATAATAGCCGCCAACATTTAGCTGCCCCTTCCACATCTCTCTTGCCAGATACTAAGACATCTTCAGTGAAAGCTATAGGTTCTGGAGCCACTCATGCAGCATGGGGAAAGGCATTTAAATTGCACATCCTCTCCTGTAAAAACAGGATAATTTAAATTAGAACCTGGGAGATTATCAGACAGGGGAAAATCGAGTAAGAAAAAGGCATACTCTCAGGAAAGTCGTGCAATTGCACTGAAGGTTTTCAGATGATATTGTGTTTATCCAGGACTTAACCCATGAAGATCCAGGAATGCTCCATCAACAAACCATTCCTGGGACTTCCCTGTGAATGATTTGTTGCTGGACCATTTCTGGATCTTCATGGGTTAAGTCCTGGATAAGTGTAGTGTGTCTGAAAATCTTCAGCATGATCGCACGACTTTGCTGGGAGTATACCTTTTACTCCTAGCATTTCCCCCCTGTCTGATAATCTCCCTACTTCCAGTTCTGTGATCCCTTGGTTTAAGCAGACACTGTCTTTTCTCTGAAATTGAGAAAAAGGTTCTGCATTTAAGTACTTTTTCTCCAACCTACCCCCAGTGTTGATGAAGAAAATGGACCATCCCCATATTGTCAAGCTCATCGGAATAACAGAAGAGGACCCCACCTGGATTGTCATGGAACTCTATCCATACGGCGAGGTGAGGCTCACTGTGTTGACCATGGCTCTTTTTTCTCATGTCAATGGGATGGTGAATCTATTCTGGTTTTCAGCCTACAATATAAAGCTGCTCTCCAATGTGCTGAAGCAATTTGGAGGGCATGGATAGCTCATGTAAAGACTGGACTAAAACCTAGAATGGGTACACTGCCTCTCCCTGCTATGGAGGCCATCAGCCACCATTGCAACAGAGACCAGATGGGTGGAAATAGATATTTGAGTATTGGGGAGAAGGGGGCTAAAGGAGGCAAGGTGGTGGGGATAGAAGGAAGAAGCCCCCTTAGATCTGAGTTTCTTTGGAGAGAAGAATTTTAAGACCTGAGGCATCTCTGCTTAGCACAACAATGAGGTTTGCTGCCTAGCATATTGGTCTGATTTTTGCAAAGGAACACAAGCCAGGGGCAGGAAAAATGAAAACACAGTTTATTTCTGCAGCAGAAACAGGTACACAGTTTGAGACAATCGCCAAAGTGAGATAAAGGACTCATTCTGAGCCCATCTTAGTGAGCCCTTGGTACACAAGGCTGAGTTTCAGGACCCCTGCTCCCGATGTTTGGATGGATGGATGGATAGATAGATAGATAGATAGATTCTTTGGCTCGTCAATCTCATTACAGTCAGCCCTCTGTATCCACGTATCCTTTATCGACAGATTCAACCATCCACAGTTTGAATTTTTTTAAAAAAAATATAAATTCCAAAAAGCAAATATTGATTTTTGCCATTTTATAATAATAAATAATAATAAAATTTATTTATATCCCGCCCCTTTGAGATCAACCTTTTATATAAAGGGCATCATTTTACCACTCGATTATATATAATGGGACTTGAGCTTCCACGGATTTTGTTATGGGGGTCCTAGGATGGGGGTCCTGAAACTGAACCCCAGGGGATACCAAGGGCCCACTGAACATACAATAAATAGTGTCCCTTGTATAAAATGTCATCATGAAGGGTTACTTTTGGGACTTTTTGGGAGAAGGGGGAATATTTTCAAGACATGGATGGTTGAATTATGGATGCAGGATCCGTGGATGTGGAGGGCTAAGCGTACACTGCTTTTACAGATTGTTTTTCACATAAGCACTCAGAAGAACATGTACAGCTAGTTCAAAGCAACGTCCTCTATGTCTGCATTCTATAAACATTTCCAAATGGATGTCTCTTTGTTCTGTTATTATTGCAGATAGTACAGTTGTAGCGTATGAAAAAAATCAATCAGTAGGAACTTCAGGCGTTTTATTTCAGAGAGTCTGACACTTTAAACAAGGAATGCAATTAACAGTTGTAAATCAATTGGGGAAACTCCTTTTCTCATCTATGTGTTAAATTGGAGGACAGAGTTAGGGAATCTGGGGGACATGGGCTAAGAGGGGGTGGTGTTTTAGGTCTCTGGGTTCAGTATGAGAATAGAGAATTTCCAGATTAAAAAGGGGGCTTTCTCTCTATTTTTTTTTAAATCAGACTTTTATCTTTCCCTTGCAGCTGGGACACTACCTTGAGCAGAACAAGGCCACCTTGAAAGTCCTGACCCTGGTCCTGTACACTTTGCAGATAGGCAAGGCCATGGCTTACCTGGAGGCAATCAACTGTGTGCACAGGTATGAGAGTAGCAGGCTCCCAAAGTGGTACATGTGGATGGCAACTTTTTCATAAATTTGCAAGAAAATACATATTGAATCATAGAGTTGGAAGGGATCCTCAGGAGCCATCCAGTCTAACTCCTTGAGAGCAATGCAGGATCACCAGCTAAAGCCTGCCAAAGAGTCCTGGTGCCATACAAAGTGACAAATCCCAGAATTCTGTAGGATAAAGCCATAGCACTTAAATTGGTGTTAAAGTATATTATTTCTACAATGCAGATGCACCCTCAGGCGAAGATCCAAAATTCAGAAACAAAGTGGGCTGATTTGGAAAGATTCGGGAAAATTGGATGGATGGATGATGGATGATGGTTGCCTCAATCCCATTAAACCAGGAGTGGGGTTCAGGACCAAGTCCTCCACACACACACACACACACACACACACCACCATCACTCTTTCCCCATAAGCCATACTACCACATTTTCATCTGAAAACATAACATAGGAGTGATTGGAAGTATAATCAGAATTCGGGGAACATTTTTCAGAGGTTGGAGAAGGTTGGGTGTGTTCAAAAAATATGGAGAAAGGTAAGCCATCACCTTTATGGATTTTTCTGGTGGGATCTGGGGTTGTTAGTATATGGGGATTTTTTCTGTTTTGTTTGTTGTTGCTGTTGTTGTTGTTGTTTTGTTTGTTTGCTTGTTTGGATTTTGCTAGTTAAAAAAATTGGGGAGGGACAGGGAAGTGAGTGGCCATCTCGCTTTGTCATCCACAGGGATATTGCAGTGAGGAATATTCTAGTGGCGTCTCCTGACTGCGTCAAACTGGGGGATTTTGGCCTCTCCAGATACATTGAAGATGATGAATATTACAAAGGTAAGGAAGGAACCTGGAAAGAGGCCCCACTGCATGGTTTGTGTGGACCGCACTGGGTGAAAGTCCAGAGGGGGTGAATACCCAGTGAGATGGTTGCCCGTCATACACCTTAAACCATCCTGCCACCAGCCACAGCCCCTCTACAAAAGCAGGAAGGGTATCCATGTTGCAGAGCTGTGGTAAATGGGACTCTCTCCATTTATCAGAGCTTTCTTCCTTGATACCAATGGGTTAAATGTTGGGGAAGGTACATTTTAATGAGGGTTATATCCCAGGTGATGAGATGGCAACTGTCCAGTGAGTTGGAGGACTTGGGACAGAAGCCTGAACCTTCAAGATGCTTCTGACAGAGAGACTTTAAAAGGCTCGATGCAACACAAGACTTTGGGTCTTGGGTCTGCTTTTCTGGGTTTGTCTGTCTGTGGTTGTACCTGCCGGCTGTCTGGCAAGACATTGAAGCTGGTGGAGCTAGGTAATGGAGTCCAGGTTCCCAGCTATCCCAGAAACATTAAGCACTACAAATCCCATCTCAGCTGTGGGTAAGATTATGAACATGAATTAGTAAATAGCATTAGGATTTTTGGGTTTGTTTTACTGGTTTGGCTGAAATGACTGTATTCTGTAAACAAAACAAAAACAAACAGCTTCATTTATATACCGCTTCATACCCTTAATGAGTGTCTAAGCGGTTTACAATTGTAAGCTATTTGCCCCCCAACAATCTGGGTACTCATTTTAGCGACCTCGGAAGGATGCAAGCCTGAGTCGAGCTTCAGCCCTTTGCCGGTCTTGAACTCGCCACCTTATGGTTTTGAGTGAGTGGCTGCAGTACAGGCATTGAACCACTGCGCCACCAGGGCTGTTTCTATAACTGTAACTAAGACCCTGTGCAGACCAGCCATTAAGGCCGACCTGGGGGCAGAGTCAGGGTGTGGGGTCCACATGACATATGCCCCGACTCTGCCCCCAGTGTGCTGTGATGCCATGCGCCAGAATTCCTTAGTTAGAAGAAAGCTGTCCTTTAAAGTACCCTGCCTCTCTTGCATTCCTTTTCGTGTGCCTGTTGCTCAGCTAGTTCTGTTCTAAGTTGGCAAGGGAAAGAATCTATGGAACTCCCCGGCAATGTCCTGATGTGTTGCAAAGGGGGGGGGGGTAATTGATCAGGTGGCAGCAGCAGCAAGGTGTGGAGGGGGATCCAGAGAACCATCACAAGAACATTGCCCCACTCTCCGTTCTTCGGGGAAGGGAGGGCAGGACAGTCCGCTGTCTCACCCACCTGTTCAGCCAGCCATCTGGGTCCTTCCGATTTGGTCCAGGCAGAGGTCGAGACAGAGGTAGGGAAGGGGACAGGGCCTTCCACTGGCTTGCCCACTCACCCACCAACCCATCTGGGTCCTTCTGGGTCTGGCCGGGTGCGCAAGTGAGGTGGAGGGAAAGAAGAGGGCAGGACTGTCTGCTGTTGTTGCTGCTACTACTGTGCCCTTCACCAGGTGACACCAGCCCTAGTGATGCCACGGCTTAAGGGTCTAACTCAGCAGAGGGTAGCTTTCTGCATCAGCTTGCCTGTCTGCTTTATCACACTAGGATTTAAACGAGAGTTAAACAGGAAATGCCTGATGTTTATCATAGACATTTCCTGTTTAACTCTCGTTGAACTCTCGTTTAAATCCTGTTTGCCCCCTAGTGTGATAAAGCAGTGTGTCCAGGAAGGGTCCCCAAACACAGACATTTGGACCCTCAGCGGGACAGGGGGCAGGTTCCACATTGCAAAGTCATTTAGTGGGTAGTGTAAGGAATGGGCATTCCATCAGGAGGGACTTGGGGAATGACTCCTCACAGTAGTCACTTCTTCTCTTTACCTCCCAATGTAGCATCTGTGACCCGCCTGCCCATCAAGTGGATGGCTCCGGAGTCAATCAACTTCCGCCGCTTCACCTCGGCCAGCGATGTCTGGATGTTTGGTGAGTGGAAGGCTGGAGGCAAACAGGGTTCCTGTCTGTGCGTGTATGTGTATGTGCCTTCAAGTCACCCATCAACCTATGGCAACCCCATGAATTTCACATGGTTTTCCTAGTCTAGGAATCCTCACAGGTGGTTTTGCCAATTCCTTCCTCTGAATTATAATCTATGGCACCTGGTGTTTATTGGTGGTTTCCCATCCAATTAGTAACCTGTGCTGGCCCTGCATAACATCCAAGACCAAATAGGATCTGGTGCCTTTTAGGGTGGTCTTTGGCACAAAACTGAATCACTTTTTTCTTTGCATGGAAAAACAAAAGATTTTTTCACAGAAAAGTCCTAAGACACACACAAAATTTCTCAGAGGTTAAAGATGGGAAAATTTGCAAATATTTTCCACATCTGTACCTGAAGGGTGGGAGGAATTGCCACAGCTTATTGAGCATGAAGGTGAATAATGCAAATGCGGTGTCTGCAACTTGATTAACTTCTTATTCCCAAATTTTTTCCTTCTTTCTTTTTTCCTTCTCAAAATTTCCACCGCAAGCTGTTTGCATGTGGGAAATCCTTAGCTATGGCAAGCAGCCCTTTTTCTGGCTGGAGAACAAAGATGTGATTGGGGTGTTGGAGAAAGGGGACCGCCTGCCCAAACCGGATGCCTGCCCACCCCTTCTCTATGCCCTGATGACCCGATGCTGGGATTACGACCCGAATGACCGGCCCAAATTCAAAGAACTGGTCTGTAGCCTAAGGTATGTGAAAACAGCAGTTCTTGCTGCCTTTCTTTCTAGAATCAGAAAAGGAATTCTGCAACCTGAATAAATGATGGCCCTATACAGACCGGCCTGAAAGGCTGGCCTGTGGGTGGAGTCGGGGCATCATGTCCAGATGCCGCACACCCTGAGTCCGCCCCAGGGTGTCATGATGTGGCATGCTGCTCCAGACAGCACACTGCATCATGGCACACCTCTGACGCTGCGTCCAGATGACACACGTGTCCTCAGTTCAGATGCTATGGAAGGGTCTTTATACAGGTGGGCCCATCCTCCTCCTTCTGGCCATGTGGATACTGGGAGATTCATTCCAGGAAATAAACTTAAAACTCCATTAGCATTTCTGTTGCCTTTTAGATACTGCCATCGAGAAACTGGTCCTCAAAGGTGGTAGCTTTTTGCCTTGCTAATGGAATTTTTAAGTTTATTTCCTGGACTGAATCTCCCAGTATCCACATGGCCAGAAGGAGGAGGATGGGCCCACCTGTATAAAGACCCTTCCATAGCATCTGAACTGAGGACAAGTCCATTTCTTTCTTTCTTCTTTCTATCCTTCTTTCTTTCTTTTTTTCTTTCTTTGGCCTGTGTCATTTTTAACACCTTTGCCTGATGAAGAAGCTAGCGGAACTTCGAAAGCTTGCAACACGTAGAATGTACATTTTGGTTGGCCCCATAATGGTATCACTGTTTTGTGCATTAGTGTCTGATACCGTACCATAATGAATAAATTGTGACACACATTTGCAGGATTCTTCTGATTATTGTAGAGTTTATTCTGGTTTGATTGGTCAAAGCTGGAAACAGTTGCTTTTTTGGATTACAACTGCCAGAATCCTGCAGCCAGCATGGTCTGGACAAATTGTGGAGGGAATCTCACATGGAGAGGTATACATGCAATGGATGGGACATTAAAGTGTAAATCTGAACCCTTCACTTCCTTCCCCGTCTGACTGCAGTGACATTTACCAAATGGAGAAAGAGATGGCACGGGAACAAGAGAGGAACAACCGCCACCGTCCTCCCAAAATCATGGAGCCCACCTCTTTCCAAGAGCCACCTCCAAAGGTGAGAGGGATGTATACAGAGGGAAGCAGGAGCATTTAAAGCCCCTCCACCTGTCCCAGTTTGACAGGGACAGTCCTGATTAATCCTCTGTTATCTCCCCTTTTGGGCTGCTTTTAAAATGTCCCAATTTCTCTCTCCCTTTCCCACTTTTCCCTTGCTCCTCAACTGAAACGTTGGGAAAGCACATGTGTATGAACGCCTGGTGCGCTTCCCCAGCGTCATGGAATCGTCAGCTCCCTTCTAGCATTATGAAATTGTTCAGGGAGAGTGACTTTCCTCTTAACTGAAACTTTACATTAAGAGGAAAGTCACTCTCCCTGAATGATTCCATGACACTAGAAGGGAGCTGATGATTCCATGACGCTCAGGAAGCACGCCAGGTATTCATACATGCATGCTTTCCCAACATGTCAGTGGTGATTGGCAGACGCTAAGTCTGAGTGTGATAATCTTCTGTCTGAACATGGAAAACATTTAACTGCGATTGCACAAACAGGATTCTGTCTCTCCTACAATTGTCTCTCTTATTCTTTGCAGCCTAGCAGACCGAAGTACAAGCCACCCCCTCAGACCAATCTCCTGGCCCCTAAGCTACAGTTTCAGGTAAGGCCTAAATGGCTCCCATAACTCAATTCAATAGCCTTGTTAGTCTGTGGAATTAGTATGCAGAGAGATCTTGTAGTTCTTTTGAGATGAACTGAATCTGAGGAAGTAGACCAAAGTCTATGAAAGCTCATGCAACCCATTTCTTTCGTTCTTTCACTTAGTCTTGAAGGGGCTACAAGATCTCTCTACATACCCATAACTCAATGTCTGTTGAAGCTTAGTTTAGTCCCTTACATCACATCCCCTCCTGAAACAAGGACCACCCGTGACTCCTTTGCACTTGCCTTTGTTTTGTGTCTCTCTGCCAGATTTACATAGCTGTTGTGTGTTTGTTCCTTCTAAGTCGTTGGACCATGTCTTTTCCTCTGCTGCTGAATTTGTTGCAGCTGCTTGATGCTTCTCAGGATTTCTCCATCAGCCAAAGCCACTTTGGCGAAGTCTTAACTCTTCCGTTTATGGCTTTACAATTCTGCCCCCAGAATCTGTTTTTACACTTTGTGCTTTCATCCAATAGGCTGAAACGTTACAAGCTAAAGAGATGGATGTGACAAATCTATTTGTTATGATATTTTTTATTTTTATAAGAAATTGAGATAACAAATCTGTACGTATTTTTGCAATAAAAGTTATATGAGAAATCTGTATGCATAGTTGCAAGAATTGCACATGGCAAATAGTGTTTGGATTTTCTTCATCTCTGCAGTGTGATCACATGAGGGCATATTATATTTGTATAGAGGAGACCTATTGTAAAATGTTGCAGCATGGCCGTGTTCCTCCCTCCACCAGCCAGGTCAGCTCTGCCATGGTGGGGTTGGGTGCTACAGCCACTTGGCAGTCCCTTCTGGATCTGATTGAGTGGGAAAGAAAGCTGCCTGCCTTTCCTGCTGAACCAGCATCACTGCCAAACCCAGAAGGGGCTATTGGGTGGCAGAAGGTCCCCACCAGCAGCTATAGCAGACAGATGGCAGTAACACCACAGATGCCAGAGGGGTAAATGGGAGAGACCACCTCACTGGCTATTCACCCCACTCTGAGGTGTCATTCCAGTGTGATCCTCGTCCCAGCACCACCTTAGTGATGCTGCTGGACCAATAATGTCTTTCAATGAGATTTGCTGGGAATTATGCGATTATTCCACATTTGGCTACAGGGACATAACCGGCTACTTCTCCATTCTTCCTTTCCAACAGCCACTGAATGGCTGTGAGGATAGGGCTACACTGGACTCTTTCATACAAGGCTAAATTGGAAGTATAATTTAAGGTCAATTCGAATGCAATCATGGGTTTTATGTTATTGCAAATTAACTCTTCACATGCAAATTCGGGCAAGAGGGAAGCCAATTCGAATGCAATCATGGGTTTTACCTTATTGCGAATTAAAGCTTCGCATGCAAATTCGGGCAGGAGGGGGTTAATTTCGGGTAATGGGAAGTAATTCCGAACGGAGCAGGGGTTCATGTAAATTCGCTAAACAAGCGAATTTACATAAATCCGCATTGGCTCCATTCAGAGTTGGGAGAAATTCCTCCCCGTTTGAAAGAGTCCACTGTGAACTGGGTTTTGGGGTTTTGGGGGGGGGGGGTATTTTCACAGTGCTGAAAAATAATTCCAACCTCCATAACAACCAAAAAAGACATGCAAAGGAACAGCAGCCTGATCCCGATCCCCTTCCACCATTCCCCACCACCAATCCCTTCTCCTTTTGTGTTGTGTCTTTTAGATTGTAAGCCGAGTGCAGGGAACCGTCTAATTCAAATGATTGTATGTACAGTGCTGTGTAAATTTACAGCGCTATATAAATAAAGAATAATAATAATAATAATAATAATAATGGTCAATTTCCATCTGCATATGCCTCTAACAAGATGCCAACCTCAGTCCTAAAGGTAGATATAGATATAGATATATCAAAGATATATCCGTGTTAGTTTGCAGAATCAGTACCTAGAGAGATCTTGTAGCACCTTTGAGACTAACTGAAAGAAAGAAATTGGCAGCATGAGCTTTTCTAGACTTGAGTCTACATCCTCGGATGCACTTGGTGGAGTGGACATCTGAGGAAGTAGACTGAAGTCTACGAAAACTCATGCTGCCCGTTTCTTTCTTTCAGTTAGTCTCAAAGGTGCTACAAGATCTCTCAAGACTCTTTCAGACGTGGGAAATTGGAAGTATAATGCAAGGGCAATCCAAACGCAATCCTGGGGTTTCACGTTATTGCGAATTAATTCTTCTCACGCAATTTCGGGCAAAAGGGAAGCCACTCCGAATGCAATCATGGGTTTTGCGTTATTGCGCATTAAAGGTTCTCACGCAATTTTGGGCAAGGAGGGGTTATTTCCGGGTAATAGGAAGACATTCCGAACGCCTTCCGAATGCAATGGAGATTCACGTAAATTCGCTAAACTAGCGAATTTACGTGAATCCGAATGGGCTCCATTCGGATTTGGGAGAAATGCCTCCCGTTTGAAAGAGTAGTCAGTCTTAAAGGCTCTTTCACTAATGGAAAAGGGAGAGGAGAGGAATGAATTAAAAGAGCCTTTCATTTTTGTGCACTGGGCTTCACCACAATTGCTGCTGACATCAAAGTGATTTCTGGTGCTTGTTTGGAATTCATAAAAGCTTTTCCTGGCAAGAGATTCCAGCACCACTTCTCTTCCAAAACAATGGAACAATATAACCTTGGTGATGCCAGGACAGTCTTCCGCTAGAATTCTCCACAAGTTGTTTTCTAAGTGTGAATGTCTCCTTTCCAAACATGTGCTCCATTTATGTGCGCCTCTACTACTGCTATGACTACCCTTGCTGCCAATGCCATATCTGTTGTTTTGTGCCCGCTGCTGCCTTTTGCTTCCGCCTTCCCAGGTGCCCGAGGGTCTGTGTGCCAGTTCGCCAACGCTCACCAGCCCCATCGAGTACCCGTCTCCCGCCAACTCTCTGCACACCCCGCCACTCAACAGGCACAATGTTTTCAAGCGCCACAGCATGAGGGTAAGAGGAGGCAGGAGGACCAGCCTCATGCCTCAAAAGGATGCATGCAAGGGAAGAAATGTATGGTTGCACTATTAAAGGTGTGTTTGGGGAGGTGGAAGGCAGAGTGACCAGATGTCATCACCACAAAGGAAGACAAAGCACCACAAAACATAAGACACTCTAGAAAAAAAAAAGGGGGGGGGGGGATATTAGGAAATAAAAACTAAAAGTACCAAGGTAAATATAAATTCCTGCTTCTTAGTCATGCTCAAAATGGAGAACATTTTGGAATTTGTCATGGACAGAAGGCTGAAATGTAGGACATGTCCTGGAAAAGGTGGAATTTTAAGGGATAGATTTGGTTGCCCCTTGCATAACACCAGGAGGATATCAGCAATTGTGTACCTCATCCCATTCTGCATATTTTGTGTGTTTCCACTCTGGCTGCATCTGCACTGTGAAAATAATGCAGTTTGACACTGCTTTGACAACTCTCATGGCTCCATCCTATTGAATTCTGAGATTTGTTCTTTGTTGTGGTACCAGAGCTCTCTGACAGGAGAAGGCTAAATACAGCGGGCTCTTGGTATCCTCTGGGGTTTAGTGCCAGGAGCCCTCATGGATACCAAAATATGTGGATGCTCAAGTCCCATTAAATACAATGGATAGTAAAATGATATCCCTTATATAAAATGGCAAAATCAAGGTTTGCTTTTTGGACATTTATATTTCTTGAATATTTTCATAGATACAGAGAGTTGACCGTTATCTCACAAAAGTACAAATCCCAGAATTCTGTAGCATTGAGCCATGACAGTTAAAGCGGTGCATTAATTAAACTGGATTAATCCTGCAGTGCCGATGCAGCCTCTCTATCAGAGACGACATTTCCTGTAGGGCCATTTTGTGTCCCCCTTGGATCTCCTGGGGTCAGATATTTGCCAGATACCCTCTAGTGATTCCCAAATTGTGGTCTTCCAGGTGTTTTGAACTTCCACCTCCCATAATCCCTGAGCATTGGCCAAGATGGCAGAGGCTTCTGGGAGCTGAAATCCAAAACAACTGGAGAACCAGAGTTTAGTCATCACTGCTCTGGGTGGTAGGGAGCCTTTCACCACATTTTAGGTGCTCCAGGCATATTTTTTGCTCCCAAGAGAGGCCTTTTCTTAAAAACAAGCAAGCCTCACTTAAGCCTAAAATGGCCCAGGACCCCTAATGCAAAAATGCCCTCATACCCCCAGAGCATGGTTGGGGGCATTTGGGGGCAAAAAATGACATCTCTTGCCAGATCTTCTTGGAGGGTCTAATGTGGTCCCCCAGCCTCCTATGGTTGCCCATTATGCCTGTACTGGTTGGTGGCTTTCATGTTAATGGGAGTGATGAGACCTCTGAGTTTACACAAAAATCCCCCCCCCCCCCAATCCTGAGGGATTAAAACACAAAATGGAAGTGACTGGAATTTCATCTGATTTTGAATGAATGCAAGCATGAAGGGGGAGTCCAGAGTCAAGGAGAGAATGGGATGGTTGCTGCTTTTGGACCTTCTGCAGATGGTCCACCAGAGCTGTTGAACGCAGGGGGATTTTCTGTAGCCTTATTGTCCTGTGTGTTTATGTGTCCTTCCCCATCCAGTATTTGCTTTTATGGTTCTAACAGCTATTGCCTTCCCTGCTCCAACCAACTTGCTTTTAATTGCAGTCTTATCTATTATACAGGGATCTAAAAGTTTCTGCCTGTGGTCCTGATTCAGTTCAGCCATGGATGGTGGGATGGGCATGATAGGGAAGATCGTTAAAAGAGCATTCAAACACTGCATTAATGTAAGAAGAGAGTCAGTGTAGCGTAGCGGTTTGAGTGCTGGACTAAGACTCTGGAGACCAGGGTTCGATTCCCAGCTCGGCCATGAAACCCAATAGGTGACCTTGGGCAAGCCACATGCTCTCAGCCTCAGGGGAAGGCAATGGCAAACCTCCACTGAGTAAATCTTGTCAAGAAAACCCCATGATAGGTTCACCTTAGAGTCGCCATAAGAGGAGACCCCATCCATGTTACTGGAGTCCCTCTACCTTCTCTTCTTGTTGGTTGCACAAGTGGCGTGCCAGCCAACTTGTCCATGGGGCTCCTGCAGGTAAGGAAGCAATAGTGGTGGCTCTAGGGACAGTCCTTCCCCTTCCCCTGCACTCCTTAGCATGGAGAAGAAGGATGGAACGGGGCTTGACGTGAATAGCTGGCTCAGCCTAAATTGGTTCTGATCCAACTGTCCACAAAAACCCATGCTCACCCCGGGTTTTGGGAAAACACTGGGATCATCCCTGACTTTGCCAACCCTTGGGCAAAGTTGGGTTAATTTGTGCAGTATTTCCCCAGAAGTCGCCGTGCGTTGTGTGAACAGACAGCACCAGCTTTGGGGGGAGGATGGGGTTTTCTGTCTATGTAGACAACCCCTGTGAGAGGTAAAACTCCACAACTGTTTCCTGCTCCTCCTTGGGAGCAGACCATATAGGCTTGCCTTCCCCTACAGACCCAACCCTCTAGACCAGGGGCCCTTCCACACTGCACAGTTATAGCGCTATAAATCCACATCAGTTGCCATAGTTGCTTCCTATGGAATCCAGGGCTGTGTAGTCTGATGAGGGACTAGAAGAGCTCTCTGGTTAACGATTTGACATGCCTCTTTCTGAACCAAAAAAAAAAAAAAAAAAAAATCCCAGGATTCCATGTCTTTTTGCCATGGCAGGTAAAGTGGAATCATAGCTTTATAACTGAATAGTGTTGAAAAGGCCCCAGGGGTGGGGAAATAGTGGTCCATGTGGTTCACAAGCCCTTTTTCTATGGCCCTTGAAGACTTCTGGGATAGTCCTGAAATAAATTTTAACAAATAAATTAAAAGTACAGTTGGCCTTCCATAGTGATAGGGGTGTTGATTCCCACCCACTCCCCAAAATACAAAATATCATGGCATCTCAAGTCCATATAAGTGTGTGGATGAAGACATTGACATGTCTGCAATTGCACAGCTGTGTGCATGTATTGCCGTTGACCTATATGGCGTGTGGATCCGAACTTTAGATAGCTAGCCTGCCAATGAAGAGAGCCAACTCTAATCCTTTTCAATATTCATCCCTAAACTGATTTTAATGATGACGAAACCTAGAATTTAGAAATACCTCAGTTTACCCCATAGTAGTCCCTGTGACCATCCACCACCAGCTACATTTTTTCCTCACCTGTTCCAATGACCAGAAACTATCTGGAAATACAGGAGTCAAGCTGATATTAGGCACTGTAACCACTCACCCATCCCAATCACAAGAAAAGCCCTAAATTGGCCTAAACCAGAAGTTATTCTGCTGCACTTGCAACATACTATGGGGACGATGCTATGGGAGAGAAAATTTCTGCCCTCATGCTCAGTGCAATTCCCACTCCAGCTCCAGATCAATGATGGAGAACCTGGAAACCTCCAGATGTTGTTGGACTTCAGTTTCAATTGGGGTAGCCAAAGATGGGTCATAATGCTAGTTGTACTTCCACAACACCTGTAGTATTCCATGCTCCCCGTCCCATCTCTGCTCCACCTCTGCACTTTGAACACTGATTGTTCCATGTAATTTGGAAGAACTCAGAAATTGAACTGAACCTAGGAGTTGTTGCCTGAGGATAAGTGCCTGTGTAAAATAGCTGCTCAGTCACTCTCTGTATTTTCTTGGTCTGCAAGGAGGAGGACTTCCTGCGACCCAGCAGCCGGGAGGAGGCTCAGAAACTGTGGGAGATGGAACGGGCCAAGATGAAGCAGCTGCTCGACAAGCAACAGAGGCAAATGGTGGAGGATTATCAGTGGCTACGTCAGGAGGAGAAAGCTTTGGTGAGTGAAACCAAAGGTAGTGCTGACAATTGCTGGAGTGACATCCAAGCTAAAGAGGGAATAGGAATTCGCCAATTTCATAACGGGGGTCAAATCTGGAGCTCCCAACAGCTCAATAAAATTGTGTGGAAAGAAAAAGAACACATAGAAAATTCCTGCAACTTGCAAGATTTTGTTGTTGTTGTTGTTCCAAGTGCAGCATGCCTGCACCATACATGGGCTAGCCATATGCAGACTCAAGATCATGCAGATGGCAAGCCCTGACCCTTTTAATGGCCCATGAGCCCATGGTGTGCATGCAATGCGGTGCACAGGAGTGCACCACCATTAAAATGAATGGGACTTCAGATCGCACAGTATTTCCCTTATGCGGGGGGGGGGGGGGTCTGGAACAGATCCCCCACGTAAAACAAGGGTCCAATATAGACTACATGGTAGTGATTTAACTTTCTCCTTTTATTCTTTCTGTTCCCTGAAGGAAGCAGGAAAGTATATTACTCTTCTTCTCCTCTGCGGAGAACAATAAGAAGCCAAACCATTCAAGACAAATTCCCAAAGAATGAGGGCTATAAAACACTCAGCCAGCTTTCCCTCCCTAACTCTTCTTGCAATTAGTGGTATGAACCCCAAAACTCTATTCACAGTGTCTAACAAGGAAAGATTCCTTTGTTTATCTTTAGAACACAATTCCCTCTTCCCCTCTCCTCCTGCTGCTCAGTGGCGTAATTCAAATTGTTTTAACTGAGGTCTAATTTTCACTGTAAAAATAACACAAACTGCTTTAACTGCCATGGCTGTATCCTATGGAGTCCTAGGATTTTGTTTGTTGTTGGTTGTGGCACCAGAGCTCTCTGACAGAAAAGATTAAATATCTCACAAAACTGCAAATCCCAGAATTCTTAACATTGAGCCATGACAGTTAAAGTGGTGTAAAACTGCATTATTTTTGCAGTGCAGATTAGACCTGACACAATTAAAATAAGGAATATCAAGTTATCTAGGTGATCCTACTGTAGTTGTGTATGTTTATGGTATGTACAATGTACATGGAGCACACATACGTACATATACTTGTATGATCTGAAGCTATAATGGATCGTTTTGTGGTGACCAGAGAGTGCCATTAAAAATCAGTTGTCTTTCCCTTCTACACTGCATTACAAGGAAGGATGGCCTGTGTTTATCTTTAGAATGGAATGTCCTATCCCCCTTCCCTCCTGGAGCCAAGTGGAGAAATTCAAATTGTCTTCACTGAGACTCACACAATTAAGATGAATGTCTGGGGCATTGTTACTTTTATTACTTAAAAAAAGTCCTGAACATTACATTTCCCATTGATATGCCCACCCTTTTAGTCTTTTACAAATAAAGTATCTGCAAATTCTTACACCTCAGTTGAGCAGGTGCCAAATTTCAGAGCTCACAAATAATTAACTTGAACGTTGAGAAAACCATAATCTTGTCATAATCCTACATGGGTGATTTAAACTGGTTTCTTCCTGCCCACATGTTGCCCCATCTTACCATCACAGAACCAAGGGCCCAATTTGATTGGCCTGAATGTAAGACCAAATCTGTATCAAATCTGGCACATCTCTCCCTTAAAATGATTTAAGAAGACTTACTTTGCTCTGTACGTTCCTGGAAATGCAACATACCCAGCCATGTGATTGATGCTTGGTGACTCATTTTTGACCTGTAGGAAGCATAGTAGGGTGCATGTGTAGACAGACAGCTGACATTGCGCTAGACAGGAGAAGTAGCAGGGAAATTTAGGACAGCTTCGAGGACAAAGTATTCTGGCCATTGTAGACCCACTCTCACACTTGGGATGTAAATCCTTGATTATTTTGTCCTCACATGTGAAAATGAATAATTAAGGTACCGTAGTTTCCTCATTGCAACAGGAGAAAACAAATGTTCCTCATGTTATTCTCCCCATATAGATACATCCCATTGTGTTGCAGAGGAACTAAGGCAACAAAGGACTCTTTCAAATGGGAGGAATTTCTCCCAATTCCGAATGGAGCCAATGCGGATTCATGTAAATTCGCTTGTTTAGCGAATTTACCTGAACCCCTGCTCCGTTTGGAAGGCATTCGGAATCACTTCCTATTACCCGAAAATAACCCCCCCCTTGCCCGAAATCGCGTGAGAAGCTTAAATTCGCAATAACGTGAAACCCATGGTTGCATTCGGAGTGACTTCCCTTTAGCCCGAATTTGCGTGAGAAGAATTAATTCGCAATAACGTGAAACCCCAGGATTGCGCTTGGATTGCCCTTGGATTATACTTCCAATTTCCCACGTCTGAAAGAGTCCAAAGAAAACTGTGCAGAAAAGGGGGGGTTGCATTATTTTTTTTTTTCTTTTGCATTAAAAATCTCACATGCCTTTATACACAGAATAATTCTTCAACAGCCCTTCAGGACAGTGAACAGCAAGGGAGGAAATGTACAAATTTGTTCCCTGGGAATAAATTATAAAGTATTCTTTCCATTCCTAATCTGCTGTACACCATTGTAGCAGTATGATACCATTTTAGCTATTATGGCTCCATGCTATGGAACAGTGGGATTTGTAGTTTGAGAGGGGCAGTGGTTGCTAGTGGTTTCCATGCTAAGTGCAGTGAATCCGCTTTCGGGTTTGTTTGTTTGTTTTCTTTCAGATTTTAAAGGAGCTTTCTAAGGTAGTGAACCTATTCGGGTTCCTCTATCTTGGATAGATTCTTTAAAATCTAGGATAAAACAGAGTGAATTCACTGCCCTACTAAGAAGGGATTTGTCAAGCCCTACTGTGGAAAGGTACCTAGAATTCTAAATCCCACCAAACTGTCAATCCCAGGATTCCAGAGGATGATGTTACACCAGTTAAAATGGAATGAAATGGAGTTAAGAGAAGTGCAGATGTTTTTTAACATTTCTCTTGGCTGACCTTAGGAATTTACCACGGAGGGCAAATTGGTAAAATTCCGTGCTGAAACAGGATTTTAAAATCCGGGTGTTGTTTGTCAGACACGTTAGTGTGAAAGAGAAATTATGCGAAAATAATCTGAACAGAAAGCTCCTTTGTACTTTTGGAATTTAGTGAAAGTAAAAAAAAAAGCTGGTTTTGATGACTTTGCATTTGGGTCATTTTCATGATATTTCTCTTTCACGCCAACGTCGTCTGGAAAACATCCTGCAAATGCGGGTTTTTTCAGCTTTCTGTTCAGGTTAACCCTGAACGTCATCTGAAAAACAACTTGCAAATGCAGGTCATTTTCAGTTTAAATGTAGTTTAAATTTCAGTTTAAATTTAGTTTCTGTGTGGGATTTGGTGAGTTTAATTCATGGTGATAGGGTACAAACTAGGATGTAAAGTCTGTCTTGCCCATTCATGGCATTGTTAGATTATCGTGACTTACTTAATATAATTATTGTTTGCCCCTCTTTTCCACCACAGGACCCCATGGCCTCCATGAACAGCAACTCCGGCCCCCCAGTAAGTCTCACCCACAAGAACTGGCTCTGCCTCTAGCAGCAGCCCTGAAGTCTGCTCTTTGCTCCCTCTCCTAAAACCTTAACTTTTCTCTAGACTTTATCACACCAGCCTGCTCTTGCACTGCAATCTGACCTAACTGTCTAGGACTGCATCCGTGGCTTTACTTTTGCTTTTCAGTTCTGGCTAATTTCTTTTCTTTCTAATTTCTCTAGATAAGGCTGCGAACCTTTATGCACACTTCCTGGAATCAGCTTGCTGACTCCATGGGACCTTATGTATGGGATTGTGCCGCAAATATCACAGTTTATTCTGTTTCTTTTCTTTTCAGAAACTCCCCGAGAAGGAGACAGGCTACAGTAAGTATCTGCCCCAAATTGCCTACCTTAACTTCACAAACTACTATTAATTCTGTGTTTCCATCATTCATATGATTCATTCATTCCATGCATTTTGCACTCAAGAAGGACAAGCATCTGTTTCAGTGCGATGAAAACAGCTTGGGCAGTGCTGCGTTTCATATCCATGGGATATTGAATCAATTCCTTATTTTATTTGAACTTAAAGGAACCACAAAGGAGCTGAACTCCTGTCTCCTGAATAGTTTCAGGACAGATATTAGCAGCTGTCTGGCTGAAATACAGAGTGGATTCATAGCCGCATGGAGCCATCAGTGATACTGACCTTTGTCAACCTCTGATATAGTTTAAAGTGTATAATATTAAATAAATAAATAAATTGAAATAAGGGTAGCAATAGAGATGTAATTCTTCACTATGTATCTTCTGAAAGGTAGCAATGAGAAAGTCGAACAATTTCCATCCTGCTGCAAGAAAATTTTCAAAAACCAAAAAGTTTTTGAAGGCAATTCACAATTCAGGAATTAATCTGTAGATTCTGTATGTGATTGATTTTTACAGGAAACAGAATTTTCTGCAGGAAAAATAATATTTTAATGCACAAGTATGAAAAGGCTGCTTCCTATGCAAATCAACGATGTGCAAATTTTAAGCAGAACAAATCCCAATTGCAGCATTTCATGTGCAGAAGGAATTAATATTTCTGCACTGAAATGTTATTATCTACGCAGGAAATGCTGTTTTCTGTGCAAAACAGCTATGTGCAATTTGGCACAGAATAAGACCCAAATTGCAAAGACTCACATCAGTCCATGATTCTTCTCATCAGATCAGTCTTCGATACTTTAAAAAATAACAACATGGTTTGCCGCCATTTTTCAAAACTTTTCAAGTATTCTATCTCTACATAGCAAGGGAAGAAATGAAAGTGTTACCCTCCAAATAAAAATTTCCACTGCCATGAGATTTTCCTTTGTAAACACTGGAGTATGTTCTCCCCTTCCTTAACATGGCCAACTTCTATGTGTTTAACCTGAATTACCTGCCTTAACTTCACAACTCCTCTTAATTCTGTGTTTCCAATCATTTGTTTTTTCCATGCATTTTGTTCATACGAGAGCCTGATGTCTCCTTCAGTGCACCTAAAGACAAGTATGGCTGTGGTGGCTCCATGAAATTTTCCTTTAGTCTCCAAATTTCGAGCATCGCAATGACTTAAAACCTCAACTGAGCATTGAGAAATATAGCCATCTCAAGAAAAGGAGCTGGCGGCAAAGTGACCCCAGGAATGCAAACACAGCAAATATAAAGAGTACAGGGTGAATGATTTTCCGTATCTCCCTCTCTGCAGGGCTAGAAATTTGGGAATGAAGTAAAATTTCATTTTTAAAACAGAATGCTTATTTGGAGGGATATTGTCCTCATTTTGCCCATTGCTATTACACCTTGAATATACTCTGTTAGCAGTGATTCCAAAATTTTGGTCCTCTTGATGTTTTGGACTTCAGCTCCCAGAGTTCCTGTCTATTGACCAAGCTGGAAGTGGTTTCTGGAAGTTGAAACCAAAGGACTAAACTCTGGGAACCAGAGAGCTAATTCATTATAAATACTCTAGGTGGTAGTAGGATTTTTACTGTTGTTTGTTAAGAAAGGACTCTTTAATCATTTAACAGCTGTTATAGAAACATTGAGATGATGATGGTGATGATGATGATGATGATGATGATACTTTTATGTTTCCTTTTTATTGATGGCTTAGCCGAATTTACAGGACCACCCAAGAAGCCACCCAGATTTGTTCCTCAGGTATGTAACTAGTCCTCAGTATTTTTCTTTGGATGTTAGCACATGGGAGGAATTTCTCTCAATTTCAAAAGACATGAAAGTGGGGCCAGTTTGGAATTGAGAGAATTTGCTAGTTCAGCGAATTTACATGATTGTGTATTGACTCCACATTGCATTCAGAACTGCCCAAAATTGCCTCCAGTGCCCGAAATTGCATGTGATAGTTTCTCACGCAATAATGTGAAACCCCACAATTGCATTCAGGAGGACTTCCCATTGCCCAAAAACGCGTGTGATCAGCTTTCACGCAATAATGTGAAACCCCATGATTACGTTCAGATTGCCATTGGATTATACTTCCAATTCCCGTCGTGTGATAAACTCCTTTGTCTCATTTTGTGCTTATTCCAAATAGGGAAGGCATGAGGCTTAATGACAGTACAAGAACATAGGAAGGTCTCTTACGGAAAGTGACTATCCAAGGAGTAAGGAATAACAACTTAACTTGACATGGATGACTGGCTCATAGGGAAAGAATATGGCAAGCTGGAAATCTAGATAAGAAGGAAGGAGGATAGACAATGGTGTTCTAGGCTGCATCACTGGAAGTATAGTCCCTAGACCAAGGGAAGTCATAGTGCCACTTTATTCTGCTTTGGTCAAGCCCCACCTGGAAAACTGTGTCCAGTTCTGGGCCCCACAATTCAAAAAAGATGTGGAGAAACTGGAGCATGTCCAAAGGAGGGCAACTAAGATGGTGAAGGGTCTGGAAACCATGAAGCCCTATGAGGAACGCCTTAGGCTGCTGGGGATGTTTAGCCTGGAGAAGAGAAGGTTAAGAAGTGATATGATAGTCCTGTTTAAATATTTAAAGGAGTGTCATATCAAAGATGGAGCAAGCTTGTTTTCTTTCCTATAGCCTTTGGGGACTGATTTCTTCCTAAATTATTAACTTTCCCAAAATGTTAACCTTTCTTCCCTTACACAGGCTAATCGTTCAATGTGCTTTTATTCTGTTTAAATTACATTTATTAAATTGATTTGCCTTGCATACCTTTTTGAGATCTTATTGTATAAGATGAATATAGATATTTTAAATGATAATGATATTGATCAGGGGTCAAGATCATAAATACTGTAGTAATTAATTAATTAAATACAGTGCCTCAAATCCCTGTTTAGGAAAAAAAAACCCATAATTTTTGTTCTTGTTGTTGCTGCAGCTGCTGCTGCTGCAGCTATGTGCCTTCAAGGAGTTTCTGACTTATGGTCACCACTGCCTTAAAGCACCAGTGTGGCATATTATTATTATTACTATTATTGATTAAACATTGGACTATGACTCTGGAGACTAGGGTTAGATTCCCAGCTCATCCATGAAACCCATTGGTTGACCTTTGGTAAATGACACTCTCTCAGCCTCAAGGGAATGCAATGGAAAACCTCCTCCGAGTAAATCTTGCCAAGAAACCCCCTTGATAGTTTCTCCATAAGTCTGCAATGCCTTGAAGGCACACAACAACAATCCTGGAAAGAAGTGACAAGTGGGGTCCCACAGGGTTCTGTCCTGGGCCCAGTGCTATTCAACATCTTTATTAATGACTTGGATGACAGTATCGAGAGCCTAGTTATCAAATTTGCTGATGACACGAAATTAGGAGGAGTAGCTAATACCCCAAAGGGCAGGATCAAAATTCAAAATGACCTGAATAGACTAGAAAGCTGGGCCAAAGCTAACAAAATGAAATTTAACACAGAGAAATGTAAGGTCCTACACGTAGGGCGGAAAAATGAAATGCACAGATATAGGATGGGGGACATCTGGCTGAATGAGACAACATGTGAAAGGGATCTAGGTGTCCAAGTAGACCACAAGTTGAACATGAGTCAACAGTGTGATGCAGCAGCTAAAAAGGCCAATGCAATTTTAGGTTGCATCAATAGAAGTATAGTGTCTAGATCAAGGGAAGTAATAGTGCCACTCTATTCTGCTTTGGTCAGGCCCCACCTGGAATACTGTGTCCAGTTCTGGGCACCACAATTCAAAAAGGATGTGGAGAAACTGGAGCATGTCCAAAGGAGGGCGACTAAAATGGTGAAGGGTCTGGAAACCATGCCCTATGAGGAACGCCTTAGGGAGCTGGGGATGTTTAGCCTGGAGAAGAGAAGGTTAAGAGGTGATATGATAGCTCTGTTTAAATATTTGAAAGGATGTCACATTGAGGAGGGAGCAAGCTTGTTTTCTGCTGCTCCAGAGAACAGGACTCGGAACAACGGATGCAAACTGCAGGAAAAGAGATTCCACCTCAACATTAGGAGGAACTTCCTGACAGTAAGGGCTGTTCGACAGTGGAACACACTCCCTTGGAGGGTGGTGGAGTCACCTTCCTTGGAGGTTTTTAAGCAGAGGCTGGATGGCCATCTGTCGGGTATGCTTTGATTGGGAGTTCCTGCACGGCAGGGGGTTGGACTGGATGGCCCTTGTGGTCTCTTCCAACTCTAAATTTCTATGATTCTATGATTCTAACAACAAGGCCACTGCTAGTCCTATCATGGGGTTTTCTGAGTGTGTGTGACTTGCTCAAGGTAGCCCAGTGGGTTTCCATGGCCAAGTAGAGATTCGAACCCTCATCTCCAGAGTTGTAGTCCCAACACTCAAACCAAGATGCCACACTGGGTCAATTTTCTTTAGCTATCTGAAATTTGGGGAGCACTTTCCTCCATTAACCTGTTCTCCCACCCTTCAGATGTCGCTTCAGCCAAATCCCACGGCCAACCTGGACCGGACGGATGATGCTGTCTACAGTAACGTCATGGATCTGGTGAAGGCAGTTCTGAAGCTGAAGAATGAAGTCAGCAACCATCCACCCGAGCGCTACATCCTGGCTGTTAAGGTCCTACAATGTTTCTTTTGCTTGACAGCCTCCAAGATACGAAAAGAATCCCAGTTCTCCTCGGATGGGCAGGGGGCAGGGTACAGGTGGACCACGAAAAGCTTTGAAATATACAATAGGGAAGAAGGAGAGCCAAATGTCAAGACAAGAGATGTCTATATCCTACCAAAGGAAGTTCCATTTTCTTCCAAGGGAGTCCAGTCCTCTGCTGAGTGGCTCTTGCCATCAGGCAGTTCTTCATAACATTTAAGGAATAAAGTATTTCATAAATCCTTTCTTTCATAGAATCATAGAGTTTCTAGTCAAACCTTGTGCCATGCAGGAATGCACAACTTAAGCACTCCTGAAAGATGGAGTCCATTCCATCACTGAGTGGCTCTTACCAACATGCAGTTCTTCATAAAGTGTAAGGAACAGAGTAGCTCCTAAATCATTTCCTTCATAGAAACACAGAGTTGGAATGGACCTCAAAGACTATCCAGTCCAATCCCCTGCCACGGAGGAATGCACAGTTAAAGCATTCCTGAGAAATATTCATCCAACCCCAGTTCAAAGCCTCCCAAAGATGGAAAGCCCACCACCTTCCAAGGCAGTCCATTCCACTCTCATACAGCCCTTACAATCAAGAAATAATGTTTGGGTGGAATCTCTTTTCTTGTAAATTGAGTCCATTAGTTTGTGTCCAATGCTGATGCCACACTACAGAGCTGATGCAGTTTGACATTGCTTTAACTGCCATGGTGCCATCCTATCGGATTTGAATTTTGTTATGGCACCAGAGCTCTCTGACAAAGACTCTCAAAACCACAAATCTGAGAATTCCACAACATTCAGCCATGGCAGTTAAAGTGGTGTCAAAGTGAATTAATTCTAGATAGATGCAGTCCTAGTCTCTGGAACAGCAGAAAAGAAGCTCACTCCATCTTCTATATGACTTCCCTTCAGAAAGATATTTAAAGTTGGGTCTCATGTCCCCTCTCAATCTTCTCCAAGA
Organism: Urosaurus nigricauda; assembly: GCA_034509955.1. Taxonomy (NCBI): domain Eukaryota; kingdom Metazoa; phylum Chordata; class Lepidosauria; order Squamata; family Phrynosomatidae; genus Urosaurus; species Urosaurus nigricauda. The sequence continues at coordinate 377,171,291 of JAOEGL010000001.1, read as the reverse complement.
TAAACATATCCAACTCCTTCAGACACTGGGCTTGGTCTCCAGGCCACAGGAGTGGACCACAGAATCCTGTTGACTGAGTCCTAACTAGACTAGACTCATTCAATTGGCAAATGTTGAATCAATACATAGAGAAACCTAATGGATTCAATGGGTCTAATCTAATAAGAGCTAAAAAGAAATTTAGGCCATGGCGTTATAGAATCACAAGAGCTGGAAGGGACTGCGATGACTTTCTAATCCCACATTCTGTATTTGGAAATGAAGAATTAAACAAGGCCTGAAAGATGGATATACAGACTCTTTTTCAAAACCATCTAACATGGAGAGTCTACCACTCGACAAGGCAATCTATTACACATTGTTTATTCTTACAGTCAAGAAGTTCTTTCTAGTGTTTGGTGGAATCTTCTTGTGATTTGAATCCATTGCTCCCCATGTCCTCGTCTCTGGAGCAACAGAAAACAAGCTTACTCCACCCTCAATATGGACAGCCCTTCAAACATTTTAAAATGGCTATCGTGTCACCTCTCAGTTGTCTCTTCTCCCAGCGAAACATACCAGCTAACTTAGGGGAAAAACAGGCAAGAGGAAGGGGTGGCTTGAAGCCGCCCCTTCCAAAGATGGATTGGGGCTGCTGTGAACACACCCAATTCGCCTTGAAGCCAGCCAAAAATGGAGTGGCAAAGATCCTCTCCTTTTTCAGCCGGTGAAAGGGTTGCTTCTTCCACCCCGTCGTGGCTTCATGGTGGCTTCAAGCTGCTCCAGTGACAAGTGGCGTATAAACGCAACCCCTGCAGAGCACCTTGAAGCAGCCCATATCTGGGCAGCCTCCCAACTTCTGGACAGCTTTAGGGCAGTGAGGGAGCTTGCGGTGTATAAATGGCTCACTCCTAAGCCGCCCGGACGACTGCTTTAAAGGCCTGTCTAATTCAGCCCTAAGACATTCCTCTTAAAAGCTGGAACATGTCCAAAGGAGGGCAACCAAAATGGTGAAAGGTCTAAAAGCCACCAAGCCCTATGAGGAGCAACTTCGGGAGCTGGGGATGTTTAGCCTGGAGAAGAGATGGTTAAGAAGAGGTGATATGATAGCCCTGTTTAAATATTTGAGGGGGTATTCTTTGGAGGATGGAGCAAGCTTGTTTTCTGCTACTCCAGAGAAAAGGACCCAGAGCAGTGGATTCAAACTAAAGGAAAAGAGATTCTACTTCACATTAGGAAGAATGTCCTGACAGTAAGAGCTGTTCCATAGAGGAAGGTGCTTCCTCGGAGGTGGTGGAGTCTCCTTCTTTGCAGGTTTTCAGACAGAGGCTGGATGGCCATCTGTCAGGAGCATTTGGGTGGTGTCTCCCTGCATGGCCCTTGAAGCCTTTTCCAACTATGGTTCTACAATTATAATTTCTCTAAGCAATTAATCTAAGATGGATCCATCCCTCCAGATACCTCCAAGTACAATAGGCCAGTGGTTTCCAAACTTTGGTTCTCTGGGTGTTTTGGCCTTCAACTCCCAGAGGCCCCAGCCAGCTTGGCCAACAGTCAGGAATTTGGGGAATTGATGTCCAAAACATCTGGAAGACCAGAATTTGGGAACCACTGCATAGACTATATAAATCCCATGTGATTCCCCAGAGTATAGTTTCTGTCCAAGAAATTTCCAGAGTTTGGGAGAACCCTTTGTACCAAGTCCAGGCAAAAGTCTTCACACCATGCTTTACCTTTTCTTCTTCTCCTTCTTCTCCTTGGCAGGATGTGGGTCTTTCTCTTCGGAAACTTGTTGGGAGTGTGGATGACATCCTTCCGGCTCTGCCTTCGTCTTCACGCACTGAGGTAGGTCTCACTTAGGAGTAGGAGTGGCGGCCAGCAGCTTTAATGTTGGGGGTTTTATTCCAGATTAAATGTGATGTAGTGGTTTGGGTGTTAGCCTAGGGCTGCATTGACACTGCAGAAATAATCCAGTTTGACACCACTTTAACTGCCATGGCTCAATGCTATGGAATTCTGGGGATTTTACTTTGCTGTGTTGCACCAAAGCTGAGAGAGTGAGACCTGCCCAAGGCCATCCAGTGGGTTTCCATGGCCAAGCAGGGATTCAAACCCCAACACTCAAATTGCTACACCACACTTGCTTGTCTCTGTGATTTCATTTCATTGTGTCCCTTCAAGTCAATTCCAATTTATGACAACCCTCTCATAGGTTTCCCTTGGGAATTTGTTGTTGCCTTCCTCTGAGGCTGAGAGAGTATGACTTGCCCAAGATCTCCCAGTGGACTTCTGTAACTGAATAGAGACTTTGGTCTCCCAGAGTCCTAGCCCAACATTCAAATGACTGACCCTATAATAGGGTTTGACCAGATTTATTATTCAGAGTGGGTTTAACATTCCTGAGAGAGAACGTATGATTTTTCTAAGGTCATCCATTGGGTTTCCATGGGTCCATAAGTCTTAGGAGTTTATCACACGAAGGAGATCAGGATTTTATCCCATGAATATCCCGGAAAAATCATGTAATTACATGTAACAATTTCACATGATGTTGCACAAAACCCGCCATTCAGGTGGTCACTAATGCGCATCTTTTTACTTTCGGGATTTCAGCAATGCGTTTCCGATATCACTTTATTTGCGCAAATGCGTGTGATAATCATTTGCGCAATTCTTGCTATTTCCACTTCATTTGTGGGATGCTTTAAATGTGCTTTAATCTCTCTTTAATGTAAAAATAAGCCCCAGTGTGATAAACTCCTGTGTATGTGCCTTGACGTCATCTTCCAACTTATAGCAACTCCATGACTCTCACAGGGTTTCCTTAGGCAAGGAATCCTCAGAGATGGTTTTGCCTGTTCCTTCCTCTGAAACAGAGCCTACAGCACCTGGGATTTCTTGATGGTCTCCCATCCAAGTACTAACCAGGGCTGACCCTCCTGCACTTCCAATATCAGACAAGCTCTGGTGCCTTTAGAATATATTCCTAGACCAATACTCAAACCATGCTGGATCAGATTTCTTGGCCAGGTCTATTGAGAGGAAATTTGCCACCACTGCCTTTTTCTTTGGGTGAGAGAGTACAACTCTTGAGAAGGGTCACCCAGAAAGTTTCTGAGTGAGGATTTGAACCCAAGACTCTCAGACGTGTTAAGAGGTGATATGATAGCCCTCTTTAAGTATTTGAAGGGGAGTCATATAGAGGAGGGAGTGAGCTTGTTTTCTGCTGCTCCAGAGACTAGAACGCGGAACAATGTATGCAAACTGCAGGAAAAGAGTTCCTCAACATTAGGAGGAACTTCCTGACATTAAGAGCTGTTCGACAGTGGAACACATTCCCTCGGAGTGTGGTGGAGTCTCCTTCCTTGGAGGTCTTTAAGCAGAGGCTGGATGGCCATCTGTCGGGGATGCTTTGATTGGGAGTTCCTGCATGGCAGAAGGGGGTTGGACTGAATGGCCCTTGTGGTCTCTTCCAACTCTATGATTCTATGAATCTAACACACAAAGTGAATACTTTAATCAATAAGGAACATCTCAATAGTTTTTGTGGGTTTTTCAGGCTATGTAGCCATGTTCTAGAAGAGTTTATTCCTAAAGTTTTGCCAATATCTGTGGCTGGCGTCTTCAGAGAATGCTGGCATGGAAAAGAGTGGGGTGTGTGTTTGTGTATATATAGATATATATTGTGTGACTCTAAGTTGGGAGGAGTGACCTAGATTCACACTATATATATATATATATATACACACACACACCCTACACTCTTCCATACCAGCATTTTCCGAAGATGCCAGCCACAGATGCTGGTGAAACGTCAACTATAAACTCTGCTAGAACATGGCCACATAGCCCAAAAAACCCACAAAAAAACTATGGATTCCAGCCATGAAAGCCTATGACTTCACAAAGGAACATCTCTCTTTGTTTCTCCCATCGGCAGATTGAAGGTACAGAGAAGCTGCTCAACAAGGACCTTGCAGAGTTGATCAACAAGATGCGCCTGGCCCAGCAGAACGCCATGACCTCACTGAGCGAAGAGTGCAAGCGCCAGATGCTGACAGCTTCCCATACACTGGCTGTGGATGCCAAGAACCTCCTGGATGCTGTTGACCAAGCCAAGATCCGAGCCAACCTGGTGAAGGTCTCTTTCGAGTGACCGAGAGAGAATATTGGCTCCTTCCTTCCTCCTGTCCTTTTTCAAAAGAAACATCTCCCTCCAGCTTCCATATTATGATCCCCCATCCCATCCTTCCACAAAACGCTCGTGTCTTTGATGTTGTCACGTCTGTCTTCTTAGAGCAAAGGAAGGGGATGCCAAAGAGAAGAGGGCGTAGCTCAGGTCATGGAAGGGACACAGGCCTTCTTGGGCTTTGGAGGTGCTGCTGTACACAAGGCACTGTTGTGTATGTACATGGCAGTCCCAGGATGGGAAGAGACTTGCTCCAGATTCGCCCATGGACTCTGAGGCCGACATCCTGTTAGTGACATAGGCAGGTGTACATTGCACTAAGTGCGTGGAGTTATTTTTGGTTTGACAATGCGCAGTGGTTATATCCAGCTGACAGTGGTGCAAGAAGAGTTGCACATGCGGGACCATAGTATATGCAAGTACACAGAGCACTATGTATATGTGCATTGCACCTATGCATCATTTTGCATTGCTGTTGCACATTGGATTTTCAGCCATGCTCATTGACCATCGACCCACTACACTGGTGTTTCTGGATGTGGGTTGTGTAACATAGCTCCACTGGTAGATGTTTACCCTATGCTATAAGATAGAAACTCAGACTGAACCTGAAGCAGTCATCCCATCAAAAGAAGCGGCTTCCTTCATTGACCCATCCTGCTACCTTTAGCCATCCCTCCAACATCAAGACCTGTACTTTGTCTCAATGATGGAAGAGATTTATAGGATGGCTGGATTGGTTTGTGGATATCCACCACCACCACCACTACTGCTTTCAGGATATAGCAGAGAAAGGCAAGGTGAATTGCTCCATGGTTACTCCATGGATTAATCTATAGTTGCTCAGTGGATTGCTCCATGATTACTCTGGGGATTGGGCCATAATTGCTTTGGAGATTGCTGCAGGGATTGCTCCAGAAATGCTTTGGAGATTGCTCCTTGGATTGCTCCAGGGACTGCTCCATGATTGTTCTGGGGATTGTTTCATGAATGGTCCATAATTGCTCCAGGAATGGTTCCATAATTGTTCTGAAGATTGCTCCAGAATTGCTCAGGAGATGGCTCCAGAATCACTCCATGGATTGCTCCAGAATTGCTCCAGAGATCGTTCCATGTTTGCTCTTGGGCTGCACCTAAAGGCCTAGCACTGGGAGAATAAGTTTGCTAGGCCATTTCCGTGTCACTGGGATTTGGAGACCTTCCTGTGAAGATGTTGGCTAGACAGAAAAGAAACTGTTTGTGTCTTCTTTGTAAATTGTATACAAGCATTTATTTAATCGCCATGTCTGAACTGTGTGCACAGTTCTCACAAATCCTTACTTCTCCCACCTCTCCCTACCCAGTTTTCGCTGAATTTGGGATTAGGTTTGAACAGGTCTGGACAATGGCTCTCTTTCCACGGATGGCAGGGATCCAAAGTGAACCAACCGATCAGGTTCCAAGAGGGCTGTTCCAGCAAAAACTCCAAAGAGCCTCATGGGACTTTCAGGACTATCAGATTTATCATGGCTTCAGTTTTCATGGACTAGAATCACTGATCTCAAATCTGTTAATCTGAAATGTGCCCTTGAACATCTGAAAGCTGTGATTTCTAGTACAAATGACACAGTATGAACTGTTGATCAGGAAAATCCACACCCCTACCACCTCCTTCTGCAAATGCATAGAGCATGGGATTTGTACCACACAGGTGTTGAACCTTTACAACTGAATTCTATTTTAAAATACAGACTTTGAAATTAAATATGCCTCACAACTTCAGCTCAAAATTTTTGTTAGTGAAACTGATGCTTCACTGAAAATACCCAGGGTTTGAAGGATTAGAAGCCATTTGAACCCCACTGTCTTGAATGTGGGTCTCTTCCTTACACACTTTTGAAATCTATTTCCTTGCCTTTCCTTTCCCAAATTTCAGTGTATCTTCCTTCCTTCCCAACTTGCTTTCGATCTCTCTTTTCCTTTCTTTTATTTTCTTTTCTCCTTCCCAAACTTGCACCTCCCTCCCTCCCTTCCTGACTTACATCTTCTTTTCTATCACTCTTTTCTTTCTTTTCATTTCTCCTTCCCAAATTTCCATGTATCTCCCTCCCTCCCTCCTCTCTTGCATTTTTCAATCTCCTTCTCCTTTCCTTTCCTTTCCTTTCTTTTTCCAAACCCCAGTGTATCTTCCTTCCTGACTTGCATCTTTTTTTCTATCATTCTTCCCTTTCCCCCCTCCTTCCCAAATTTGCAATTCCCTTCCTTCCTTCCTTCCTTCCTTCCTGATTTGCATCTTTCTTTCTATCACATTTCTTTCTTTTCTTTTCTATTCTCATTCCCAAATTTCCATGTATCTTCCTCCTCCCTCCCCCTGTCTTGCATTTTTCTATCTCCCTTTCCTTTCCTTTCATTTCCCCTTCCCAAACTTCAATATATCTTCCTTCCTTCCCTGACTTGCATCTTTCTTTCTATCACTCTTTCCTTTCCTTTCCTTTCTTGAATAGACTAGAAAGCTGGGCCAAGGCTAACAAAATGAAATTCAATGCAGAAATTTGTAAGGTACTGCACTTAGGGCGGAAAAATGAAATGCACAGATATAGGATGGGGACATCTGGCTGAATGAAACTACGTGTGAAAGGGATCTAGGAGTCCAAGTAGACCATAAGTTGAACATGAGTCAACAGTGTGATGCGGCAGCTAAAAAGGCCAATGCGATTTTAGGCTGCATCAATAGAAGTATAGTGTCTAGATCAAGGGAAGTAATAGTGCCACTCTATTCTGCTTTGGTCAGGCCCCACCTGGAATACTGTGTCCAGTTCTGGGCACCACAGTTCAAAAAGGATCTGGAGAAACTGAAGTGTGTCCAAAGGAGGGCAACTAAGATGGTGAAGGGTCTGGGAACCATGCCCTATGAAGAACGCTTTAGAGAACTGGGGATGTTTAGCCTGGAGAAGAGAAGGTTAAGAGGTGATATGATCACCCTGTTTAAATACTCGAAGGGATGTCACATTGAGGAGGGAGCAAGCTTGTTTTTTGCTGCTCCAGAGAACAGGACTCGGAACAATGGATTCAAACTATAGGAAAGGAGATTCCTCCTCAACATTAGGAGAAACCTCCGGACAGTAAGGACTGTTCGACAGTGGAACACACTCCCTCGGAGTATAGTGGAGTCTCCTTCCTTGGAGGTCTTTAAGCAGAGGCTGGATGGCCATCTGTTGGGGATGTTTTGATTGGGAGTTCCTGCATGGCAGGGGGTTGGACTGGATGGCCCTCGTGGTCTCTTCCAACTCTATGATTCTATGATTCTTTTCCTATCCTCTTCCGAAACTGCCATCCTTCCTACCTTCCTTCCTTCCTTTCTCTTATCTTTCCCCTCTTTCTTTTTCTTCCTTTCTTGAGCCCAAGAACCTGGCAAGGTGCCTACATTTGGGGGGACAGGACAGGACAGGGATATAGCTACAGACCAGGAAAAAATACAGAGCAGGCACTGTCTCACAAAGGCAAATTCTGCCTTCACCCAAAATGACATTTTTCTTCTGCCTCCAAATTTCTAGCTTTGCAGAGTGAGCCATGGAAATGGTTCACACTTAGAGCTCTTACATTCCCTTGGCCACTTTCCCTGTTTCAAGACTCCTTTGTGGTGTTTCTAAAATGCTCAACTGAAGTCTTAAGTAACTGCAGTGCTAGATGTTGAGGGACTGGAGGAAAATGTCACTTGAGGAAGGGCAGAATTCATATTTGGAGGGACAATACCTTCATTCCCACCACCACCACCCCTGCGCCAGATAAGATTAGTACTGCTGATCTATGTTTCTTTGTTATATTATCTTTATATGTTCAAGAAATCTTTCTGTTTCTTACGTGGGTCGTTTTTCCTTTCCTTCTTTCTTTCTGGAAAATGGAATGGTCCTATGGCGTTTGCCACTTCTCGTGACAATGCTCTTATTTTGCCTGAGATTAAAAAGAGGTACCAACTTCCTTTGTTGCCCCCTTTTCTTTCTTCATCACAATTGAATTCCTACATCACTCACATACAGGATCCACAGGTAGATCTCCACTACAGCATCCCTCTCATTGCCCTGGGACTTACTGGCTGCATCCACACTGGAGAAATAACCCAGTTTGGCACCACTTTAACTTGTCTGGCTCAAGGCTATGGGATTCTAGGAGCTGGAATTTGTTGTGGGGCCCAGAGCAAAGAAGAGCTATTTTTTGGCTATGTGGCCATGTTCTAGAAGAGTTTATTCCTGACATTTTGCCAGCATCTGTGGCTGGCATTTTTAGAGAAGACGCATCTGAAGATGCCAGCCACAGATGCTGGTGAAACGTCAGAAATAAAATCTTCTAGAACATGGCCACATGGCCCAAAAAACTCACAAAAAACTATGGATGTCGCTCATGAAAGCCTTTGGCTTCACTATTCATACTGTCTTATAAAGGTCTTTCCTGGGCACCAGTTCATTCCATGCATCGGAAGAAGTCAGCCAAGTCTTCAAAAGCTTATGCTAAGATGTCTGTCGCTCCATTAGTCTCAAAAGTGCTACAAGGTCCCTTTGCATCCTCAACTGTGTACAGTTACGGATACGTCCTAGTTAGGGTTTGTGGCTGGAATCCTGTTGGGGACTTATCGTAAACTTATACCAGCAAGAATTAGAATTGGGCAGTTTCATAACATCGGTATCCAATAAAGGGCTGCTCTTGTGTTACTGCATCAGAGAGCCAACAAAGTGACTGATGTGCATCATGACAGTTTTTACAGTGTCCTGTTACATTACAGAGACTATGACCAGAGGATGCTAGGCAGCATGTGCAAAGACTCATGGCAAATAGAACAGCTTGCCAATGTTTTTGCAGGCATTGCCTCTCTGTGATGAGAGGTAATGCTCATAGCAATAGCAATAGCAAGTACATTTCTATACTGTATCAGTGCACTTGAGCACTCACTAAGCGGTTTACAATGTGTAAACTAATATCAGTGGGGCAGTCCACCTGCTCTGCAGTTTAATCCAAACTTTCAAAGCACTATCTGCCTTGAATCCCATTTAACTACCTTAAATCCCATTTTGGAGAATCCTATTTAGCTGGCTTGAATCCGACTTTGAGACAAAGGCAGGATATGAATCCAATCAATCAATCAATCAATATCCAAGGTTGTTTTGTGGGAAAGGGGCTATTTTGGATAGCTCCTGCTTTATAATTCGGGATAAACCCTGGAACATATTCATTGCCCCATTGACACGGAAACCACTACCATGACTGTCAAGTGAACTATCCTAACAAAATTATTTTCTGTGGAAGTCCTCAGCAGTCAGATCAAGTGTTGAAAGAACAAAAATCAACTCCTAGACATTGTGCAGAAAGCATTTTTTAAAAGCAGATCCTTAAAATTTTATTTGGTCACCCTGTCGAATGCAGCAAGCAGGTAAAACGGTTGGAGAACCAATTCTGCAGTCCACGTTCCAGCTCAAAGCCATCTCAGAGGGAAACAAGTTCAGCCGTTGGCCATGCTGGTTGGGGAAGAGGGAGGGTGTCATCCAAGACGCATGGAGGACACAAGTCGGGGAAAGCTGAGCTCAAGCATAAAGAGGTACAGAAAAAGGTCTGGGGTTGAGATATGTTGCATGTTGCCCAAATCACAGAAGACTGGAGGACCTTTATCTATCTCAGCTGTGTTGAAACTTTGTCCTTCCTTGGGAAGAGTCGAAGCAATATCCGGGGAACTTCCAGTTGTCTCCAATGGAGGTCCATGTCCACCTGAGTTCAACAATGGGGCTGGCAGGACATTGCAAACTCTTATCAGGGACCATCCATGGTGATGGAGATCTCCCAACATTTCCACCCATGAAGACATAACCACTTCTTTCCCCTAGCAACAACTAGCTATATCTATCTCACTAAGAAAGGGCTGGGTTGACCAAAGAGCTCTCTCTATATGTTGGCATGCTAATCTTTACAATTGATCATTCATTCTTACCAGCAGAATGAATCATTCAAGCAGTCTTCTCCCCACTGTGAAAGACTGCAAATTTTAAGTACTATTCTCAACTTATTCTCCCCCAGAATGGTCTTCTATGCGTGAAAAAAGAGATTTTTCTGAACAGAAAGCTTATTTTGGCACAGAAACTATTTTCTACACAGGTGGGCTGCAATCCAGTGTCATCTCAGCGTGGTGTAAATATCCACACACAGCAATATGCTGCACCAACATTACACAACCCTGGGCCATGCAGAACAGCAACATTGCAGAACGTAAGTCAATGACTGGGTGCTGTTGGGCAATTAACAATATGAAATGCTCAAGGAGCAGCGCACAGCCACAATGCATGGTGTGCAAGGGCAATGTTCAATAGAGCGGGCTCTCCACATTCGCTGGGATTAAAGGCACAGGGCCCCTGTGGAAGTGGGGAAACTGCAAATAAAAATCTCTCTCTAGGAGTCTCCAGGTCCTCCAGTGCAACTATATAGTTAACATCCAGTGGAAGGTGACCATAAAGTTGCACTTGAGGGCCTACAAATACCCAGAGAAGTGTTTTCTCTAGGAACCGCTAGGTCATCCAGAATGACTCTATGGTGAACTTTCTACAGAATCGCTCTGGAGGACCAAGAGATTCCTAGAGAGAACATATTGATCAAATCCTGGATAATCAGATCCGCAAAAGTCAAAGCTGCAAACGTGGAGGGCCGACATTTGCTATATATACAACTCCACTTCCCCTGCTGTCAGCAGAAGACATCAATTGAGCTATGGGGAATAAATTGCCCACATTCATAGTGCAACTTATGTGTACGTATAAAGGTTTCACACCAGCGCTTACTGTGGGGTAAGTGCTGGTAAAACGTCAGTAAAACATCAGGAAGCGCACGTGGTATGAAAGCCTGACGTGCTTCTGAAATATCAAGGAATCATCCCCTTATCTCTAGCATCCTTCACGGAGCATCCATTTTCTATGAACACAAATTTTCAGTTCATAGGAAATTCTGCTCTGCAAACGATTCAGGGACGCTAAAAGCAAGAGGAAGATTCCCTGACATTTCAGAATCATATCAGGCTTTCGCGCATGTGTGCTTCCCTGGCGTTTTACATCACGGTAAGCGCTGGCGTGAAAATCTTTTTTGTCACTAATGGAGCGCCAGCCGGAACACGTTTCCTGTGTAACACCCTCCTTTTTCTATGCAAAAACAAGTTTTCTGAACAGAGAAATCCTTTGGTTTGTATACACAAAACCCTACATGTTTGGATACAAGTATATCTCGCACAGATGAAATCACGAGAGCAAAGGGCCTTGTCCCATCCAGATTTTGTTGTTGTTGCAGTTTCCTGATGGCCAGGAACCCTCCCTTTTGTTCCTCCAAGGAGTTGAATCTTTGTAAATATTCTCTCCATCCCTAATATTTGTATTTTTAAAAACGTAAGTGTGGCACATTCTCTCACACTCTAGAGCAACCAAGGAACAGAACTTGAGGTAGAGCTATAAGGATGAAGGGCTGAGACTAAGCCTATAGAGGGAGGCATGCACTCAGGGCCTTTTCACACTGCACAGTTATGGCATTATGATCCCACTTTAACTCCTAAGGCAACATTCCCATGGAATCCTGGGATCTGACGTCTAGGGCTTTCTCAAACTGTTAAGGGTTGGGCATTAAATGCTGAGCAAGGTTTGTATAGAGTGTTCTATACTTTTTTATTTTAAATCTATTTTAAATTTAAATGTGTAATAGTTTTAACTTTAAAAAATTGTTTAATTGTTTTTGGCATCTTTGTACCTACATTTTAATGCTTTCTATTTTTTTTTAAGCTTGCACTGTTTTAAATTGTGTTAGCTGCCTCAAGTCCCTGTACTGGGAGAACGGTGGGATATAAATAAAGAAGAATGGGAAGGAGAAGGAGTAGGAGTAGGAATGAGAGTAGTAGTATTGGAAAGGCAGCTATGGACCTTATCAGACGTTGGAAATTGGAAGTATAATCTAATGGCAATCTGAACGCAATCATGGGGTTTCACGTTATTGCGTATTAAAGTATCTCAAGCAATTTTGGGCAAAAGGGAAGTCATTCCGAACGCAATCATGGGTTTTACATTATTTCGTATTAAAGCATCTCATGCAATTTTGGATAATGGGGGGGGGTCATTTTCGGGTAATGGGAAGTCATTCTGAATGCATTCTGAATGCAATTCGAATTCACGTAAATTCGCTAAACTAGCGAATTCACGTGAATTCGAATTGGCTCCAATTGGCTTCATTAAATAAAGAGAAATTCCTCCCGTCTGATAAGGTCCTATGAAACAATTAGACAAGATCTTGAAGTGCAACGATATTATACTGAATGGAAAAGTTAGGATTGGCAATGCCATGGTATTTCCCGTCCCTGTGAAGGGATGGTGAAGAAAGCTGATAGGAAGAAAGTCAACACATTTGAGATGTACCATTGGAGATATTATAGAATGCTAAAACGAATGAAAATATAAGGAAATATAAATATGAAAAATATAAAAATGAAAATGTAAGGAAAGAATTACAACTGAGAGCTGTGCTAAACAGATTTCAACAGTTGAGATTATGAAAAGTTAGAAGAAGCAGACGTTGTGAATATAGAGCTAAACAAATGTTCTATGAAACCAGACTTAACAGAAACTTAGAAGTGGATTAAGTAGAAACAGAAGTGGAAGCTTTTTGTTTTGTTTTGTTTCTCACACACAGTTAACTTTCAGATATGTATATTTCATTTTATCTGTTGTGGAAAATGTAAAGGTGCTGGTGTAGATTAGTTTTATTAATTAATTTTTTAAAAAATGCTAAAAAGAAGAACAAATGGGTCCTAGAATAAATCAAGCCTGAAATCTCTCTAGAAGCCAAAATGAGCAAACGGAGGCTGTTGTACTTTGGTCATATCATGATAAGACATGACTCGCAAGAAAAGAAGATAATGCTCAGTAAGGTGGAAGGCAGGAGGAAAAGAGGAAGACTCTATAAAAGATGGATAGATCCACAGCCCTGAGTCTGCAAAACCTGAACAAGGCCTTCAAGGACAAGGTGTCTCTGAGATCTCTCATTCATAGAGTCACCCATAAGTCAAGGCTGACTTGAAGGCAGTTAACACACAGACACATGTTTAGGATTCTCAACCAAAGACCTCACCAAACTGCATATCCCAGGATTCCATACACTGTTGTCATGGGAATTAGAGTGGAATCATAGTGCTATAATTGTAATGTGGGAAAAGACCCAAGGGTCAACAGATGATGAGGGGATCTAGCTGCTATTGCAAGAGAATCCTCACATTGGCCGAAATCCAGCCAGAGCAAACCCCATAAATCAATGGAACGTAGATAAGTGTTGACTTAGCAGCACAGTCCTTGTGATCCAATGGATCTGTTCTAATTGGGAGTAGGAACTCAACTTCAGCCAATGCTTCTCATCCATATTCCAGAGATAGTGCAATTTACAAAGCCTCGTTTCACACACACACTGACCCGCATACACTCTCTTACAAACACACACATACATAGGGCCAAATCAGGGGCAGCCAAAATGTGGACTGTTGGCTGTCTTTGCAGCCCCCAGGGCCCTCTAAGAGTAAAAAAAAATGTTTGCTACAGAATGCCCCTAAATGTATTCTTTGTGGAGGGCATTTCTACTATTTTTGGAACCGCCCGGCCTCATCAGAACCAAAAAATTATTCTTGCAATTTACAATGTTACCTTGAATATAGCAAAAGTCGACTGGATTGTTGGTGCCTTTCCACCACAATTTGCATGCCTCCTGGACCAATTTAACCCTCGGAATAGCTTTTTTTTTTAATGGTAAAAATGCCCCCATACACTCTCTGGGCATTTTGAAGCAATTTTTTGGAGCAGGTGTGGCTCTCCCAAATGCTCCTTGGGGGCTAATGCGGCCCCTAGCCTTGCAAAGTTGCCCACACCAGCCTCAATCATACTGTTAGCCCCAACACTGAATCAATTCAATTTACTTATCCATTGATTTGTCGTTCATCAATTGGTTCAATGAGTCTTCTCTAACTAACAGTAATCCGACCAATGTCATAACACTGAGAATTTTACTATATAGACACCAGCTCAGGAGTGGGATTTGTGCCATGGTCCTGGACTGTAACTCCCAGCATTCCACATCATTGACTAATCTGGCTAGGATTGATGAGAATTGTACTAAAACATCTGGAAAAAACCCACCTGATGTCAATCCATGGCTCACCTTGATATATCCACCACCACTAAGTTACTAAAATGCTCCCAACAAGCAAGAGACCTTTGCAAGGCTGCATATTGTCTCACCCTGCCCCATTCAGCCACTGTTACACTCATCACCTCTCTAAATAATGGCAGATGAGCTTAATCCAGAAGGGACTTCCAGTTCCCCGTCTGTAGTAAGGTTCCTCATTTGTAAAAAAATCAAGTGCTGTTAAAGAAGGAAGAACCTAGCTCATTAAATCCACCAGGAGAAGATTCTTCAAGTCTGAGAATCTCTTCAATCTGGTCTGGATGATGAAACCGACCACTGGGGCTCTTAAAGAGGTAAGCAAGAGTTTCATATCGTGGCTTTATGCTTGTGAAGGCCAGTGTTGATCTCTTTGAAGAAGTCTTCCTCTGCCTCCAATGCACCATCTCTAGATCATGCCTGCCAGGAAAGGGGGGAGGAAAAGGCCAATTGTCCCCAGCAAGCAGACGATGACAAACATCCAGAGGAAGATGCGGTCGATCACCATGGCTACATATTTCCAATCTTCCTTCACCTGCAAAACACAGAAGAAACCATGAATTGGATAAGTGATACCAACTTTACTTGGGGCCTCCAGGAAAACCTGGAAACCTCTCCAATAGCTTAGCCCTAACTTTATTTAATTGACTGAATTACTAACTGACTGATTGATTCCACACACTCTTTGGCAAAACTATCAGGAGCTTCCATGTCAGTGGAGTGATAAACCTGCTTCATGGCTGGAATTTAGCATGTGACATCCATCTTCATAAGTGGACTTAAACATGCAGGAAATAGAACTGAGCAGTATTACAACATTCGTCTTCACCAAGGGGCTGCTGTGATGTTTCAACGTATGGTCATCTATTGTGCAATGAAAGCCAATGAAGTGACTGATGTGCCACAGCCCCAACATTCAATGGTCACCAAGGCACAGCCAGACGTTGGCTGTGAAATGCTGGTGCACAAGAGGAATGCCCAGTGTTACCCAAAATGCAAGGGTCCATTAAAATACGGGAATCTTATTAGCTCAAATGACAGCAGCCAAAGACGGCTAAGTCAACTGAAGTGGGGAATCAAAGCTATGTATAACAGTTTTGAGAAAAGAGGACTCCCAAGTGCAGGTTCAAGGAAATCTAATTTGTATTCACAGGAAATCAATGATCATGCAAAGCATAAACTCAGGCACACACTCAAGAACTATCAATGGAAGATGGCTCAGCAGCTGCCTTGGAACAATGGAGTGGCCAGCTTATGCTGAGGAGTCAGGCGACAGATGGACAGAGTGAATCTCAAACGAGAACAAATTGGGGTTCTTTGACAGGCACTTTTTTAGGACGAAACATATTTCAAATGTCCTTGGGCAAAAAGAGTATTGCTCCCAGCAGGGGCAATTTCTGTTCTGTACTTGGATTTCTGTTCACATGTAAATACCAGGTCTATTGCTCACCATCACCCCATCAATGTAGGGCTTATGCAGATTTTGATCTCTATTAATCTACAGTGGTCCCCCGCCTTACGAATCCCCTGGGTTGCGAAAACCCCGGGATCCGAAAGGTGGCGGACCGGCTTCTTATCCCTCGGGATACGAAATATCCCCCAGGATACGAAGGAAAAAAAGCCGCGCGGCCCTTTTAAATGGCCACGCAGTCCGTCCGTGAAAGCGGTCCCCCGGGTAACGAATGCTTCCGGGATATGAAGGTAATCCCGGAACGGATTACCTTCGTAACCCGGGGGACCACTGTATTCTGGTCACATGCTGTTGAGTTCCCCCATGCTATGTTTACTTGATTTCTTCATATGGCAAGGCAATTTCATACACTGGGGTGTCCTCATGACTGCATTTCAAACATCTCATTGATATCACTTTGATATCAACACAGAGGAGTATAGGGGCTAGACCTAGAAGTAATACCAGTGTACATCAGAAGGGTCTAATGTAGGTCAAAAGTGCCCAATGTACATCATAAGTGACAGTTCATCCATCCATTCATTTCTATGCCATCTTTCTCTCAGAAAGGGATGCAAGGCAGATCACAAATAAGCATAAGAAGTGTCCAGTGCACCTCAGGGGTATCTGCTTGCATCAAAACTGTTCAGTGTGCATCAGACATTCCTGATGCTCATCAGGAAGATCCAGCGCACATCAGAAACACCTGATGAACCTCAGTATGCAAAGAGATCTTGGAGCACCTTTGAGACTAACTGAAAAAATAAAATTTGAAAGAATGAGTCTACTTCTTCAGATGCATGGAGAAGACAGTTCAGAAAGAGACCTATATAAGCATGCTGTATGTGAGAATAGCCACAGAAATGGAAAACCTGTGGGTATGGTAGTGTGATGTTGGCTGGGAATGAGAAAGGAGTTGTGATGAGGTTGTGGTATTAACTAGCATTATTATGTGTGTAGCGTGCTACAAGACTTCAGGAGGGGGCAGACTAGGTTAGTAAGAATCCTTGCTTATTTTCCCTTCCTATCCTCCTGATATTGCACAAGGGGAGGGAGAGCATTTGCCCAGACTTGCTGCTGAAAACTCCCTCCACCATAAGACTTTTCTGAAAACCGCATAGTTCTTGAATGTGTTTAACAGCAGGGAGAAAATTGATTAAATTATTTGTTTATCATTGCAGGAATGAATCTTTAAGCACAGGACATAATCAGTTACTTAACTCTTGAGTTCTCAAACTCAGTGACTCACCGAAAAATCTGCATCCTCTGCCCGCAGGTGGTTTGCAATATAGTGCACCCCTTCCAAAGCCTTCAGGATCCCTGGAGACAGCTGGAGTCCGGGCTCAGAAGATGCCAGGTTCTCTGTTTTGGTGGCTGGTCGCTGAATCAGTTCCACGAAGCCCCTTCCCAGGTGCCGGGCACAAGTGTAGCGGTACTGGAGACAGTGGCTGTGGCAGATGCCTTGGAGGGGCAAACGGCCACTGTGCCTCCTCTCCTCACCGCCTTCCTCTTCTTCCTCCCACTTATCATCAACGTCCGTCTCCAGCCAACATCGCGATGTGCTCAGATTTGCTGGAGGCACGTCGTACTGCCCGATCACCTCCTCGCTGGCTACCTTCAGCCCTGGGGCTACCAGCGGAGGACGTTTCATGAAGAGCCAACGGGGAATGAAATCCAGGAAGATGGTACGGACCCACCTCGGCATCTTGTGGGTGCTGGGTGAGCGATGGTGGACGTTGAGGACAAAGACGGTGATGACGATGGAGAGGGTGACAAAGATCATGGTGAAGAGTAAATACTCACCGATGAGCGGAATGACCAAGGAGGTGGAGGGGATGATCTCAGTGATAAGGAGAAGGAAAACAGTGAGGGATAGGAGGACCGAAATGCACAGGGTGATCTTCTCACCACAGTCAGAGGGCAAGTAGAAGACCAGAACAGTCAAGCAGGAAATGAGGAGGCAAGGAATGATGAGGTTGATGGTGTAGAACAACGGCAGTCGGCGGATGATGAAGCTGTATGTGATGTCAGGGTAGATCTCGGTACAACAGTCGTACTTCTTGGTGTTGTAGGTGCCCACGGCATTGATGATGGCCCACTCGCCACTCTCCCAGTAGTCCTTGAGGTCCACGTGGTGCTCCATGCTCTCCAGATCAATCTTGGCCTTGTCGTATGTCCACGAGCCAAATTTCATCTTGCAGTTCTGTTGGTCAAAGGGGAAGAAGGTGACATCAATGCTGCAGGAGCTCTTGTAGATGGCCGGGGGTACCCATTTCACACTGCCGTTGGAAAAGAGGTGCGCCTTGGTCATGTGCGTCACGGCAAACTCCCCATCGGCACTAAGGGAAAGAGTAGAGACTAGAGTTCAGCAGAGAGGAATATCTCACTCACAAGAGATGCAATTCTTCATAAATGTCACTCTGGTACATAAATTTCACAAGAACAAATCATTTCTACAATTTCTTTCCTTTCTGGGGGAAACAAATGAAAATTCTGAGAACTATTCACAGTTTGTGGCTTGGTTCTGAACAAAAAGAATTACACTTAACAGTTGCATGGAAAACGTCAGCTGCTGAATGGTGAGTCTACAGATAAGTAAACCCCATTGGTTTAATGGATTTACTTTCATCAGGAGCAATGGTAGTGTTTAGGCCCGTCTTTTCTTGAGCAGGTCTGTTATAGTCTGCACAGAAAATAACATTCTCAGCACACACTCTCACACATAGAGAAACCCATGGACATTTTTCGTATAGAATACCAGTAAGTCTCAAAGCATGAAGATTCTTGCCTATCAAGGATTTTCCTAAGTGGGGTTTCCGAATACTCAGGGAGCTTGGGTTTCTTATTATTATCTGAATAATTTTGAATATTTTCCCCTATTTCTACAAATAGCAACAACCACAATCAAGGATTCTTTGACTTGTCAACGGCTGGAATCCTTTGAGGGCTTTAGTTTAACTTGGGGTGATCAAAGGAAGGAACATCAACAATCTAATAAGATACGCAAATGAAACCATATTGACACAGGAGAGGCCCTTTTCTCACTCTCACCACATTCGTAGAAACGGATAATGGAGATGTGGGACAGGATCTTCTTTTGATTTCTGATAATCCCTTTCCAAGGAAGATGACGTGTCCCCCACCTTGCTGTTCTTCCCTTATCCCTCTTTTTTTTTTAATTCAGGAGACATCCACACTGCAGAAATACTCCAGTTTGACACCACTTTACCTGCTATGGGTCAATGCTATGAAATTCTGGGAACTGCAGTTTGTTGTGGCACCAGATTCTGGTACCACAACAAACTACAGTTCCCAGAATTCCATAGCATTGACCCATGGCAGGTAAAGCCTCAGACAAGCTTTTCAGAAGTGAATACTTTGAGATAAAGAGCTGTGGATGGGGTACTGTTCTGTTATTAACTGCCCTATTTCATTGCATTCTTTTATTATTTGTACATTTCATCTTTAGTCAAAGAAAAAGGCAGAAGCTGCAATGTTTTGCTTATGTTCTGTTTTTCAGTCCTGGTTGTTCATCACTTTATTATTGGTTAGCATATGGTTTTAAATGTTTTAAAGGTATTGACAATTTAATTCCACTTCCATGTTGACTTTTGTATGTTTTACCTGTATTGTACTGCCTTGAAAACCAGTTCATGGGGGGAAGCAGGATACAAATATTGTTGATAACAACAACAACAACAACAACAACAACAACAGAAAGCAACAGTTCTATACTTGGCACCGCAATTCAAGAGGGGCATTGACATGCTGGAGCATGGCCAGAGGAAGGCAACCAAAATGATGAAAGGTCTGGAAATCATAAAGCCCTAAGAGGAGCAACTTGGGAGCTGGGTATGTTTAGCCTTGAGAAGAGAAAATTAAGAGGTATTATGACAACCCTGTTTAAGCATTTGAAGTATTTGAAGGGGTGTCACACTGTGGAGGGAGCAAGCTTGTTTTCTGCTGCTCCAGAGGCTAGAACCTGGAGCAATAGATTCAAGGAACAGCAAAAGATAAAAACATGAGGAAGAACTTCCTGACAGCAAGAGCTGCGGAACAGTGAAAGAGGCTGCTGCCTCGGAGGGTGGTGGAGTCTTCTTCTTTGTAGGCTGTTTTTAAGCAGAGACTGGAGGGCTTGGATTGTGTCTTCCTGCATGGCAGAAGAGGGTTGGCATGGATCGTGGCGTTGGAGCCTTTTCCAACTCTAGGGAGTTTATCACATGGGACAACTCCCGTACAGGAACTAGATTTAAAATGATAACAACCCACTTTTGTGGGTTGTTTTTCACATGATGTTTGGGGTTAACCCGAACAGAAAGTAGGGGGGGAAAAACTCCTCAAATGCAGGTTGATTTGCAGATGACATTTGCATGAAAGAGAAATAATGCAAAAATAACCTGAACAGAAAGCCAACAAAACCCACTCCTTTTTATTTTCAGGAAGTTCCGAAAGTAAAAAGGAGTGGTTTTTGTTGGCTTTCCATTCCAGTTATTTTTGCGTTATTTTTCTTTCCACCAATGTGTCTGAAAAACAACCCGCATTTGCAGGTGTTTAGCAGATTTTAAAATCCTGTTTCTGCATGGGATTTGCCTCTGTGGGCCTCCATGTGATAAACTCCAAAGATTATATGCTAGGATTCTAAAACAAAGTCAGAAGGTGATGGAACAGTGTTTGAATAACTTCTAAATACCGCTTGGTGGCAGCATAACACCAGCAAATAGAAGGAACCTAAGAAAGGAGGAAAGAAGGAGTAGAAAAAGGACTGACAGCATCTTTAAGACAAATTGGTTTTTATTTTTGCAGGAGCATTTGTGGATATTTCTTTTTTGTAGATGTTTTTGGTGGATATTTTGTGGATATTGCCAATTCTGAAGATCGGAAGATCAGAAGTTTGGCAGTTTGAGGTCCGAGCGCTGCGTGAGGGGGTGAGCTCCTGTCACTAGTCCCAGCCTCTGCCAACCCAGCAGTTCAAAAGCAAGCAAATGCAAGTAGATAGATAGGTACCACTTCAATGGGAAGCTAACAGGGTTCGGTGCAGTCATGCTGGCCACATAAACATAACCTGTACCCTATGTCATTCCTCATAAAGCTTGGTCTCCAGACCTCACATTATCTCCCTTGTCCTCCGCTGCACACATTTCATCTTCTCAATATTCTTCTTGAACTGTGCTGCCCAAAACATGACACAGGACTCTCCAGGTGAGGCCTAACCAAAGCAGAATAGAGTGGCATACTATTTCCCTCGATCTGGACACTATGCTCCTGTTGATGCATTCTAGAATTCCATTGGCTTACTGGATTCAGGACAGAAATTTGTGTCATCCCACTGGTCACTTCTCTCCAGGATGAAGAGAAGCCATTGCTGAGCACCCTTTGGGTTTGGCTGGTCAACCAATTACAAATCCACCTAATAACAGCACTGTCTAGCCTGTATTTTACTAGCTCTATTGCAAGGATATCATGGGGGACCTTGCTGAAGGCCTTACTGAAATCAAGATATGCTACATCCACTGCATTCCTTTCATCTACCAAGCTTGCAAATTTGATAACCATAGCTTCCATTCCATCATTTAAGTAATTTACAAACATGTTTAGCAACACTGGGCCCAGACCATTCTATTTCTCTCACCAAGAAACCCAGATACCAATTTCAATTTGGAAAGATTTAAACTGTTTTCTCCATTTGCCACCCTGTCATATCATGATGAAAAGGATGAATGAAGGGAGAAAGCAAGAGAGAAAAAGAACATTGCTCCCATTGCATTTCACTCCAGCCCTCACTCCCAGCCAGCATGAGGAGTCCTTGGCTGCATCTGCACTGCAGAATTAATGCAGTTTGACACTGCTTTAACTGCCAAGGCTCTATGCTATGGAATGCTGGGATATGTAGTTTTGTGATATATTTGACCTTCTCTGCCAGAGAGCTCTGGGGCCGCAACTACAAATCCCAGAATTTCATCGCATGGAGCCACAGCAGCTAAAGAGGTGTCATACTACTTTAATTCTGAACTGTAGATGCAGCCTAGGTTTCTGATTTTTCACCATCCCGGTTTTGCACGTTTTCCGCTTACTTGTTATACAGCACAATGTCTGGGATCCAAATCATCTCCGAAGGCACCCGGATGGACGTGACGTTGTCGAAATCTAGGGGGTTCCATTGCAATTTGTAGTCATTCCACTCCTGGTGGCAAAGAAAGAATCCTTTAGTTTATACCTCTCTTAAACTTCATATTCTTTTCAGAGCTTGGAAGGCATGTAATTTTACTCCTCTAGGTAGGAATGAACCGCTTTACCATTTTTCTCACCCCTGTGAGAAAATTCTTGAAAACTGCAGAATTTTTGAGGACAAATCACAGTATCAGACTTATTTTGTGGAGGCAAAACAAGTGTAGATTTTGTGTGCAAAAAACAGATAACAACAACATAAAGGTGTCACGTAGTTACATTTTAAAAGTAGCATCACGCTCACTAATTACTTTCCACGGTGACTTTTCAAGGGCCCTTTAAATGATATTTTGACAGTAAATGGTTAAAGTTTTATTCCGTTCCCTTATCAATCCTGAGTTTTTGTCAATTCAAGAAAAAGTAGCAGAAAGGTACAGGTACAAGCAACAAGAAACACAAGAATGTAATAATCTGTGGCTATGGTTATCAGTAATTTTAGTAGGATTGTTTAGTTGGATCTGTATTGGTGAATAATTATTTTTCCCCCTCTTTTTTATTTTAATTTTCATTACAGTCAGGATTCATTACAGCGAATCACCTCCATGCTGTAGCCTGAATTTTTAAGGAACTATTCCAGTTGTTTAACATGACTCTTAAGACTAGATGGATCCTTTAAATGTCAATGTAAAACCTGGAGCAGATCCACTGCCCCACTGATTCAAAGGCCACCTCCTGAAAGCTGTTTTTCCCACACCTGAACTGTGCTAGCCTTTGGTGGTCTTCTAGTCCTACTTACCGTATATATTCGACTATAAGCCAACTTCACGTCGATGGCAGGTTTTGGGGCCAAAATTATGGATTTTGATATGACCCTTGGATAAGTTGAGGGTAAAACTTGGGGGCATGTAATGAAAGATGTAAAGGATGAAGCAAAGAAAACAATGGCAAAGAATGTACAAAATTCCAGCAGGCATAACTATTTATACTCATACTAAAGACTGGATGGATGAGAGAGTAGAAGGGGGTCAGTGCTCCCAGGGCAAATTAAACTCTTGCCTTTCACCAGTATATGAGTTAAAGTACAGTACTTCCATTGACCCATGAATAAGTTGACTCAGGTATTTTGGGTCAATTTTTAACCTAAATTTCTAGACCTATACATGAGTATATACAGTACCTGTTTCAACCAAACATTTGTAGTCATCATTTGGTTCTTCTCATCCTGGGGTGGTGGACAATGTGTGAGAGAAAAGCAGAAGAAGAGTTTTAACTGAAATAAAATGAATAGTCTTCAAAGGAAAGTTCAACGTACCCATAAGTTTTAGTGACATGGTGTCACGAAGCCCATTCAGAGTGAAGTATATAATCAGAGTGAATTCCATTCAGGGCAAAGCCCATTCAGAGCTATGTAATTCCAACTGGTCGGCCAATTACTGGCAGCTGGTGAAGATCATAGCAAGTGGGGTAAGCCCATTTGGAGTGAAACCCGTTCTGGGAAAAGCCCATTCAGTGTGAAACCCATTCAGGGAAAAGCTCATTGAGTGAAGTCCCTTTAGGAAAAACCCATTGAGAACGAACTCCTTTCAGAGCAAACTTTATTCAAAGCAAAGCCCATTCAGGTCTAAGCCCATTTGAAGCAAAACCTATTCAGACCTAACCCTATTTGAAGCAAAGCCCATTCAGAGTGAAGCCCATTTGGAGCAAAGCCCTTCCAGAGCAAAGCCGATACAGACCTAAGCCCATTTGGAGCGAAGCCCATTCAAAGCAAAGTCCTTTCAGAGTGAAGTCTTTTCAGAGTGAAGCCCATTCAGAGAAAAACCCTTTCAGAGCAAAGTCCATTCAGAACAAAGCCAATTCAGAACAAAGTTGCCCTTTTTGGATTACATTCCCATCCAGCAAAACCATTGGCTCTGCTGAATCGGGGATTCTGGGAGCCAGAAGTAATTCTTTTAAGCTATGGTTCCGAGTGAGAGTTTTCCTACTGTCACTCTGAATGAGCCCTTCCCCATCTTTTCACAAAGTCCATATTATGGGTGTGTGTGGATTTTTCCTCCTGCGATTGCTAAATATTCTCACCAATGTGCTAGAAAAGCTATGAAATGCTGTTGCGTATACGTACCACATCGATCAGCTGAGCGATAGACAGCCCAAACCGTACGATAACAACATCGGAGGTATTGGGTACAGGCCTGGACCATTTGTTGTAGGCATTGAAAAGGTATCTGAACAACCGCTCTTCCGCCTGAGTTTGTGTTCGGCTTTGGACAGATGCTGAAACAAGGAGAAAGGAAAGGCACTCTAATTGCAACTCCCATAAAGTACTATAAACCATTTTATGTCAGTTGTCAAATAAATGAATACATGCTCCCAGATGCTTATTGCATCTCAGTGATTAAATGTGGTCAAGAAGTGAAACCATCTACTGAAGCTAAAGGTGAGATGCAGCCAGATAGCTAAAATTAAAGCCGAAGTCCTATTGTTACACCTGGCTAGACTCTAGCAAGTAGCGGTCCAGTCTCTTTTGAAGATGTCCAGAGAAGGAAACCCCATAACATCTTGAGGCAACCGGTCCATTGTTGAGCAGGATACCAATGGAGGCATACACATGTGCAAATTCTTCATAAAGAGCCATAGAGTTGTAAGGAGTCCCCAGAGGCCATCATGGCCTCATTCCCACTTCGTTGGTGAACTGATTCCTGGATTCGGTCCAGAAACTGGTTCAGCAGTGAGCGTGATTCCTACTACCTTTGCACTGGAACAAGACCAATGTCGGAGAGGCCACAGGAAGGTGCGGCTGGCTGGGCAGAGAGGCCCGGACGCATGGCAGAGAGGCCCAGCTGCGCGGCAGAGAAGGCTTAGGCCAGGCAGTGGAGAATGAGTACAGAGGAGGCAGGCCAGGCCAGGAGGAAATTGGAGGTAGGCCAGGAAGAAAGCCATGGATGGAGAAGGCAAGACTGAGCAGAGAGGCTGGGGAAACTGGGGGGGGGGGGGGGGGCAGATTCGAATCCGCCCGGTTCCCACTTGGGCTGAATCAATTTATTCTAAAATAAATTTATTTAGCCCAAAAGGGGTGGGGAAAACAGCTTCTTCTGGACGCAGGTTAAATGGGTGAAAAGCATGCCCCCCCCCCCTTTCCAAATCACTTCAGCAATTCGGATTAAGTGGGAACCATGCTTGTTTCAACCGGATTGTATCAAATCACGATCCGATTTAAACCAGAGTGAGAATGAGGCCCAAACCTAACCCCCTCCTCAGTTCATGATCTCCGGCTAAAGCATCCCCAGCAAGTAGCTGCCCAGCCTCTTTTTGAAGACCTCCAGAGAAAGAGACCCCACTGCTTCTCCAGGCAATTGGTTCCATTGCTGAACCACTCTTGCTGTTGAGAAGTTCCTTCTAATGTTCCATCAAAATCTACCCAACGGTAACTTAAAACCATTAGACTTGGTCCTACCCTCTGGATGTCAAAGAGCGGGCTTGCTACCTCCTCTCTGGGACAGCCTTGGAAATATTTAAAGAATGCAACCATGTCACCCCTTGGTCTTCTCTTCACCAAGCTGAACATGCCCAGCTCCTTCAGCTTTTCCTCATGTGTTCCCCCCTCCATCCTTCTTATTCTTTCTTGTTGCCTTTCTCTGAACTTGTTCCATCTTGTCTATATCCTTTCTAAAGTAAGGTAACTGAACACAGAACTGCAGATGAGGCAAGTCACACTCTCTCAGCCCCAGGGAAAGGCAATGGCAAATCTCCGAACTAACAAGGAATAGAATCATAGAAATTTAGAGTTGGAAGAGACCACAAGGGCCATCCAGTCCAACCCCCTGCCATGCAGGAACTCCCAATCAAAGCATACCCGACAGATGGCCATCCAGCCTCTGCTTAAAAACCTCCAAGGAAGGAGACTCCACCACCCTCCGAGGGAGTGTGTTCCACTGTCGAACAGCCCTTACTGTCAGGACGTTCCTCCTAATGTTGATCTGGAATCTCTTTTCCTGTAGCTTGCATCCATTGCTCTGGGTCCTGTTCTCTGGAGCAGCAGAAAACAAGCTTGCTCCCTCCTCAATGTGACAAAGGAAATCCTGTGATAACAGTTGCCATGAGTTGGAAACAACTTGAAGGCATGCAACAACTGGAACCAAACTCCAGTAGAAACCAAGGGCCCACTGTATAGTTTGATTAACATATCAATATATTGATATATCGGCTGAGATCCTAAATCAAGGTGGTGGAATAAGGCTTTACGCTCCTGTACAGGGCTGCCTCACTAGAGAATTGCAACTATGCACAACTGATGGGCATCCAAATGCACATGTGCCTTTGCATGTGTAAACCAAAAATGTGCCAGATGCACAATGTGCATATGGACCCATGTGCAACAATGTGCAATGAGCATGTGCATCCAAGTATAATGCACAATCATGCCAAAAGTGTAAATTGTCACTAATTTTCTTCTCAAAGAAGGCAAATCCCAGCGAAAACCAAGACCCCACTGCAGTCATTTCAGTGGCTCAGGTGGCCAACCCCAGTGGACTGGGGGAGTATGGGAGTGGTAGTCTACAAAGTCAATTTTTCTATCTGGAAACTTTCTGCTTCAAGCCTATAGATGGCCAAGGTCTCTGGCTATCCTGGATAAAAAGAAGAGATGCTCAGCACATGGCAGGGCTAATGCACCTGCAGCGAAGGAAGCCAGGAGCCAATTCCGCAGTGGAACGCCACTTGGGAATAAAATCTTGGGCCAAATGGCATCCAGGGAAGCTGCCAGTTGAGGCTAGAAAGAGCCTCTTTAGCTAATTGGTTTTCTGTTCTGCCATGCTCTTCCAGGCCTTCATAAAGTCCTGCTTTGTGTTATGAAAGATGCTCCTTCCTTTTGGAAAAATAGTGCTTCTAAAACAAATGGTGCTCAGGCATACTGTGGTGCTGATGCTGTAAGCCGCCTTGATCCTGTGGGAGAGGCAGCATATAAATAAATATATTATTATTATTATTATTATTATTATTATTATTTTATACAATTAAGGCTTGTTCCAGAGCTATGGA
Source organism: Urosaurus nigricauda (assembly GCA_034509955.1). NCBI lineage: Eukaryota > Metazoa > Chordata > Lepidosauria > Squamata > Phrynosomatidae > Urosaurus > Urosaurus nigricauda. Next base: position 377,144,283 of record JAOEGL010000001.1, on the reverse strand, counting down.
GCTGAGCACCAGATGTGTGAGCAAGGAACTCTGTAGCCAATTCACCACAAGTCACCACTGCACCACAATTCAAGAGGGACAGGGACAATCTGGAGTGTGTTTAGAGGAGGGCAAACAAAATGGTGAAGGGTCTGGAAACCATGCCCTATGAGGAGAGACCTTTTGTGTATCTGTTTATGGCCATTCTGAGAAACAGATGTAAATGGAGCTCAAAGGCACTTATATCAGCTCCAGTCCTTCATGATGCAGCAAACCAAAAATGTCCATAAACATATCAGTGAAATAAACGATAAGCAGATGGAGGGAAGAAAGCATGCAAAGAGAGAAACCCATAATTCATGGAATAAACCCACAACATTGGCATCTTCACCCCTCTACAGCTTTATTACACTACTGTGATGGATTGGCATCAAGAAAAGAACCCAAAAGTGTGGACAGGGTCTTGGCTGGGGCAGCCCCATTTCTCTTCATTAGCATAGTCTTTGTGCTAATGGTGTGTGAACTGGGAGTGGATCCACATTTGGGAGCTGTAAAGGGGGGGTATCACACAACCTCCACTGCTAAAACCATTCATCTGTTGGGAATATTTGTAAAAAATTGGCAATAAATAATTGTAAATATTCTTTCTATGTTGCTGTTGTTGCTGTGAGCCTTCAAGTAATTTCTGATTGGTGACCCTAAGGCAAACCTATCACAAGAAAATTGGTGGAGTCTCCTTCTTTGAAGGTTTTTAAGTGGAGGCTGGATGACCATCTGTCGGAGGTGCTTTGATAGTGTCTTCCTGCATGGAAGAATGGGGTTAGACTAGATGACCCTTGGGGGTCTCTCCCAACTCTAGGATTCTATGACTAAGTGATGAATGGAAATGTAAAGAATGCAATGGCTATGCTTTTAAGAATACTAACTACAGCTTCTGAGTTCCATCTCTTCTCTACTTGTTTTTGCATGTCTAGTTTGCTGTGTTGTTCCTGCACTTTTGCAACATATCAAAGCAGCCTTGTCAATCTTTCTCTCGACACAAAAGCAACAGTCTTTAATACAGGGTGCAAATTTTCTAAGCCTTGGCTCACAAGACCTGTGAGATTTGGGATGGAGTCATAAAAACTGACAGGGAGACATCAGATTCTGCAATGTTTGTTGATAAACAGCTCCTGGCATCCATGGAGAGGATTACAGAGTCACCAAGAACGTGAAGTGAGTCTGGAGAAAAGAGTATTAAAGAAAGCTGACTCCTCAGTGAGGCAGTGATCCCATCAAGTGAGATTCCAGACACTAAAGGCTGGTGACGAGGAACTTACATTTCCTCCAAGCAAGAGGTTACCCCCATCATGTCACAACCCTAGACATCAGTGGCTTTGCGAGTGGATGGATCTGACCCAAAGGGGTAAACACGTATCCGCTTTAATGCCTCCAACATTGCTCTGGCTTTGTCTGGAATCACAACCCAAAGCTCAGTCATAGCGGAAAACGCCATCAAAACACATCAGAGGTAGAGGTGTGTTCAAATGCAGTCACAGAAGGCAGTAGTTACTCTTAAATGACACTGGAGTCCACCAAGGAGCAACACCGCTGTAAAACTTGCAATTACTCCATTCTAGCTTCAACTTAAATGCTATTTTGCAGTTGGGTTTCCTTATATTTTGCAATTGGGTTTCCTTAAATGCTTGTATGCAATTCATGAACTCACCTGGAAGATCAGTACGCAAAAGGATCTTGCAGTACTTTTGAGACCAAGGAGCGAAACAGACCGTCCCTTTGTGCCACCTCCCAGATCGTTTGGGAGTGCGGCGTTTACATGCCGCATGCTCCCAAGCTGCCCGGAAGCCACCCAGCTGTTTACACAGAGGTGGCTTCATGACGCTCTGGCGGCGCAGTGTTTGCATGCTGCACACTGCCAGAGAAACATGAAGCCATCTTCCAACCACAGCACAGTCAGAATAAGCCAGCTTTTTACAACCCAAAAAAGAAGCAGCTATTTGCCACTCCTTCTCTGGGTGGCTTCAAGGCAGAATGGGGCCGTGGCATGTGGTTGCCATGGGCCCAATCTGGCTTCAGAAGGGGCGGGAGCCTCCCCTTCTGATGGTCTATTTCATCCCTAACTGAAAGTCTCACAAAACTGAAACTAAACATGAGCTTTTGTTGACTTGAGACTACGGATCTTAATGCACTGCCCCCGGGGACGTGATTGGGGAGGTGATGAAAGGGAATGGGATGGGAACAGAATGGGTGCTATCACCCATTTCATCACATGCCAGAATGACGCCAGACTAATATGGCTAAGTCTTTGAATTCTATCACCTGGAAGACTGTGGAGAGAAACAGATGGGCCAAAAGCACCAGCTTCAGGCCACATTGTGGGCATGGTATTTACATGGTGCATGTCCCGAACATGGCCAGAAGCCATGCTGAGTCTACACAAACCTAGAAGAGCCAGCACAAAAAGGAGTGGTGAAAAGCCTGGTTTAGGACTACAGTGGAGACCTGTACAAGGACCGTGTGCTATCACCATGATCCTGCAGCTGTTTGAATATTTGAAGGGTGGAGGATGGGACAAGCTTCTTTGCTGCAGTTCCAGAGACTAGGACACAGAGCAATGGATACAAACTAGAGGAAAAGAGATTCCATCTCAACATTTGGAGGAACTTCCTGACCGTAAGAACTGTTCAAAAATGGAATATACTCGCTCAGGGTGTGGTGGAGGCTCCATCTTTGGAAGTTTTTAAACAGAGGCTGGATGGCCATCAGTTGGGAGTTCCTTGATGGTGTCTTCCTGCATGGCAGAAGGGACTGGCTGGCCCAACTCTAGGATTGTAAATGCAACAACAGTTCTCTGTCTAAATTGTCATTCATTGGGTTATGCTTTGCTGAGCTGTTTCAAACTCTTCTCCTTTGCACACTTCTCTCCTTGAAACCACTGTTCCCATTAATTCTCGCCACGAGCTGCTTGATTTTGATGAAAGAATTAAGCCTGTCATTTCAGAACATAGGAGAAAAAGAGCCTTACCTGACAAAATGGCGAAGAAGTAGCACACGAGGATCCTAAAGACCGGGAGCTCTCTCCTAAACCAAATCATCTTCCAAGAGGCGGTTGCTTCTACCTGTCCACGGAAATGCCTGGTTGAAAGTTTAAAAGAACTGCAGAGCTCCCCTTGTTCATGGTCAATGTCTCTGAAGCTTGGGGGCAATGTGAGGAGCACATCTATCCCAAGGGTCACCCTTTGGTGTGGCAGTAATGTGGCCAACTATCTCCATCAGAAGAAAGCAGCTGAGCACTCACAGTCCATCACTCCAGCCCATTCCTGGGAAGCACCAGACCCATTTCACCATCAGAGTAGCAGTCTGTTCTTTGGGACTTTCATCCCTCACAGGCCCCCCTCCAGCTGAGAAGAGATACTCCGATGGGAAGTCAAAGGGATGTGTGACGGTCGCTCGAGGCAGGTCCTGCTGGGAGCTATTCCTCAGGCTAGAAGGTTATGCACCAAAGAAGCATTTCCTAGGGGAAGACAAGAGGAATGAGAGCATGAGAACATAATGAGATGGTCTTTTTATTTTTATTTTACAGAAGGTTATTGCCTTTGTTAGACTGTAATGGAAAAACGGGTTCGGCTAGGACTGCTTACCCAGTCCTCAGCATTGACAGAGTGGAGTAAAGACAAGAGGACCCAGAGTCGGTTAAGGGTTCCAGATTTATTCAGCCGGCATAGAATAAACATGTCCTCACTGGAAAATTCAGATTTCCAAAGACTGAGACCCAGAAAAAAACAAGATCATGGGATTTATAGTTTTTACACAAAGGACTTCCAAAAATGCTTTCTATTGGCCAATCTTAACTCTAAACAAATGAATCTCAAGCAATCAGACAAACGAACACATGAATAATTAAAAACCCACTTATGATTCGTCATGTCACATGTCACCTTACAGAAAGTTACTTTCCTTGTAGCTAACCTTTACACATTATTTCACAGTTGCAACTCTACTTATCTGGTGTTCATGTTTTGACTTCACTCTGGCGCCTCTGCTTAGGGTACCAGGGCAGCTTGTACCTAAACAATTTCTTGTTTTCTCCTGTTTGTTCAGTATTTTCCTAAAGACCTTCACTTAGCCCAAATTGTTAGCCATCTTAAACTTTGGTTCAGCAACCATCTTTGTTCATTCTGCATAATTAAAGTATGAACTAAATATTAAATATAAAATTTCCCAGTTCAGACGAACTAAAGTAAAACATGGTGAGCTGTGAGTGGTATAGTAAAGGTAATCAGGTAAAGATTTGCTGGGAGGGGGTAAAAGTAAAGAATGATGGGAATGACTTTTTGCAAAGGTTGGTGTATAGAACAGTGAGGAATAGAAGGAGTTGCTTACAAAAGATATCCTCCCCATCATAACATCTTTACTAAGGACTGAAACAACATGCAGACATCAAATTAATATCTCCCATTGTTTTTTCCCCTCCTGTTTGGTTTGTAACATCTTGCCTGATGAAGAAGCCCATGGAACTTCGAAAGCTTGCAACAAGTATATTGTGCATTTCGGTTGGCCAATAAAGGTACCACTGATGGATGTTAGTGAGGAATAGGATTTAGAGATATAAGGAGAGTTTGTCTGGGTCAGAGAGGGAGATCAGCTAGAGTCAAGTCAGTAAGATACAATCCTCGTAGGATTAGAAGTGAGGGCTGGGAGTTAGTTTGTTAGGGTCAGTCAAGATTTGTTGTTGTTCAGGTACACATTGTGTCAGGATATTAAGGAAAGCTATTACAAGATCTATTACAGATGATACCTAACACCAGAAAAAAAAATATGTAAAATATATGGGGACTGTAGCAACAAATGTCGGAAGTGTCTAAAAGAAAAGCGTGCACTTTTTCATATGTGGTGGACCTGCACAGAAGTGGAGGGAAAATGGTTATGGATACATAACATAATAAATATAACAAGAAAATTTGGAATTTAAGGCAGAACTTAAACTTGTTAGATGATCGAATAGAGAAAACAAAACAGAAGAATAATATATTACCTGCTATCTGTGGCCAGAATGGTATACACTAAAATGTGGAAACAATACCAACTATAGAAGATTGGTTAATTAAACTACTAGACACGTTAGAGATGGATAAACTCATTAGATGCCTAAACAGGGAAGACTCCAAAAGATATTTGGATGACTGGAATCAAGTAATACTGTATGTTACTTAAGCCAGAAATGGGGAGAAACAGTGGTAATAGGATTTGAATAAGGAAATAAAGAACAGTAAAAATAAAATAAAATAAAATAAAATAATACTTAAAGCTTAAATCTGGTAACAATTATTATTGGAAGGATTTATATAACAGGTTTGTGAATAGATACATTGTACTAATAGAAGTATACAAAATATTTATGTTCAAAATACAGAAAAAAGTATGTACAAAATACAGAAGAACGTATGCAGAAATGTGGAAAGAACAAGTGCGGAAATAATTTAATTTATAAAGTATTGTGAAACCTAGTCGAGCCGCTAGATTATAGAAAAGGGAGCAACAAATGAAACACGGGTTGTATATGTTATATGTTTGGTTTGTTTCTAGGCGGATGGATGTCTTATTTGATTGAATTGGTTGTAAGTGTGTCTTATGTTTTATTAGAAGGAATTGACTGTAAACTTGTATTGGTTTTATGTATTTAACTTTTATGGAAGCATAATAAAAATATACAGTTGTCCTACCCCATTCACAGGCTTCCCATACGCAGACTTGCACTCATGCAGACAAGAAGCCCTGTTTCAAAGAATGGTGCGCACACTGCACCACGCCACACACGGGAGCGCACCCCATACTAAATGGGGCTTGAACATGTGCAGAATGTGCATTGCATAGGGGGTCCAGAACAGATCCCCCACATAAAGCAAGGGTCCACTGAATATTTACAAAAAGATTTGTTCTTGTTATAGAATCATAGTGTTGGAAGAGACCTGGAGAGCCATCCAATCTAGCCCTCTTTTTCTTTTGCCATGCAGGAAGACACAACCCAAGCACCCCAACAAAGGAGACTCCATCAGGCTCCAAGAGAGTGTCTTCCACTGTGGAATAGCTTTCACTGTCAGGAAGTTCCTCCTGATGTTTAAGTGGAATCTCTTTTCCTATAGTTTACATCCATTGCCCTGTGTTCTATTCTCTGGAGCAGCAGGAAACAAGCTTGCTCCATCTACAATGTGAAACCCTTTCAAATACTTGAACAGGGCTATCATGTTATCTCTTTTCCAGACTAAAAATAGCCAGCTCCCTAAGTCTCTTCTCATGAGGCATGGTTTCCAGGCTCTTCACCATTTTAGTCATCCTCCTTTGGATACACTACAGTTTCTCCGCATCCTTTTTGAATTGTGGTGCCCAGAACTGGACACAGGATTATTCCAGATGAGGCCTGACCAAAGCAGAAGAGAGTGGCACTATAACTTCCCTGGATCTAGACGCTATACTTCTATTCATGCAGATGACATTTGCGTGAAAAAGAAATAACGTGAAAATAACCTGAACAGAAAGCTAACAAAACCCACACCTTTTTACTTTTGGGAAATTCTGAAAGTAGAAAGGAATGTTTTTTGTCGGCTTTCCATTCAGGTTATTTTCACATTATTTCTCTTTCCGTCAACATGTCTGAAAAACAACTCGCATTTGCAGGTGTTTAGTGGATTTTAAAATCCTGTTCCTGCATGGAATTTGCCTCCAGGTTCCTCTGTGTGATAAACTCCAAAGATTATATTCCATGATGCTAAAACAGGCCTATCACATAACCTCTTAACCCAGCATACCCATCTCCCTAAGCCACTCTTCATAGGGCTTGATGTTTTCTAGACCCTGCACCATTTTAGTCGCCCTCCTCTGGACACGTTCCAGTTTCTTAACATACTTCTTGAATTGTGGTGCCCAGAACTGGACACAGGATTATTCCATCTGAGGCCTGACCAAAGCAGAATAGAGTGGCATTATTACTTCCCTTGATCCAGACACTATGCCCTTATTGATGCAGCCTAGGATCACATTGCCTTTTTTAACTGCCATATCACACTTTTGACTCATGTTCAGTTTGTGGTCCCCTAAGACTCATAGACACCTTTGACATGTACCGTTACCACCCAAAACTGTTGTTATAATGTACGTAGAGAGATCCTGTAGCACCTTTGAGACTAACTCCCCACCGACCCCATCATGTCACTAGATATTTGAACCTACTTTCCTCTCTAACGTGCTTCCCTTTGAAGCTAAGGAATCTGTTGCAAGAATAAGGATGGAGGGGGAAAAAGACTAACGGGACACAATTTGCATGCAAGCCTGCCACTTTCTACTCTATAAATCCTTTGGTATTGGAAGGCTCCAGTCCATCTCAGACAGCCTGGGTGGGGAAGTCGCTCTTTATTTCATCTTGGCACACACAGAAACTCTTGGCTGGCTTTCTCTAATTTAAGTGATCAGGTTTTGGCTCACAAATGGAAGGCACGAGCCAAGACATCCCGCTTAGCCATGCAAACCCTCATTTTGTTCAATGGGGCTTGGTGATTTCAAGTGGACCGTGGCCCTAATTTGCCAAGCGGTTCGATAAAGAACTCTGAACGAAGCTAAAGAAACCCCCTTGATATTCTGGTTATTCGAGCTATGTGTGTTATTATCAGATATAGTAAAACCCAAGCCATTCTCCAAGTACTAGTCCATGGGTGACCAAAATAGGGGTTATTTCCATCTTAACAGGTAGTTGGTATAGAATCATAGAATCCTAGAGTTGGAAGAGACCACTTTCCAGTCCAACCCCTTTCTGCCATGCAGGAAATCTCAATCAAAGCCCTCCAGACAGATGGCCATCCAGCCTCTGCTTAAAGACCTCTAAGGACGGAGACTCCACTACACTCCGAGGGAGTGTGTTTCATATTCAACTTATGGTCTACTTGGACTCGTAGATACCTTTCACACATATGAGTCTCCTTAAATCAGGTGTCCTCCATCCTATATCTATGCATTTCATTTTTTCTACCTAAGTACAAATTCCTTCCTACATCCCAAGGCTGTTCCAAGCATAAGTGATGATACACATAGTCAAATGTCAAGGTTTTGCAAGTTTAACACCAGTAGATGCCAGAAATCAACCAAGAGAATGAGTATAACAGGTCCAGAAGGTTAGCATAACAGGACAATTTGCATGTCATCCTAATTCTCCTCGTCCAAAGCCCTCGTGGTCTTTTCACCCACTATATCACCAACCAAGGGAATCTCTGCTAGTGAGGATTTCCATTTGTGTGCCACTTCCCAGTTGTGGCTGCAATGACATTGGCCAATGTTATTGTTGCTGCTGCTACTGCTGTTGCGCCTTCAAGTCATTTCCAGTTTATGGAAGCCCTAATGCAAACCTATCATGGGGTTTTCTTGGCAAGATTTATTCAGAAGAGGTTTACTGTTACCTTTCTCTGAGTCTGAGAGAATGTGGCTTGCCCAAGTTCACCCAGTGGGTTTCCATAGCCAAGCAGGGATTCAAACCTGGTCTGCAAAATCCCAGTGCAATGTTCAAGTCACTACACCATGCTGGCTCTCCTACTTACTCCAAAAAATCAGATTGGGATTGCATGACATTTTCAAAGCAGACTGCCATGTTTAACGTTTGTGAGTGTGGGAGCAGGTCAGGCTCATGTGCATCCAGACATAATCCTTTCCTATGCCTAATCTCTAGAGAAAGCTCAATTTACACTCCCATGCTCACTCATGCTCTGTACATCTAGGAAAATCTATACTGCTTGACATGATAACTATGTTCAAATACTGTGATAAATAAGTGATGCTGAGGGTGCAGCAAACTTGTTTTCTGCTGCTCCAGAGATTAGGACACGGAGCAATGGATGCAAACCACAAGTAAAGAGATTCCACTTAAACATTAGGAAGAACTTCCTGACAGTAAGAACTGTTCGAAGTGCAAGATGCTGCCTTTGGAAAGTGGTGGAGTCTTCTTCTTTGGAGGTTTTTAAAAAGAGGATGGAGGGCTTTGTGTCTTCCAGCATGACAGAAGGGGGTTGGACTGGATGACCCTTGGAGTCTCTTCTGACTCTATCATTCTATGATTCTATAACTGCAGACACTTCTCACATAGGACTTTATCACATGGGGGGGGGAGCAGAGGAAAATCAGGGATTTAAACAGTGATTATCCCATCAAAAGTACGCGATCACAATTAAGATTTCCACACACATTGCAATTAAAGCATCAATATCCAGGGAATAACCAGCAACAAATCATTCATGAGATGTCCTCATGAATGATATATTACTGGTTATTCCCTGGATAATTATGCTTTAATTGTGACATTGTGTGAAAATCCTAATTGGGATTGCATTCATGGGATTTTCATGGGATAATTGCCGTTTAAATCCCCAATTTTCTCCCAGTTTTCCCTTGTGATAAAGTCCCACGATTCTGTCGGGCTGCCCTTCTCAGCTGTACAAGAAGTGAGCCTCCCACCATGAAACAGTTCTTGAAATAAGATGCGAATTGTACAACCCACCACAAAACCCAGCATTCCTCACCCTCAGTGATGCTGGGTCGGGTTGCTGGAAGTTGTAGTTTAACAACATTCAGAAGTCTGCATGGTCCCTGCCCTGGTTTTAAAGGAAGCAAGAGTTGGCAACAGTTCCTTTAGGAAGCAAAATATAGTCACCTTGGCTTGGAAACCTTTTTTGTTCCAAACTATTATCTTTTAAAAAGTGCCTTATTGGTTTTCATTATGAACAGGCATTTTTAACTGAGCACAAATAATAAAAATAAGCCCTAAATGATCTCTCCAGATCTGGTGGTTGCTGAGATGTTTAAAGTGCTGGTGGATGCAGGGACAAAAGAATGAATTGTTACCCTGTTTCTTATGTCAAAAAGCCAATTAGAGGTTGCGGGACAGAAATCTATGGAAAATCTATGGTTACAAGAGAAACTCTGTTCACTTTGGCTGCATTTTCTCTTTCGGTGCTGTTGCAGAACATTTCCCATTCTTTTGCAAAGTGTCGGAATAATTAACTCACTAACAAATTGATTAACTCACCCAATAACTAATTCTATCAATCTATCAGTCAATCTGGCCAGCTTCTATTCAAAACCAGATGTGGGGTTGGTCGAATTTTCTGCTTACACAGCAACCTGGTTCTTCTCAGGTCCATTTGTACCATGTCAAAGAAGTCCTCTCTGGACTTTTGAGTCCACTCTTCCTGTGCATTTCCTTTTTCTTTCATTTTCAGGATAGCTGGTGTGAAGCCAGGGGTCTAAGATGTTGCATGCGCAAGCAAGGCTTCAGTGCCCAACTCTCACCATAAATTCACCAGCTGCTTTGCTGCAAGCTGTGGACTCTCTCCAGCTTCCTTCTCAGCCCATCCATTGCATGGGGGAGCGTTAATAACGCCAGCCCACCCAACAGGGTTGTAAAGAAGGAGATAGTTCAGATGGGCATGTTGTTGTTGTGTGCCTTTAAGTCATTCCCAACTTATGGTAACCCTAAGGTGAACCTATATTGGAGTTTTCCAGGGCAGGGAACACGTGACTCACCCAGTGGGTTTCTGTGGCCAAGCAGGGATTCGAACCCTGATCTCCAGAGTCATAGTCCAATGCTCAAACCACTACACCACACTGCACATGGCACACTATAAATACTTGAAAGGCACTCTGTCAATCACAAATCTTCCCTCTTTCATGGCAACAAAGCCATCACTAGGACCAGAGCGTGAAGGTACAGCAGTGTGATGGTACTCAGAGAAGGGAAGGCTGGTGACTTTAATGTTGTATTTGTAGTTTGTTGTGGCGCCAGAGCTCTCTGACAGGGAAGGCTAAATATCTTACAAAAAATTACAAATCCCACAATTGCATAGCATTGAGCCATGGCAGCAAAAGTGGTGTCAAACTGCATTATTTCTGCCTTGCAGATTAGACTTCTCCCAACCTGGTGCTTTCTGATATGTTGAGCTGCAACATCAGGTACAGTAGGCTGTATTTTAGAGGAAGGAACTGGCAAAACTGCCTCTTGAGTATGCCTTGTCTAAGAAAACCCAGAGAAATTCATAGGATTGGCATAAATCTACAGGCAACTTGCAGGCACATACCTTAAAGGCACCAGATCCCCCCTGGTCTTAGAAGCTAAGCAGGGTCAGCCCTGGTTGGTGCTTGGATGGGAGATGACCAACAAATCCCAGGTGCTGTAGGCTCTATTTCAGGGGAAAGAACTGGCAAAAACACCTCTGAGGATTCCTTGCCTTAGAAAACTGTAGGAAATTAATGAGATCTCCATAAATCCACAGGCATCTTGAAGGCACACACAAACAGTGAGACATAGAGCGTTCTGAAATTTTGGGGAGTTATAGTTCCCAAAAGGGGCCTCAATACCCTAAAGGTATCCAATCCCATCTAATCTTGGAAGCTAAGTAGGGTCAGCCCTGGTTGGTACTTGGATGGAAGATTACCAACAAATACTACGTACAGTAGGGTGTCTTTCGGAGGATGGAACGGGTGAAGCTACCTCTGAGGATTCCCAAGAAAACCATATGAGATTCATGAGGGTGCCATAAACCAACAGGTGGCTTGAAGGCAAACATACACAACACACTGCAGTTTGGATGTTAAAGAAATGCTATTTCTACACCACAGTAGTCAAACCAAAATGTGTTGGGCATTTCAAATATGCAAAGCTTGAAGTGGTTTAGCAAGCCGTACAACAGCCCTGCAAAGTAGACTGGGATGACTCTCTGTCGATGTGTACCAGAGAGGATGCTGGCTCAGCTACAGATCCTCACATCCGTTGCAATTTTTGCATACATTGCATTGGCTCTCAGCCACTAACCAGAACATGTGTTCCTTCATTTTAGACTGGTCCCTGGAAAAGCAACATGGAGCCAAGAGTGCTTTCTCCAGAGCCTCCCAGTTAAGACTGGGAATATTTATTCTTCTTCAAATAATCAGAAACATTTATTTTCATGGGGATTTTTTAAAAATCTAATTCAATAAACAAATGCTGTATTTTCTGGAAGGCAACCTCCTCTGAAGAAATCATGCCAAGAAAACCAGATTATAGGTTGGCCTTTGGGTCACCATAAATCGGAAACAACTTGAAGGCACACAACAATAATCATTAAAAACAATAACTAGACAGTTTGTTGTTGTTTGTTGTTGTTGATGGTAGTTCCCATGCCAGCAGGGCAATGAATCCACTCTGGCTTTTAGTCTGAATGTGAAAGGAGCAAGTTACTCAACCTGTCTTGGCATGAGCCCCTTGGACTGGTCCTTAAAGTTTGGACTAAAACCCAGAGCAGACTTGCCACTAACCCACAGGAACCACCACTCTGCCCCAGACGCCAAGGGGCACAGAATCTGCCAGAAAGTTCTCCTGGGGGTCAGTCACACTGACTTTTTTTGCACAAAGAGATTTGGATCTATGAATTGATTCAATGTTCCCACTCCGTTTTAAGGTAGTGAATCTCTCTGTGGCACTTAAATCCAGACTGAAGTCCCCACTGGCCACCATTCCGGATCAAAATGGAGGTGCCTCCAATTCCTAAATGGTGGCTGCACAATCCAAATTGATCCAATAGCTTACTCACACCATTGGAGATGTGGATTGCTGCAGTTCTTTAAAAAAAGAACCGCTAAGGGATCCAGTACCAAATGCACTGGTTTAAATGGGCTTTTCATCCCCCCCCCAACTGCACCAAGAAGAATCGGTGCACGTCTGAACCACAGGGAAATAACCCACTTTCCAAATGGGATTATTTTGTAGTGTGAATGGGGCACCCTGGATTCGCCCTCTTGAGCAGCTCTCCTTTCTTTCAAGGAGAAGCTTGCAAGGGAAAGTCCTGCTGGATCAGGTCCAGAGAAAACTTTGCTTCCTTTCAGCTGCTACTTGGAAAGAACATCACTCGCTTTCTCTTCTGTGGGTAAAGAGCCAAATGATGCTACTCTGTTATAGTTATTTGCACGCAGAAGCTACCGCTGGAGGTCCTCTGGGTCCCCCTTCCACTTCTGATGAGCTGGATGGGACCCCTTGAGACCACCTTTTCCCAATAGCTGCCACCAACCAGGTGAATTACCTGGTCCTTCCCCTTAGGACTTTGCTAAATATGGTTGCACCTCCTAACTCACAGGTCTGGGATCTGTGACCTCAGAAATCTGCAGAGTGGCGACCTCCGCTATTTTCAATGAGGCACATGCCCCATATGCACGAGCCTCCATTTTTGCAGGGGGGTCCAGAATGGATCCCCCATGAAAATGGAGGGCCAACTGTAATTCCCCAAAGCGTTCCCTTTCCAACTTAGGAAAGAACTAACAGAGTCAAAGGCATGTGAAAAAGGAGTGTGAGAGAGGCAAGGTACTTTCAAGAAAAGATTTATTCTAACTAAGGAGTTCTAGAGCAAAGGATACCATTACAGTCACCCTTCCTAGTCTGTGGATATGAAATCCATGGACTTGAAAATATGTGGAAGGGTGACTGTTATTAACCTCTATGGGGTGCGTGCCTGTCCCATTCACCCTGCATGCATATGCCCCATTCAAGCCTATGAAGCTTGAATATGTGCAAGATTTTGAAGTTGTGGGGGGACCAGAATGGATCCCCCATGAGTTCCAAGGGGCAACTGTATATGCAAGACCACTTCTCCTACAGGCACACAGAGAAATGCAAGTTACAGAATACAGTCGTTTCAGCCAAGCCAGTAAAATAAACCAAAAAAATCTAATACCACTAATGCCACAATGTCCAGGTCCCAAACTTTACTTGCGGCTCAGATGGGGTTTGTAGTCCTTGATGTTTTTGGACATCTGGGGGCCTGGATTCCATTGTCCAGTTCTACCAGCTCCTCATGGTCTGTCCCCCAAAAGGCAAAGCATGTGCAGCAGTTGCAAGGTCTGTTTCCATCATGCATTCCCTGTATATGTAGCAGAGCAAAAGCAGAAGCGCTTACCTGTTAGGAAAGGAAAAGAGGGACCTTAGGGGAGAATAAAGAGGATGGGATGAGATCAGCTTCCCAGTACAGTGAGCCATTTGGACCTTCTCTGGCTGAAGACAGAGCATCCTTCCGCAACCTCCTTGCTCTGCCTCCCAATTCCAAGCTGGAGCGTGCAATGGACTAAGCATCAGAGCAGAGGCACATGAGTCCAAAGCAAACTGTGCGCATCCAGGCACACAGCTCTCTCTCCCTGATCCTGGCTGGGAGTTCAGCAGGAGTGAAGTTGCCAGAGGAAGATCCCTTTTCTCTCTGGCCCTGGAAGCCAGGCATTCATCCCTGGGAAAGCCTCCTTCTTGCAGTGCAGCAGCTGCAACCACTGAAGGCTCTTCTCTGTGTGCACTGAGTCAGGAGAGCAGCTGAGCCCAGGAGTCCCACTCTGGGGGAGGAGGAGGAGGAGGAGAGGCAGAGAGGAGGGCAGGGGGGAAGCTGGGGCTCAGTCCCTCACAATAGCAGGCACAGCAGGGTCTTCTGGGACTAGGGTCAGGCTGCCAGGAGCAGAAGCCCCAGCTCCCTGGGCAGCTCTGATCCCCTCCTGCCAACACTTCCAGGCAGCAGCACCATGGACAGGGAAAGGAAAGGAGGAAAGGAGAAGGGGCAGGAAGGAGGAAGAGGAGAAGGAAGGAGAGGGGGAGGAAGGAGAAGAAAAAGAGGGAGAAGGAAGAAAAAGAAGAGGGAGATTAAGAGGAGGAGGAGGAAGGGAAAGAGGAAGAGGAGGGAGAAGAAAGATGAAGGGGAGGTAAGAGGATATGGAAGAAGAAAGGAGGAGGAGGAAAGGGAAGAGGAAGGGGAGGAAAAGGAAGAAGAGGAGGAGGAGGAGAAGGAAAAAGGAAAGGATGAGGAGAAAGAAGAAAAACAGAGGAGGAGCACAGAACAGGAAAGATGGAGAGGAGGAAGAGGAAGAAGACGAGGAGGAGGAGGAAGGGACATTTGTGTTCTGCTGAAGGAGGAGGCAGCAAATCAGCATGGATTTCATGTCAGTTTAGTTACCTTCTTTTCTCCAAAGTCCTGAGCATGATATTGACTGGCATCCTGGTGGTGAATGACAATGGCATAAGTTGGACTTGAGCATTCCCTATTCACTTTTTGTTGTTGTTGTTGTTGTTGTTGTTGCAGAAATCAGAATTCCTTGCTACCAACAACATAAATTTTAGTTCTTCAACTTCTCTTCCTCGGGCTAAACATCCCTAGCTTCCTAGGCTGCTCCTCATAGGGCTTTATGGTTTCCAGACCTTTCACCATTTTGGTCACCTTTCTGCCCAGAACTGGACAAACTTGCTGCATCCTCAATATGACCTCCATTCAAATACTTAAACAGGGCTATCACATCACCTGAACATACCCAGCTCCCTAAGTCTCTTCTCATAGGGCTTCATGGTTTCCAGACCCTTCACCATTTTAGTCGCCCTCCTTTGGACACACTCCAGTTTCTCCACATCCTTTTTGAATTGTGGTGCCCAGAATTGGATACAGGATTCCAGAGACCTGACCAAAGCAGAATAATGTGGCATTATTACTTCCCTTGATTTAAACACTATACTTCTATTGATGCAGCCTAGGATCACATTGGCTTTTTTAGCTGCTGCATCACACTCATGATCAGCTTGTGGTCTATTCTATAACACAAAAACAAAGCAGGATTGGAGAAGGATTTTGATGAGAGATGGAGAAGCCAGAAGCCTATCCAAGAAGAGGGGCATCTGGCAAGCCCTAAAGTTGGCAAAGGGAAATAGAGCACTTCACTGTAGGACTGTGAATAACAATAATCTGAGGCAATTCTTGCACAGGTAGACGGTTGGGTTAGACGACCTTTAGGGTCCCATTGAACTCTATGGTTCTATGTGACAACAAATAAATACCTGAGGCATGGAAAAGACAAACCAAGGAATGCATTTTGCACTGAGCTGAAAGGGGGCTGGGAAGGGGGGGGGGGATAATAGTCCTCCTAGTACCTAACCTACCCCTTTAGTGCAGGAGATGCACTGTGAATAGATATAGGATGGGGGACACCTCGCTGAACGGGACAGTGTGAAAGGGATCTAGGAGTCTTAGTAGACCACAAGTTGAACACAAGCAATGGTGCAATGTGGCAGCTAAAAAGGCCAATGCAATTCTTAGGCTGCATCAATAGAAGTAAAGTGTCTAGATCAAGAGAAGTAATAGTGCCACTCTATTCTGCTTTGGTCAGGCCCCACCTGGAATACTGTGTCCAGTTCTGAGCACCACAATTCAAAAAGGATGTGGAGAAACTGGAGTGTGTCCAGAGGAGGGCAATTAAGATGGTGAAGGGTCTGGAAACCATGCCTTAAGAGGAGAGACTTAGGCAGATGGGTTGTGTCTTAGAGCCCTTCAAGCATTTGAAGTATTTGAAATCTGGGTTTGTCATCAGACTTCTTTTCCACTTCCTTTTTTACTGCACTTTCCTCATCTGAACTCCAATTTATCAGCCACCTTCTTAATGTGCCCCCCTTTTTCTTCTGCATAAAAAAAAATCACTTTGCAAAGATCTTGATGTTATTGCATTTTACCTTTAGAAACCCAAATCAAATCCTTTCCAATTGCAAACATAATTATTGAGCACCATCAATTTCTTTAGGCGCATAAAATTATTGAGCACCATCAATTTCTTTAGGCGCATATTTGGGTGACGCCAAAATAATCACCAAAAAAAGTCAAAGCATGTGCATGAGTGTGACTTGATAGTTTCATTTTATTTCCTATGAGAGCAAGCATAGGAGGTTTACAACAAGGTACAATAATTGAGTAAAATAAATCTTTCTCCAATCCCAGTTGGAGAATTATTTGGACTACAAATACCACCATCCTTGGGCTACATACTGGGAGTATGGATGTTGTAGTCAGTTGGCAGATGCCAGATTCGAGGAGACATCTTGGGGAGGAGAAGAGGAGAAGGACTTCAAACAAGAAAAAGAAAGCTTTGGCTACAATCCTGTTTGTTTCTTACACCAGGGTAAATTCCCCTACAGAAGTAGTTAGATGTTTTTGCCTAGATTTGGTTTGCAGCATTGCATATTCAATGCCACTGTAAGAAAACATTGATGCTCATCATGAGTCAAGCATGTTTGTGTGCATGGATGCACATGTGCATTTTGCTTGTGCATTCAGCTACCCATTTGCTTGGGCATTGGTTGCACATTTGGTTCTTAATTCAGTTGCACAGCATTGTCCTTTAGCAATGGTGACCAGACATCCTCCTTTTCCAAGACGTGTCCTACGTTTCAACCTTCTGACCAAGAGGAATTCCAAAATGGTCTCTATTTTGAGCATAGGAAGCCCGTTGAGTAACACTTCTTTGCTGTTCTCCTCTGAGAAGTTTGTCTATTTTCCAGTATGGAGGCAAATGGAGAGAAAGGATGGATCCTTCTAAAGTTCCTTTTCCCTAGGAGCATCAGCAAACAAGACTCGCACCCAGAGCTCAGGGAGCTTTTGTTTCTCAAAGGAGATCAAACATAGTGTTAGGCAATGGGCAACCTGAGGACCCAGTGCAAATGCCGAAAGGGTTTTTCCCCATTAATTTCTGCACAATGACCTAATGAAAGGAATGATTTAAATGTAGATTCAGACAAGGGTTTGTTGCTAGCAAAATACAATGTTAAGCATTTGTGGATGCTCAGAGTTCTGTACGTATATGACCCGGCAACAAGGCATTTTAATGCAGATACATTCATTAGAAAAATATGGTTGAGTACATAATAAAATATAGCAAGTCACACTCTCTCAGCATCCATAGGATGGCAATGACAACCTCCCTTTGAAGAAACTTGCCAAGAAAACCCCATGATAGATTCGCCTCAGGGTTTTAAGTCTGAAATGACTTGAAGGCACACAACAACAACAACAACAACAACAACTAGGTACTATGAGAACCAGTGTGGCATAGCAGTTTGAGTGTTGGTCTATGATTCTGGAGACCTGGGTTCAATTGTCAGCTCAGCCATGAAAACCCACTGGGTGACCTTGGGAAAGTCACACTCTCTCAACCTCAAGAGAAGGCAGTGGCAAACCTCATCTGCACAAATCTTTGCAAGAAAACCTCATAATAGGTTCAACTTAGGGTCACCATAAGTCAAAAATGACTTGCAGGCACACAAGAACAACAACAATAAATAGACAATATAGCTGTAAATAAACCATATGAGATGAATTTATATTTATATAAATTTATATAGTGTTTTAGCTTTTATTTTGTAATGTTCTGCATTTTTCTTGAATGTCCTACATTTTTCAGTGCCTTGCCTTCTTTTTTGGGCCCTTGGTATACATTGGAGTTTGGTTCCAGAACCTCCATGGGTACCAAGATCCATGGATACTCAAGTCCCATTAAATACAATGGCATAGTAAAATGGTGTCCCTTATATAACAGGGCAAAACCAAGGCTTGCTTTCCAAGCCATGGATGGTTGAATCCATGGATAAAGAATCTATGGATATGGAGGGCCAACTGTAGTCCATTCTGTGCCTAACTCCAATAATGGTATCACTGTTTCGTGGATTTTGGATGATGCTGTACTTTGCTATATGGCCAGCATGACTATCCCTGGATCTATTTTCAGAATGTGAAGATATCC
Source organism: Urosaurus nigricauda (assembly GCA_034509955.1). Lineage (NCBI taxonomy): Eukaryota > Metazoa > Chordata > Lepidosauria > Squamata > Phrynosomatidae > Urosaurus > Urosaurus nigricauda. The sequence goes on along the minus strand of JAOEGL010000001.1, from coordinate 377,125,716 downwards.
CATTTTGGCCGCCACAGAGGAATCCTAAAGAGAGAACTAACAGACTGAGACTTTACTATTTGAATCTTGAACAAAGGTAAAACATTGTTTTTCTTTTTAATTGGAACTACATTGGCATGTTTTACCTTGACAACACCTAAAGGTTTTCCTGATGCAATACCATGGAGACCTCCTGAAATATTGAGTCATAGGGGTTTGTGGTTTCATAAAGGATTTGAGACAAATTGGATCTCAAAGGCAGTAGCCTTTCATCTTGCAAATGGAATTTAAAGTTTCCTTCCTGGACTGAATCTCCCAGCATCCACATGGCCAGGAGGAGAAGGGTCCCATCTGCATGAATACCCTTCCGTACCATCAGAATTGGAGACTACAACCACAACATCTTGATCAAAAGCAAGGTTATGACTAACATCATCAATGGTTTTCCCACTGTTTCATTTTTGACACCTTTGCCTGATGAAGAAGCCAGTGGAGCTTGGAAAGCTTGCAACATGTCCGATTGGCCTTCCACATTTGCAGCTTTGACTTTTGCAGATGTGATTATTTGTGGTTTTGATAAATACTTTCTCTCTAGGAATCTCTAGGCCATCCAGGGCAATTCTGCCATAAAGTTGTGTTGGAGAACCTAGACGTTTGTGGAGAAAGCACTTCTCAAGGCATCTGTAGGTCCTCCAGCACAATTCTATGGTCAAATTCTGGCAGATGTTGACCATAGTGTTGCACTGGAGGACTAGAGATTCCAAGAGAGGTGTTCTCTTACCTTAAAAGAATAGTGTTGTTGTTTTATTTACAGTTTTTAAACATTCACCCTTAACCCCAGGGAATGTAGAGGGACCGCTGTATAATGTGCATTTTGGTTGGTTAATAAAGGTGTCTTTGTGGATTTTGGATGATGCAGTGCTCCACTTGCAGAGATGATAAAGCCATGCTCCCCTGATGTAGGATTCTCAGTTTTTGAAGACAGCAGCAACAAAATAGGCCACCAGAGGACTCCAGAGTCAATGTAACTTCTCCCAGTTCAGGTCCGGCTGAGACAGAAGAGAGATGCTCCCCTGTTGGGTTCTGAAGCAGGATATTGATTCATCTTTATCATTCTGCTGGAGCACAAAGAGACAACGTACGCTGCATTAGAAAGGAAGGATGATACGCAGAGACTTTGGGGAATTAATGAAAGGGGGGGGGGAGAATAAAACCAATACCCCCTAAATTGATTTTTAGATGTATGAACCCGGGTGGGTGGCGGTTTGAGATTTCTGCAAGGGATTGAGTCAGCTTTGAATGGGATCAGGAAGTAATTCCAAAGCAGCTTTGAAATGTACGTGGAGTTGAAATGCAGATATTTCAGCTGAGGTCAGCTTCTCCGCTCCGTTGCGCCTGCCCTTGCCAACTCCTGATAGCAGTAGTATAGTTAGAATCACATTACCTTGGCGTGCATGTAGGTGTGTGTGTTGGGGGGCATATTAATGTTTGGGACAGTTCCATACTTGAGCTTTGGAGTGTTATTTCTGGTGGATTGCAGTCTCCAGAATCCCCTATCCAACATGGCCAGAGTGGATTTTGAATCCTGGGAGATGAATTCCAAAATAGGAACATTGTCAGGTCAGATGCACACTTACAGTAAAATCTGCAATCCAGATTCGTAGCTACTATTAAGGGAGCTACTATTAAGGGAGGCTATTTGAGGCAATTCAGGTTAAGTGGCCACAACACGTCTCCCCCCCCCCCCCCAATCCAGAGGTATAAAATGATGAGCTGCCTTGAATTATATAGTTTTTGTGGGTTTTTCAGGCTATGTGACCATGTTCTAGAAGAGTTTGTTCCTGACGTTTCGCCGGCATTTGTGGCTTCAGAGAATGCTGGCAGGGAAGAGAGTGGGGTATGTGTGTGTGTATATACACACACACACTGTGTGACTCTAGGTTGGGAGGAGTGATTTCCATGTTAATTTGTGTATTGTTCTGTTATTGAATGGAAAGGGCTCAGGGTGGAATGATATGCAAAGAGGATTTGTATTTGTTAAATTAGAGAGCCATTGTCTTTAAGAGACCCTTAAAGTTAGCAATGTTTGGCTACCAGTCCTGAAAAACACTAAAATCAGGTCCCAGCAAATGCAAATGAAAACCACCCAGGGTCAGGGGTTTTCCCAGTAAACAATAAATCTCTAATGAAACAGACAGAAATCCTCTTTGCATATCCTCCCACCCTGAGGTCTTGCCATTCAACAACAGAACATTACAGAGTAACATGGAAATCACTCCTCCCAACTCAGGGTCAAACAGTATATAAATACCCAACTGTTTTCCATGCCAGCATTCTCTGAAGATGATAGCCACAGATGCTGGCGAAACGTCAGGAATAAACTCTTCTAGAACATGGCCACATAGCCCCTAAAACACACAAAAAACTATGGATGCCAGCCATGAAATTACTTCCGACACCCAGATTTATTTATTTTTTACTTGTCTGTAAATGATGTGCACATTCAGAGGAGCACTGGTAAAGGCAAACAGATAGATTTATATGTAGTTATGCACATGTGCACATAAATAAAGCACCCTTTTAAAAAATGGCAATCACACCACATGAATTTACGGCTCTTGGGGACTCATCACTTCCTCTTCTTCCACTGCTTCTGGTACAAATCTGCCAGCCACACTTATCACACATCACTTATCACTTATCACAGCAAACAGCAGATCTTTTCACCCCAAACTATCTGAGGAATAAGTCTTGGGTGCAGAAAGCCCCACCAATTCCCCCAATTGACAATTATCAATTGGTTTCCACTACGGTTGGGTTCCAGGACTCTTTATGGATACCAAAATCAATGGCTGCTCAAGTTCCATTAATCACAATGGTGCAGTAAAATGGTGTCCCATATAGAAAATAGAAAAATCAAGGTTTTCAATTAAAAATGTATTTATTTATTTTTTCATATTTTCATGCTGTGGATGGTTGAATCTGAGGATAAAAAATCATAGAATAGAATAGAATCCGTGGATATGGAGAGCCAAGCTGTCTCCTGGGCAGAAACATGGTTTCCTGTGCAAACCAATCAGCTCTGAATGTGATATTAATTAAATCTCCAACTACATTGTTTTCTGTAGAGGAAACAGCATTTTCTGCATGGAAATATAATCTTCCATGCAGAAAATTCTTTCTTGGGGAGAAAATGCTTATTTTCTGCATATAAAACAATGCTTTGTGAATATTTCATAGAATAAGCCTTCAACTACCAAAATAATAATAATAATAATTCTCTACAGCTCAATTTTCTTATCAGGATGTCTCAACACTTGAGAAACATGTTGCTGATCATTTTTTAATTTGTTTAATTATTTAAAATTTTTATTGCTGTATATACATGGGATTTAATGGAAACTAAACTGGATTACAGCTGCCAAGTATTTCTCCTCTTTGCCACTGTTTTCCACATTGCAGTGCAGAATGCTGCAATGTTTAGTATTGCAACCCATGGGAGGTTTTTTGGGGTTCGAAGATGGCACACCATGTGCCTTGGACATCAGGAAAATGCATGCATGGAAATGGACAATGTCACTGCAGCCAGGCTATAAACTAAGATCTTTTACATTTCTTCATAGGCGAAATGTGCTCCTGGCTAAAATGGCCTCAGAGGGCTCCCAGCCATGAGCACAGTGGTCTTCTCCGAGGGTTTGGTCAGGGTTTCCAGGAGGTTTTGGGACATTTGGTCCAACTCTTGGGCAAGGTGGTTGGTGACCCGAAGCATGTGGTCCATCATCCGCAAGTGTTCCTTTAGCCTGAACAAAGCAGGAGAGAGAAAGATACCAACATGAAACAGAAGACACTTAACAACAGATCCTAAGTATGGGCACTGGCTTTTGAAACAAAAGTATCAATACTAGGGATGAAAAAGATATTCAAATATATTTGGAAAATGGTCAAAAATATTTTTTTTTCATGTGTCAAGAAACTCTGATGTGAAGAATCCTCACATCACACCAGTTGGCAGGAACATTTTTGCCAACAGAACTTCAATGTGGACAAATGTAAGGTACTGCACTTAGGCAGAAAAAATGAAATACATAGATATAAAATGGGAGACACCTGGCTTAACAACAGTACATGTGCAAGGGATCTAGGAGTCCTAGCAGACCACAAATCACAAGACCTGAGTCAGCAATGTGATGCGGCAGCTAAAAAGGCCAATGTGACTTTAGGCTATATCAATAGAAGCATAGTGATCAAGGGAAGGAATAGTGCCACTCTATTCCAGGCCTCACCTGGAATAATCCTGTGTCCAGTTCTGGGCACTCCAATTGAAAAGGGACTTTGATAAGCTGGAGCATGTTCAGAGGAGGGCAACCAAAATGAAGGGTCTGGAAACCATGCTTTATGAGGAAAGACTTAGGGAGCTGGGCATGTTTAGCTTGGAGAAGAGTAGATTAATAGTTGATATGATAGCCCTGTTTAATATTTGAAGGGATGTCATATTGAGGAGGGAGCAAGCTTGTTTTCTGCTGCTTTAGAGAAAAGGACCTAGATAAAACGAACCGGAACAATGGATGCAAGCTACAGGAAAGGAGATTCCACCTAAACTTCCTGAGAGTAAGCGCTGTCCAACATTGGAACATGCTCTTTTGAAGAATGGTGGAGTCTCCTTCTTCGAGATCTTTAAACAGAGGCTGGATGGCCATCTGTCACAGGGGTTGCTTTGAATGTGATTTCCTGCATGGCCGGGGGTTGGACAGGATGGCCCTTGGGGTCTCTTCCAACTCTAGGATTCTATAATTCTATGAATCCAGAACTGACCAGAATCTCTGCTGTTTAGGATTTGTTCTGTAGAAAATCCATACATATAAGTTTATCAGACATAATTTCCAGCCCAATCTGGGCACGGGCTTCTTCATTGGTGGCCATAGCATGGCTAGGGAATGGCTTGGGAACAGCTTGGGGACTCCTGGCAGCATCAGTGGCAAAATCCATGTGATAACACCCGTTCTCCCCTATTCCATCCCATTCCATTCCGATCCCAGCCCATTCTCTGGATTGGGCTGGATATGATGTCTGATAAGCTTACTTGTATACCTGCATAACAGGAGGTTGGATTGGATGGCCCTTGCGGTCTCTTCCAACTTTACGATTCTATGATTCTGTTGTGGTTTTGCATATGAAATAGGCTTTCTACTGAATAGCAAATCATATGTTGTTTCCTGTGTAGATAAAGCTGTGGTATACAGTTGAGCCTCTGCCTTTCTCTGGGACTGGGGGACCTCTACTCCAACTCCTCGCCTGTGCTCTGAAATGGTGGTTTGTGCAAAACCATGTTTTTCTGTGCCCAACACTCCAGTGCACTGAATACCAGGAGAAAATTGCACAAGTCTCTCAGTAGTCTATTTTGCTTTCTGATGGGGTTACCCAACTGTCAGAACCCCCATTTTTCGACCTGGGAATGAATAATTACAAATATTCCCTCCTTCCTTACTCCTGTAGTACAGGTTTGTCCTCCCAGTTTTATCATTCTGATTTGGGCTTTCTGACTCCAGCTTCGTAGGAAGCCAGTCTTCCTCTCTTGAGCTGCTCTCGCAGGCAAAAAGCATCAACCTACGTGTTGCAAAAAGAGACTCGGGTACATTCAGCCTGCAGCATCCTGCCCAGAAGGAGCAGGGCTTGCCCTCCATTTTTTAGCTGATCCTCAGGGGTTTTTCCTGGCGAAAGTGCCTTGCTCCGGTTCAATTTCACCTCGGCGCAGGAATTTGGCTGGCGCTTTGGTGACTGTTGCAACTCAGAAGCTAAGTCTTGTGCATGAGAAAGAAGGAGAGGGAAAGAAGAGCTGCTTTACTTTCCTATTTTCTTTGTCCTGTTCTCTTGAACCCCAAGGCCTAGAAACCATGGCAAACCATGGTGGCTTCCACTGGGGTGGTGCATCCACTTTGGGGTTTAGCACAAACTCTGGAGGATCTATCTACATGCTCCTTAGAGATAATCCAAGTTTGCAAAAATTGCCATATATATACTGGACTATAAACTGACCTCAAGAATAAATCGAGCGCAAGTTTGGGGGCTGAAATTATGGATTTTTATATGACACCTGGATAAGTCAAGGGTAAAACTTAGGAGCATATAGCAAAGGATCTAAAGGATGAAGCAAAGCAATGCCAAAGAACTTATAAAATTCTAGCAGACATAGCTCTTTGTGCTCACTCTTAAGGCTGGATGGATGAGTGAGTGGAGGGGACCGGTGCTTCCAGGACAGATTATACTCTTGCCTTTCACCTGGGGATGGTTCCTTCTTATAAATAAGAGTTAAGATACAGTACTTACTTACAGTACCCATGGATAAGTTGACTCAGGTTTTTTGGGTCAATTTTTGACCTAATTTTCTAGACTTTTACATGAGTATATACAGTACTTTTTGGTGAACTAAAACTCCCAGAATCTCTCAGCTTTTGCTGAGAATGCTGGTTGGGGGAATTTGTGGAGCTGTAATCCAAAAAGTGACTTTTCCACACTTTGGAAGTGAAATAAAGCCACCATGAACTGACAACCTCACCCTTCATAGATCTATCTAATTTCCTTATAAATGTATATAGACCAGTAACTTTGTGATGGTGAGTTCCAGAAGTTAAGGATGTATCGTGAAAACAAATTTCCCTTTGTCTGCCCTGAAACTTCTGAAAATCACTTTGCAAATGAATATACAGTAGGACCCTCCGCATTAGATGGGGTTAGGGGTGCAGGACCCCCATAAAAGTGGGGAATCTCTAGGAATCTCTCTAGGAATCATCTTTCTAGGAATCTCTGTGGTCAACATCCACTACAGGATCACACTGGATGACCTACAAATGCCTAGAGAAGTGTTTTCTCTTCAAATTTCTAAGTCCTCCAACATAACTCTATGTCAACTTCCAGCAGAATTGCGCTGGAGGACTTAGAGGGATCATATTAATCAAACCCACAAAAGTGAAGGCTGAAAATATGGAGGGCCAACTGTATAATTAAAAAAAAACACCAAAATTTATAATTAAAATATAAATACACATTAAACCTTTCTACGCTTCTGGAAAGCTGTTGATGTTTGGCCATGATATTGACAAGGACTCTAAAACCCATCGGCTTGATGGCAGAGGGCCACATCCACTACATCTTCCAATTCCATGAGTCTGTGATTCTAGGGCTTTACAAAACTTAACTGCATGATTCATCCATACACCCTATGAACAACAATCTTGTGGAGTAGGACCTACTTCTTTTTCTCGTTCTCCATGTGAGACTGATGACCGACTTCAGTATGATTCTCCAGATCCTGCAAGAACTTCCCCAGAGCCTCGTGAAATGCAATGTTGGCCTCTCTCACGTCAGGAAGGGCTTCGGAAATCAGGTCCTGGTACCTGGATTTGCCCCCTTCTAGGACTGCAGCTTCCTGAAGGGTCTTGAGGACTTCTCCAGTGTCTGCCACCAATATCTTGAGGTGGTCCAGATCCTCTTGAGAAGCCAGGAGGGGTGCCTGGGTTACTGGTGCACAAAAGCTCTGAGTCAAAGGGATGTGAAACGTGAATGCACAAGAGCTTCGGTTCAAAAATTGAGCTTCGTGTTCATCCACGATTTCTCTTCCTTGCTCTCTCCTTGATCTGGCAGCGCTCTCCTCTCCTGCCTTTGTCTGCTTTTCCCAGCTCTGAGCCAAACAAATGTGTATGAAAACCCACAGGCCAAGGAACAGAGGGAAAAACCGGGTTTCCTGTAGTCCACACTAGAACAAAGAAAGCATAAGTTAAAATTTCAGGGTAAAATGAGATATTAAGAAGGATCTGCATTCCCTGTGATGAACACATTTTCTCTTTGACAGCAGGGTTCTCTCAGAGATATGTGCCTCAGCAAACAGGCTTGAAAACAAAGTACAGTTGCACTCCGCATTTGCAGCTTTGATTTTTGTGGATTTCATTATGCATGGATTTGATTCAGATGTTCTCTCTAGGAATCTCTACATCCTCCAGAATGACCTTATGGTCAGTTTTTTGGCCAGAAGTTGACCACAGAGTCATGCTTGAGGACTTACACATTCCTAGAGAGAAAACTTCTCTAGGCATTTGTAGATCCGCCAGCTCATTTCTATGGTCATCCTCTTGTGGAAGTTGACCACAAAGTGGTACTGAAGGACCTCAAGACTCCTAGAGAGGCTTCTTTCAAGGTTTTTATATTTGCATTTTTCCCACTTTCACAGAGGTCATGCACCCCTATCCCCAGCAAATGTGGAGGGGCCACGATATAAGTTTACCTTCTATTGATAAAACATGCTAAATCCAAGATACAGAGGCAAGGACAATCACATGTAATGACAAGCAGATGCCTTACACCACCAGACGGAGCACTTCTTCTAAATAAATTATAGGTGTATGGTCTAGTAGTTTGACCATCAGAGTCATGGCTGGTCCATGATCCTGCCATGGTCTGTCACTATGAGCAGTTCTGTTCACACTGGAAGCTTTTAACCCACAGTTGCTATAGTCCTTTGGTAGAACATGGGCTTAAAGAAATGTGTAAGAAACAGAGTAAAGGTGTACCCTTGACCAAACAAGGGCAAGAACTTGGAAAAGCTACTTTTTAAACCTACAGCTGCGTATGACTGCAATGGCTGAGGGTTACATTCCAAAAAAGTAACTTTTACAAGCTCTGGCGAGGGCTGAAAGACAATAGACTTCCAGTACTTATACCAGACTGGACCATGCTGCTTTGAAACGTTTCTTTAAAAGTTTAAAGTTTCTATAACCTTGCTGGCTGGAGGCCTCTGAGTGTTATGTTCCAAAAAAGTAACCATTCCAAACTCTGGTGAAGACTAAAGGAGACTTCCACTACTTATCCCAGGCTGGACCATGCTGCTGTAAACTGTTGTAAGAGTACAGTGTTAACACAAACTTATAGAATCATAGAATCATAGAGTTGGAAGAGACCATGCAGATCAGTGGTGTTCCTTGTGTATTTGACACCCAGCGTGGATCATTTTTAATACTCCCCATCTCTCTTCAACAGCTTTTTCTAGGTCAGGGCAGAAAGGAGAATGCCTTTACCACCTTGCCAGCAGAGCTGCCAGACCCAGAAGGTAGTCCCTTTTCACCAACATCCCTCTGAGATGTCACCTTTTGTGACTCAGACTCCTTGCACCCTCCCAGTCATACCCCGATGCAGAGTGCAAACAACTTAGATAATGCATTTAATACTACATATTTGTATTAGTGTGATACCCTTTTAACTGGATCCATGTCTCCTGGAATCCTGGATAGGATCCCACTATATGTTTCCAAAGGCATCTGGCTGGGCATCAGAGAAGAAGAAAGGATAACCAAGGATGCATCTTCATGGTAGAAACACTGCAGTGTGACATCGCTTTAAGTGTTGTAGCTCTATTCTACAGACTCTTGATATCTGTAGTTTTACAAGGTCTTTAGCCTTCTCTGCCAAAAAGTGCTAGTGCCTCACAAAACTGCAGATCCCAGGATTTTGTAGGATGGAACCATGGCAGTTGAAGTGGTGCCAAACTGCATTATTTCTACAGTGTAGATGCACCCCAAGTCTCATCTAGGACAACTCTTATTTCCAAAGAGACAGTGCAACTAGAAGGACGGTTTTGTTCTGCTCAACATTTGTATAGCTTGAAAACCTGAGCAGCGGGGTCTGTGTGTTAGCTATTCAATCACAGCCGATGATGACGACAGATTAAACAGTCAGCAAGTCCAGTGAAAAGGCTGCCTGGGCAGTTTGACACTCACTGTTGGTATATGCAGAGTCAGCAAAAGGAAGTGACAGAATCCAGAGACAGCAGAGTGTGGGGCAGTTGGTGATCTCTTTGCCAGCGGAGGTCAGGAACCCATTCCAGATTTCTCTCTGACATTTCGCAGAGCTCTCTGAAGTGTTCACATACCTGACATATTATATTTGGGGTCTCGATAGTTTCATATTTTTATGCCTGGGGCCAGGCATGTTCTTTTGAGTTCACAATGACCTTTGGAGCACCAGGTGAATTCCCCACAGGAAGGACACAGAGACCTGAAGACATGCAGAAGGACCCAGATAATACTGAGTCAAAAGCTAAATGGGTGTGCTGTTCACTCCTTTCTCCCCCGGTCCTCTGCTTATCCTCTTGCACACTGCACCAAAGCAGTAAGCCAGCACTTCCTACCAAACCCCTGCTGTTTTCCCAAACAACTTCCCTGTCCCTTCAGAGGTTGTCCTATATCCAATCACTGTTTTGGTTTCCTCCATGACAGTGGCATCACTATGGGATGCACTGGATGACACCCTAGAGGGGTGGCACACCCAGAGGGACTGGTATGGCTACAGATATGGCTACTGCTTGATAATGGCCTGTGATGGATAATTGAAGGAATGCATTTTTCAAAGTCTGCACAGTATGCCAAGCCATACGCGGGATTGCCTTACATGGATTTGAGCTTATTCATAAAGCAAGCTGCAGTGGACAAAGTGGTGCAGGTGCCGCAGGTGACTGTGGGGCTCTGTGCACGGGAACATGCCACGGTAGAAAATAATGGGATTTAACCGTAAATGTTTTTTCCCATATGCGGGGGGGGGGGGGGGCAAAACAGATCCCTCGCGTATAGGAAGGGGCTACTATATATACAAGTTTATTTTTCAAATGAGCTGTATGGCAATATCCTATTTGGGGTGGTGAATTACATCCTGTTATAGTTTGGACAATATTCCAATACTTATAAATGATTTTCTTGATCCTATACACAGCATGGTTAAAGGTAATAGGCCAAGTGATACGTTTTTTTCCCCAGCCGGCCAAGGAGGAGGATCCATTCCCCCGGGACCCTTTGCCTGCCCCATTGCTCCCTGCGCTGTCCAAAGGGGGTCAATGGAGCAGGCCAAGGGAGGAGGAACAGCCCAGGCAGAGATGCTGCTGAGAAAGGGACTTGGGGGGGGGGAATAGATCCTGCCCCATTGACCCCTATGGAAAGATGCGATCTGGCTGGGAAAGGGGCAGGGAGCCAGATCAAGGGATGGGAGGGTAGCAAAAAAGGAGCACAGGCTCCTGCTCCTCTTCCCCCAGTCACTCTTCCCTTTAACCGGATTCAAAGGGGGTGATGGTGGAGGTATTTGCGATATTTCCATATTCGCGAGGGTCTCATTCCCCTAACCCTTGCGAATATGGAGGGAGGACTGTATATATGTCCAATACGTCCACACTTAGGCCCATTTGTCCCCACGTGTGGGATCTGTAGGGCCCTTATCAGACGAAGGTTTTTGCAGCCCCAATCCAGAGTCACTCCGCATCCATCCAAGTGAATTCACATGAATGCGCATTGAATTATTATCACATGTGAATGTTGTTACTATGAAGCCATTCTCCAAAGCCAATCCAAAGTCACCCCAAAATTCAGAGAAATCAGTTCCAAGGTCACTTCAGATTCGATCCAAATTGGTCTGGTGTGATAAGGCCCTATGCCTTTTCGGTTTTTTTCAGTCCAGTCTTCCAAAAACCACAATTTTTTTTCCCAACGTGTGCGTGTGTGCGTGCCTGTGTGCATGTGTACGTACACACACACACACACACACACACTTATGCTCACACATATTTCTATGAAGCCGGTATGTCCACACTTATGCCAATATTTCCACACTTGTGAAGTCTGCATGCCTTTTTGCTTTTTTTCAGTCTGGTTTTTCATAAACCACTGCGATTTTATTCCAAAATCTGTGCGTGCGTGTGTGTGTGTATTTCTGAGACTTTATTCCAAAATGTGTGTGTGTGTGTGCATGTATGTGTGTATGTATGTATATATATGTGTGTGTGTGTGTGTGTGTGTGTGTGAAACCAGTTTGTCTACTAACAGAGCAATAGTCACTTCCCCAGCAAATATCTCGCAATGGATTGCAACACTTAATTATTAACAACAACAACAACAACAACAACAACAACTTTTATTTATATCCTGCCTACTCTGACTAGGACTGAAGTGGCTTACAATAAAAGAGTCCAATGCATAGTAAAATAACAATATACAGTAATCCAAATTCTACCCTTAAAATAACAATTAAATCACAAATGCATTGAAAAATTCATACTAAAATCAATTAGGCCACTTTTCCCTCCATTGGCCCAAGGTTTCCAGGGACTACTTTTTTGCGCCATTGTGATGCGCACAACGAAGGCGGAAGGACCGAGGCTGCGCTTGGCCAACTGTCAGTCTCTGTGTCATTCTATGCCGATCAGTTCATCATTCTGAATATTGGCTGTTACACATTGGCTCTTATTAAGGGTTAGGAGGGCAATGAAAAGAAAGGACAGAAAATGGAACAACGGAGGGGAATTTGGGCTAAAGTCAATGGCTTGTCCCAAGCAGAGTGAATCAATGGGATTTGGACAAGTGGTTTGGTTTCTCAAGCGTCTGTTGATTTCTGATATGGTTCATATTATCTATTACAGTTAGGATTAACAAGTGGTTTAAAACTTTTATTGCAGAAGAAAGAAAGAAAGAAAGAAAGAAAGAAAAGAGAAGGGAAGGGAAGGGAAGGGAAGGGAAGGGAGAAGAAAGGAAGGAATGGTAAATGGATGAGAGAAAGTACTTTGATTTTTTTAAGAGCCCAAAAGGAAATTTGATTTCTGCTGTGGTTAGAATTATTACAAAACACAGTTAGAATTCACATGTGGTTTAAGGATTTAATTATGGAAGAAAGGAAGGAAGGTATGAAAAGTAAATAGATGACAGACAATACTTTTATTACCTGATACAGACGGGCACAAAGTCCAGCAACCTCACGCTCCCCAGCCCTAGTTTGTATGGATGGCACTATGGTGAAATCATGCCACACATACGCGCGTGAGATGATGGCATCATGGTTTGCGCCGTATCCACACAGACTGGCACACGCCTGATGTCACCGCACCGGTGCAGGGTGCTTGCGGTGCCCTTTCAGCGGTGCAGGAAGAAGCTCCAAAATGCTGCTCCTTTTGCACAAGCACTTCGTGTTTGTGAAGCCCCAAGGACACCCCTTTCCAGGCCATGGAGAAGACATGGTTTGCCACTTCTCCGTGGCCTGGAAAACGGCAGATTGGGGCCTTGGGGGCTGCCACTGAGGTTGCCCTGGCCCCAATCTGGCCCCAATCCGGCGCGGAAAGGGGCGGCAGGGACCCATCCCTTTCTGAGGCTGGCTAAGTCCTCAAAGGCAAATTTATGCAAGTAAAAACCAAAAACAGTGGGAAAATGGTAATGAGGAGAGAATGAGGAGAAGTACTAGAAGAGAATTAATGAAAACAGAGTAACAAAAAAAATAAATAAATATGAAAACAATCCTTGGTAGCCGCTGAGATTTGGTTCCAAGATCCCCCTCCCTAAAGTTTGGGATCTTGCCCATATTCCAGGCCCCTCGTGGTCTTGGATTCCCTGGCAGCGGAAGAGTGATATTGGGCATCCTTTGCTGGCCTTGCAGGGTCCTTTCTGCAGAGCCACTGCAGAGCCACTTTTTCGACATGTTGTCATGATTAGGCTTTGTGTGCATTTGTGGACCTTGTTCTAGTGCCTTCCTTTCCAGAGATTTCACAGCAACAATTGTGTGGGAAATGTGTGACTTGAAATGCTGTGTTTTTGGTAAAACGCTCTTTGGCAAGGTTGGGAGGGGGGCACTAACATCCTTAGTCTCTTGTTCCACATGCCTCTTGGACTCATATATGTACAAGAAAGTAAATTTTCAAGAAAAATAACCAGCAAGTTCCCTTTGCATTTGATCACTGTGTGACCTTCTTTACTGCAATGCTTTTGTGTTCCTGGTTTTGGAAGAACTGACCCTCAAAACAAAGCCTTCTCTCCATTATCAGCCAGAGAAGACCTTTGGGCTTACTGGGATGGATTGGGGAGCACTGGGGTCTGGAGGCTGCTTTTCCCAGATCAGGAGGAGAAAACAGTAGATCAGATACAAGAGGTTCACCTTTCAAGGGACCCAAGAACAAGTGAACCCACTCTTCTCTCTTTCCACAATAACAAGGGAATACATTTGTATGTTGTGTGTATTTGTGTATGGGGGGCTTTTCTCCTTTTCTGGCATCTTAGCAAGTTCCTATGAAGAATCCACACAACCGTTTCCAGGAATTGTGCTTGGATGATCAGGTGAGCCCTCTTTCCTCTTTTTCTATAGCAATAAATACCAAAAACAGTGTTTTAGGAAGAGGTCCCTCACAAGACCAAGCTCAATGGTGTCTCTTAAAGGCTGTAAGGATGCTAAGAAGGAGGTTTCTGCAACATCTCACAACTGTTTTCATGTTGCAAAAAGTGAATAGGCGGAAACAGTTGGGGTTTTACGGAGCAAATGTTCTCATTCTGTCAGGTTTTCTTTTCCTGAGAGAACGCACAAAAACCACACAGATTTTTTCCCAATGTGTAAGTGTGGTGTTTGTGTATTTCTGTGAAGCCAGTATATCCACCAGTTTGGGTTAAATTCAATGCCTCATCCTTACCACAATGAATCAATGGGATTTGTATCATTTACTAATCGTTTGGTTTACCAAGCGTCTGTTGATTTCTCCTATGGTTAGTATTATCTGCTGCAGTTCGGACTAACAAGTGGTTTAAGACTTTAATTACAGAAGGAAGGAAGGAAGGAAGGAAGGAGAAAATGAAGGAAGAAAGGTAAATGGATGATATACAATACTTTGGTTTTTTTCAATAAATATTTTAGTTCTGCTATGGTTTGGTTCAAGTGTCTCTTGATTTCTGCTATGGTTAGTATTATCTGCTGCAGTTCGGACTAACAAGTGGTTTAAGACTTTAATTACAGAAGGAAGGAAGGAAGGAAGGAAGGAAGGAGAAAATGAAGGAAGAAAGGTAAATGGATGATATACAATACTTTGGTTTTTTCAATAAATATTTTAGTTCTGCTATGGTTTGGTTCAAGTGTCTCTTGATTTCTGCTATGGTTAGTATTATCTGCTGCAGTTCGGACTAACAAGTGGTTTAAGATTTTAATGACAGAAGGAACCAAGGAGGAAAGGAGAAAAGGAAGAAAGAAAGGTAAATGGATGATGTACAAAACTTTGGTTTTTTCAAAGGAATATTTGATTTCTGCTGTGGTTTGGTTTATCAAGTGTCTGTTGATTTCTGATGGGGTTAATATTATCTGCTACAAGACATAGCTTTCTGTGCAATTTGTTTGTGTTGTTATGTCTATTGTTTTACCAGTATTTATGTTATTTTATTTATTTATTTATTTTATTTATTTCATATATATCCTGCCTTTCTCCCCGGAGGGACCCAAGGCAGCTCACAGATAAAACGTTTTAAATGGTTATAAAATTCAAACAATTAAAACATCTACATATAAAATCGCATAAAATATACACAATATAAAATATAAAATCACATAAAATATGCACAACTTAAAAACAAAGTGAGAACCCACCTGCTCCGTAAAACCTGCAAGAGCCCCAAGATCTTCTCCTTTCTCATCTGTCCTTGAATATTGCTCCAAGGTCTGTCATAGTAAGACTAATGGAGATAGCTTTTTGTGTATTGTGTTTGCGTTCCTATGTCACTTCTTCCCCCAGGATTTATTTCATTTTATTTATTTCATTGATATCCCGCCTTTCTTCCGCCTTTGACATTGTTATACAGTTCAAACAATTAAAACGTCTATATATAAAATCACCTAAAATATACGCAATATCAAATATAAAACCATGTGAAATATACACAAGTTAAAAAGAGACAAAAACCCCACACTACTCTCTGTCGTCTCCTCACTAGGAGAGCCTCTGATCTTCATGGGACTGACAGAAAGCCTTCTCCTGCAGATCTTGGGGCTCTTGCAGGTTCATATGTGAAGATACCATCCCTCAAATAGTCGGGACCCAAGCCGTGTGGGGTTTTATAGGTCATGACCAGCACTTTCTTTATTTTTAAAAATATTTTATATTACATTTTCTAATAGTAAAATACATTTAAAAAATTGCACCGATACATATTTACATCATTTGCCTTCCTTCCATCTTTACCAATTCAGCATATTTGTATTTCTCTTCCATTACTTTCTATACCTACATTCTCATACTCATGTACTTTACACATATTTGTCTGGTACATTAAAAAAAAAACATTTTTATAACCTTTTCTTTTCTAGCCATAAAAAAGTCATTTTTTGCTTTTTGATCTGAATATCTTCGTAGAATATTTCTAAGTATTTCTAAGTGGAATGTATTTATATACTTCGTTAACTCAAAAATAATACTGGCATATGCTCCTTTTTCTTCTTTTAAATAGTCTATCTGTGGTTTCCACTATTGTACAAATTGATCCATTGATTACTTATTTATGTAATGTGTCAGCCTATTCAATTCCGTGTAGTCATAAACTTTCAGTATCCAATAGTCGATATCAGGAACATTTTCTGATTTCCAAAATGCTGCTAGTAATAATCTTGGTGCAAAAATCATATAAAACACCAATCTGCCATATTGCTCTCTAAATCTTCCTCCTCACCTCCTTCCTTCTGACCTGGGCATCCAGGCTCAGAGTTCAGTCCAGGCAGATCTAAACTCTAAAGGAATGGGCACAGCTGGCACACAAGTTTAAACTGTGCAAATGCACTCCTGGCCACTGCGCAGACCTGGGCATCCAGGCCCAGAGTCGAGTCCAGGCAGATCTAAAGTCTCAAGGAATGGGTACAGCTGGCGCACATGTTTAACCTGTGTAAATGCACTCCTGGTCACTGCACAGACCTGGGCATCCAGGCCCAGAGTCGAGTTCAGGCAGATCTAAACTCTAAAGGAATGGGTACAGCTGGCACACAATTTTAAACTGTGCAAATGCACTCCTGGCCACTGCGCAGACCTGGGCATCCAGGCCCAGAGTCGAGTCCAGGCAGATCTAAAGTCTCAAGGAATGGGTACAGCTGGCGCACAAGTTTAAACTGTGCAAATGCACTCCTGGCCACTGCGCAGACCTGGGCATCCAGGCCCAGAGTCGAGTCCAGGCAGATCTAAAGTCTCAAGGAATGGGTACAGCTGGCGCACATGTTTAACCTGTGTAAATGCACTCCTGGTCACTGCACAGACCTGGGCATCCAGGCCCAGAGTCGAGTCCAGGCAGATCTAAACTCTAAAGGAATGGGTACAGCTGGCACACAATTTTAAACTGTGCAAATGCACTCCTGGCCACTGCGCAGACCTGGGCATCCAGGCCCAGAGTCGAGTCCAGGCAGATCTAAAGTCTCAAGGAATGGGTACAGCTGGCGCACAAGTTTAAACTGTGCAAATGCACTCCTGGCCACTGCGCAGACATGGGCTCCCAGGCCCAGAGTGGAGTCCAGGCAGATCTAACGTCTCAAGGAACGTCTCATCTACGTATATCAATAACGTAATATCTGGCTTGGTGTACACGCACACATCCGCAGTGTTGTGTTTGTACCCAAGCCTCACCAGTTCTTCACAGTATCTGGCACTCTGTTCCAACTTCTAGCAGTCTGCTTTAAGCTGTGGAGTGCCTTTTTGAACATATAAACTTTCCTGCCTTGGGTGTCGTCATACCCCGGTGCCTGCTCCATGAAGACTGTCTCCTCCCGCTGAGCAGATGGACTGCGGACGAGGAGGAGGAGAAGAGAGGCAGCGGACGAGGAAGAGAAGCAGACGGGCAGCGGACGAGGAGGAGAAGCAGACGGGCAGCGGACGAGGAAGAGAAGCAGACGGGCAGCGGACGAGGAAGAGAAGCAGACGGGCAGCGGACGAGGAAGAGAAGCAGACGGGCAGCGGACAAGGAGGAGAAGCAGACGGGCAGCGGACGAGGAAGAGAAGCAGACGGGCAGCGGACGAGGAGGAGAAGCAGACGGGCAGCAGACGAGGAAGAGAAGCAGACGGGCAGCAGACGAGGAAGAGAAGCAGACGGGCAGCAGACGAGGAAGAGAAGCAGACGGGCAGCAGACGAGGAAGAGAAGCAGACGGGCAGCGGACGAGGAAGAGAAGCAGACGGGCAGCGGACGAGGAAGAGAAGCAGACGGGCAGCGGACGGGGAAGAGAAGCAGACGGGCAGCGGACAAGGAGGAGAAGCAGACGGGCAGCAGACGAGAAAGAGAAGCAGACGGGCAGCGGACGAGGAAGAGAAGCAGACGGGCAGCAGACGAGGAAGAGAAGCAGACGGG
Source organism: Urosaurus nigricauda (assembly GCA_034509955.1). Lineage (NCBI taxonomy): Eukaryota > Metazoa > Chordata > Lepidosauria > Squamata > Phrynosomatidae > Urosaurus > Urosaurus nigricauda. The sequence goes on along the minus strand of JAOEGL010000001.1, from coordinate 377,107,596 downwards.
CAGCGGACGAGGAGGAGAAGCAGACGGGCAGCGGACGAGGAAGAGAAGCAGACGGGCAGCGGACGAGGAAGAGAAGCAGACGGGCAGCGGACGAGGAAGAGAAGCAGACGGGCAGCGGACGAGGAAGAGAAGCAGACGGGCAGCGGACAAGGAGGAGAAGCAGACGGGCAGCAGACGAGAAATAGAAGCAGACGGGCAGCGGACGAGGAAGAGAAGCAGACGGGCAGCAGACGAGGAAGAGAAGCAGACGGGCAGCGGACGAGGAGGAGAAGCAGACGGGCAGCGGACGAGGAAGAGAAGCAGACGGGCAGCGGACGAGGAAGAGAAGCAGACGGGCAGCGGACGAGGAAGAGAAGCAGACGGGCAGCGGACGAGGAAGAGAAGCAGACGGGCAGCGGACAAGGAGGAGAAGCAGACGGGCAGCGGACGAGGAAGAGAAGCAGACGGGCAGCGGACGAGGAAGAGAAGCAGACGGGCAGCGGACGGGGAAGGGAAGCAGACGGGCAGCAGACGAGGAAGAGAAGCAGACGGGCAGCAGACGAGGAAGAGAAGCAGACGGGCAGCGGACGAGGAAGAGAAGCAGACGGGCAGCGGACGAGGAAGAGAAGCAGACGGGCAGCGGACGAGGAAGAGAAGCAGACGGGCAGCGGACAAGGAGGAGAAGCAGACGGGCAGCGGACGAGGAAGAGAAGCAGACGGGCAGCGGACGGGGAAGGGAAGCAGATGGGCAGCGGATGAGGAAGAGAAGCAGATGGGCAGTGGAGGAGGAAGAGAAGCAGACGGGCAGCGGACGAGGAAGAGAAGCAGACGGGCAGCGGACGGGGAAGGGAAGCAGACGGGCAGCGGACGAGGAAGAGAAGAGGACGGGCAGCGGACGAGGAAGAGAAGCGGACGGGCAGCGGACGAGGAAGAGAAGCAGACGGGCAGTGGACGAGGAAAAGAAGCAGACGGGCAGCGGACCAGGAAGAGAAGCAGACGGGCAGCGGACGAGGAAGAGAAGCAGACGGGCAGCGGACGAGGAGGAGAAGCAGACGGGCAGCGGACGAGGAGGAGAAGCAGACGGGCAGCGGACGAGGAGGAGAAGCAGACGGGCAGCGGACGAGGAGGAGAAGCAGACGGGCAGCGGACGAGGAAGAGAAGCAGACGGGCAGCGGACGAGGAAGAGAAGCAGACGGGCAGCGGACGAGGAGGAGAAGCAGACGGCCAGCGGACGAGGAAGAGAAGCAGACGGGCAGCGGACGAGGAAGAGAAGCAGACGGGCAGCGGACGAGGAAGAGAAGCAGACGGGCAGCGGATGAGGAAGAGAAGCAGACGGGCAGCGGACGAGGAAGAGAAGCAGACGGGCAGCGGACGAGGAAGAGAAGCAGACGGGCAGCGGACGAGGAAGAGAAGCAGACGGGCAGCGGACGAGGAAGAGAAGCAGACGGGCAGCGGACGAGGAAGAGAAGCAGACGGACAGCGGACGAGGAGGAGAAGCAGACGGCCAGCGGACGAGGAAGAGAAGCAGATGGGCAGCGGACGAGGAAGAGAAGCAGACGGGCAGCGGACGAAGAAGAGAAGCAGACGGGCAGCGGACGAGGAAGAGAAGCAGACGGGCAGCGGACGGGGAAGGGAAGCAGATGGGCAGCGGATGAGGAAGAGAAGCAGATGGGCAGTGGAGGAGGAAGAGAAGCAGACGGGCAGCGGACGAGGAAGAGAAGCAGACGGGCAGCGGACGGGGAAGGGAAGCAGATGGGCAGCGGATGAGGAAGAGAAGCAGATGGGCAGCGGACGAGGAAGAGAAGCAGACGGGCAATGGATGAGGAAGGGAAGCAGATGAGCAGCGGACGAGGAAGTGAAGCAGACGGATGGCAGCAGCCAAGGGGGTTAATGCTTGCTAAAGGACTAAGGGGCAGTACAGACGGGAGGCTGAAAGCCGGCCCTGTGTAACCCGCATTGTTGCTGCAGCCACCAAACGGCGTGGAAACAATGCACTGCTGGAAAGAAGCTGCCTAGAGCAGCTTCTTTTTTGTGGCGTCGTAAGTGCAGCGACGCAATACTATGACGCCTCTTCCATTCAGAGCTGTTTGGGAGTTTCCGTTCCCATGTGTCAGAATGCTGCACCCCGTGTGGAAAGGGCAGCAGCATTACGATGCATGAGTGCTCATAGAAGGGCTGTGCGCATTGGGATGTCCAGCCCTCTGGAGCCCTAAAACCTCCCAAAGCCAGTGCAAACCGTCTATCTATACTGGGCCTTAGAAATTCTACCTTTGAGAGCCCTTGATTGCTTCTGCTATTTTTGCTGTACATCAAAAAACCATGTAATCGATCATAGTATTGAAGTTTTAAAATAACAATTCAAACCCCCATAAATAGGACCACACTGTTGCCTTAGCTCTAGAAACACAGGGAGAAATGTTCGTGCCCACCACATTCAAAGGATTAATTGATTAGCTTATAGCTGAACCAATAAGAAAATCGAAGCTGAGTTACGCATTCAGTAGACTTGGAAAAATGGCAGATTTCACACAACAAGAAGGCTGGGTGGGTGAGACCCCCTGACCAGCCCCTCTGCTACTGTCCCTCTCTCCAGAATGATGCGATTTCAGATCCAAATTCGTTCCCACTTCATGAACACGCTCCGGACTTGATTCTTTCCAAAACAACAGCCGGTAAAGTAGTGTTACCAAAAACTGGGGGTTTTATGGGTTTTTTCTTATGTCACTTCTTTCCCCAGGGTTTATTTTATTTTATTTATTTCATTGATATCCCGCCTTTCTTCCCAGAGGGTCCCAAGGCATCTCACAGATAAAACCTCTAAAGTTGTTGTAAAATTCAAACAATTAAAACGTCTATATATAAAATCACCTAAAATATACGCAATATAAAATATGAAATCACATAAAATATACACAAGTTAAAAAGAGACAAAAACCCCACACTACTCTTTGTCGTCTCCTCACTAGGTGAGCCTCTGATCTTCATGGGACTGACAGAAAGCCTTCTCCTGCAGATCTTGGGGCTCTTGGATGTTCATATGGGAAGATACTGTCCCTCAAATAGTCGGGACCCAAGCCATGTGGGGCTTTATAGGTAATAACCAGCACTTTTAATTGTGCTGGAAACAAACAATCAACCAGCGGAGCTGTTTTAACAAGAGAGTTATATGCTCCCAGTAACTGGTCCTGCTCAGCATTCTGGCTGCAGGGTTTTGAACCCGCTGAAGTTTCCGGACAGTTTGCAAAGGCAGCCCCAGGTAGAGTGCATTGCAGTAGTCCAAATGGGATGCAGTCAAGGCTTGTGTCACCATAGCCATCTGACGTCTCACAGGAAAGGCTTGTGTCACCATAGCCAAATCTGATGTTTCACGGAACAGGCGCAGCTAGGGCACAAGTTTAAGCTGTGCAAATGCACTCCTGGCCACTGCTGGGACCTGGCCATCCAGGCCCAGAGTTGAGTCCAGGCCGATCTAAAGTCTCAAGGAATGGGCACAGCTGGCACACAAGTTTAAGCTGTGTAAATGCCCTCCTGGCCACTGCGCAGACCTGGGCATCCAGGCCCAGAGTCGAGTCCAGGCAGATCTAAAGTCTCAAGGAATGGGCACAGCTGGCGCACAAGTTTAAGCTGTGCAAATGCACTCCTGGCCACTGCGCAGACCTGGGCATCCAGGCCCAGAGTCGGGTCCAGGCAAATCTAAAATATCAACGAATGGGCACAGGTGGCGCACAAGTATGAGCTGTGCAAATGCACTCCTGGCCACTGCGCAGACCTGGGCATCCAAGCTCAGAGTAGAGCCCAAGCAGATCTAATGTCTCAAGGAACGGGCGCAGTGTTAGCGTGATTGTGCAGACCGCATTGCACCACGCTGAAGCTGTGAACCTGGATGGCCACCAAAGAAGCGACACAAAGCTCTGTGCAGACTGGAGAACTCTTTCTCCCTCTCTCAGAAGCGGCAAAGAAGACAACACACTGATATCTCTCATGGAGTCTTTTATCTTCAGGTTGCACTGCATACAATCTCGTTCTCTTCGACAAAGCTACTCGTACTTCACACAATGCCATCAACCCACACTGTACAATGAGCCTCCTCCCCTTATAACCATGTGCCAAGCTCAGGCCCTTTGTCCCACCTCTTCCTGCTGTTTTCCATATGTACAAGTCCTCCTTGCAGTGTGACTTTGCATTTCAGCCTCTGAGGATGTCACCTCCTGTGACTCAGCTCTTCCCAAATGCTGACTCAGCATGGCTCCTGAATGACCCAAGGTCACCCCGTCATCTTTGTCCCATATCTGGACATTTTCCTTCTGATGACTCTCCACTGGAGTAACCAGAATTCATTGGGCTCTTCGCCTCCTTTGCTTTCTCAAGTCCACACTTCTCCACCAGCTTTTCTATCTTCTTCCTCTACCATCCTGCGTCCTCTCTACCTCTCTGCCTAGGCAGTTTCTCAGATCACCCAGATCATCTTTCTGAATGAACTTCCTTGACAGCTCCTCCTGCCCTTTCCCTACTATCTGCTCTGAACTGACTGCCACACACAGATCAGCTACGTATTTAAATAATGTAATATCCGTCTGAGTGTACGCGCATCCATCCGCAACAGCGGATGAGGAAGATAAGCAGACAGGCAGTGGACGAGGAAGAGAAGCAGACGGGCAGCGGACGAGGAGGAGAAGCAGACGGGCAGCGGACCAGGAAGAGAAGCAGCCGAGCAGCGGACGAGGAAGAGAAGCAGATAGGCAGCATTAACCTGCTGCCAAAGGACTAAGGGGCAGTACAGATGGGTAGATAAAAGCTATCCCTGTATACCCCGTATCGTTGCTGCAGCCACAAAATGGCACGGCAACAATGCACTGCTGGAAGGAAAATGCCTACAACAGCTTCTTTTTGTGGTGTCATAAGGTTCCCCCATGCCATCGCAAATGACTGTTCCGTATCAGGCCTAAGAAATTCTACCATTGAGAGCTCTTGATTACTTCTGCTATTTCTGCTGTACGTCAAAAAACCAGGTAATCAATCATAGTATTGAAATTTAAAAAAAAAAACAAACAATTCAAACTCCCATAAATAGGGCCACATTGTCACCTTACCTCTAGAAACACATGGAGAAAAATTCATGCCCACCACATTCACAGGATGAATCGATTAGCTTATAGCGATCCGACAAGAAAATCGAAGCCGAGCCACAAGTTCAGTAGACTTGAAAAAATGGCAGATTTCACACAACAGGAAGGCTGGGTGGGTGAGACCCCATGGCCGACCTCTCTGCTGTTGTCCCTGCGCTCCAGAATGATGCGATTTCAGGTCCAACATCATTCCCTCCTGATGAACACGCTCCGGAATTGATTCTTTCCGAAACAACCACCAGAAAACTAGTGTCAGGAAAAGTCAGGGTTTTTTGCAATTGCCTTGCTTTATCACAACAAGAATAGATCACATTATGACAGGAACCAGTTTCAAATGGGAACGACGGTCATTTAAACAGATCGCTGATTTGCTTTATTTCATAGTGGGAACGCGCCCCCGGTGTGTTTGTATGGGAGGGTTTCTCTCCTTTTCTGGGGTTCTAGCAGTCCCTATGAAAAAACCCAAACAACTGTTTGTCCAAATTCATCCCAGACCCATTCCCATTGCCGTTGGATGATCAGGTAAGTTATCTTTCTGTATTTCCAGATTAAGTCTTAACAAATACCAGCAACAGTGTGTTAGGAAGCAATTCCTAACAAAACCAATCTCAAGGATGCATTTTAATGGCAGTAATGATGCTAATACAGTGTGTTCGTGTCATATGTGGGTGTGCTTTATGTGGCTTTCAGCTTCCGCAGAAATTGGAATTGTGCACGCGTGCACGCCACATGCACCGCGCCACACAACATTCACAAGCCCCATTATTTTCAATGGGGCTCAAGCATAAGTGCTATTTGCCTTATACGGGGGGGTCTGTAATGAATCCCCCGCGTAAGGGAAGGGAGCACTGTATGGACGTTTCTTAATGACTGTTTTCAGGTTCCAAAAAATGAATACCTGAAACAGTTGAAGCTTTACTTCAATGTTCGCCTTCTAACTCTGTCAGGTTTTCTTTTTCCTGAGAGAACACCCTCCTGTGTTCTCTCAGGTTTTGCTTTTCCCCTTGTTGCATTGCCAGAAAAAAGCAAAAGGCGCTGGTGGTTGGCACTCCTGGTTCCCAGGATGGGGTTCAAGTCCCCACGGAGCCCCGCTTTGCTCCCAATGCAGCTTTCTTCTCTTTCTGCCTTTTCCTATTTCACATACAATACTCCCTCCACATTCCCTGGGGTTAGGGACTCAGGACTCATGTGAAAATGGGGAAACTGCAAATAAAAGCACACTTGTGCACCTCTCTAGGAATTTCTAGGTCCTCCAGCACAACTCTTATGTTCAACATCTGCTGGAAGTTAACCATAGCGTTGTGCCGAAGGATGTACAAATGCCTAGAGAAGTGTTCTCTCTAGGAATCTCTAGGTCCTCCTGGGCAACATCTGTGAAAATTGCCCATACAGTCACACTGAAAGACCTATAGATTCCTTGAAAGAACATATTAATCAAATCTGCAAAAGTCAAACCTGGAAACGCGGAGGGCTGACTGTACTTCCATTGAAATGAATACGTAGTCTTTGTGCACCAAGACCTTATGACAGCAGTGTGTGTGTGTGTGTGTGATATAATTTCAGGGAACAGAAGTAGCCCAGCTAATGTTTAGGAGGCTTTGTCAAGTGTTTTTCAGAATCAGTACTGGTAGTACGTCTTGCTTTATTCATAGAATCACAGAATCCTAGATTTGAAAGAGATCCCAAGGACCATCCAGTCCAACCCCATTCTGCCATGCAGTAACTCACAATCAAAGGAACCCCAACAGATCTCTGTTTAAAAACCTCCAAGGAAGGAGACTCCACCAGACTCCAAGGAAATGTATTGCATGGTCGAACAGCTCTTACTGACACGAAGTTCTTCCTCTGTTGAGGTGGAATCTCTTTTCCAGGAGCTTGCATCCATTGTTCCAGGTTCTATTCTCTGAAGCAGCAGAAAACAAGCTTGCTCCATCTTCAATATGACATCCCTTCAAATATTGAAACAGTCTCCTCTTAACCTTCTCTCCTTCAGGCTAAACATACCCAGCTTCCTAAGACTCTCCTCATAGGGCTTCATGGTTTCAAACCCTTCACCATTTTGGTGAAGACTTCCCGTCTCATGCGGAACATTTGCTTCTGACTCTTGTAGGACCACACAGTAGTGGCAAAAATGTTCCCCAGTTCCCTTTATTTGGGGTCCATCCACCACCTCCTGGGCTTAGGTTTATAACAGCACTGCATGGCGATCTATAACTGAGCGTCCAGAACAACATTGGAAAATGTATTCATGCTATCATCAGCATTTCGCCTCATCTGCCAACTAAGCATGATTGCAACATATTAAGTCTGTGCTTCCAGGTTTTCCTCATCCAGAGACAAACAGCAAAGCAGACATCAAATATGAAAGCATTGCCCACAAAATGGCTATGGAGACAGGATCCATGACTATGAAGCCAAGTGACCGGAAATAGCGACAGTAGATGCACAGGAACACACCATAAAGGTTCCTCGTCTCACCAAAATAACGTTTGATCGCATCATTGATGATGCAGAGATGCAACCAGCTTGACTGACATTTTTAAAACCGATTCAGAGTATCCAGGGCAAATACCAGTGGGAACCAGAAAGTGGGGTCACCGGTGGAATCGTTCATCGATCCACAGCAAAAGTGAATCACTGATCGGTTTAAATGAAAGTGGGAACGGGCCCACTTGTTGTGGCATTAGAGCCAGTAGTTTTGTGAGATATTTAGACTTCTCTATTGGAGAGTTCTGGTGTCACAACAAACTACAAATCCCAGGATTCTCTAGCATTGAGCCACAGAGGTTCAGCAATGGCAGCTAAAGTGGTGCCATCCTGGATTATTTGTGCAATGTGGATGCACTTTTAAAAACATAGGAATGGTTCTGAAATGAAATGAAGCCTGAATTCTCCCTATAAGACAAAATCACTAATCTGAGTGTTTCAAATTTTGGACACATCATGAGAAAACATGACTCACAGGAGAAACACAATAAAGTAAAGCAGCAAAGCAGAAGGCACTGTGAAAACAGGAAGACTACATTCCAGGTGAATTATCCAATTTGCAGACGACACCAAATTAGGAGGAGTAGCTAATACCCCAGAAGAGAGGATCAAAACTCAAAATGAACTTAATAGATTAGAAAGCTGGGCCAAAGCTAACAAAATGAAATTCAACACAGAGAAATGTAGGGTACTACACTTAAGGTGACAAAATGAAATGCATAAATACAGGATGGGGGACACCTGGCTTGACAAAACTACATGGGAAAGGGATCTAGGAGTCCAAGTAAACTACAAGTTGAACATGAGTCAACAGTGTGATGCAGCAGTTAAAAAGGTCAATGCGATTCCAGGCTGCATCAATAGAAGTATAGTGTCTAGATCAAGGGAAGTACTGTAATAATGCCACCCTGTTCTGCTTTGGTCAGGCCCCACCTGGAATAATCCTGTGTCCACAATTCAAAAAAGATGTTGAGAAAATGGAGCATGTCCAGAGAAGGGCAACTAAAATGGGGAAAGGCCTGGAAATCTCGCAAACCCTCTAAGGAGTGACTTAGGGGGCTCGGTATGTTTAGTCTGGAGAAGAGAAGGTTAAGGGGTGCCTTGACAACCATGTTTAAATATATTTGAAGGGATGTCATATTGAGGATGGAGCAAGCTTGTTTTCTGCTGCTTCAGAGAATAGGAGCTGGAGCAATGGATGTAAGCTACAGGAAAAGTGATTCCATCGTTAACCTTAGGACTAGGAGGAACTTGAGGGCTCTCCCTCAATGGAGAATGGTGGAGTCTTCTTCTTTGGCTGGATGGCCATTTGTCACAGTGATGGCTTAGGTTGGGTCTTCCTGCATGGCAGAAGGGGGTTAAACTGGATGGCCCTTGGGGTCTCTTTCAACTCTATGAGTCTATGATTCAAGCAAGGAAGTCCTTGCTTGAGTTTTCAAGACCTGAGCAGGACAGGAGGTGACCTAGCCTCTTGGAAGTCAGAGGTTACCATGAGCCAAAGCCCATTTGATGGCACACAACATCAACTTATTGAATGTCTCCTTTAAAGTCTGAAGTAATAAAGCTCAGAGCAGAGTCGCTGCTCCTCAAAACAGAAGCCTCCAAAATGTCTGGCAGCAAGAAGGAAGAGAGAGAGCTGTGACCTCTTCCTGCTAGAAAGAAAGGCCAAATGTTGACCGATGGGAGGCTGGTAGCTGTCCGAATGTTAGGAAGCGCCAATCCATCACAGCTCAAGCTGCCCTTTGAAGCCGCCTTCCCTTGGCTTCCTCTGGGTCTCTCTGGAAGGAAAAGGACCATTTTCATTCTTGTTTCATGCCAGCCAGACATACTTGTGGCAGGTTTATAATGAGGGAGGCAGTGGTTCAGTCTCTGCAGATCTCCTCTGGACTCTGTGATTTCATCACCACCAACAACATTTAGAGTTCCAAATAAAAAAATCTAGGACACAAAAGGCTGAACTCTTTCCTTTTGCTGGAAGCCAGGCAGGTGGTTGCCAACAACCAAAAGGAGACTTAAGGCAGACTGTAAAATCTGGAATTTAGCCTTAAGTGGGAAAAAGTGATAGAATCACAGAATTATAGAGTTGGACAGGACCAGAAGACCATCTAGTCAACCCTCTGCCATGGAAGAAAACACAACTAAAGGCACTCCTGAGAGATGGCCATCCAACCTCTGTTTAAAAACCTCCAAAGGAGACTCCACCACATTCTCAGTCTACTCCATTCTCATGGCAGCTCTTAATATCAGGAGGTCTGTCCTTTTTTTGCCATTTGAATCCATTGATTCATATTTTGTTCTCTGGAGCAGCACAAAACAAGCTTGCTCCATCTTCTACATCTCATCCTTTCAGATATTTAGAGATGGATATATCAAGTCCCCTCTCAACCATCTCTTCTCAAGTTGTTGTTGTTGTTGTTATTATTATTATTATTATTATTATTTATATAGCGCTGTAAATTTACACAGTGCTGTACATACAATCTTATAATTAGACGGATCCCTGCCCTCAGGCTTACAATCTAAAAGAGACAACACAAAAGGAGAAGGGAAAGGTGGTGGGATGGGGTCCAGTAGTTCTTCTCTCCCTCTGGGGCCAGGACCAAGGCAGATGGACTGGAGGGAGAGATCGGCTACTTAATACATAGTTAAAAGGAGGCATCCTGGGGCAAACAAGGGCAAAATCCTGGGAACGCTTCCCTAAACAATATTCAGGTCAATAAGCTGATTGTCACAGCACTTGGTTTCCAGGTCTTGGTAGCCCTCCTTGGACATGTTCCAGCTTAACCTATCCTTCTTGAATTGGACACAGTATTCCAGGTGAAGTCTGATCAAAGCAGAATAGATGCAAGGGTAGCTGTGTTGGCCATTTGATTGCCCAGGCAGAAAGGCGGGATACAAAAATAAAATTATTATTATTATTATTATTATTATTATTTGGTAATTCAAACTAAAATCCACCAAACTATATTGTGCATTTCAGTTGGCCCTGAAGAGTGAGCCAGCGGATTGGGACCTTCATAGAATCATAGAGTTGGAAGAGGCCACAAGGGCCATTCAGTCCACCCCCTGCCATGCAGGAACTCTCCATCAAAGCACCAACCAAGGTAATACCATTTTCTTCTTCTCAAATTTGGACTTGATTGGTATGTTTTACCAATTGGACCTGATTGGTATGTTTTACCTACCAAAATGTTCCTGATGGAAAAACATGGGAGTTTATCACATGGGAGGAATTTCTCTCAATTTCGAATGGAGCCAATTCGAATTCACGTAAATTTGCTAGTTTAAAGAATTTACGTGAAATCTAATTGCGTTTGGAATGCATTCAGAATGACTTTCCATTTACCAAAAATGACCCCCATTGCCCCAAATTGCGTGAGATACGCTAATACGCTAATACGTGAAACCCCATGATTGCGTTCGGAATGACTTCTCATTTCCCAGAATTGCATGAGATACACTCATTTGCAATTACATGAAACCCCATGATTGTGTTCGGATTGCCATTGGAGTATACCCCCAAAATCCGTCGTATGATAAACTCCTTCGAGACTTCTTGAGGAATCCATTGTCCTCTGCTTACAATGAGTCCTGTGACTTCACTAGAACGGAGACATATTGGATTGCAAAAGAAGAGTCCGTGTTGGACTTGAAATCTCATGGACTTTGCAAATCTCCCTATTGCCACATGGCCAGAGGAGGAGGAACCAGTCTGCTAAAGATACCCTTCCCATACCATCTTAACTAAAGACCAAAACAACAAAATGCATGCATCTTACTAACATTTCCAATTTTTCCTCTGTTTGGTACGTAACATCTTACCTGATGAAGAAGCCAGTGGAGCTTTGAAAGCTTCCATCAAGTATATTGTGCAAAGCAGAATAGAGTGGCACTACTACTTCCCTGGATCTGGATGTTATGATGTATTGCTGCATCCTAGGATTTCATTGGCATTTTGGGCCTCTGTATCACACTTTTGACTCGCATTTAGCTTGTGTTGTGAGAAGACTCACAGGTCCTTTTTGCAGGTACTACTTTCAAGCCAGGTGTTACTCATCTTATATTTGTGCATGTCATTTCTCCTATTCAGATGTAGTATTTCTCCCTGTTGAAATTCATTTTGTTAGTTTTGGCCCAGCCTCCTAATCTGTTAAGGTCATTTTGAATTCTGATACTGTCCTATGGGGTATTAGTTTTTCCTCCTAACTTGGTGTCATCTACCAATTTGATAAGCATGGCCTCTTTTCCATCAGTCAAGTCACTGATAAAGATGTTGAATAACACTGGGCCCAGGACAAAACCCCACTGCACATCCCACTGGTCACTTCTCTCCAGGATGATGAAGAAGAATTGCTGACCACCTTTTGTGTTTGGCCGGTCAACCAATTACAAATACACCTAACTGTTGCATTGTTCAGCCCACATTTTTACTAGGGTTTTTTTGGAAGGATAATATGGAGGACCTTGTCAAAGGGCTTACTGAAATCAAGATACACTACATCCACAGCATTTCCCTCATCTACCAAGCTTGTAACTCTTTCAAAAAGAGAGCCAAGATAGTCTGGCATGATGCACCTTTGAGAAACCCATGTTGACTTTTAGTGATCATGGCATTTCTTTCTAAGTGCTTACAGACCTGCACTAGAATTGTTCCTGGTATTGATGTCAAGGGCATTCTCTACCCACTTGATGTCATCTACAAATTTGATATGCATGCCTTTATTCCATCATCTATGTCATAAAATCATCACCATAATAAAGATGGTGAACACCTCCAGGTGCAGGATAGATTCCTGAGTTGTTCCAATAGTCAATTCACTCCAGGATGAGAAGATACCATTGGTGAGTAGTCTTTGGATTTGGGCTGTCAACCCCTTACATAACCAGTGAACAGTGTTACTGTTTAGTCCGCATTTTAGCAGCCTGTCTTCAAGAACACCACGGGGGACCTTGCCAGAAGACCTTGGAGCATCATGTACATACGATGAGGGAGTCTGGCAGCTATAGTCCAAAAAGCAATCCTTCAAAAGTCTCATTGTTTTCAGAGACACAGCAGTGCTCTTTTATTTCTCTTGCGACACAAAGCAATTGCACTTGCATGCACACCATTCCATTTAGTCCACTTTGTTCCAATTCTTTCTTTCTTCTAGGAATTGGGTTCCAAATTCACCCAAATTCACCTCTAGGTCATAATTTGAAAGTCAGCTGAAAAATATACCTCCCCAAGCCTCAGGTATTATGGCAACTTTGGCAAGCTGAGTCGGAGGTGATGGTGGGAGTAGAAGGCTTACAGGATGTGTGTTGGAAGCAAAGAGGCATGGCAGGGAGTTGGACTGGATGGCCCTTGGGGTCTCTTCCATTCTATGATTCTAATGTTTGTATAGAGTAATTTGCAAGAGAGGAGACTTTGGAAGAGAGCATGGCTGCCTTTTTGGATCATTTCTATGTATTCAAGCCCCTGGCCAGGGAATTAAACAGCATCCAGCAATTATCAATGTCTAATAAAAAGTTCACACTGTAAGAGTATTTGGTATCTGTATCAAGCAGAAGCTGCTGCCAGACTGCAGATTTAATGCAGTCTGACACCACTTTAACTGCTATGGAATCTGTTGTGGCACCAGAGCTCTCTTGACAGAGAAGGCTAAATAGCTCAGAAAACTACAGTTCCCAGAATTGTACAGCATGAATGAGCCATGGCAGTTAAAGTGGTGTCAATCAGCATTATTTCTACAGTGCAGATGCAACCTTTATCTCCCTTTGCCTGGGAAGGCAGCATCAATGAAGCTTCCAGGATGAATGTTAGCCAAACTTCCACACCTGAGTGCCAAGCTTAGGGGATCCTTTATTAAATTTTAAGGTAATCTTTTGCTTATCCCCTTTCCTAGCCCAAATATGGATTTTCTGATGGAATAAAAGTTAAGGTTCTTTTCCTTTTCTTTAACCTTACAAGATCATCCTGAATATTTTCTCCTGGTTCTACAACAAGCTCACATTGCACTGTCTGTACTACACTCTGACTGCATCTGCACTGCCAAATTAATGCAGTTTGATATCACTTTAACTGCCATGCCTCAATACTATAGAATTCTGTAGTTTTGTGAGATATTTAGCCTTCCCTGACAGAGAACTTTGGTGCTGCAACAAATTACAGATCCTAGGATTCCATACCATGGAGCCATAACACTTAAAGAGGTGTCAGGGTGCATTAAATCTGCAGTGTGGCAGCAGCCTCTGCTTGACACAGATACCAAATATTCCTGCAACGTGAACATTTTATTAGACATTAATAATTGCTGGATGCCGGTTAACTCCCTGGCCCGGGGCTTGTCAGATCAGGTAACCGGCTCTGGAAAAACACTGGCACTCAGCGAAATCTATGGAGAGAAAGAGAGCTGATGCAGCGCAGCCTCAGGCTGGCCAAGTTATGCTCCCCTGGAAGGAAGAACAATGAAGACCTCACGTATTTTGTCAGCTCCTTGCTGCCTGCTCTGAGGCTGCCTGGCAGGCATCCCTCCATCTCTCACTTGGCAGCTGCTGGTGGTGCAATACCACACAGGCAGCATACACTGCCACCCGTAAAAGGATTGGACTGGCCGACAATTTGGGTATCTCCTCATTTCAGGGGCTACTGGTGATATTTAAAGCCCTAGAGGGCTTGGAGCGTTGGCACCTCTCAGGCCCGAGGGTTGAAGTCTGCTGGAGGGACTTGCCTCCATGACCCACCAGTGAAGTCCGTAGGCTGTGAAGGGGCTTCTCAGCTTGTTAGTGGTGGTGCTAGAATCATAGAGTTGGAAGAGATCCCAAGAGATCCCTGATCCAGTCCAAACCCTTTCTGCCATGCAGGAACTCACAATCACAGAAACCCTAACAAATGGCCGTCCAGATTCTGTTTAAAGACCTCTAAAGAAGGAGACACCACCATCCTCCAAGGCAGCATCTTCCACTGTTGGAACAGCTCTTACTGTTAGGAAGTTCCTCCTAATGTTGAGGTGGAATCTCTTTTCCTGTAGCTTGAGTCCATTGTTCCGGGTCCTGTTCTCTAGAGCAGAAGAAAACAAGCTTGCTCCCTCCTCAATATGACATCCCTTCAAATATTTGAACAGGGCTATCATATCACCTCTTAACATTCTCTTCTCCAGACTAAACATCCCCAGTTTCCTAAGGCGTTCCTCATAAAGGCATGGTTTCAAGACCCTTCACCATCTTAGTTGCCCTCCTTTGGACATGCTCCAGTTTCTCCACATCCTTTTTGAATTGTGGTGCCCAGAACTGGACACAGTATTCCAGGTGGGGCCTGACCAAAGCAGAATAGAGTGGCACTATTACTTCCCTTGATCTAGTTGCTATACTTCTATTAATGCAGACCAAAATTGCATTGGCCTTTTAAACTGCCACATCACACTGTTGACTCATGTTCAATTTGTGGTCTACTTAGACTCCTAGATCCCTTTCGCATGTTGTCTTTTTAAGCCAGGTATCCTCCATCCTGGATCTATGCATTTCATTTTTTACTGCCTAAGTGCAGTACCTTACATTTCTTCCTGTTGGAATTCATTTTGTTAGCTTTGGCCCAGCCTTCTAGTCTATTCAGGTTATTCTGAATTTTGATGCTCTCCTCTGGGGTATTTGCTACTCATCTTAATTTCGGTATCATCTGTAAATTTGATAAGCATGCTTCATCCACGTCATTTGAATGAATTGTAGAATCAAATGACTTCAAGTCATTAAAACTTATGGCAACCCTAAAGTGACTCACCCAAGATCACCCAGTGGGTTTCCATGGCTGGATGGGGAACTGAACTCTTGTTCTAGAGTTGTAGCCCAACACTTAAACCACTGCATCCCATTGGTCCCCCAATTATGGAATGCCCTCTTCTTGCCCTTCACTTGCCCTCCAACTGGCACCAACACTGATTATCATTGGAAGCCAAGTAATAACCTGGATGTTCATCAAATCCCTTGGACCTCAATTATTCTTCTCTAATATTAATGCACTTAAAAAACACACCACAATTTTAATCTTTTAAATCTGTTTTAACTCATTAATTATGTTTGACATGTTTTTCGTTTATTTAAATGTTTTGTTTTGTTTTTTATTTTGACCTGTTTACTTTAATTTCACTTGCGAGCTGACCTGAGATTTATTTATACATGGTAAGGTAGAAATAATATTTAATAGCTTTGGAAGGCCCTTGAAGACATGGGAGCGCCAACACATCTGATAGTCCTGATGAGGAATCTGTGCTCAGGGCAAGAGGCTACTATAAGAACAGAACATGAAGAAACAGAATGGTTCTCAATTGGCAAAGGGATCAGGCAAGGCTGCATCTTATCACCTTGCATACAGAACACATTGTAAGCAGAGTAGCAATAGCAGCTTCATTTATATACCGCTTCATACCACCCGAGCTGTCTGTATGCGGTTTACAACTGTAAGCGAATTGCCCCCAACAATCTGGGTACTCTTTCTAGCGACCTTCAAAAGGATGCAAGCCTGAGTCGACCCTGAGCCCCTCTCTGGTATTGAACTTGCAACGTTATGGTTTGTAAGTGAGTGGCTGCAGTACAGGCATTTAACTACTTCACCACCAGGGCTCCTTAGAGTAGGAAGGACAGGAGGTCTTGGAGATGTCTCTTCCACAAGGTCACCATGGGTCGAGAAGGACACAAGGGCAATTAACAGTCACAAAGAAATGTTATGAGAGCCAGTACAGCCCTGGTGGCGCAGTGGTTAAATTCCTGTACTGCAGCCACTCACTGAAAACCAGAAGGTGGCGAGTTCAAGACCAGCAAAGGGCTGAAGCTCGACTCAGGCTTGCATCCTTCTGAGGTCGCTAAAATGAGTACCTAGATTGTTGGGGGGCAAATAGCTTACAATTGTAAACTGCTTAGACACTCATTAAGGGTATGAAGTGGTATATAAATGAAGCTGTTTTTTTGTTGTTTTTTGTTTTTTTGTATGGTGTAGTGGTTTAACAGTCAGATTGAGACTCTGTAGACCAGGATTCGATTCCCCACTTATAGAATCATAGAGTTGGAAGAGACCATAAGGGCCATCCAGTCCAACCCTCTGCCATACAGGAACTCCCAATCAAAGCATCCCCGACAGATGACCATCCAGCCTCTGCTTAAAGACCTCTAAGGAAGGAGACTCCACCACACTCCAAGGAAGGAGTGTGTTCCACTGTCGAACAGCTCTTACTGTCAGGAAGGTCCTCCTAATGTTGAGGTGGAATCTCTTTTCCTGCAGCTTGCATCCATTGTTCCGCGTTCTAGTCTCTGCAGCAGCAGAAAACAAGCTTGCTCCCTCCTCAATATGACATCCTTTCAAATATTTGAACAGGGCTATCATATCACCTCTTAACCTTCTCTCTTCACTTGGCCTTTGAAACCCAGGGAAGGCAATAGCAAACCTCCTCTGAACAAATCTTGCCAAGAAAACCCCATGATAGGTTTGCCTTAGGGTTGTCGTAAGTCACATAACACCAATAGAAATATTATACATAAATTATAAATTTTATTGCATTTTATAAATGTGTTGTTGTGTGCCTTTGGAAGCAAAAAGAATGTCAGAAGTGGTAAAGATGCTAACATAATGCATAAATTGAATTGTTGTTGTGTGCCTTCAAGTCAGATTTATGACAACCTTAAGCCAAGCCTATCATGGAGTTTTCTTAGCAAGTTTCTTCAGAGGAAGTTTACCAGTGCCGTCCTCTGAGGCTGAGAGAGTGTGACTTGCTTGAGGTCACCTCTGGGTTTACATGGCTGAGCTGGGATTCAAACACTGGCCTCCAGAGTCATAGTTCAATGTTCAAGCCACTATACCATGCTGGCTCTCATAAATGGAATAGCAAGTAAGATTATATCCATATAACTCAGTTTAACCCAGATAATAATAATAATAATAATAATAATAATAATAGCCAATTTGGTGGAGTGGTTAGACCTTTGGGTTAGCTTTCTATGTTCCTCTCAAAAGGCAGAATTCTTATCTTTTATCATGGGTGTTTCTACACTGTAGAAATTATGCAGTTTGACGCCACTTTAACTGCTATGGCTATATGCTACAGAATCAGGGGGTTAGTAGTTTTGTGAAGCACCACCATTCCTTGGCAGAGAAGGCTGTAGAAACTACAAATCCTAGGTATTCATAGGATGGGGCTACAGCACTTAAAGATGCATTATTTCTGTAGCGCAGATGCACCCCATATGTTGGCCCGTAAAGAGTGCCGAGTAGTCCAAAAAAGCTTGGAGATGTGCAAATCATATAAGAATGGAGAAATAAAAAGTGACGCTTCAGAATAAAAAGGCATGAGAAATGCCAAGATCATTTGGCATTTCTATTGAATCCTATCCTGCCATTCTGTCCGGTTTCATCAGTTAATGAGAGGAAAGCTTCATTTGGCTGCCACAAACTGCCTTGGAAGCTTCCAACGGAGGACATTTCTGTATTGTGGCTCTAGGACTGGCTTCTTAGGATGCAGTCGCCTGCCAATGCAGATCTTCTCCAAATGCCACCCGGGTAGAGTCGTTTCAGAAGAAGACCTTCCTGTCTCCTTTGCTGGCCTGGTAGCACCATGGAAGTTGGGTGCCCTCAGGAAAACCTGGGCATTTAGCACTGGGTTTGCAGGCAGAACACCAAAAGGAAGGGCTGAATCCCTTCCCGAGCTACATCCGTGGCAAAGAAGATGCTGGATTGACGCAACCACATCCCAGCTGGTCAAGAGATGGCCACGGGCAACTTGGAGATCGTTGCCAGAGGGGTTGCTGCAGTGCCAATGGAAAAGGAAGCCATTAAGCTTTCTTGAGATGGATGGATTGAGGCCTGAATCATTATAAAAAGGAAGCAAAAACTGAGGAGCATCCAATTAAATCTGAAGAAGAAACTGGGGACGTGTCTCAAGAGGCTCAAATTATAGTGGTTTTATTAGTATAGTGGGACATTGGTATCCATTGAGGTTTGGTTCCAGGACCCTCTGTCGATACCAAAATGCATAAATGCTCAAGTCCCATTAAATACAATGGTGCAGCAAAGTACTGTAGTATCCCCTGTACAAAATGGCAAAATCAGGGTTTGCTAATTGGATTTTTCAAAAAGCTATTTTCATGGTGTGGATGGTGGAATCCATGGACAGAAAATCGATTGAAACAGAGGGCTGACTGTACTTTGTTTGCCATGAGCTACTTGGGGGCTGGGAGGCAAGCATGTTATAAAGCGAATAAAGATATATATATATATAGGGGCTTTATAACTGCTACCACCACAACCACCATCATCCTCTTCAGATTCATCATTATTCATTCATTAAAAGTATTTGCACTCAGCCCTCCGTATCCACAGATTCTGCATCCACGGGTTCAAACATCCATGGCTTGAAATTTTTTATTTAACAAAAAAATCCCAAAAGCAAACTTTGATTTTGCCATTTTATATAAGGGACATTCATTTTACTAAGCTATTATATATAATGGAACTTGAGCATCCACAGATTTTGGTATCTACTGTACCAGGTGATGGTGTGCGTGGGGCAAGACTTAGTGGAAGGAGAAAGGAGAGGCAAATTGAAATAGTTCAAATTTTTGCATTAACCACATGAAACTATCTAACAAGTGACACCTTTATTGGCCAACTGAAATGTTCTTGAGAAGCAAGATCACTTCACAGGTCTCTTGCCGCCAGGATTTGAACTCATACCCTTTCCCCTTTAGAACCACAGAACCATAGAGATGGAAAGGATCCCAGGAGTCCAGGACCCATCTAATCCAACCTCCTCCCATAGCCATCCAGTCTGTTTAAATATTTCCAAACAAGATGACTCCACTATCTGCTGAGGTAGAGTATTCTATTCCTGAATAATAATAATAGTAATAATAGTAGTAGTAATAATAATAATAATAATAGTTGTTGTTGTTGTTGTTCTTTACGGTATTTATACCCCGCCCTTCAGCCCTAAAGGCTCTCAGAGCGGTTTACAATCTTACAATGAACAGCTTGGTAAAAAAGTTCATCCTAAAGTTTAGACGGAATCTTTTTTCTTATACTATGGCCAATTTTTTGGCATCCATCATTCACTGCTGTTCCAGGAATCACTTTTGAATTATTTGCTGGTCAGTTTGCAAGTATTTGCTCTTAAGAAAATTAAATATGCCAAGGCTAGAAAGCCAGTATTTTTTAATACCTTTAGAGATGACTATTCTTAATTCTTTAAACTTGGGATGAAATGAAAATGTTGGTGGCAATAAATTATTTCTCATAAGTCAACTAACTGTTTTGGGAAACGCACAACACGTGTTAAAACAGCTTTCAACTAAGGCATTTTCAACTGCAGCTTTTCCATGGGCATTGTCCATATTATTCCATAATATGGAGCTACAGCACTTAAAGGGGTGTCAAGCTGCATTATTTCTACAATATAGATACACAATAATCCAGCTTGACACCATTTCAACAGTCGTGGTGCTATCTTACAGAATCCTGAGATTCATAGTTTTATAAAACACAAGTTTGCTTTTGGCAGAGAAGGCTAAAGACTTTGTGAATCTACAAATCCCGGGATTCCATAAGAAGGAGCTATAGCACTTAAGAGTGGTGTCAAACACCATTATTTCTACAGTGTAGATACACAAAAACGCAGTTTGATGCCACTTGAACTGCCATGGCTGCCTCCTCTCAGGATTTTACAGTTTTACAAAATATTCTTTTTTAAGAAAAACTCTATTTTTTTTTAAAATCATGCAATAGGTAGAAATACTTCTACGTTTCTATTTACTCCATACAGGATTTTATCCGCTAAGCTAATCTACAAAGGCTGCCATCTGCAGTGCTGAAATGATGCACTTTAAAAACGCTTGAACTACCATGGCTCAATGCTTATGGGATTTGGGGATGTGTAGCTTTGTGGGATATTTACGCCTTCTCTGTCAGGGAGCTCTGGGCTCACAACAAACTAGGAATCCCAGCACTGAGCCATGGCAGTTAAAGCAGTGCCAAACTGCTTTATTTTCTGCAGTGCAGATGCAGGCAAAGGCTCATCGGCTGTACTGTTAAGAAGCCCAGCATGCTTCCAAAAAGTTTTCTTTGGCTGCATCCACATTGGAGACATAACCCGGTTTGGCACCGGTTTAATGACCTTGGCTCAAGGCTATGGGATTCTGGGAGTTGGAGTTTGTTGTGGGCCCAGAGCGGAGCGGAGCTCCGCTCTGGGCCCCACAACAAACTCCAACTCCCAGAATCCCATAGCCTTGAGCCAAGGTCATTAAACCGGTGCCAAACCGGGTTATTTCTCCAGTGTGGATGCAGCCTTTTATTCATTCGACACTTAGGGCTGCCAACGGTTGTGGCAGTGATGGGAACTGTAACCCAACACATCTGGATTCATGAGGATGGAGAAGGCTGCACACCAGACAATAAACCCCTTTCAGAAGAAGCCAAGAAATCTCCGGCAAGGACGGGACAGCAGCCAATGCCAAGACACAGGACAAAGCATCACATGCTTAACGCCTGGCTCTGAAATGGGGGCATTTTTAAAGCCGAAAATGGGCATCAAACGGCTGGCTTCACTCCAGCATGGTCAAGTTATTATGAACCAGGGTCTCAAGTTTCCCCAAACATTCCCTTTCCTGTATGTCATTCTTTTTATGTTCTTATCCTCTTATGCAGGACGCGGATAGATTTCATGTTTTTAATGCACTCTCAAGATCTATCCACTTAGAGCCAGGTTCGAAATGTGCACAAACGCATGCACGCATATTTGATTTAAAAGCAAACATGCTGCGCTTCTACCAGTTTTGTTCTGAATCCCAGAAAGATGCAGTTAATCACTTAAAATATATATATATTTATGGGAGTGATAAACTTGAGTGATTCTATAAAAGTACTGTGCTTCACATGTACCCTTTACTCATTCCAAACCTTCTTTTTGATTTTTGCAATATTTTGCAAAATTGATCTACATCAGTGATTCCCAAACTTTGGTCCTCCAGATGTTTTGGACTTCAGCTCCCAGAATTCCTGTCTGTTGGTCAAACTGGCTAAGGCTTCTGGGAGTTCAAGTCCAAAATACCTGGAGGACCAAAGTTTGGGAATCACTGATCCACACCTTTACATTCTGTCCTCCATTCCAATTTAAACAACGGGATTGCAAAATAATAATAATAATAATAATAATAATAATATAAAGCAATAAAGGAAAATAATTACATAACCCTCAGAGATCATATTGACTGACCCGGTCTGCACACATAGAATGTGATTTTCAATATAAGTATTAACATAAAAAAACAAACCCCAAAACAGCAGGGCTCACAATGGGTTAATGGATGGATTAGTCTTGAATTACTAAAAATATTTTTTTAAAAGCAGGTTTAATTTTTTAAAAAGCAGGTGGAGCCAGGTGGCGTACATGTTTGAGCATTGATCTATGACTCTGGAGACCAGGATTCGAATCCCTAATCAGCCATGTAAACCCACTGGGTAACCTTGGTCAAGTCACACGCTCTCAGCCTTAGAGGATGGCAATGACAAATTCGCTCCGAATGAACGTGTCAAGAAAACCACATGATTGCTTCATTTTCTTGTTGTGTGTCTTCAAGTCATTTCCGACTTATAGTGACACTAAGGAAAACCTATCATGGGCTTTCTTGGCAGGTTTCTCAAGAGGAGGTTTGCTATTGCCTTCCCCTGAGGCTGAGAGAGTGTGACTTGTCCAAAGTCATCCAGTGGATTTGCATGGCTGAGCCAGGATTCGAAACCTGGTCCCGAGTCATAGCCCAACATTCAAACCACTACACCACACTGGTTCTGCAGTTCCCCAAGTTGCCATAAGTTGGAAACAACTTGAAAGCACACAACAGCAGCAGCAGCAGCAACAACAACACTAAGATATTCTGAAGACAAGACCCAAGCCTAAACACGAATTTCATTTATGCTTCATATACACCTTATACACCTAGCCTGAGGGTCATTTTAAACACAATATTTTAAATAATTTTGTGCATGAAAAAAACTGTGCACTCCGAACCATCAGAAAGCAAAAGTGTAACTTTCTCAGCCACCAATTTGGGATGTTGGAATATTTGGGATTTTGGAATTCCAGACGCAGGAGACTCAACCTGATGGCATAACTGCAAAGGAGGAGATAGCACTGCAAAATGTAAGACCTTCAAGAAAAATGTAGGACATCATCACAAAATAAATGCTAAAAGCACTCATATAAATATAAATCCATGCTGCTTAGTCATACTCCAAATGGAGGACGTTTTGGAATTCCTCCTGGACAGAAGGTTGCAATGTAGGACCTGTCCTGGAAAGGAGGACATTTGGTCACACTGCACCTGTACCTTGATTTTTCTCCCCAAAACTTTCTATTGTGAAGCAACAACGCTTCTTTGAACTCTCTGCCAGGAACCCCCCAAAGAGCATTGACAATCTGCTGACCCAATATTGTGAGTTCAGGTGTGCATTCAGATAATTTAAGGTTCCATATAGAATCACAGAACCATAAAGTTGGAAGAGACCCCAAGGGCCATCCAGTCCAACCCTATTCTGCCATGCAGGAACTCTCCATCAAAGCATCCCCATTGACAGATGGCCATCCAGCCTCTCTTTAAAGACCTCCAAAGAAAGAGGCTTCACCAGACTCCGAAGAATCGTTTTCCATTGTCCAACAGCTCTTACTATCAGGAGGTTCTTCCTAATGTTGAAGAACTATAGGTTCTTTTCCTATAGTTGGAACCCATTGTTCCATGTTCTAGTCTCTGGAGCAGCAGAAAACAAACTTGCTCCATCCTCAGTATCACATCCTTCAAGTACTTAAACTGAGCTATATCATATCATCTCTTCTCCAGACTAAACCTACCCAGCTCCCCAAGGACTTTATCACACAGGGTAAAATTGATAGTTTAAACAGTGATTATCCCATGAAAATCACGCAATCGTGATTAAAACGTGATTAACATTTTCATTCACAGCGTGATAAAAGAGCCATTATCCCAGGAATAACCAGGCAATAAACAGCAACAAATCATTCACGGGATTTTCTCCATGAATGATTTGGTGCTGTTTATTGTCTGGTTATTCCTGGGATAATGTTTTTTCATTGCAACATCGTATGGAAACCTTTCTTGCTACTGCACAATTTTCACGGGAGATTCCCAAGATAATGGCACTTTAGGCGTGACGTTGTGTGAAAATCTTCATTGCAAATGCAAAATTTTCACAGGATAATTCCCATTTATACTTCCAATTGTTGCCGTGTGATGAAGTCCTAAGTCACTCTTTATAGGGCTTCATGGTTTCTAGACCTTTCACCATTTTGGTCACCCTCCTCTGGACATGCTCCAGCTTCTCAACATCCTTTTTTGAATTGTGATAACCATATAAATAGTGAGAAAGTGTGCCAACCACCAACGTAGGTGCCATCCAAAGACAAGGGAGATACGACTTTCCCTATGGAGGTATCAAAAGTCTCCAACTCACCATGGCAGAAAAGACCTCTCCAAGCTTCGGTGCAAGCCCAAAGCCAAATCTCCAGCACTCCAAAGTTTACGCCAGATTTAAGACAACTCTTGAGAATCTTCTGAAAAACTGAACGCAGCTCCTAAGCTCTCTCTGGGATGGTTTCCATGCCAGTCCCAGAATTAACCTGAGTCCATCTACTCCTGGATAGGTCCAGCTACATATTGGACGGATGGACGGACGGACGGACAGACAGGCGTCTGTACTTTCCCATGTACACACGCAAGACTTGGAAAGGATGCTTTCTTTCCTTCTTTTGCAGTGGCGCTGTGGCGGCGATGTGTGTTTTCAATTTACTTAACTTCCGTGGAATGCTAGGGACTGACCAAGAGAGAGATCTGGTTTTAAAAGAGAAACAGAAGGCCAAGACGCAAGTGTCGAAAGCGCAGAAGGAACACGCTGTTCTCTCAGTCGGTTAAAAACAGAGCTGCCGCAGACATTTAACATTGGCTTTGCCAACCAGAGAGTAGTATAGA
Organism: Urosaurus nigricauda; assembly: GCA_034509955.1. Classification (NCBI taxonomy): domain Eukaryota; kingdom Metazoa; phylum Chordata; class Lepidosauria; order Squamata; family Phrynosomatidae; genus Urosaurus; species Urosaurus nigricauda. Next base: position 377,083,012 of record JAOEGL010000001.1, on the reverse strand, counting down.
ACAATAGAGCTGGGAGGACCCCAAAAGGTAATCTAGACCAACCCCAGATTATTCTAGAAAAGAACGGCATCCAGGATTTTTTAAACAGTCCATTTTAGGCTATGTCTGCACTGCAGAAATAATGCAGCTCAACATCACTTTAATGGGCCACAGCTCCATCCTATGGAGTTCTGGGATTTGTAGTTTGCTGGGGCACCAGAGCTAACAAAGACTAAAAATATCTCACAAAACTACAAATCCTCAAATTCCATAGCATTGAGCCACAGCAGTTAAAGTAATGTCAAACTGCAGAGCTATCAGAGCTCTCTGATAGAAAAAGATAAATATCTCAGAAAACTAAACTAGGTTATGCTTCTGCATCTACACTGCAGAACTAATGCAGTTTGACACTGCTTTAACTGCCACGATAAAGTGCGATGGAGTCCTGGGATTTGTAATTTTGTGAGATGCTCAGCCTTCTCTTTCAGAGAGCTCTGGTGCCACAACTACAAACCACAGATCCCAGGATTCCACAGCATTGAGCCATAGCAGTTAAAGTGGTGTCAAAGTATATTAATTATGCAGTGCAGATGCAGCTGCTGTCACATTGCAGAATGCATGCATTTAACTGCCATGGCTCAGTGCTGTGGAATTCTGGGAAATGGAGTTTGTTGTGGCACCAGCGTTCTCTGTGAGAGAAGGCTAAACGTCTCACACAATTACAAAGCCCAGGATTCCATAGCATTGTGCCATTACAGTTAAAGTGGGGTCAAACTGCATTATTTCTGCAGTGTAGATGCCACCAAAGAAGTATAACCGATAATTGACAATTTCATTATTGACAGAGAAAGAGGATATGGTCAGTTGTGGTTGTGACATTTGTACTTTCTTGTGCAAAAAAAGAGTCTTATTCTAAAAAAAAACCAACATAATTTGTGTTACGTTACCCTTTGCCTGGGTGAGTGTATCTAAGGTAAAATGTGGAAGTATGTGACAGTTCATGCTATTGTGTCTCCATTTATGGTCACATAACTCTCATTTGAAAAGCGGTGCTGGAGGCAAAGAGTTGTTGTGAAGCAACCACACTTCCTTGAACGACCTCTCAGGAAAACCTCAAGCAGCTTTAACAACATAGACTGCCAAAAAGGCAAATAAATGGGTTCTAGAGCAAAGTGCAGCAGTTTGAGTGCTGGACTAGGACTCTGGAAGATCAGGGTTCGAATCCCTGCTCAGCCATGGAAACCCACTGGGTGACCTTTGGCGAGTCTCCTTCTCTCAGCCTCAGAGAAAGGCAGTGGCAAATCTCTTCTAACACTGTGGAGTTTATCACACAGGGGACAATTGGAAGTATGAACAGTGATTAAGCAGTTATTATTGCGCAATTGCACTAATGGTTTTTACGCAACATCGTGTTCAAAGTGATATTATCCCGTGAATAACCCTTATTATCCTGCAATTGCACTTATGGTTTTCACACGACGTCATGTTCAAAGTGATATTATCCCGTGAATAACCCATTATTATCCTGAAATTGCACTAATGGTTTTCACACAACGTTGTGTTCAAAGTGATATTATCCTGTGAATAACCCTTATTATGATGCAATTCCGCTAATGGTTTTCAAACAACGTCATATTCAAAGTGATATTATCCCGTGAATAACCCTTATTATCATGTAATTGTGCTAATGGTTTTCACACAACGTCTAGCTGAAACATTATTAAAGTGCCATTAACCCGTGAATAACCAGGCAAGAAACAGTAGCAAATCATTTACGGGATTTTCCTGTTGCTGTTTATTGTCTGGTTATTTACAGGATAATGGATCTCGTGTTAATCTCATTTTAATCATGTTTTAAATGTCAATTGCACAATTTTCTTGGGCTAATTACTGTTTAACGTCCCAACCCCCCTCCCCATCCTTGTGATAAACTCTTATCATAGAATCATAGAATCATAGAATCATAGAGTTGGAAGAGACCACAAGGGCCATCCAGTCCAACCCCCTGCCATGCAGGAACTCCAAGTCAAAGCATCCCTGACAGATGGCCATCCAGCCTCTGCTTAAAGACCCCTAAGGAAGGAGACTCCACCACACTCCGAGGGAGTGTGTTCCACTGTCGAACAGCCCTTACTGTCAGGAAGTTCCTCCTAATGTTGAGGTGGAATCTCTTTTCCTGCAGTTTGCATCCATTGTTCCGCGTTCTAGTCTCTGCAGCAGCAGAAAACAAGCTTGCTCCCTCCTCAATATGACATCCCTTCAAATATTTAAACAGGGCTATCATATCACCTCTTAACCTTCTCTTCTCCAGGCTAAACATCCCCAGCTCCCTAAGGCGTTCTTCATAGGGCAAGGTTTCCAGACCCTTCACCATCTTAGTTGCCCTCCTTTGGACATGCTCCAGTTTCTCCACATCCTTTTTGAATTGTGGTGCCCAGAACTGGACACAGTATTCCAGGTGGGGCCTGACCAAAGCAGAATAGAGTGGCACTATAACTTCCCTTGATCTAGAAACTATACTTCTATTGATGCAGCCTAAAATTGCATTGGCTTTTTTAGCTGCCGCATCACACTGTTGACTCATGTTCAGCTTATGGTCTACTTGGACTCCTAGATCCCTTTCACATGTGGTCTCGTTCAGCCAGGTGTCCCCCATCCTATATCTGTGCATTTCATTTTTCCGCCCTAAGTGCAGAACCTTACATTTCTCCGTATTGAATTTCATTTTGTTAGCACTGGCCCAGCTTTCTAGTCTATTCAGGTCATTTTGAATTTTGATCCTATCCTCTGGGGTATTAGCTACTCCTCCCAGTTTAGTGTCATCTGCAAATTTGATAAGTATGCCCCCAATTCTGTCATCCAAATCGTTAATAAAGATGTTGAATAGCACTGGGCCCAGGACAGAACCCTGTGGGACCCCACTGGTCACTTCTCTCCAGGATGAAAAGGAGCCATTGTTGAGCACCCTTTGAGTTCGGCCAGTCAACCAATTACAAATCCATGTAACAGTTAACTTGTCTATCCCACATTTTGCAAGCTTGTTTGCAAGAATGTCATGGGGAACCTTGTCAAAGGCCTTACTGAAATCGAGGTATACTATATCCACAGCATTCCCTTCATCTACCAAGCTGGTAATTTTATCAAAAAAAGAGATCAGGTTCGTTTGGCATGACTTCTTTTTCTGAAACCCATGTTGGTTTTTTGTGATTATGGCATTGGCTTCTAAATGTTCGCAGACTCTCTGCTTAATGATCTGCTCTAGCATCTTTCCTGGAATTGATGTCAGACTAACTGGACGATAATTGTTGGGATCCTCTTTTTTTCCCTTTTTGAAGATGGGGACAACGTTTGCCCTCCTCCAGTCTTCTGGGACTTCTCCTGTTCTCCAGGAGTTCTCAAAGATTATTGCCAATGGCTCTGATATTACATTTGCTAGTTCTTTTAATACTCTAGGATGTAGTTCATCTGGTCCTGGAGATTTATATTCATTTAGGTTAACCAAGTATTCCTGTACTATCTCTTTACTTATTCTGTGCTGAAATTCCCCTATTCTGTCTTCTGCTCCATTATCCTTCGGTTGAGCACCTTTTGCCTCTTGTGAAAGAGCTGCCAAATTGGAGTCCCTTGAGGTCTCTTCCAACTCTAGGATTCTATGGACCTTATCAGACGTTGGAAATTGGAAGTATAATCCAATGGCAATCCGAACACAATCACGTTATTGCGAATTAAAGTATCTCACGCAATTTCAGGCAAAGGGAAGTCATTCCGAACGCAATCATGGATTTTACCTTATTGCGAATTAAAGCATCTCACGCAATTTCGGGCAATGGGTGGTCATTTTCGGGTAATGGGAAGTCATTCTGAATGCATTCCGAATGCAATAGGAATTCAGGTAAATTCACTAAACTAGCGAATTCACGTGAATTTGAATTGGCTCCAATTGGCTCCATTCGCAATACAGTAAAGAGAAATTCCTCCTGTCTGATAAGGTCCTATGATTCTATGAATCCGTCATGCTTTGAACACATCATAGAATTGGATGGTTCATTGGGAAAGATCATTGTTGTTGTTAACTGCCATCAAATTGGCTTTGATTTATGATGGCCCCATGAATGAGAGCTCTCTCTACAAGTCGCCCTATCAACAACAGCCTTACTCTGGTGTTGAAAACTCAGGGCAATGCGGACTCCCTTGATGGATCCTTGCCCACCTGCAATGCAATCTTCCTTTTTTGCTACTACCTGCAACCTTACCAAGCATTATAGTCTTTTCTAGGGAGCCATGTCTTCTCATAATATGTCCGAGGTACAACAGCCTTAATTTAATAGTCTTGGCTCCTAGGGAAGAGCTCCAGCTTGACTTGCTCTTGGGCTTATTTGTTTGCCTTTTTGGCAGTCCATGCACAACTCTCCTCCAGCACCCCATCTTAAATGAGTTTTCTTCCTGTCCAGTTTCTTAACTGTCCAGCTTTCACAACCATACATAGAAATGGGAAATACGATGACACAGACAATCCTGACTTTAGTATTCAATTCGATATCTTGACACTTCAGGATCTCATCTGATCCTTAGTAGCTGCTCTTCCAAATACTAGCCTTTTTCTATTCTCTTGACTGCAATCTCCATTCTGATTAAAAACTTAGAATTATTATTATTATTATTATTATTATTATTATTAATTTTATTTATATAGCGCTGTAAATTTACACAGTGCTGTATATACAATCATAAAAGAAAAGGTATGGAGGGTCTTGAACTATTTCAACGCCTTTATCGTCCACTTTAAACTTATGTAAACCATCTGTAGTCATTATTTTTCTTAACCCTGCCTTTTCACTTTCATCCTTGGCTTTCTTTAGTAGTTGCTCCAGCTCTTTGTTCTTTTCCATTTGCAGAATGGTGTCATTTGCTTACCTTAAACTGTTGTTGCCCCTTCCTCTCGTTTTCATGCCTCCTTCCTCCAAATCTAACCCCGCTTTCTGGATGGTATATGCTTCACATCCATTAAACAGAGAGGATGATAAAAGGCAGCCTTGTCTGTTTCTCCATATTCGGCCCTGATAGTAATCTATCGTCCAGAGTTACATGTCAGAACAAGAAAAGGCAGGGGATTAATATGACAAATAAAAGAAAGAAAGAAACCTGGATGGGTCACTCCAGGCAACAGTTATGGACTAAATGCCTTGATCCTGGAGGGCTTTTTTTTAGCCCAAATGGCAACACAGACACTCCAGCCTATCCTGGAATAACAGCTGGTAAGAGACGAACATGTTTTGCCCCCCAAAAATGGGGCAATTGTGGGTCTCCTAAAATGTCAGGGGAATTGCTTAGCTCAAGGAGATGGGCAAGAGGATGGGTAACCTGAGGATCCTTTCCACTTATACCAGTATTACCATGTTTTCCCCAAAATAAGACAGTGTCCTCTTAATCCACGGATTTTTTAATCCCCAGATTTGAGCATACACGGCTTGAAAATATTCCCCAAAAGTATAAATTCCAAACAGCAAACCTTGATTTTCCATTTTATATACAGGACACCATTTTGTTGTGCCATTATATTTAACGGGACTTGAGCATACATGGATTTTGTTATCCACGGAGAGTCCTGGAACCAAACCCCAGCGGATAACAAGAGCCCACTGTATTTATTTTTCTTCAAGAACACACACTATGGCTTATTTTCAGGGGAAGTCTTATTTTTATTAACTATGGTACAACAATCTACATTTATTCAAATATGGTTAAGTCGTCTTCTTCTTGAACATGGTCATAAATCTTTAAACCTGGAATTCCATCCTGAATTTCTTGCGACTCCATTTCCTTTAGAACCATAGGCCCCAATCTTTCAGTTCCACGCCGGGACGGTCACTACGTCTTATTTTCGGGGTACGGCTTATATTGCGCAAATGCTTAGAAATCCTGCTACGGCTTATTTTATGGGTATTCCTTATTTTCGGGAAAACGGGGTAACTGCAGCAGGACTCCCGGTCTGACGCATAAAGAAGATTTTTATTTAGAAATCTGCAAGGAATGGAACCAAACAAGCACATCCTGGGAAAGATTTGTTCGGAGGCTGAGAGAGTGTGACTTCAAGCCACCACGCCTCGCTGGCTCTCGCTTTAGAGAGGGTTTTGTTGCATCTACGCCGCAGAACGACTGAGGAAGTTTGAGGCCGGCTCTAACGGCCACGGCTCAGTGCTGTGTGGAATTCTGGGATTCGTAGTTTGTTGGGAGAAGGCTAAGCCGCTCACAAAACTACAGATCCCGAGATTGCAACGGCTGGAGGATGAACAGATTATCTCTGGTCTGATCTTGAAGGGAAATAACCCGGTTTGGCACCGCTTTAGGTTGTTGTCTGACTCACTTGCTATGGAATTCTGGGAGTTGGAGTTTGTTGTGGGGTCCAGAGCGGAGCTCCGCTCCGCTCTGGGCCCCACAACAAACTCCAACTCCCAGAATTCCATAGCCCTGGCCTCTCTGGCCCCACAACAAACTCCAACTCCCAGAATTCCATACCCCTGGCCGCTCTGGGCCTCACAACAAACTCCAACTCCCAGAATTCCATAGTCCTGGCCGCTCTGGGCCTCACAACAAACTCCAACTCCCAGAATTCCATAGCCCTGGCCACTCTGGGCCCCACAACAAACTCCAACTCCCAGAATTCCATAGCCTTGAGCTGCTCTGGGCCCCACAACAAACTCCAAATCCCAGAATTCCATAGCCCTGGCCACTCTGGGCCCCACAAAAAAACTCCAACTCCCAGAATTCCATAGCCCTGGCCACTCTGGGCCCCACAACAAACTCCAACTCCCAGAATTCTATAGCCCTGGCCACTCTGGGCCCCACAACAAACTCCAAATCCCAGAATTCCATAGCCCTGGCCACTCTGGGCCCCACAAAAAAACTCCAACTCCCAGAATTCCATAGCCCTGGCCGTTCTGGGCCCCACAACAAACTCCAGCTCCCAGAATTCCATAGCCCTGGCCACACTGGGCCCCACAACATACTCCAACTCCCAGAATTCCACAGCCCTGAGGCAGAAAATAGTAAACTGTCGGCACTAGGACCGCGAAGCAAAGCGGCGCCTTCCTCCCCAGTCAAGGTACAAAGTGGGCGTGGCCCGGCATGCTTCAACAGGGCGTGGCTTACACAGAAAGGCGTGGCTCGGAGGCAGAGAGGGCGTGGTTTGGGCGGAGCTCAGGCGAAATCGCAAGGTGGCAAAGCGGAGAGGTGAATAGGTCATGGGCGGGGCATATATGGAGGGGGCGTGGTTTGGGCGGAGCTTCCCTCTGAGGCGAAAATTGCTCGGTGGGAAAGAAGAGAGTAGTGCAAGAGAAAGGGGCGTGGCTTCTAGGGAAGGGCGCGGCTTCGAGGCGGGGGGCGTGGCTACATTCTGAGGCAAAATGGCTTCCCTATGAGGGCGTGGCTTACATAAAGGGGCGTGGCTTGACCACAAAATTGGCCAAGAGGGACCCGAAATTGCAAAGCGGGGATGGCGGCGAAGCGGCGGCTGGTTCTGTTTGACCTCGGCGGGGTCCTGCTGGGGTCCGGCGCGCAGGGATTCCGGCGACGCTTCGAGGGCCTTAATCCTGGGTGGGTAGCGAATCCGCCCGCCCGCGCCTCTTTTTCTCTGACCCTGTTACGTCAAACAGAGAATTTATTGAGTCATTTTTTTTCTCTCTGCGTCGCGCCCGCCCGCGCCCCATCCTGAGGTGGTCCTCCTGAGGGCCTTATTATTATTATTATGGTCTTTTTTTAAAGAAATGGGGAGTTCTTGTTGTTATTCACTTAATGGAGACCCTGTTTCTTGTCAAGATTGGTTCTTCACCACCAACAGCAAATATGGCTCCCTTTTGAGGCTGAGAGAGTGTGACTTTTTGCCCCAAGTTGTTGTTTTTTAATGCCTTCCTTTGAATTCATCTGCACTGTAGAAAATAACTCGGTTTAGAGTCACTTTAAACCCCCCTGGAGCTCATCAGACACAACCCTGGGATTTGTAGTTTGGTGAGAAGACCCTGTGAAACTACAAATCCCAGGTTTCCCTTTGGGATGGTGCTGCAGTGAATAAATTGTTTTTATTCAGACACAAAGGAGCACAAACTAATAAGCAAATCAGCACATATACGCATTTTCTTATTAAAAAAAACAACCCTATAACATTATAATTTTATATAGGACTACCTTGAGCCTTTTAACGTTGCAATAATAATGAAAATAATAACATTTTTAATTATTATTTCTTACCCATATCTCCAGGGAACAGCAGGGTCAGGGATCTAGGAATCCTAGTAGACCACAAATTGAACATGAGTCAACAGCGCGATGCGGCAGCTAAAAAGGCCAATGCAATTTTAGGCTGCATCAATAGAAGTAGTGTCTAGATCAAGGGAAGTTATAGTGCCACTTTACTCTGCTTTGGTCAGGCCCCACCTGGAATACTGTGTCCAGTTCTGGGCACCACAATTCAAAAAGGATGTGGAGAAACTGGAGCAGGTCCAAAGGAGGGCAACTAAGATGGTGAAGGGTCTGGAAACCATGCCCTACGAGGAACGCCTTAGGGAACTGGGGATGTTTAGCCTGGAGAAGAGAAGGTTAAGAGGTGATATGATAGCCCTCTTTAAATACTTGAAGGGATGTCACATTGAGGAGGGAGCAAGCTTGTTTTCTGCTGCTGCAGAGACCAGGACGCGGAACAATGGATATAAATTGCAGGAAAAGAGATTGCATCTCAACATTGGGAGGAACTTTTTGACAGTAAGGGCTGTTTGACAGTGGTACACACTCCTTCCTCGGAGTGTAATGGAGTCTCCATCCTTGGAGGTCTTTAAACAGAGGCTGGATGGCCATCTGTCGGGGATGCTTTGATGGAGAGTTCCTGCGTGGCACAATGAAGCTGGACTGAATGGCCCCTTTTGGGGTCTCTTCCAACTCTATCATTCTATGATTCTACCTTAATGGCCTTTTTAAACTGTACGACGTGTAACTCTGTTAATCAGCCAAGACTTGTGCTTGAAACGAAGTCCGTGGAGCCCTTTGCTGTTGTGAGGGTAATGAAACGTGGATAATGAGAACACACTTTGGGCCCCGGAGATGTGTCGGGAACCCTTTACCTTTAAATATTTTAAACCACAGTTGCTTAGCATGAGATCCCTCTAGATGCCTGTGGAATCATGGCTTATGTGGCGATAAACCGTGAAACAAGATTTTATTTACTTACAGTGGGCCTTGGTTATCCGCTGAGGTTTGGTTGATGCCAAAATCTATGGATGTTTAAGTTCTGTTATATATAATAGTGTATTACAATGATACCTCTTATATGAAATGGCAAAATCAAGGTTTGCTTTTTGGACTTTAGCCATGGATGATTGAATTTGTGGATGCAGAATCTGTGGACATGGAGCTTTAAATACATTTGCTAGGATTAGGGGCACAGGACCTCCTGTGAAAGTGGGAAAAATGCAAATAAAAAACTACTCTTTTTTGATTTACCTGAGAGAAAACCTCTCTAGGAATCTCTACATCCTCCATTGCAACTCTGTGACCAACATCTGGGAGAAGTTGACCATAGAATTGCCATGGAGGACTGACAAATACCTAGAAAAGTGTTTTCTTTAGGAACGTGTAGTTTCCTCCAACACAACTCTCTGTTCAGCTGCTGGCAGAGTCACACCAGAGGACCTAGAGATTCCCGGGAGTTTATCACATGGGACGAATTTCTCTCAATTGCAAATGGAGCCACCAATTCAAATTCATGTAAATTTGCTACTTTAGCAGATTTACGTGAAATCTGATTGCGTTCGGAATGAGTTCAGAATGACTTCCCATTTCCCAAAAATGACCCTCTATTGCCCAACATTGTGTGAGATGCTCTTATACACATTAACGTAAAACCTATGGTTGCATTTGGAATGACTTCCCTTTCGCCTGAAATTGCATGAGATACACTCATTCGCAATAACGTGAAACCCCATGATTGCATTCGGATTGCCACTGCATTATACCCTCAAATTCTGTCATATGATAAACTCACTAGAGAGAACATATTAATAAATGTCGCGAATAATCCGCAAAGATCTACGAATAATCAAATCCACAAAAGTCAAAGCATCAAATGTGGAGGGCCAACTGTACTTTTCATGAATGAATGGTAACGATTCTGAAGATGATGGTGATCATGGTACTAGCAGTTATAAAGGCCCCTATATATATATATTCAGTTTATAACATACTGTATCTGCCTCCCACCAACTCCTAAGTAGCTCACAGCAAACAAACTAGAGTCAGCCCTTGATATCCACAGGGTTTTGTAACATTTCCAAATGAATATATTCCTGAGTGCAATCTATTCTGCAAGATACAATCCATCTTCTCCAGCCCAGCCTGTTGCTGAACAAGTCAAGCCCTTCCTTTGCTGAAATAGCAGTTTGTCAACCTGGTTACACAATGCAGCTCATAACAAATGTGGCAATGAAGACTGTGAGAAACAACCAGTTGCTTACTTTTTTAAAAAAATCAAGCAAACCCTCTTTTTATTATTTGATTATTTTTAACCTCTCTGGCAAGGCTGAGCACATTCTGAGTGTTACCTTGTTACTATTATTGTTATTGTTATTATTTTTATTTATCAATTAAAATAGATAAAATAAGCCTGCCTATGGCTTACATTCTATGAAAATAATTAAATATAATACATATTAATACATGTTAACATTCAAACAGTAAAATGTAGCAGACAACAAATTAGAATAACATTAGATAACAATCATGTAAGGTCTGGGAACTTGTCTGAGTATAAGTACAGTACTGGCTATTCCTTTGTATGCAATCTCTCCCTTCTTCCATTTCTTGCACGTGTCTCTTTTTAATCTCAACTCACCTAAAAGCTCATTATTTATAACAAAATGAACTTCTACAGGGAGAAATGTAAGATAGTGCATTTTGCTTTAAAAAAAATGAAATGCATAGATATAGAATGGGGGACACTTGGCTTAAGGAGACTACGTATGAAAGGGATCTAGGAGTCCAACTAGACCATAAGTTGAACATGAGTCAACAGTGCAATGTAGCAGCTAAAAATGCCAATGCAATTTTAGGCTGCATCAATAGAAGTATAGTGTCTAGACCAAGGGAAGTAATAGTGCTGGTCTATTCTGCTTTGGTCAGGCCCCACCTGGAATACTGTGTCCAGTTCTGGGCACCACAATTCAAAAAAGATGTGGAGAAACTGGAGCAGCTCCAAAGGAGGGCAACTAAGATGGTGAAGGGTCTGGAAACCTTGCCCTATGAAGAACGCCTTAGGGAACTGGGGATGTTTAGCCTGGAGAAGAGAAGGTTAAGAGGTGATATGAGAGCCCTGTTCAAATATTTGAAGGGATGTCATATTGAGGAGGGAGCAAACTTATTTTCTGCTGCTGCAGAGACTAGAACGCGGAACAATGGATGCAAGCTGCAGGAAAAAAGATTCCACCTCAACATTAGGAGGAACTTCCTGAGAGTAAGGGCTGTTCGACGGTGGAACACACTCCTTCCTCAGAGTCTGGTGTAGTCTCCTTCCTTAGGGGTCTTTAAGCAGAGGCTGGATGGCCATCTGTCGAGGATGCTTTGATTGGGAGTTCCTGCATGGCAGAAGGGGGTTGGACTGGATGGCCCTTGTGGTCTCTTCCAACTCTGTGATTCTATGATTCTAGGATCCAAGGAAAATAACATTTTACTGAATAAAAATGAAGTGTCGCACGTCAGATGTCCTCCGTTTTGATAGACTGCTTGTGTGATTCGTGTTGCAGAGCCATGTCCATCTGGCATCTCTCTATTTTCTGCCTTTCGCACAAGGTTGGGACACTGACATTAATCTAAGGCCACTCCTTAGTCTATCGTGGTGATTCTGAGTATATTGAATGGTAACCTTTATGCTTATTCAAGCTGTTAAATAATAACTTTCTGGTATGTACTTTAATCTGGGTTGTGCTGGATTGGTATTTGTGCTTCCATCATTTTCTTTAAAAAATTTAACTGCCTTTTAAAAATTGTGCTAAATTAATGTTTTTAATGTAATGTTTTGATTAATTTGCTTTAAAAACACTTTTGTACTAGTCATCATTTCAACTGTATTTTCTTTTTAAGTCAGTTAGCTGCCTTGGGTCTGAGATTAGGAGAAAGGTGAGATATAAATTAAACAAACTTCCAGGAGCCCTAGTTGGGGAAAATAGTTTTTATTTTATTTTATTTTAAAAGCATTTTTAAGGTTTAAAGTTTGGGCAGATTTAAACCTTTTTGTTTTTTGTTTTATTTTTTGTATTAATGCATAGGGCTACATCAGTGTAGGACTAAATGAGAAAATAGAAAAAGTAGAAAAATTCAGTTCTGATGTTATGGTCACTAGCTTAAATAATAATCATTCCCTGAAAAATGCTCTTTTAAAGCAAGGTTTTTTTGGCTGATTATATGTTAACTGAAGGATTTGTTTCTGAATGGCTTCTCTTGCACTATAAAATAAAGTGATTAAAAAGAAACAACTGACATTGGATACTGGTCTAATAATAAAAAACAGCCCATAAAGTTTTAAAGTTAAAATGTTTAAATTCAAACTGTTGTTGTTCTCCAGGGTTGGAAAATGGTAATAATAGCCAGACTTTAAAAATAAATAAAGAATACAGTAGACCCTCCAGATTCACTGGGGTTGGGGACAAAGAGCCCCTGTAAAAGAGGAAAAACTGCAAATAAAGGGAAAACACCACTTTTTCAACCTGAGGGGTCATTCACACTCAGTTTTTTGTCCAGAGGAGATGTGGATCACTGCACTGATGCATATCGGGATTGTTTTTCCCATTATGTTTTGGGTTTGCGAATCTCTCTTGAATCATTTTAACCCTTGTGTTATTCACACATGTCATTGTTTTGGGGAAAAATGGAACTGCCTCCATTCCCTTTAATGATATAGAGCAATACGGATCAACTGGAAGTGTATTCACACTGCTGAAGATTTCGATCAATGCGGATCTTTCAGGAAAACGTGAGAAAAAAACGTTATTGAATATCTTAGGATAAGTGGGGATTTTGGTAGACCTCCCCCCCCCCTGAAAAAAGTGTGCTGAGTGCATTTGGGGTGAGCGTGAAAACCAGGGAAATAACTCGTATTCATCCCAGATTATTTTTGTAGTGTGAATGGGGCCTGAGACAATACCTCTCTAGAAATCTTTGGGGTCCTCCAGCAGAACTCTGGTCAACATTTGCCAGAATTTGACCACGGAATCATGCTGGAGGACCTACAAATGCCTAGAGAAGTGTTTTCTCTAGAAATCTCTAGGTCCTCCAATGCAGCTCTGTGGTCAACTTCCTGCAGAATTTCTCTGGAGGACCTATAGATTCCTAGAGTGAACATATTAATCAAATCCACAAAATAATAATAATAATAGAATAATATTTATTTATTTATACCCTGTTCTTCAGCCCTAAAGGCTATCAGAGAGGCTTACAAATATTATTTTAATTAAACGGTTCCCTGCCCTCAGGCTTACAGTCTAAGAATACACAACACAAAAGTCACCTCTGCAAACATAGAGGTCTGACTGTAATGAATTTGAAAAACAAAAAAAACACGAGTGTGGTGGTTTTTTAGTCATTTGGATTAAACCATAGTTTAAACCAGCCAACCTTGCTTAGTCAATTCCTATTTAGGAGTTTATCATACTGTGGCTATTAAGGAGAGATTAAAGTGCATTTAAAGCATCCCGCAAATAAAGCAAAAATGGCAAGTAATTGCGTGAATGATTATGATAGGCAATTCCGTAAATAAAGTGATATAGAAAATGCGTTGTCTCTGAAATCATGAAAGTAAAAAGATCTGCGTTAATGCTTCCTTGTGACTACTTTAATGGCGGGTTTTGTGTGATGTCGTGTGAAACCATTTCACATAATTATGCAATGTTTCCCGGTGGCGCAGTGGTTAAATGCCTGTACTGCAGCACTCACTCAAAACCATAAGGTGGTGAGTTCAAGACCAGCAAAGGGCTGAGGCTTGCATCCTTCCGAGGTCGCTAAAATGAGTACCCCTACTTGTTGGGGGCAAGTAGCTTACAGTTGTAAACCGCTTAGACACTCCTTAAGGGTATGAAGCGGTATATAAATGAAGCTGTTTGTTTTGCTTTTTGTTTGATATTCACTGGATAAACTCCCAATCCCCTTTGTGTGATAAATTCCTTAGTCAATGCTAAGGAACGTCTGGAGCTGCAGTCCGTCAAGATCTGGAGGACCACATGGTTGTGACCTCAGTCTAGGAGCAACTACCAAGAAGGCCCTCTCCTGTGTCCCCTCCAAACATACCTCTGGAGGTGATAGAGATGAGACAAGATCATCTCCTTTAGGTCTTTAAACATGGGCAGTTAGCATGGGGAGATGGTGCTGTTGTGTGCCTGGAAGTCATTTCCAACTTACTGCAACCCTAAAGTGAAACTTATCACTGGCTTTTCTCAGCAAGATTTATTCAGAGGAGGTTTACCATTGAGGCAGGGAAGCCCAATGAGTTTGCATGTCTGAGCGGGGAATCGAACCCTCCTCTCCCAGAGTCCTAGGCTGCATCTGCATTGCAGAAGTAATCCAGTTTGACACCACTTTGCTGAAATCTGCGGATGGCAAGCCCTCTGTTGGGGCAGGAGGGCTGTACTAAAGAGAGCGGTGCACACTGCCGGACTGTATGCTAACAATATTTCTGAGTACTGTGGGAGTGGATGAAAACAGGAATCACAGATGGTTGCAATTAAAATAAAATGTAGCATTGAGACAGAAAAAACCCCTCTTTAAGTTAAAAAAAATCTAGGCTGGCAGCACAAACTATTTCAACAATTAAGCCATTGCCAGACCTCCACGAAATCTGTTTTCTATCATCATTAAGAATACTATTACATCCAATGATGTTACTACTCCTTTATTTTGCTATTAATTGCCATCAAGTTGACTCGGACCTACATCAAACCAATGAATTGGAGACCTCCAAGTCATCCTGCCATCAGGTCTTTCAGATAGTGGCTTCTTTGATGGAGTCTATCCATCTGAAATGTACCCTTGCTCTGTTCCTCCTTCCTTCTACCTTCCCAAGCATTATTGCTTTTCTAGTGAGTTATGCCTTCTCATGATGTGTCCAAAGTACAACAGCCTCAGTTTAATCATCTTCGCTCCTAGGAAGAGTTCAGGCTTGATTTGCTCTTGGACCCATTCATTGTTTTTTTAGCAGGCCACAGTATACTCTTCCTTCCACATCCTTCCACATTCACTGGCGTTAGGGGCACAGGACCACCGTGAATATGGAAAAACTGCAAATAACAAAAACGTTATGTTTTTACCTAAGAGAACACCTCTCTAGAAATCTCTTGGTCCTCCAGTGCAACTCTGTGGTCAACATCTGTGCTGGAGGAGCAACAAATACTTAGTGGGGTGTTCCCTCTAGGAATCTCTTCACTGCGACTTTTGGTTCAGATTGACCATAGAGTTACGCTGAAGGACCTAGATATTCCTAGAGAGAACATATTAATAAAATCCATGAATAATCAAAACCTGCAAAAGTCAAAGCCGCAAATGCAAAGGGACCAGTGTATCTTCAGAACTGTCCTCCAGCACCACACCTCAAAGGAGTTGATTCTCCTCCTATCCTTTTTCTTCAGTCTTCAGTTTTCACAACCATACATAGTAATGGGAAATACAATGACATGGACCATCCTAATGTTAGTATTCAATGATAATGTTTTTAAAACTTCAGGCTCTTGTCTAGTTTCTTCATGACTGTCCTCCCACATCCAAGTCGTCTTCCGATTTCTTGACTGCCATCTCCATTCTGATTAATGACTGAGCCAGGGTTTGGAAAATCTTGAACTATTTCCACATCTTCACTGGTTACTTTAAAGTTATGTAAATCATAACTTTATGTGGTCATGATTTTTTTTTTTTTATCAATGTTCAACTGTAAACCTTCCTTGGCGTTTTCCTCCTTGACTTTCTTTAGTAATCGTTGCAGGTCTTTGCTGTTTTCTACTAGTAGTATAGTTTCGACGCCTTGAGTTGAATACAGGGAGAAAGGTGGGATATAAGAAAATAAAGGAACAACAACAATTCATCTGCACATCTATTGTTGATATTCTTTATTCCTTTTTCTTCTGAGTTTAATTTTGTTTCATGTTCAATGTACAAGTTAAACCAATAGAGTGATAAAGCACAGCCTTGCCAGTTGAAATCTATTCCATTCCTCCATATTCTGTCCTAACAGTCGCCTCTTGTCCTGTTATTACTTCTACAGGTATTATTTCCTCCCATTCCTTTGCTCATTGAGCCCCCAGAACAAATCACAACTGCCTGTTGCAGACAGGCTACCTGCCAGAAATGCAGGAGGCTTGAAACTGAGCCATCTGTGACAACTCTAGTTCCATGAAGTTTGACCTTTACTTACATAATGTATGCTTATGCTAATTGGCTTGTTTCTTTGGCAGCTCTGCTTTGTTTCATTTATTTACATAATTTATGTCCAATTTTGCCTGTCATAATGTGTCCCTTGGAGCAATTTGGATTTGTAATGAGGAAACGTTGGCCCTTGGAAATCAATGGCAGGGAGGGATGGGTCACAGTGGAGTGGCAGAGCATGTGCTTTGCATGGAGAAGACCCCAAGTATTATTATTATTATTATTATTATTATTATTATTATTATTATGTGTCCCTGCTTAGGAAGGATCTCCAGGAGCAGATCTGGGAAAGATCTCACCAGATGCAAAGATGAGAGTCTAGATTACCTAGTTCTTTAGTCTGTGATAGAAGAACAATTGTTGGGTTGTGAGACCTTTCCATCCCCCTAGGACAGTAAAAGGATGCAGTAGGTGGTACCCAATAGAGGAAACATCGCAGTCCATTTGCTGGCGGGTTCCAGCATCCCCTCACAGCAAGTAGTAGAATCATGTCTCTCAACAATGAATTCTACCCAGAATATCCTTCGGGGATCTTCTCAATGATTGCTCCCAAAGATTGGAACTCCATCTCTGGAGAGGCTAGGATGGCTTCCTCCTTGTTCTCAATCTGTCGGCAGGTAGAAATGTTCCCATTCTGTCAGGCTTTTAGGAATTACCTGTGTGCTTTGCTCTTTATTAAAATACTGTCTTTTATGACTTAAATGAATTTAATGGTAGATTTTCTAATGGTTCGTAAAATAACTTTATATGTACATTACCATCCCCGTATCCCCGGGAAATATGTTCCTTGACTTATCGTGGAAAGACAAAACCATGGTTAATAGCAAACTCTATTGAAATGAATCACTTGTAATGGAAATTGACCAGAGAGTACACCTATCCAGGAATCTGTAGGTGCTGTAGCTCAACTTTATGGTCAATGTCTGTTGGAAGCATACCATGAAGGACCGAGAAAGTGCCTAGAAAGAATATTTTTTGTGGTGAGGGGGACATGGGTCAGTGAAACCATGAGTACCGGTCCTGTGGATACAGGGGTCATACTAAATATATATTTTACTGATGCTTTTGTATGTTTTCGATCTGATGCTCCCACTAGTAATACTAATATCATTTTCCATGGCTGACATTCTTAATTGTCCTCGATTGATAATGGGTCCCGTGGGCTGTGGTGCACCCTTGGCAGAAGATCTCCTGTGGTTTGTAGTAATAATTAACAATAACAACAGCAACATTATTTTTTTACCTGCCTCTCCCTAAGGCTCAAGGCAGGGTACAACATAGATTAAACATAACCAGCCTTAAAGGCCAGCCTGGGGGTGGAGTTAGGGTGTAGCGTGTTCACAACTCATGTCATGGCTCTGCCCCCAGGGCATTGTGACACTGCACATGGTGCGTGGCATCACAGTGCTCCTCTGGCACTGCGTCCGCATGATGCAGCATCAAAGGAGCACCATAAAGCCATGGCACCTCAGGGCCACAGTGTGCAGTTGCCATGGCCCCAATCTGATGAAAATGGAGACACCTGCAGGCTGCCCCTTAGGGGCAGTCTGCACAGTCCCATAAACACATTAACAATAAGACACATTAAAATCATCCAAACATAAAATTAAAAATACCATATATACTCTAGTATATGTTGACCTCATGTATAAGTTGGGGAAAGTTTTGGGGCCAGAATTATGGATTGTGATACGACCCGTGAGTAAGTCGAGGGTAAAACTTAGGGGCATGTAACAAAGGATCTAAAGGATGATCCAGGGGAAAACAGTGCCATAGAACTTGCAAAATCCCAGCATGCATAATTGTGCTCACACTAAAGGCTGGATGGTCAGAGGAAAGTCAGTGCATCCAAAACAGATTACGCTGTTGCCTTTCACCAAGGGATGGTTCCATATATATATATATATATATGAGCTAAACTACAATACTTGCATTGACCCATGTAATTTAAATTTTAAAATTCAGAGTTTATAGTGGACTGGGTAGGCCTTCTGGAAGCGATTGGTTTTTAATACTGTTTTAAATTCAGACAGCATATTTATCTGTCAAATATGTCCCGGTAGATCATTTCACAGCATAGGGGCAGCTGACGAAAAGGTCCTCTTAGTGATAGTTGCCAGTCTAGTACTGTCTGGTTGAAGTACTGTCTGGTTGAAGGATAGGACTGTACAGGGCAGATTATATGGGAGGAGGCAGTCCCATAGATAACCTGGACCATGTAGGGCTTTAAAGGTAACAACCAACACTTTGTACTTTGCCCAGAAACTAGCTGTCAGCCAGTGGAGTGATTTTAATGTTGGTTTGATATGCTCACTTCTAGATGTATGATCGATCAATCTGGCTGATGTGTTTTGACCTGATTATCGTTTCTGCACATGGTACAAAGGTATCCCAATAGGGAAAGCAGAAATCCAGCCTTGAAGTTGCCAGCGCATGAACTACCATCTTTAGGTCTTCCAATTCTAGGAAGGTTCGCAGTTGGTATATCAGCCGAAGCTGATAAAAAGCACTCCTGACATGACATGGATCCAGGAGAAGTCCCAAGCTGCAAACACAATTTATATGGTGCAGAAACAAAGCAAGTTGCAAGCAAGGTCCTTGTCCCATCCAAACAGCTATGAAAACACTGCAAGCAAATTGCTGTTGGGGAAGTAGATTCCCCTGGTCCCTCTCCAGCAAAGTTTACTGAACACCTATTAACCCTTCCCAACTGGACAGCCGTGGTTCTGACAGGGACTTCAAAATCCATCCTTTTGGTGGCAGAGGTCACGCTCACTGCACCTAGATGTCCCAAGTATCTTGAGCAGCCCAATGTCTATAAACCAACTGTCTGGATGTTGTTGCAAAGATTTGAGGAGGAAGAGGTAGTGATGGTGGTGGGTTACAAAGTTAGGGGGAACGTATCTGGGAAGCTACTCTGCGAAAATGGAAAGGATGGACTGGATCATACTGCCGAGGATTGATGGGAATTGTAATCCAACACATTTGGAAGGTATCAAGATGGGAAGGCTTGAACTGAATGGAACAAGAGAATCATGGTGAGCTCTCCTTTGCTTCTTGTTGTTGTGTGCCTTCAAGTCGCTTCTGACTTATGGCAACCCTGAGCCTTTCACATAATTTTCTTAGCAAGGTTTGTTCAGAGGGGGTCTGCCTTTGCCTTCCTTGGAGACTGAGATCGTGATTTGACAGTGGAATACATTGCCTTGGAGGTTGGTACAATCTCCGTCTTTGGAGGTTTTAAAACAGGTCAGATGGCTGTCTATCACAGGGAGGGCTAGGATTGTGTATTCTTGTATGGCAGAAGGGGGATGGACTGGATGACCCTTGGGGATCCCAACTATAGGATTATGTGACATAATGGACAAAATAGGCTAATTTAGAGAAACCATTCAGCATACTGATTTAGAGAAACCATTCAGCATACTCAGCTGGTTGGTGTAACTTTCCTTCCTTTACTCTTTCTTTCTTTCTTTCTTTTTTCCTTTTTCTTTATCTCTTTCTTTCTCTATGGAAAATTAGGGAAAGGGAGAGATTAAGACACTACATTTCTGAAATCTCTGCATGGGTTCAGGGAATTAAATTCCACGTGGGAAGATTAAAAACGCATTTAGTCAGGATGGACCTCTGAATACATCCCGGGGGCAAATGGATACTGATACTGTCTTAATTACAAGTTTGAAGATTATCCTGTTGGAACAGAAGTGGATGAGAGAACTGGAGGTTTTGGCCCGTCTCCCCCTGTGTGGTCACGCATGGAAATCTTCGACATCTGCTCAGCACTGCAAGAAAAACGAGCATTGCTTTAGAAAAGGAAAGAGGGCCATCCAGTCCAAACCCCTTCTGCCATGAAGGAAGACAGAATGCATTCCCAACAGATGGCCATCCAGTCTCTGTTTCAAATCCTCCAAAGAAGGAAACTCCACCACCCTCTGAGGGAGTGTCTTCCACTGTCAAACAGTTCTTAACCATTAGAAAGTTCTTCCTAATGTTGAGGTGGGATCACTTTACCTGTCGTTTGCGTCAGTTGCTTCATTGTATTCTAGTCTCTGGAGCAGCAGAAAACAAGCTTGCTCCAGCCTCAATATTGACATCCCTTCAGATACTTAAACGGGGTTATCCTATCACCTCTTAACCTTGTTTTCTCCAGGGAACTGGATATCTTTAGCCTGGAGTACATAAGGTAGACCACTACTGATTGTTTATTTCAGAACCTGCCTTGAATCCCATTGTGGGAGAAAGGCAGGATATAAATCCTTGAAATACATACGGTAAATAAAAAAATTAATATTAATTTTTCAGCTTCTAAGAGTACATGTTAGCGAACTAGAGAAACTAGTTATCATGATGGTGGCTTTATATGGTGTGTGTGTTTTAGTTATGTTTTAACATTTTGTTTGTTTTTATGATATTTTTATACTGTTTTATTTAGATGATTTGAACTGTTTTTAAATTCTTACTGTAAGTTTTTAAAATGTTTTTATCTTGTGAGTTCTGGGAGAAAGGCGGCATAAAAATGAAATATTTAATAAATTAATAAATAAAGGGAATAATAGAATGCTAGAGTTGAAAGAGACGGTAAGGGTCATCCAGTCCAATTCCCTTTGTCCATTCAAGAAGACACTATCCAAGCCCTCCCCCCTCCAGGACGATGGCCATCAAGACTCTGTTTAAAAACCTCCAAAGAAGGAGATGGCACCACCCTCCAAGGCAGCAGCATCGTCCACTGTCCAACAGCTCTTAACCCTGAGGAAGTTCTACCTAATGTTTGGTGGAATTTCTTTTCCTGAAGCTTGAATCCATTGCTCCAGGTCTTAGTCTCTGGCCATTGGTGCTATAGGACAGAGTTTGGGAATGTTACCTTTTGGACTGTCTCTCCCCAAATCCCCCAAGAGACAAAGTCTTGGCCCCCCAGGACTGAAGCTCTTGTGCCTGTTCCCTATGGAAGCTTTTTGTTCCCATGTCCATGGTGTGATAAATCTGCTTTGGGTTTCTAGCCAAACTTTAAAGGTGATGTTGAAAGTGTGGAGTCCTCTCTCTCTCCATATAGCACTAGCATTTAGCATTTACATTATTTACAGTGTTTAGATATGCTGTGTCCAAGTATCGACGAAAAGCCACCACTGAAGTAGCAGGGGTGTCTTTTCGTCACTTTAAGAAAGAGCAACATTTTGCCAGCCCTTTTTGGGCTGGCAAAGTGTTGGATTGGGCCTGCGGTGTGTGTTTGCTGCGGGCTGGGTCTGGCGCTCCCCGTGACGGCACGGAGTCGCTCTATTAGGGTGGTCTATACAGCCCCATAGTCTTCTTATAAAGGTCTTTCCTGGGCTTTCACTCCATGCATCTGAGGAAGCAGACTTAAGTCTCCAAAAACGTATGCTACCATCTTCTTTTACACAGTTAGTCTCAAAGGTGCGCTAAGATCCCTATGCTCACAGAAACACATAAGACATTGCAGCCTCACCCACACAATCCCCCAGAACCTCCCTTGCTCACAAATAGTGTTTTATTTACAGTCCCTCTCAAAATGACAGTCATTTCCAGTCGCCATTTTGAGACAGGCTGCAGTCAAAAACAGAGAAATTTGGGTTGTGGGTGTCCCATGGAGGAGGGACTGGGTGCAAATCAGTCTCTGGCCCCGATAATAATTCTTCTTATTATTATTTATTTCTAGCCCGCCCCCCTGAACAAGCAATTGGGGCGGGTTACAACAGGGTTAAAAAACAGTACAATTAAAATATCCCATCCCATCACCCAACTGCCAATTTTCCTACCCCTGGTGTAAACTCTGAAGCCAGGCTTGGGCTGCATCTACACTGCAGAATGAATGCAGTTTGACTCTCCTTTAACTGCCATAGCTCAATGCTATGGAATTTGAGGATTTGTAGTTTTGTGAGATATTTAGTCTTCTTTGTTAGAGAGCTCTGATGCCCCAACAAACTACAAATCTCAAGATTCCATAGGATGGAGCATGGCAGTTAAAGTGGTATCAAACTGCACTGATTCTGAAGTATGGTGGCAGCCATGGAGTTTTTAGGACTTGGTGGTTATAAGAATTCAGTGAAGTTTCTTTTGAATCATGGTTGCTCTTACTTCATCGTTGCTCATAATGCATTCTATCTCCTAGTGATTTCTACCGGAAAGTCATCTTACATGGTGGCATCGATGGACCTTTCTCTAGAGCAATGACGGGTCAGATCGGCCTAACCCAGGTAAGGTTGTCTTAAGGTACTGTATATACTCATGTATAAGTCTAGAAATTTTAGTCAAAACATTAATCCAAAAAACCTAAGTCGACTTATCCATGGGTCAATGAAAGTACTTACTTAAACTCTTGTAAAAAAAGGAAATTCCCTGGTGAAAGGCAAGACCATAATCTTTCCAGGAAGCACTAACCCCCCTTTACGCTCTCATCCATCCAGTCTTTAGTGTGGGTACAAAACGTTATGCCTGCTGGAATTTTGTAAGTTCTTTGGCATCATTTTCCTTTGCTTCATCCTTTGTTATACGCCCTAGGTTTTACCCTCCACTTAGCCACAAGTCATATCAAACCCCATAATGTTGGCCCCAAAACCTGCCCTCGACTTATACATGAGGTCAACTTACAGTCGAGTATATACGGTAAATACTGCAGCAGCCATGGTCCATCCCTGGCATCTCCCCTTTAAAGCAAGGGTGGGAGATTTGAGTATTCTGGTGTTCTTGTCTTCATTGCCTACTACTCGTTGTCAGAACTAACACTGTAGATCAAGAGTAATTGTATACTGGAATAATTACGTATATAACGAATAATTGGGTGCATCTATACTGTATAAATAATTCAGTTTGACACAACTTTAAGGGCTGCAGCTCCATCCTATGGAATTATGAGATTTGTAGTTTTGCAAAGTGTTCTCTTCTAAAGAGTGCTGGTGCCCCACAAAACGTCAAATTCCAAGAATCTGTCAGAGGGGGGCATGGCAGTTGAAGTGGTGTCAAGCTGCATTATTTCTACAGTGTAGATGCACCCACAGGGATACTCTGTCTTTGGGGATTATGGGGAGATTATGGGGATTATGGGATTTGTTTTCTAATCCATCTGGAGGACGCCAGGTAGAGAGATGCTGATCGGTACAGTATCCTATGCAACAAAACTTGTTTCTGATATTTTCCTTTTAAGGAAAGCAACATGGAATGTCTCAAGACATCCACATGAAGCATTTTAACATCTTGCAAAGAGGCCCTTAATCCAAACTTAATCCAGTTCCTAACCTACAATCTGTGCCCATCTTTAAAAAGTGTGTTTCCCAGTTTCTTTGCTCCACCCAAAATTGCCTGCATTACAATGTTTTGGAAAAAAAATCAATTACATGTGTTTCAGCTTATTTCTGAGCTTGAAGAAGACTCCAAAAAAGTTGCGGCTGCCTCTGGAAGCTCCCTCCCAGAGACGTTCTCAGTGGACCGCTTATTTCGGGAGTTGTGGGAAGGAGAGGTCTTCAACAGCCCTCTTCTGAAGGCAGCGCTGGCTCTCAAGAACAAAGGTAATGGTTTACATTTTCTGCAGAAGCCCACAACCAGGAAAACCTCCTTGTGCTCTTCAGAATTGCTGTTGGTTTAAAAATGGGTGTTGTGCTCAGCTGCTAAAATGTGACAGGAGTCCACTAAGTACACTACAGTCAGTGAAAGAAGGAAGTACATGCATTGTACATATATATAGATTTAATATCCCTTATCCAAAAATCTGAAATTCTTCAAAATCTGAATTTTTTTAGAACTGACATGACATTTTGAGGAATATTTTGGATGATGGAATGCAAGTAGCGTAGTATGTACTATGCAAAGGGATCTTGTAGTGTGCAAAATCTGACTTCTACCTTTGTCCCTTTAATTACTCTTTTAACTCCATCCCCAGGCCCACTCTGTGCATTTATGTTACAGTTCACATGCCCCATCCTCCACCCCTTTGTAATTTTCTTCTTAGAAGTAGCAAGTAGTTTTCGCGATTTAATCCTCCCTCTGAGAAAATTGTGGAAAACTGCCAGTTCCTAAAGACTCTTCTCAGTTTGAGACTTACTCTGTGCAAAATTTCCATATGATTTGGTCTTTTCGTATTGGCATAGAAAACAGCATTATCTTTGCAGGAAATAATACTCTGCACAGAAATATTATCTTCTGCACAGCATAATATATTTTTCTGTACATAGGAATTTTGCATGTAATATGTCCCAAGCTGCAAAAAGTGTAATCTGTGTAGGATTCTTCTTGTCAAGGTTTTTCAACCCTTGAAAAATCTGTTTTTTGACAAATATAACCTCCCTGCATCTTAACTGCTACAACCCTGGCCTCTGAGGGAGAAAAGAACCGACAGTATCTGCTAGACATGATCCTGTTCCCCATTCCTTTCTCCTTTTGTATCATGTCTTTTTGGATCTGAGGGCGAGCTTATATGAGAGATTTGTTTTTTCAATTAGTCTCAAAGGTGCTACAAGATTCCTGCTTTTAATGCTGAAAAGGACTGACACAGCTACATCTTTGTATATGATAATATCAATGTTTAGCCACATTTAAAGCAGTATTTGTAGTCAGTAGCATAGTTAACATGGTATTAATTAACATACAGGTTGCGTTTCTGTTATCTGAAATGCTTGGGACTAGAGTTTTAGATTTTATTGGGTTTTGGAATATTTGCATATACATAATGAGATTTTTGGAGATAGGACTGAATTCCTAACATGAAATTACAATGGCTCCTTGGTATCCACTGGGGTTTGCTCGAGTCCCATTAAGTACATTGACAGTGAAATGATGTCCCTCCTTAATCTGTGGATAGTTGACTCAATGGATAAAGAATCTATGGATACGGAGGACTGACTGTAATTTGTTCCATGTACACCTTATACACATAGTCACAAAGATGAGAGGTATACATAAAGGTCAAAGCAATTGTTGTTGTTGGTTTCAGAGTCTACCAGATGTTATTGACTGGAGGTCCATCATTGCTTCTGATCCTATCCAAAAAGCTAGGAATAAGATATTATAGAATCATAGAATCATAGAAATTCAGGGTTGGAAGAGACCACAAGGGCCATCCAGTCCAACCCCCTGCCGTGCAGGAACTCTCCATCAAAGCATCCCTGACAGATGGCCATCCAGCCTCTGCTTAAAAACCTCCAAGGAAGGAGACTCCACCACCCTCCGAGGGAGTGTGTTCCACTGTCGAATAGCCCTTACTGTCAGGAAGTTCCTCCTAATGTTGAGGTGGAATCTCTTTTCCTGCAGTTTGCATCCATTGTTCCGAGTCCTGTTCTCTGGAGCAGCAGAAAACAAGTTTGCTCCCTCCTCAATATGACATCCCTTCAAATATTTAAACAGGGCTATCATATCACCTCTTAACCTTCTCTTCTCCAGGCTAAACATCCCCAGCTCCCTAAGTCTTTCCTCATAGGGCTTCATGGTTTCCAGACCCTTCACCATCTTAGTTGCCCTCCTTTGGACATGCTCCAGTTTCTCCACATCCTTTTTGAATTGTGGTGCCCAGAACTGGACACAGTATTCCAGGTGGGGCCTGACCAATGCAGAATAGAGTGGCACTATTACTTCCCTTGATCTAGACACTATACTTCTGTTGATGCAACCTAAAATTGCATTAGCCTTTTTAGCTGCTGCATCACACTGTTGACTCATGTTCAACTTGTAGTCTACTTGGACTCCTAGATCCCTTTCACATGTTGTCTCATTCAGCCAGGTGTCCCCCATCCTATATCTGTGCATTTCATTTTTCCACCCTACGTGTAGGACCTTACATTTCTCTGTGTTAAATTTCATTTTGTTAGCTTTGGCCCAGCTTTCTAGTCTATTCAGGTCATTTTGAATTTTGATCCTGTCCTTTGGGGTATTAGCTACTCCTCCCAGTTTGGTGTCATCTGCAAATTTGATAAGTATGCCCCCAATTCTGTCATCCAAATCGTTAATAAAGATGTTGAATAGCACTGGGCCCAGGACAGAACCCTGTGGCACCCCACTTGTCACTTCTTTCCAGGATGAAAAGGAACCATTGTTGAGCACCCTTTGGGTTCGGTCAGTCAACCAGTTACAAATCCATGTAACGGTTACCTTGTCTAGTCCACATTTTACAAGCTTGTTTGCAAGGATGTCATGGGGAACCTTGTCAAATGCCTTACTGAAGTCAAGATATACTATATCCACAGCATTCCCTTCATCTACCATGCTGCTCTTCCTGATCCTCCTTGATAGGGCTTCGAAACGATTCTGTAGCTGCAAGCTCCTACAGCTATCCCTGATTTCTCTGCTTCTCTGTGTGACATTCCTCCAGCTGTCTGCCTCTTGTGTACATGAAGTGACCTTCTCACCCCCAGCAACTTTCTCTGTGTGGTCCCCTTCCAAGATCGTTCCTTCCGTTGTGTCGAGGAAAACCTCTTGCTCCCTGACATGCTGAAGTGTCGCTACCCTGGATTCCAGCTGCTGTACTTTCTCCTCCAAGAGGGCTACCAACTTGCACTTGGGGCATGTGAAGTTTGCCACATCTGTAGGCAAGAAGACAAACATCCCACAAGTGTTGCAAGTGACTGCAGCCGCTCCCTCGGTGCCCATACCGAGAACTATTAAGGAATCACTAAAAGAGGACTGTGGGTTTCCTCCTCGAAGAATATTCACCGGTAAACACTAATGTCAAAGCCCCTGATGACCTGTCCTATTCCACCAATCTCTATCAGTGATTTCAACGTACTGGGAATGTTACTTTATACAGATGCCCTGGTTTCTAACTTGTATTCACTTCTTCTGAGGTGGAGGGGAACCCCTCAAAAGCACTTTTAAAAAGGGGGAGATCTAAAGGAGAACCTCTAAAACAAAGTTTACAGCTCCTCTGCTCCTAATGTTGTGCTTTACTCTGTTTGGGGGGGAGGGATTCACGCGCCGTCAGGCGCGCGGCTCTCTGAGCAGTTCTGTATAGCTAGTCTCCTAGCTCCTCCCACTTGTGACTCACAGATGTGACTCACAGAAGCTCCTCCTCCTCTGCAACAGACACACTCCCCCAAGAGATTTTAAAAATCCACACACTTACCACTTAAAATGGCTGCCAAAAAGTTGCTCTTCCTTCTTCTCTCTCTCTCTCCAAGTGGTCAGCAGCTGGCTCTCTGAGCAGTTCTGTATAGCTAGTCTCCTAGCTCCTCCCACTTGTGACTCACAGATGTGACTCACAGAAGCTCCTCCTCCTCTGCAACAGACACACTCCCCCAAGAGATTTTAAAAATCCACACACTTACCACTTAAAATGGCTGCCAAAAAGTTAATGTGGCGTATCCCAATTATTGTCATTTTTTTTGTGATTTTGTTACTGAAAACCCATCAATGACATTGCATTCAGATGTTTTGCCAGTCCATTTGGAATTGCTGTCAGAGCATATTATTCTCTCTTCTTTGATGAAAATCTTTAGGCAAAGTTCATTTCTAAAGCAAACATAATAGAGGGATTTCATAGAGTATCAAAATAATCCTTGATAATTTCTCCTCTTGCCTCTTTCCTGTGTAGTTTCAACTTCACAGGGATTTGGGAAACCTCTCTGATAATTGTATTTTTCTGCAGTTTTTCTACATGAAGAAGACTGTGACCCACAAACCACACACACATATTCCCCACCAGAATCTAAATTATACACATTTTTTAGCTGTGGTACCAAGTGTGATGGTTTTTATCATTCAGGCCCTAATGCAAAGCCCCAACCTGTTCCTCCTTATTTCCTGAACTGCCTGTCTCTCCCTTTTTAGGTTTCAAGATTGCTGTCCTGACAAACAACTGGATTGATGATACCCCCTACAGACAACAGACAGGGCTTGCCTTATGTCTGTTGCGGAGATATTTTGACAGGGTGATTGAGTCCTGTCGGGTTGGTCTACAAAAACCAGATCCTAGGATTTATGAGTATGTGCTGAATGAGCTGAAAGCAAAGCCCGAGGAGGTCAGTTGTGGACAGCGTTAAACTGTTGTTGTAAACAGACAGCATTGTTATTACTCTGTGTCCAGTTAGAGGAAGAGTTATGGGAACAGCTTCTCTGTTTCCCCACTGCTCTCCACCAGGCAAGAAATATCAATCCACTGTTTTTATTCAGAACTGTGTTAGTCTGGAATATCAGTATGGAAAGGGATTTTGTAGCATCTTTGAGACTAAGAACCTTATTATATGAGGGGAAAAAAGCTGAAATGGAGCAAGAGAGTAGCAGTTTTCTCCATGCCTCTATGCATGCTCTCATAGCACTTCTGATCTCTTCTCAAGGAAGAAGGTAATAAAAGCATGCCTTTTGACATGCTGGAAAAATCTGTTTGACGAAAGGTCTCCTTTTATGACCATCTCCTTTGGGAAGAGAATGGAAGTGCTTGGATGGCATGGAGAGAGGCACAGAAAAGGCTGCCATTCTCTTGCTCCGTTTCAGCTTTTCTCATGTGATAAGGCTCTTACTATGTGGAAGAAGTTGTAGCATAGACTTAGTTCTATTTTGTCAATCTGACTATGCAAAAAGTTGTAGCATAAGCTTTTGTAGATAGCTTTCTTATGAAAATAACACAAGCTACAACTTGTTATTGTTATTATTATTATTATTATTATTATTAACCTTTATTTATATAGCACTGTAGGTTTACACAGTGCTGTACATATAAACTTATAATTAGACGGCACAGTTAGTCCCAAAGGTGCTACAAGATCCCACTGCTTTTATGATTTCCATTTTGGTAGCCAAACGTCTAGATCTGTGGAGGTGTTTACCATGCTGTGGGAAGGCAAGCGAGGTCATCCGGAGGCATGGGGCGCGGTGTTATCAGTACGCTGATGACACCCAAATAGTCTTCTCTATGTCTCTGACTGATGCAGTGACCAGGGATGGCGTCGCTCCTCTCGTGGCCTGTCTGGAATCGGTAATGGACTGGATGAGGGAAAACAGACTCAGCCTGAATCCAGAGAAAACGGAAGTACTCGTGATAGGTTCCCCTGGTCCAGGGATGGAGGTGGTTCCACCAGTCCTGAACGGGGTCACGCTCCCCGTGAAGGACAATGTACGCAGTCTGGGGGTGCTCCTTGACTCGTCGCTCCACCTGACTTCTCAGGTGGATGCGACAGTCAGGAGCACCTGTTTTCAGCTTCAGCTGATACGCCAGCTGCGTCCCTACCTGGACCAGAGGGACCTTGAAACAGTAGTACATGCTCTGGTAACCTCTCGATTGGATTTTTGCAATGCGCTCTACATGGGGCAGCCTTTGTATCACACTCGGAAGCTTCAACTAGTGCAAAATATGGCAGCACGGGTGGTCACT
The DNA here is from genome assembly GCA_034509955.1 of Urosaurus nigricauda. Lineage (NCBI taxonomy): Eukaryota > Metazoa > Chordata > Lepidosauria > Squamata > Phrynosomatidae > Urosaurus > Urosaurus nigricauda. The sequence goes on along the minus strand of JAOEGL010000001.1, from coordinate 377,053,290 downwards.
GGCACTCCCAGGACCGCCCATATAACACCAATTTTGAAAGATCTACATTGGCTGCCTGTTCGCTTCCGGGCTCAGTACAAAGTGCTGGTTATCACCTATAAAGCCCTAAATGGTTTGGGCCCAGAGCACCTGAAGGACCGTCTCTCCTCACACAATCCACCCCGCACACTCCGATCGACTGGGCAACAACTCCTAAGAGTTCCAGAGGCTAGATTATCGTCAACAGCAAAAAGGGCGTTCTCTGTTTCGGCCCCTAGCCTCTGGAACTCACTGCCCGCAGAGCTTCGTTTAGCTGCCTCGCTTAATTTGTTTAAAAAAGGGCTAAAGACATTTTTGTTCGAGCAAGCCTACCACTGACTATGACTTCCTCTCTTGTGTCCCCCTATTACCCCCTCATTATGATCAGAATTGATGTTCCATGAACCCCTGGCTGTCATTGTATTTTTACTGTGTATTTTTTATCGTGTCTTGAAAGTTTTAATATATGTTTTAACTGTTTAACTGTACACCGCCCTGATCTTGGGAAGGGCGGTATAAAAATAAAATTTATTATTATTATTATTATTATTATTATTATTTGCTCTCCCCTTTTTTCTCCGTTTTGCTGTTTGTTTGTTTGTTTGTTTACATACATGCTCTCTAAGGCATTCTGGAGGCAGCTTCTGTTGATCTTGCCTATTAGTGCAGTACTCACTGTTACTGTACAGTAACTATAAGGTTGATTTTATTTATTTTTTTTGAGAAGGGGCAAGGGAGAAGGCTTGCTATAGTTCCACCTGATGGAACTTTCTGGTACCTTTTACTGAGCCAAGATCCATTCATGATTAGAGCTACAATGGTCCCCTCCTATATTCAATTTGGCAATCCTAGCTGGAATATAGAATTATGGCCAAGTGTGTATGTATGTGGCAAAGGAGTGGAGCTGATGTGGCCGCTGGAGTGGAGGGTTAACTTCTGTGTTGAGAGAGGCTGCATCACCTCGCCTTTCTTCTTGCACTCAGATAATATGCCTGTTCACCCCCTTTGCATAATGCATGCAGGGTACAGAATTCTTTGGGTGCAGAAAAATTCCGGTCGCAGAAGACAAATTAAACTCCACTTGGCACTGTTAGGGAAGCAAGTGACACAGACATGCATGCACCCTGTTCCGAAAAGTTTTGGATAGTGGTTTCCAAATTTTGAACCTCCGGATATATTTGATTTCAGCTCCCAAAATTCCTGAGTGTTTGCCAAGGACCTGTCTATATGTGTGTGCCATGTGCCTTCAGGTCATTTCCAATGTAAGATGACCATAAAGCGAATCTATCATTGGGTTTTCTTGGACAATTTTGTTCAGAGGAGGCTTGCCATTGCCTTCCCCAAGGCTGAGAACATGTGACTTGATGGGCTTGTCTACAACACTTTAAAAAAACCACCCTCTCCCTGAATCTGGGGAAGTAAGGCCACATGATGCATGGCCCTATCCACCCCACATTCAAGGTATTTTAGCTTATTGTGGGGTTTTTACACTGACAGGCACCACCCTTTAAATGGCAGTGGTGGCAGTGGTGGCAATAGCAGCGGCAGCAAACCCAGGAAACTTTGCAGGGGCAGTCAAGTAGTGTAGACAAGCTACCTGATGTCCCTGTGGAGATGAAGGTACACAGTGTGGCCCTGGGGTGAGTTCCCCAGTGTAGATAAGCCCCAGGCTAGCTGGGGCTTCTGAGAGTTGAAGCCCAAAGCACCTGGAGGAACAAAGCTTGGGAAGCACCGGCTTAGGGGTTTCTTTCTCCTATTTTTTGCTGACAGTGTTTTTTGCCTTCTTCCTCACTCTAGGTTATTTTCCTGGATGATGTTGGTGCAAACTTGAAACCTGCTCAGGAGATGGGGATCGCCACCATCCTGGTGAGAAATGCTGAATCTGCGCTGAAGGAGCTGCAAGATCTGACCGGGGTTCAGGTAAGCTGCTCGCACGTGTGGCCTTTTCAAGGGAGACATCTTTTGATTTCCTGCACGACTGGTTCAGGAGTGTGTGACTGTATGTGTGTTTGCTTAATACAAAAATTTCTAAACTGCTTTTCAAGGCTTCACTCTTCCCAAGGTGGCTTGCATCCTTTAAAAAAGGATGTTAAACAGGAGCGCTTCCCTCCCATACACACCCAGCAACCAGTTTGAAGGCTGGTGAAAGATGAGACCTTAATCTCTTCTCGCAGCACCTAAAAGAAGCATCAACCCCTTCTACTATCTCATCCATCCAGCCTTTAGGGTGAGCACAAACAGTTATACCTGTCAAAGTTTTTAAAGACCTTTAGCATTATTTTCCTTTGCTTCATCTATTATACCCTTTGTTACATGGTGTTAAGTTTTACCCTCAACTTATTTATGGGTCATATCAAAATCCATAAGTTTGGCCCCAAAACCTGCCCTTAGCTTATACATGGGGTCAACTTATAGTCGAGAATATATGGTATATCCCACATTTTACCCAATATAGGAAACTAAGGTGGCTCAAAAATGTAAGTTAAAATAAAAGTATAGTTAAACGAATAGAATTCAAAGATATAGCTATGTTAGACAGTAGAATCAGTATGTAGAGAAATCTTGTAGCACCTTTGAGACTAACTGAAAGAAAGACATTGGCAGCATGAGGTTTCATAGACTTAAGTCTACTTCCTCAGATGCATTTGGTCATCTGAGGAAGTAAACGTAGGTCTATGAAAGTTCATGCTGCCAACTTCTTTCTTTCAGTTAGTCTCAAAGGTGCAACAAGATCTCTCTACATATTAAAACACTAAGTAATATAAGTTAAAACCATTAAATAATATTCTGGCTTTTTTATATAAAATAATATTCTGGCTTTTTTATATAAAAAATTAATTGGAAACAGAGTAAGTTAAGTAAGCAGAGTAAGCACACTTCAGTTGAAAGACCTTTTGCAATGTCCCCTATCACAACCAAAAGCCTTCTAAACAAACAAGCAAACAAATAAACAAAAATGTATTTTCCTGCTGGCAGAAAGGTGGCGAACGTAACCTAGCATTGGAGAAAATTCCACAGCTTGGGAGCAACCACAAAAAAGGTCCTCTCCAACATATTAGTGATGGTGGTGGGAAAGTGAGAAAACCCTCCCCTGAATATTTTAAAACTCAAGTGGACTCATATGATGCAGCCTTTCTGATAGTCTGAAAGGAGAGTCTGGGGTTAAAATCCCCAGTACCAACAGCCTTGCTTGGTTTATCCCTTGGGCCTTTAGATTGGGGAGTGCCCAAAGTTTGATCCTCCAGATGTTTTGAACTTCCATTTCCAGAAGCCCTAGCCACCCAGAAGTCAGGAATTCTGGGAGCTGAAGTCCACAACATCTGGAGGACCAAAATTTGGGAAACACTGCTTTAAGACAATATACCTTTAGTCAGCAACAGGCAAGAAGAAAGTTTTCTGCAGTGAGTACTACAGCAGGCACTATCAAAGAAAGCCATAAACCTGCAAAGATGTTAACAGCAGGGCATTCTGGTGATGTAAAGGAGCATAGAGGAGACCCCTACTCCCAATGCCCTGCAGGACTGCTGATTTAAACGCTATTAACCTTGCAGACTTGCTTGCATGATAGCTTGACTGAAATCCAGCAGGATTTTGTTACTGAACCCTGCATGAAGCATCTTGTCAGTATCACTGGTAGCTATTTCTATTGCTCCCAGCTTAAAAAGCCACACAGCATCTTCCTCTGTCTGCGAAAGGTAGCGCACGTACCAGCTGATTCTTTGAAAGTGGATCTCCCTCATTTCCTCCTTCTCCCTCAGATGATTTCTGCCTTTCACACTCTGGAGAGACCTCTGCTGAGGGAACCATTAACCAAGGAAGTGTTTGCCTCTGCTCTTGTGCATTGACCCAGACAGCTACCTTTGCACTTGGCAGACTTTGCTGGCAGTTGGTTCTTCATACATTTCTTTTGAAAGGGAAAGAGAATACAAAGGGCACTTTTAGACAGCAAAGTTGTTTCAAGAGCCAGAAATTAAACTCAGGCCTTTGGATCTTCTTAATTGCATTGCATTATCTTTCACTTTCATAAAGAATGGAGGAGAACATTTTTTTTTCTTTTTGAGAAAAGCAAATTCCTGATCTTGTGATTACAGATGTTTGATGGAGTGCAATTTTTGTGCAAGCTTCCTCTGTACTCTGGAGTTCAGCATATTTTCTCTGCATGATAAATCTCTTTTGGGAGTGGAGTATTTTAATACATTTCTAAGATGACTTTGCCAGAGTTCTTGAATGTTTGACTCAGTTCTGTATACTGGCTCATAGAATCATACACTTGGAAGAGACATCACTCACAATTTCCTCTAGCAAAAAACTATTTTATGCCCCCCAATTTCTTGTGGGACTATATTGTCCCATACAAGTCTGTTCAGGTAAGGCCCTCATTTTGGTCCTATCACCATCACAGGCACATTTGGTGGGAAGACAGGACAGGGCCTTCTCAGTGGCAGCCCACAGAACTCCCTATTTATTGATTTATTGATTTATTTAATAGTCTGTATTTCTCCTGGCAAAGGATTCAAGGCAGCTTGCAACCATTTAAACAAGTACAATTAAAAAACTATTGCTACAAAAGTTGAAAGAGAATTAAAGCACTGTTGTTGTTGTTGTTGTTGTTGTAGTTGTAGTTGTTGCTGTTGTTGTTGTTGTGTGCCTTCAGGTGATTTTTTTCAACTTACAGTGGCCCTAAGGTGACCTATCATGGAGTTTTCTTGGCAAGATTTCTTCAGTGGAGGGGTTGCCTTTGAGGCTGAGAGAGTGTGATTTGTCCAAGGTCACCCAGTAGGTTGTGAGTAGAGAGATTCAGAACCTGGTTTCCAGAATCCTAGCCCAAAACTCAAACCACACTGCACCACACTGTGTCTCTAATTAAACCACATATATTTAAAATGTTCACGTTATGGCTAACCAATACTTTGACTTGGTAAAAAGCAGTTTCCTACATTCCTATGGCGAACTCTAATTGCCATTCCCAACTAGAAGAACCTTGTTGGTCTTGATGGCCTACGAGGCCCCTTCCAACTCTATGATCCTATAAACCTATTGAACCAGTGGGATTTACGTACATGCTGACAGAAGTTGATTCTAATGTTATCTAATGTTATTTTAATAATGTTAATTTCTGGTCTGCCTTATTTTATTGAATGTTAACATGTACTAATATGTATATATTTAATTATTTTTGTAGAATCTACACCATAGGCAGGTTTAGTTTATCTGTTTTAATTGAGTCTATGTACAGTGCTGTGTAAATTTATAGCGCTATATAAATAAAGCATAATAATAAATAATAATAATAATTCTCTGTGTCTGTTCCAATTGGGATTTAAGCCAGAAGTTCCCTGAATCAGTACTTACGGCACTCTTAACATATCCCTTTCTTTTTTAAAACAAAATTATCTGTCCTCACAGCTTCTTGACCAAGAAGAAAACCTTCCACCAGCCTGCGAACCAGAGAATGTGGCTCATGGCTATGTGACCATCAAGGTAATTGCAGGAAGATATTATTGACAATGTAGTGTCACTTTTAATAGTTTCAGCAAGCCTAATCATTATGGGTACCAATACCTGAAAACATTTTCACACACATGTTGCAAAACATGTTGTCCATAATGTTCTTTGGGATGGAACATAGCCTGTGATTTAGGAATGGCTGCAGCCAAGCATTGTTATTGCTTACCGCCTTTGAATCGAACTCTAACTCATGGCAGCCCTATGGGATGAGACATCTCCAATACACTTGTCCTCCACTACTCTGCTTAGTTCTTGCAAATCCATGCTTATGACCTCCTTTATTTAGTCTTCCCATTTGGTGTGTGGTCTTCCTCTCTTTCTTTCCTAGCATTACTTTTCTAGTAAAGCATGCCTTCTCGTGATGTGGCCAACGTACGACAAGCCTCATCTTGGCTTCCAAAGAAATTTTGGGCTTTATCTGCTTAAGGACCCATTTGTTTGTCTTTTAGACTGTCCATAGTATATTCAGTACTCTTCTCCAGCAACACATCTCAAATGTGTTGCTTTTCCTCTAATCTCCACTGTCCAGCTCTCACCACTGTACATGGTGATGGGGAAATACAATGGTTTGGGTGATTCTAACTTAAGTTCTCAGTTGTACAAGGGGATATCCAAAAGTTTTAATGATCACCTTTTTTAAAAATTGACAGAAAGTTTGTTTTGATTTGTAGTTGTTAACTTATCTCTTTGTTGTCACTATCTAGATTTACACATTTTTCCCAGCGTATCTTGACCCTCTGAATACCTGATATTGTAGAAGTCTGCAGATTGCACCTTATGAGGGGGTATCATAAAGTAATAATTATCACCCGCAAGTTATTATGGCATATTGATGAAATTTTGCCAGTGTCATCATTGGTCCCTAAGTGCACGTTGCTGAGACAATCAGCTCATTGCGTCCTTTATTTTTGTGACTGGCTCTGCCAGAAGTGACTAAAGTGTAAAATCTTTGTCAGGCGCAATCTGCACACTTCTAATATCAGGTATTCAGAGGGTCAAGGTATGCTGAGAAAAATGTAAATATCTAGATAGTGACTACATAGAGATAAATTAACAACTACAAATCAAAACAAACTTTCTGTAAATTTTTTAAAAAGGTGATCATTAAAACTTTTGGATACCCCCTCATATATTTTTGCTCTATAGGATTTTCTTGTTAGCTGCTCCTCATTGTCTATAATGTTCTTTTCGGTGAAAAATAGTCTTGTGATTTAGTAATGGCTGTTGCCAACCGTACTATACAGGTATACCTCAGTGTACAAAGTGGACATGTTCCATTCCTTCTTTAACAGAAAATTTGGCAGCAGAGACAGAAATAACACGTAAAGTAAAGGGATAGTTCATGCAGGACAAAAAGAACAACCGTTTACTATGTTTGAGCAAACTCTTCCAAAACTAACGATATGCACATGGAAAATTAAATAACCAGGTCAGGGAAGCATTCCATAAGTAAACAAACATATTTTGAACTTTCTAGACACCATCTAAAAACATCTATCAAAATGCATCCAAGGCTGGTTTTTTCCCCTTCTCTCTCTCTCTCTCTCTCTCTCTCTCTCTCTCTCTGGCTTTTCTTTGCTAACGAAGATTCAGGAAGGACTCATGATCCCACGCTTTCTACAAGCGCGTTGATGACTAAAAAGGCCCATCCAAGATAAACAGGTCAGGTTACAGAAAGCACAGCAGAGAGTCTCCTTGGGTGATGTTTCCGGGTTGTGGTTCTTTTTGCGTTGTCGTTTCTCTTTGAGACTTGTTCGGCGTAAATTCTCGAATGAGGCTGCAGCATTGTGGATAGTGCGTCTCCGTGCCTCCCGATGTGAGGCCAGGGCAGACCATTGTTGGTGATCAATTTAGCTGAGCTTGAGATGTTGTTTCAGGGAGTCCTTGTATCTATTCATTGGGGCGCCAATGAAAAAACAATTAACATTGCCTCCTTAACACTTCCTAAAATATGGTTTTATTTTTTTTGTTTTAACAAAGACCTCTCATGTCCCTAAAGGAGCTGGAGATACGGGTTGCAAGAGTGAATATCGGACAGGGCTTCTGTAGCTTTAATGGCAGTGAAGAAGAGGGAATTTGAGCAGGTGTTGCTTGTTACCTGGTTGCTTGCCAAGCAACATCTGCTGAATTTCCCTCTTCTACACAACCAATAAAGAGAGCCCCTATGCAGTAATGATTTAGACTAGGACTTTAGGCGACCAGGGTTTATAGAATTATAGATCTGGAAGAGAAAACAATGGCCATCTAGTCTAACCCCCTGCCATGTAGGAATACATAAAGCCATCAAAGCCATGGTGTGCCCAAAGCCTGATAGCCATCCAGCCTCTGTTTGGCAACCTCCAAAGAAGGAGACTCTGCCACACTCCAAGGCAGCATATTCCACTGTCAAACAGCTTTTACCGTCAGAAAGTTCTTCCTAATGTTGAGTTGGAATCTCTTTTCCTGTAGCTTGAATTCATTGCTTGCTCCACTCATAATATGACACCCCTTCAAATAGTTAAACATGGTTATAGTGTGTCCTCCTAACCTTCTCTTCTTCAGGCTAAATATACCCAGCTCCCTAAGCTGCTCAGGTTCATTTCAATTCACTTCCCATATAGGGATGTGCAAAATACTTAATTGGTGTCTTTTAATCCAAGGTGCGTTTGACATGTTGGAATTTGTGCTGAGATTGAGAAATGCGGTTTGCTGATTCCATCTGTGGTTCTAACTCAAGCTTTCTCTTCCTCCAAACCTACCTTTAGCCTCAAACCCAGTTGCACTTTGTGGAGATGGGTAGTGGTCCAGTCATTTGCCTCTGTCATGGCTTCCCTGAGAGCTGGCTTTCTTGGAGATATCAGGTATGGCAATTTTATTTTATTTGTACTCAAGAGCCATTGTGGTTATGTGGTTTGAATGTTGGACTAGGATTCCGGGAAAGTAGGGTTCAAGTCTCCACCCAGCCATGAAGACCCTCTGGGTGGTTGGTCGCGTCTTGTCTCTGAGTTATTGTGATTGACTTTGTTGTCACTGTTATCACTGTCAACTGCCTCCCCCTGACATAGCCTTTACAATTTCCACCTGATAAAGACTGGAAGTCTGTGTTTTTAACACATTATAAATCCAAGCATTTAACAAATCATAATCTATGCTTTCTGTTATAGCCATGTTGGCAGCAGTAACTCTATGCCCTGTGGAATTACTTTTGAAAGAACCTTCTAATCCCTTGCTTTTGGTTAGAAGGGAAAGAGATTGTGGCTTCAGGAGGAGTTTGAGAAACAGCAAAAAGAAGCCGTTAAGCAACCTGAATTAATCCCCTTCCCCGCCATTTCAAAAAGAAGCCGTTAAGTAACCTGAATTAATCCTCTTCCCCGCCATTGTACTCCTTTCAATATTTTTATTTTCCTTCACATTAGATTCCAGCACTGGCTGATGCTGGTTTTCGTGTCATCGCCTTGGAAATGAAAGGCTTCGGAGATTCCACAGCTCCACCAGGTGAGCTGGTAGAATTCAGAGACATAGCTGTGCTAGCTTGGAATATCAGTGTGCAAAAGGAGCTTGTAGCATCTCTGAGACTGTGTGAAAGAAGTTGTAGCATAAGTTTTTGTAGACTTGGCAGCTCTTCAGACCAGCCATTAAGGTCGGCCTGGGGGCGGAGTTGGGTTGTCGCATCCACATGATGCATGCCTCGACTCCGTCCCCAGGGCACCATGACACCACATGCTGCTCCACATGGCATGCAGCATCAGAGGAGTGCTGTATAGCCGTGGCACCATGGCTATCATGCCCTTCCCAGGGTGCAAAAAGGAGCCACTTTTCGCAGCTCCTTTTTGCGCCCTGGAAAGGCCAGATCGGGGCCATGGCGTGCAGTTGTTGTGGCTCCAGTTCGGCTAGGAAAGGGGTGGCATCATGCTGTCCCTTAGGGGCTGTGTGTACAGCCCCTTGGCCTACTTTCTCAGATACATATAGTGAACTCTATGCATCTGAAGAAGTAGACCATGGACTTTATCACAGACCCCTTTTCTCGCTCCAGTCACACAAAACAATGAAAGCTCAAACATACTGGTTTTGTGAGCAGCTATTATCACATGACTTTGCAATTGCATAATTGGGGCAGCTGCTGTCATTGTGTTCTTTTCTGCTCTCTCTCTTAACCCAGCTTCCCTGCCCTATACCATACTCAGCATACTTTTAAATTTTACTTTATTTTTTCTTTTTTAAAATGCAGTTTTGTAGTTCTGGTAATGTGATTTAAGTTTTTAATAAAGGAATAAAAGAAAGAAATAAAAAATAGTGAATCATGTTGCTTGGGAATGGAAGGGGTGGAGACAGGGGAAGAAAAGGAGACTGTGATACCAACTGAGTGCCGATATTGCAACTGCCCGGGCAACGATGCTTCACACTTGAGGAGTCCTGGGATTTTTGCATGATTGGGAGCTATTGACGGGTTTCCCCCATCAATGAAAAAGGGATGCCCTAACACACTTAGCATACAGAGCAGCTACAGGATGGGAGTGACGTCATATGATAAGTATCGCCAAAGACACTGTTTTACAACTACAATTGCAGTTTACAAGCTTGGAAATTCAAAAAGCTTATCCTACAATGTTTTTGCTCAGTTAGTCTTGCTGGTAAACTGGTACTTGGCATCTAGGCCCAGTTTTGACTGATGCAATTTGTAAAATAGGAAAAAAATCACATTTAAACTGCTTGTTAGCTGTGCTTTCTTTATGTATTTACTATCCCATTTTTCTCCCGTATGGGACATACTGTATGTTAAAACAAAATAGCTAAAACAGTCTTTCTTACCTCTTTCTCCATCTCAGTTCAGTTCTGTGCCCACTCCAGCACACTGTCTCGCACATCCTTCCTCTCCTCTTCAAGTCTCTTTCTCTGTAGCATCCCAGGAGTCAAAAGCCCAGCTGTATTGTTCAGCTCTTGCTGGAGACTTTTGCCTTCTCTAGCCCACATGGAAAAGCCCATGGCACCTTTTTTAGGAACATTAAAAATAAATTTGTGGGTTTGCAAACGGCTTTCATAATTCATTTTGCTCTTGCAGATATAAAAGAATATTCCCAGGAAGAAATATGCAAGGTAGGTCATAGCATTCAAAAGCGTCTCCTTGTCTTTTTGCTTAACTCTGAATTGGTTGATCGTGAGCAAACATTTCCAATGAAAGGTCCCTCAGCAATCTATTTATTCCGAAGAAGGTGTCTGTAAAGGTGCATAAATGGATTTTTGTTTTGTACAAGCAGTGCAAGAGTGTGGAGCTGATCATTTGTCGTGCCACAGGAATACAGAGGTGCTACCCTTCTGTTGTTGTGCTTGAAATGTTTGGTCTCCTGCATAGCAGCCTACTTTTCAACATGCATATTTTTTATTATTAGAGCAAGGTTGTTCATGTGAGTGAGCTTCTATCTGCTCCCTGAAATAACAATCCTGCTACTGAGCTGTAGAATCAGAGTTGGAAGGGTTCACCAAGGGCCTTCAGTATGCAGTTATTCCAGTTCAATTATATCTCAGTTAACAAATCAGATGTTTATGTATGGTACAGAAAAATTATCATTCCAGTAATGAAATAACAGTCTTTTAGCATTCAAAGGGGAGTTTAAAAGTTCATGTTCTTTGACTATTTGTGAATTTCCAAGAAACAGGTAAATAATTCAAAAGAACATGGATGTCTCTGAATATCAAGGAATTTTCCAAAAGGAAATTTACTCATGTGATTACTTCTTCCCCAAATGTAGTTACTGAGGAACAATGTGCACTGATGCTGCATTTTTAAAAAATGCATACAGACAGACATTAGGCATTCATGCACCCATTAAGGCATCTATTTTTTAAAAAGTATGCAAGTCTTTAAAAAGAAATCAGTACTGAATTGACTTGGAGGCAGGAAAAGTATGTGTGTGTGTGCCAGCCTTCAAGTCACCTGTGGACTTAGGTCGCTGCATGAATTTCACAAGGTTTTCTTGGGCAAGGAATACTCGGAGGTGGTGTTGGCCACTTCCTTTCTCTAAAATATAGCCTAAAGAAAAAGACTTCGATAGATCTGCAAATTCCAAATACATACTCTACTAGTTGGCTGCTGTTCACAATCTGCCTCTGCCTGTCCTAAATAAATAGTGTGTTTGGAGAAGAAGCAGTAGAGGAAGGAAGAAGTGGCTAGTAGAAGAGATCTGAAATCTCATTCTTGTTTTTGTTTCCTTAGGATTTGGTGATCTTCTTGGACAAAATGGTAAGTCCTTTGGCATGTTTTTTGAAAAGAAACTTGAACCTTGTTTTGTGTTGTTGTTCTTATTTGCATTCACCCTCTGAATGAGAAACTTCCAAGACACCTTGTCATCTGCTGCCTTGTTTAGGTCTTGTGAACTCAGGGCAGTCATGGCTTCCTTGGCCTCATTCCCACTTAGAAACAAATCAGTTTGCAATTCGACAGTGGAGCATGGTTCATACTACATTTGCCCTGATTGCATTTTTTCCCTGTAAAATAACCCACTTGTGGTTCAAATTGACGAATGAATGGGCCCGCTCCAGCCAGCCAAAAGGCAAATTTGAATTGGTCCCAATCCACATCTGGTTCACACTTGCGCGGAATCATTTTATCCAAAAAGATGCGAAAAAAAATCAGCGTCAAAAAGCTGCGGGTTAAATAGTGCATGGCCCCCTTCTCCGAATTGCTTCAGCGATTCAGTTCAAGTGAGAACCAGGTTCAACCGCTTCAAACCAATTTGCAATCCGGTTTAAAAGGTAATGGGAATGAGGTGCTCCATTAAATTAATCCACCTATAGTGCAGTCACCTCTTTTCCTATTGCCTTCCACTTTACCAGGCAGAACATCCTCAGTTTAGCCATTTTGGCTTCTAGTAAGAGTTCAAACTTGATGTGCTTTAACACCCATTCATTTTTCTTTTCTAGCAGTCTGTTGAATCTGTAGAACTCTCTTCCAGCACCATATTTCAAATGAGATGATTTTCCTCCTGTCAGCTTCCTTCACTTCTCAGCTTCCACATCCATGCATAGAAATACTACAGCCTGGATGATGTGGAATTTAGGAAGGGGCATTTCAAATAGCCAGTGCCTTACCAGGCTACAAACTCCAGGACTCCCCTGCTTGCAGCCATGGCATTTCAATTGCTATCATAGTACTATAATTGTGTAGTCTGAAATGACCCTTGGGCTTCTAATTTGTATAGAAAACCTATGCAGAAACCAGTGACTTTGCATACCATAATTTAGCCACATGGTTTATTTGTGCAAGATTGCCATTTCCAGCACATAAAACAGCCCTCGTGCACAGGCTAGCTGGAGGGGAAATTACCATTATAAGCTGCTGCCAGTCGCAAACTTGAATAAATTGTGCAAAATAGAGTTTTAACACGAGGGGAAAAAACCCCATGATTATTCCACAAAGAACCCTGGTGTATTTCTGCGCAGACTAATTTCCCCACAAAAAATCTGGGTTGTGGGGAATACTCGGCAAAAACTGCACAAAATTATTGGCACTCTGTTATCCTTCGTGACCAGGTTTCCCGACTATTGGGAAGCCCATTTTCTGTCCTGGAAATAAGTAACTGTCTAGTTTTTCCATCTTGTGTCTTGGAGCTGGGAAAGAGGGCAGTATATAGATAAAATACAACCCCTGGACAGATGAAATCTCTACAAAAACATCTTCAGGTTAGCGTTGTCGTTCTAGTTTTATTGTCCACCCGCATTTCCATTGCTTGCTCGCCTCTTCACCTTCTCCCTATAGTGTGATCTTCCCTTCTCTCTCTGATCATCATTGCTGCGAAAGAGCAGGTAAAGGTAATAGAAATTCTGTTCAAGTTCAGACGTGCCTGGTTTTCTTTCCCCCAAGCATCATAGAAAGAGAACAGTAAAGGAAGATTCTCTTGGGACTTGGCAGGCGGCTGGAGTGAGGGTTTTAATCAATTTCCCTCTCTTGGCTATAGTACAGTCCCTCAGATCAGTTTAATATCGGAGGCATCCTCTGTTGAAAGAGTTATGATTTGTGCCAGAGATGGAAGAGCAGAGCAGCCAAGCCAAAAAAGACACACATACACACACACGCACGGGCATTGTTGCGCTAGCACTTTGTTATGTATTGTAACTAACCCCAGCTTTGTTTGGGTCACAAATATTGATTGCTTTTGAATGCTGTGGTTTCATCCTGACTTGCAGAGTGACTTGATGCAAATAGTGTGTGTGTGTCTGTGTGTGTGTGTTGTTTTCTTTCCCCTTCTGTCCTCAGCTTCCATAGTTTTTTCAATACGTGTTGATTTCAAGCTGGGTTAGCTCGGTTGTGTGCATATTTAGGCAGTATTGAATTTTCTTGGACTAAACACTCTCATTTCATTTCATTTCTATCCTGCCTTTCTTCCTCACATGGGACCTAAGACAGCTTATAGTACAGGTTAAAACACAGTCAAGCCAAAGCCATTTATAATGTAAATGTTTAAAAGCTATTAAGTAAACAATCCTATTAAAAATATTGACCAAGATCTGCAGCACAGATGTACAGTAGTTACAAAAGTGTGTAACTACAGGTTGACTCTCCCTTATCCAGAATTCCAAAATTCAGAATACTCCAAAATCATCCACATGGGTGGCTAAAATAGTGACACCTTGGCTTCTGATGGTTCAGTGTATACGAAGTTAGTTTCATGCACAAAATTACTGAAAATGTTTTGTATAAAATTGCCTTTGGGCTATGTTTATAAAGGTGTATATGAAACAGAAATGAATTTTGTGTTTAGCCTTGGCTCTCATCTCCAAGATATCTCATTATGTGTATGCAGATATTCCAAAATCTGAAAAAATCCCAAACAGTTCTGATCCCAAGCATTTCAGATAAAGGTGACTCATCCTGTGCATATTGTCTCCTGACCTGACACCTCCACCCAAAACTTATCTTAATAGCTAGCACCCAGCAACAAAGGTCTGTTCTGTTGGCGATCAGGGCACTGTAGGATGATCTTTCTAGCCTCTTTCTGCACGTGAGGCTATGGGAAGTAGAAGAAGGACCCTCATTGCAATTCATTATCCCACTACAGCTTGTTTGCAGAGAGATCTGGAAGCATCTTTCTGCAGCATCCCAATTGCTAGCAGAACAGATCTGTGTTGCTGAATGCAGCTACTGGCTGTGAAGGTAGTGAGGGGAGGGAATTTTCCACAATTGTAAACATGAATACCAACCAACTATGAATGTGCAGGTCATGGAATCATAGATTTGGAAGAGATGCCAAGGGCCATCCAGTCCAACCTCTTGCCATGCAGGAACTCACAATCAAAGCATCCCTCACAGATGGCCATCCAGCCTCTGTTTAAAGACCTCCAAAGAAAGGCTCCAACACTTTCCGAGGAAATGTCTTTCACTGTCAATATCTCTTACTGTTATGACATTCCTTCTAATGTTTAGGCGGAATCTCTTTTCCTGTAGCTTGCATCCATTGTTCCGAGTCCTGTTCTCTGAAGCAGCAGAAAACAAGCTTGCTCCATCCTCAATGTGACACCCCTTCAAATACTTAAACAGGGCTATCATATCACCTCTTAGCCTTCTCTTCTCCAGGCTAAACATCCCCAGCTCCCTAAGTCGTTCCTCATAAGGCATAGTTTCCAGGCCCTTCACCATTTTGGTGGCTCTCCTTTGAACGCACTCCAATTTCTCAACATCCTTTTTGAATTGTGGTGCCCAGAACTGGACACAGTACTCTAAGTGAGACCTGATTACTTCCCTTAATCTGGACACTATACTTCTATTTATGCAGAGTAGAATCACCTTGGCCTTTTTAGCTGCCGCATCACACTGTTGACTCATGTTCAACTTGTGGTTTACTAGGAGTCCTAGATCCCTTTTGCACATATAACTTGTCTTAAGCCAGGTGTCCCCCCATCCTATATCTAAAGATCAGGCTAGGGAGTGCTGTACTGTTTTAATTTAACTGTTTTTACAAGTTTTTGTTAAAGAAAAATCTTTTTAATTGCATTATTCTGTTTTAACTTTAGGGTGTATTGTATTAATATTGCAAACAGTTCAATTCTGTTTTAATGTACACTTTTTGTATGTGTTTAGTTGTATTGTTACTCCTTTTGGAGAGAAAGGTGGCATACCAAGAAAATAAATAAAAATAAATAAAAATAAATAAAAATATTGTTCTTTTACATTGTGAGCCACTTTGAGTCCCAATTTTGGAAGGAAAGCAGGGTACAGATAAATATAACAACTGTTTGAAAAAGGCTTTATTTATTTAATTATTTATTTTCATCCCGCTTTTCTCCCAGTAATGGGTTTCAAGATGGCTATCACCATATTTAAACAATGCAAATTAAAAACAATGCAAAAACTTTAATGAAAGTGTACCGTAAATATAAGACCAGGACTAAGACAGAAATGCATACGTTTGCATACCTGGCAGATGGGGAAGATGTAAAGTGGAGAAGCTGTGGAGGTGTGGCTGAAAATGATCCAGGGAAAACTATCTTGTGGGCCACCATTTTCCAACAAGCTGACTTTAGAATGGGGAAATGTGTGGCCATTTAAGCCAAATTTGCAACGAATTGCCTCAATCTCAATAATAATAATGTAGACACACCCTGGTTTGCTGCAAATCTAGAAAACCTGAGACCTATTCAGATATTATGATAAGTATAAACTAGTCCTATATTACTTCTGCTAACTTTGTAATAAATTCCTACTCTTATATGAGCCTGATGTTTACAGTGGAAACCGTTGCAAGGTCTGTGTTTCTTCACTGTGGATTCTTTTATTTCTTTTCATTCATCTTTTGAGTCTTCCAAAATTCCTTTTTGATCAAGGCCACTGTAATGTATTGTTTAGTGCAGGTATGTTTCCCTTTCAAAGACACCCTCCTGTCATGGAGGATAGTGCTTAAACAATATTATACGGCATGAAAGAGGACCACCTTTGCCTTGTGCACCATGGTTGAGTAACATCTCCCTAGTTTAGGATATTGAACTGGGTTCATTATAGATTCCAATCCTGCATTCTCTCACTCCTTTTCATAAATAATGCCAGTCCTGGAGTTGCTGACCTTCACTGACAAAATGGCCCCCCTCTTGTTCTTTTGATAAATGGTCAGCTTTCAAATAGAGACCAAAGAAAGAGGTCACCAGATCAGTGCCTCTGATGTTAAATAACGATTCCTCCTTTCACCTCTATGGGGACATTAATCTGTTTTGACAATATAATTAGGATTGTAGCTCAGATTGCCTGCCCTATTGGAAGGAAAGAATCAATTCAGGATTTATTAAAATGGAGTAAGTATATCAAGGGGAGAGTATTTGAAAAAGGAGCTGAAATGCCAGCATCAGCAGGTTTGGCTTTTCCTCTTGAAGCTTAAAATCTTGCAAAAGATTTAGAGGGTTTTACTGCAAAGTTCCACTTTACAGTCCAAACTCTGTACTTCCCTCTGTCATCTCTTACAATACAATTTCAGAACTGTTGGCTCAAATAAGCGATGAGCCTAGAGCCCACTTCTCAGCATGCATTGTTCCATATGGGTTGTTCCCTGTCCTTGAGATCTGATTCAAGACATAAGGCAATCAATCGAAATTAAAGCAAGATATTAGTATATTTGGCCAGGACTTACCATAGGGTTGATATGCCTTTATACTTAAGCAGCCCTGTTAGGTCAGTGGAATTTATACAAGTGTCAAGTCAACACTGCGTCTGTTGATTCTATGGGTTTACTCCAGGTGGGTCTACATATGGGGTTCAAGACCTAAAAAGAATGACAAAAGTGTGAAAAGCTTAAAATATAGTAAAAGAAACTGCAACTCCTATCCAGTTAAAAATCCCTTCCCCAGTAAGTGAGGTCAGTTGGCCTGTGTGTGTCAATGTGCTTTCAGGTATCCTGTGGACTTATTGTGACCCCATGAATTTCCTTAGGTTTTCTTAGGCAAAGAATCCTCAGAGCTAGTTTTGCCAGTTCCTTCCTCTAAAATGTAGCCTACAGCATCTGGAATTCGTTGGTGGTACTAGACGACACTGCTTAGCTTCCAGGCTCAGATGGGATCTGGTGCCTTCAGGGTATTTAGGCCTATCTGAATTTAAAAAAAAAGATCAAAGCACATTTTGCTTTCTAGGCAACAGAGAACTGTCTAATGTAACCTCTCTAGGAGTTCCAGAACATGGACCATAGAATCATAGAATCATAGAGTTGTAAGAGACCACAAGGGCCATCCAGTCCAACCCACTGCCATGCAGGAACTCCCAATCAAAGCATCCCCGACAGATGGCCATCCAGCCTCTGTTTAAAGACCTCCAAGGACGGAGACTCCACCACCTTCCGAGGGAGTGTGTTCCACTGTCGAACAGCCCTTACTGTCAGGAAGTTCTTCCTAATGTTGAGGTGGAATCTCTTTTCCTGCAGCTTGCACCCATTGTTCCGCGTTCTAGTCTCTGCAGCAGCAGAAAACAAGCTTGCTCCCTCCTCAATATGACATCCCTTCAAATATTTAAACAGGGCTATCATATCACCTCTCAACCTTCTCTTCTTGAGGCTAAACATCCCCAGTTCCCTAAGTCGCTCTTCATCAGGCATGGTTTCCAGACCCTTCACCATCTTAGTTGCCCCTCCTTTGGACACACTCCGGTTTCTCCACATCCTTTTTGAATTGTGGTGCCCCGAACTGGACACAGTATTCCAGGTGGGGCCTGACCAAAGCAGAATAGAGTGGCACTATTACTTCCTTGGACCTAGACACTATACTTCTATTGATGCACCTAAAATTGCATTGGCCTTTTTAGCTGCTGCATCGCACTGTTGGCTCATGTTCAACTTGTGGTCTACTTGGACTCCTAGATCCCTTTCACATGTGGTCTCATTCAGCCAGGTGTCTCCCATCCTATATCTGTGTATTTCATTTTTCCTCCCTAAGTGCAGGATTTTACATTTCTCTGTGTTGAAATTCATTTTGTTAGCTTTGGCCCAGATTTCTAGTCTATTCAGGTCATTTTGAATTTTGATCCTGTCCTCTGGGGTATTAGCTACTCCTCCTAATGTAGTGTCATCTGCACATTTGATAAATTTGACCAGCCACCAAGAATCATAGAATTATAGAGTTGGAATAGACTACAAGGGCCATCCTGCCCAACCCCATTCTGCCATGCAGGAATTCACAATCAAAGCATCCCTGAGAGATGGCCATCCAGCCTCTGTTTAAAAAACTCCAAAAAAGGAGACCCCATCGGTCTCCAAGGGAGTGTGTTCCACTGTAAAACACTGTTAGGAGGTTCCTCCCAATGTTGAGGTGAAATCTTTTCCTGTAGCTTGCATCCATTGATTCAGATCCTATTCTCTGAAGCATCAGTAAACAAGCTTGTTCCATCCTCAATATGATGCCTCTTCAAATATTTAAACAGAGCTATCACATTCTTTTTAGCTTCCTCTTCTCCAGGCTAAACATACCCAGTTCTCTAAGGACCTTATCAGAAAGGAGGAATTTCTCTTTATTGCAAATGGAGCCAATTGGAGCCAATTCGAATTCACATGAATTGACTAGTTTATCAAATTTATCAAATTTACGTGAATTTCCATTGTGTTCAGAATGCGTTCAGAATGATTTCCCATTACCCATTGCCCGAAATTATGTGAAATGCTTTAATTCGCAATAAAGTAAAACCCATGATTGCATTCGGAATGACTTCACTTTTGCCAGAAATTGCGTGAGATGCTTTAATTCGTAATAACATGAAACCCCATGATTGCGTTCGTGTTGCCATTGGATTATACTTCCAATTTCTGACGTCTGATAAGGTCCTAAGTCTCTCCTCATACTGCATGGTTTCCTCTGGACATGCTCTAGCTCTCTCCTATTTCCATCAGACATGCCTATGAGGGGAACAGGAACATCTTCACACTAAGTGCTGTTGGGACAATGGAGCAGACACTCTTGAAAGGTGGTGGACTCTCCTTCATTGGAAATTTTTAAGCCAAGATTGAGTGCAGTACTCTAGCAGTGAATTCCTGCATTGTCAGCAGGCCAGTCTTGATGGCCCTTGGGAGATGGGGTTGGGTGGGTTGCATACTAAATCCAGTGCTCCTGTAGGCATCCAACAGCAGTGATTTGGGATGTTGTGCACTGAATTAGTAAGGCTCTTTGATGTGAACCTGGAGACTACACTTACATATCTTTCACCTTCTCAGCTAGCAAGTTCTGCAGCTTTGTGGTAGCAACTTTAAGCTTCTGTTTCTTTGATCTACATTTTAGGGACTCATGGAGTTGGAAGGCACCCTTAAGGGCCACCTAATTCAACTTTCTACCAGTACAGAAATCCACAGTTAAAGCACTTCTAAGAGGTAGCCATCTGGCTTTTGCTTATGGAATCATATGATCATAGAGTTGGAGGAGACCCCAAAGACTATCCAGTCTGATTCCATTCTGCAAGCAGGAAGACACAATCAAAGCACCTTAGGACTTTATCACACGGGGAAAACTGGAAGGTTAACCAAAGGTTAATCCGGGGTCATCCAAGGTATTTCACATAATTTCGCAAAAGATTTTCAAACGGCGTCGCACACAAACGGGGCGCAGTCCAAAAGCAGTTGTGAGACATCCCAGGAATAGCTGAATTCGGAAAAATATCAAATTTATGGTATAAATCTTTTCCACTGTGAATTGGCAGTTAATTCGCATTTGTGTTAGTATGAAATGGATCTCCAGTTCGGCCATGGAATTACTGTCAGCCATGGGATCCTGTCCTCCCTGCACATGCACAAATATGCTAATTCAAAATCAAGAAGTTAATGGGTATGTACTCATGCAATGAGTTCATTTACATTCCCACTGCTTTCTCTTTCAGATGGACGCTGTGTTTGTCTGTGCATGTGATAAGCTACTACATAACCTGGCATTTTCGGATACTCCCCCCCCCTTTTTTGGGGGGGGATGGTAATACATTCCTCTTAGTGAAAAAGTCCTTAGCCTCTGTTTAAAAACCTCCAAAGACGAAGACTCCACCACTGTCCAAGGCAGCATTATCCACTGTTGAACAGCTCTTACAGTCAGGACATTCTTCCTAATATTTAGATAGTCCCTAAATGCTTAAAAACCTCTGAAGGAGGAGATTCCACCACCTTGCAAGGGATTCCATTCCATTGTTGAACAGCAGTTACCTTCCATAAGTTCTTCCTTATGTTTTGTTGAATCTCTCTTCTTGCCATTCTAATCCATTGGTTGGAGTTCTGCTCTCTGAAGCAGCAGAAGATGCATCATCTCACTATATCATTCACCTGAGAGCCCTTCGGATATTTCGATGTTCTCTTTTCCAGGCTAAACAGACACATTGCTGAGACCCTCCATTTTTCTTCTCTCTGTTTCTCATTTTCTCTCTCTTGTCTTGCCCCTATCTGCCTTGGATCTGGTGCCTCTGGTCGCTCCCCAACTGTGGAAACAATTTGTTGTCATCTGTTTTCTCACTTTCTTGCTAAGGTCAGTATCTGCTCTGTACCTTCTGAAGAATGAGATTTGCTAGCACAGCCTCTCTAAAATAATTTGTTTAGAGGAGTGAACTTCAGCAATCTGCAGAGCAAAGACTCTGAAACAGCATTAGATTAAGCAGCAGTGTCAGGAGGGGAGATGGCAGTAATGGAATTAACAAAAACAAATGAACTATTCCAATGCTTTGAGATGTTTAATTCATGCAATGACCTTGATTTTCCAGTATGATACTAGGATGCATGGAGTCTAGATGGAGGGAAATAATGGTGCCACCCAATGTTGCTTTGTTCAGACCTCACCTAGAAAAATACTGTGTCCAGTTCTGGGAACCACAATTCAAAAAGTATATTGAGAAGCTGGAGCATGTCCAAAGCAGGGGAGACTAAAATGGTGAAGGGTCTGGAAGCCATACCCACGGAGCTGGGTATGTTTAGCCTGGAAAAGAGGAGGTTAAGAAGTGGCATGATAGCCATGTTTAAATATCTGAAGGGGTGTCATTATTGAGGCTGGAGCAAGCTTGTTTCCTGCTGCTTCAGAGTCTAGGTCACAGTGCAATGGATGCAAACTACAGACTCCATCTCAACATTAAGAAGAATATCTTGGCAGTAAGAGCAGTTTCAACAGTTGAACACACTCCCTCAGAGAGTAGTGGAGTTGGCTTCTTTGGAAGTTTTTAAGCAGAGGCTGGATGGCCATCTGCCACAGGGAGTGCTCTGATATTGAGTTCCTACATGGCAGAAGGAGGTTGGACTGGATGACCTTTCAGGTTTCTTCCAATTCTATGATTCTATTAACTGTTGTGGGTTTAGGGCCCTCATTGGTCCTGCAGTGATCCATGAGAGCATCACCTCCCACCCATGAAAAAATGTGATAGTATCATAGAGTTGGAAGAGACCACAAGGGCCATCCAGCACAACCACCTGTCATGATGGGACTCACAATCAAATGATCCCTGAGAGATGGCCATTCAGCCTGTGTTTAAAGACCTCTGAGGAAGGAGACTCCACCACTTTCCAAGGGAGTGTGATCCACTTTCGAACAGCCCTTACTGTCAGGATGTTCCTCCTAATGTTGAGCTAGAATCTCTTTTCCTGCAATTTCTATCCATTGTTCCGGATCCTATTCTCTGGAGCCACAGAAAAAAGCTTGCTCCATCCTCAATATGACATCCCTTCAAATATTTAAACAAGGTTATCATATCAACTCTTAACCATCTCTTCTCCAGGCCAAACATACTGAGCTCCCTAAGTCTTTCATAGAATCATAGAGTTGGAAGAGACCACAAGGGCCATCCAGTCCAACCCCCTGCCATACAGGAACTCCAGATCAAAGCATCCCCGACAGATGGCCATCCAGCCTCTGCTTAAAGACCTCTAAGGAAGGAGACTCCACCACTTTCCGAGGGAGCATCTTCAACTGTCAAACAGCCCCTTACTGTCAAAATGTTCCTCCTAATGTTGAGGTGGAATCTCTTTTCCTGCAGCTTGCATCCATTGTTCCGCGTTCTAGTCTCTGCAGCAGCAGAAAACAAGCTTGCTCCTCCCTCCCTCCTTTCTTCATAAGGCATGGTTTCCAGACCCTTCACCATTTTGGTTGCCCTCCTCTGGACCTGCTCCAGCTTGCCAACATCCTTCTTGAATTGTGGTGCCCAGAACCGGACACAGTATTCCAGGTGGGGCCTGACCAAAGCAGAATAGAGTGGCACTATGACTTCCCTTGATCTAGACAATATACTTCTATTGCTGCAGCCTAAAATAGCATTGGCCTTTTTTAGCTGCTGCATCACAATTGATTCATGTTCAGCTTGTGGTCTGCTAGGACTTTTAGATCCCTTTCACATGATTTTCTCCTCCATGGCTGATACAGGTCCAAAGGATGTAACTTTGGCCTCTTCTTGTCCACTTAAAATTTGCAGCGACTCTGATGTCAGGGTTTCATCATTATTGCTTTACTCTTCTCTTTCTCTGCATCTCAGTTGGTTGTATTTCTTTCCCGCTGTGTTGCCACTATCCTGAGTCTGTGCAGCCCCACAACAACACAAACATTCCAGCATCTCCGTCACCTACTCCCGCTCATCGGCTTTGTTGTGTTGATTTAAATTTTCTCCACAGCAAACATGAAGAAGACTTCTGAGGAGTCTTTGTTCTCCACCTCCGACCCCAATTCTGATGGGTTTTATTTGCCCGATCGATAGCAATTCTTTGGTGTTGGAACAACTATTTCCCAGCTATTTGAAATGGCTTGGTGGTCTTCTGGGATTTGTGTGGGATCTCCAAGCACCTTGCCTGCCTGGAAACATGAAGGAAAAAGCCCAAACTTGGCAGGGAAGTGCCCCCTAATTCCTTTCTGTGCTCCCCACATTTCCCAAAAAGTCAGGTGTCTGGCAGTGTGGAGATAAGCTGGAAAGGGGAATAAGAGATGAAAGATAGGAGAGGAAGAATGAATAACTGGCACTCTTAGAGCAAATTTATGAATATAAGACACTGATACAGAAGGAAAATGAGCCTGTGGCACTTTGGACAGTATGCAAGCAAGTTTAACAAAATATTGTTTGCTTAAAAACACTCTCCCTGTGGGTTTTCTATTAGATGTGTTGTGTAGAAAAACTTGATATATGTATTTATATGTATTTACAAACTGAACGGTAATTTTCATCATAGAGCAAGAAGATAAATCCAAATTTATCCCTAACTCAGATGGGCCCATTTAAATTAATGAGGCATGATAGTAAAACCTGTTGTTAAGTCCCTTTGATTTCAATGGGTCTGCTCCAGTTGGGATTAAAATTGGATTTAGTCCAATGTAAGAACTCAATATGTTCTAGGACCCATTTGTTTGTATTTTTGGTCTTCCAAGGTATCCTTAGCACTCTTCTCTGGGAAATTCTTAGAGTTGTCGTCCGAAAAGGAGGTGTTTCCAAGGTCTGAGCAGAACGGATTATATCGCATCACATTGCAGATAGAGGCAAAACCTTTTCAGACATTCTCCCATGTAAACATATTAGTGGACAAATGTAAACATGTTAGTGGACCTCTAAGGAGGAAAGTTTTAGTGCAGCTTTCCCTTTTGCTGTGCAAACATTTGGACTGCAGAAATCTATATATCTGCGCACACACACACACACACACACA
Source organism: Urosaurus nigricauda (assembly GCA_034509955.1). Lineage (NCBI taxonomy): Eukaryota > Metazoa > Chordata > Lepidosauria > Squamata > Phrynosomatidae > Urosaurus > Urosaurus nigricauda. Next base: position 377,029,192 of record JAOEGL010000001.1, on the reverse strand, counting down.
TTCAATGATGACATGCCCCATTCCTGCCCCCCTTCAATGGTACAATACATTCCCTTTTGGCCCCTTGCAGACGCTTGTAGACCAGACTTGTAACTATGAGCAAAGAAATTGATGTAATTGTATTTTATTGTTGTTAGCCACCCCGATTGATCTCAAAGGGGCGGGGTGTAAATAAATTTTATTGTATTATTATTATTATTATTATTATTATTATTCAACTTCCTCTCCAGTTCTTTCTCCATCCTTAGATCTGAAGATCTTACTTCAGAGCACAGAGGGGCTTCTGGCTCCAACTGACATGTTCAGGATGCTGATGGCTGCCCCACCACTAAGCTGCCTGTGACAGTCTCTTTTAATTGCCTTCATCACAATTCGATGGAAAGGAATAGTATAGATTTCAATTATGTCTCTTTTTTAAGTCCAAGCAGCATCTTTAAAGTCTATTCTGTATTCAGACAGCACCAAATGCCACTTCAGTGTGTCTTTCTCAGCTCAAAGCCGGTAGAATATAGCACTGGGACCTAATATGGCCCTTGCCTCCTTCAGACTTCATGGACCACCCTTTTTCAATTTAAGAAACATATATTTGTCTTTCTTGGAAATCTACTGGGGCAGCAGTTCCCCTTTTCAGGAGGTTGCAGGACTATACTATTCAGCATCAGAATGGGGATTTTTCCCCCCAAATGGAAGGGGAGTAAATAATGAATGACTAGATTTCATTCAGTCATAGAACAGAGTATACATAATCAAGAAAATCAATAAAGTGTATTTTGAATGTATGTGAAGTTTGCTTGGCAAAAACAGATAAAACAATAATTAAAAATATACAAATATGGTCACTAAAATAATTATCAGAATTTAGCCGCTTTTAAAGTGATCTGTTGATGTTGTTGTTGTTGTCTGCCTTTTAAGTCATTTCCAGATTACGGCAAACCTGTCATGGGGTTCTCTTGACCAGTTTTGTTTAGAGGAAGTTTGCTGCTGTCTCTCTCTAGGCTGAGAGAGTGTAGCTTTCCCAGTGGCTTTCAGTGTGCTTCCAAAGCTTTTGTTAACTGCCTTAAAGTCAACTTGGACCCTGTCCTCAACCACTCTCCTCAGGTCCTGCAATCTCAGGCCCATGGCCTCCTTGATTGAGTCCATCCATCTGGTATGTGGTCTTCCTCTCTTTCTACTGCCCTCCACCTTTCACAGCATTATTTCCTTTTCCAGTGATTCATGCCTTAGAATCATAGAGTTGGAAGAGACCCCAAGGGCCATCCAGTCCAACACCATTCTGCCATGCAAGAACTCTTAATCAAAGCATCCCTGACAGATGACCATCTAGCCTCCAAGACCTCCAAAGAAGGAGACGCCATCACTCCCCAAGGCAGCGTCTTCCACTGCTGAACAGCTCTTATTGTCAGGAATTTCCTTCTAATGTTAAGGTGGAATCTCTGTTTTCTGTAGCTTGCATCCATTGTTCCAGGTCCTGTTCTCTGGAGCAGCAGAAAACAAGCTTGCTCCTTCCTCAATATGACATCTCTTCATATATTTAAACAGGGCTGTCATATCACCTCTTAACCTTCTCTTCTCCAGGCTAAACATCCCCAGCTCCCAAAGTCTCTCCTTGTAAGGCATGGTCTCTAGACCCTTCTCCATTTTGGTCGCCCTCCCTCCTCTGGTCACACTCCAGCTTCTCAAAATCCTTCATGAATTGTGGAGTCCAGAACTGGACACAGTATTATTCCAGGTGAGGCCTGACCAAGGCAGAATACAGTGGCACTATTACTTCCCTTGATCTCTAGACACTATACTTCTGTTGATGCAGCCTTCTCCTGTTGCAGCCAAAGTATGACAGCCTCCATTTAATCATCTTGGCTTCTCCCAAGGCAATGGACAAATAAAAAAAAATTAAAACAACAATAGAAATAGAAACATTTTTAAACACATTAAAATACTATTTAAAAGCTCCTACATCTAAAAACAGTCCTAGAACCTAGTGTTGAAACCGTTACAAGAGCAATTTCAAACACTGAATGCCATGCAAAAGAGCACTGTTTTGGCTGCTGGCCAGAATCTGAAAAGAGATGGGGGCCACCAGAACACCACAACTCAACAAAAATGAATTTCATTTTGTGAGAAAGGTGGGATAGAAATCCATTAAATAAAATTAATAAATAAAAAAAATGTAGCTGCTGCAGAGAAAGCTCAGTTATATGTGCCTATCAACTTCACTCCGTTTTCAGATACCCAACAGGGTCTGAAGATCCCAGATTTCTGGATGGTTCATATGGAAGGAAGGATTGGTCTTTCAAATATCCTGGCCCCATCTAGGTGGGTCAGTGCCAGAATCTTGAGTTCTCATTGCCAGCTCATCTGATAACATCAAAATCCACCAAACAGCGATACCTCTATGAGGCCAACCAAAATGCACAATATACATGTTGCAGGCTTTCGAAGCTTCACTGGCTTCAGGCAAGGTGTTAGAAAACATACAAGAGGAGAAAAAATTGAAGATGTTAGATATATCTCTGCATTTTGCTGTTCTTATTCTTAGCTCAGATGGTATGGAGGGGTATCTCTTGCAGGCTGTCACCTCTTCCTCTTCCTGACCATAGGAAGATGAATCCCAAATTCTAAAATGTGGAGTGGAAGCTGCAATAAAAGAAATGGCAAAAAAAAAAAATCACCAGAAATAGATGATATTCCAGTCAAACTGCTGCAGTCCATGTTGAAAGAGTCTACTTTAGTGCTAATAAACATATGTCAACAGATACAGAAGACAAAACAGTGGCCAGCAGATTGGAAACGATCAATATTTTGGTTGGCCCAATAAAGATACCACGGAAGTCGAAGGTTTTCATGGCCAACATCAATAGTTTTTTATGGGTTTTTGAGGCTATGTAGCCATGTTCTAGAAGAGTTCATTCCTGATGTTTTGCTGGCATCTATGGCTGGCATCTTCAAAGAATGCTGGCATGGAAGTGAATGGGATACACACACACACACACACGTGTGTGACCCTGGGTATCCCACTCTCTTCCATGGCAGCATTCTCTGAAGATGCCAGCCACAAATGCCAGCAAAACATCAATAATCAACTCTTCCAGAACATGATCACATAGCCTGAAAAACTCACCAAAAAAAACTAAAGATATCACTGTTTGGTGCATTTTTTGATGTTACTAGATTTGTTATATGGTCAATGTGGCTAACCCTGAATGTATTCTCATCTGACTCAGCTCTTCCCAGCTTTCTGTTCTCAGTCCTCCATTCATTCTTCCCTTGCAGAAGGAGGAAAATCTCTTCATAGATCCCTTCCTTTTCCTTACTTCTCTCCCTCTCTTCCCACCTCTCTCTGTGCCCTGGCAAGAGCCGGCTTTACATTTAATGAACTTTGGAGTACAAGGCTTTTCCTCTGTGTGCAGTGGCGATAGAAATTGGTGTGAGCAACCTGCTCACATGGAGGTGTGTGCTGCCCTTTCATTTAATTTACTTGCTGATTAAATGTCCCCCGTGCCATCTGCTGCCCAGCAACAATTAAGCAGGAAGGTTAAGTACTGTGACTCCAAATCTGAGAAATGAATCATCCTCTACTCATAGTAAACATTCTCTTTTTTTAAAAAAAATATTCTGCCATTTCAATGAAATACAAGATACTGAAAGCAATTTCCCCCTATTTAAAATATTGTACAGAGTCTTCAAAAGCCCAGGATGGACAACTGGGATGGGTGGCCAGATGGTCTGACCACAAAGGAGGACAAGGTACTGCAAAATGTAAGACATTCAAAAAAATGTAGGACATGTCCAAATAAAAGCTATAAACACTAATACAGATGTAAATTCATGCTTCTTAGAGGGTGTCTGATCATCCTGATCTAGGGGCCAGTTACCTTTCCCCAGGAACCACACATTTTGCAAAAATACCTCCCTCCAAAAAATAACACAATAGGTAGGAGTCCACTTGCAGTTTGAGAAAGACTTTTTCTTTCATTCGTTCGTTCGTTCATTCTTTCTTTTTGGAAGGGTAAGTCTTCCTTCAGTTTCTTCAGCTGTGAAGGAACTAGACAAGATCTTAAAGTGTAAAGATATATAATTGAAAACTTAAGTTAGGCTCGGCAATGAAAACCCACTGAGTGACCTTGGGTGAGTCACACACTCTCAGCTCCAGAAAACCCCATGATAAGTTCACCTTAGAGTTCCCTCAAGTTGGGAATGACTTGATGGCACACAACAATACTTATAGTCTAAAGACGTATAATTAAATACCAATTGTGACCAGTCCAATGAATTGAAAATGATATACAGTCCTCCCTTTGTTTTCGTGGCCTTTGGACTTGTGTCCCTCACTTATGTGTGAGGAATGAACAGAGGGAGAATGAATGGAGCATGCGCCTGTGCCTATATTCGAACCAATGGGGTTTGAATATAGGCGAAACACTGTTTTCATGAGGAGTCTAGAATGGATCCCCCGTGAAAAAGGAGGGGCGACTGTATTGACAAAAATAAAGATATAATGGATGTGGCAATACTATATATGGAGTAACCAGCTAGTACAAGAAGAAAAAATCACACATATAGAAGGCATGTGAGATAATCGGAGTGCATTTGGACCTTCTGTAATGATTTTCATTTTTTACTGCTGCTCCCCATTTCTTCCATTTCTCATTAAGTACCAGAACCATCCATCTCATCATATTTCCAATTTCTATGTATGAGTGTGAAAGCTGGACTGTGGATAGGAGGAAAATCTACTCCTCTGAAATGTGGTGCTGGATGAGAATTCTGTGGATCCTGTGGATGGCTAAAAAGGCTAAAATGGGTCCTAGAACAAATCAAGCCTGAACTCTCCCTAGATGACTAAACTGAGGCTGTTGTACCTTGGCCACATTTTGAGAAGATGTAACCTACTAGTCCTGGCAAGATAGAAGGCAACAGAGAAAGAGTAAGATGGCATTTTAGATGGCTAGATAGAGTCTATCAAGGAAGCCATGGCAGCCCTGAACTTGCAAGACCTGAGGAGGGCTTTTGAGGACAGGGTGACATAGGGGTCTCTCATTCATGGGGTCACCATATCGAAGTGAACAGGATCAAAATTCAAAATGACCTGAATAGTCTAGAAAACTGGGCCAAAGCTAACAAAATGAAATTAAATACGGAGAAATGTAAGGTTCTGCACTTAGGGCAGAAAAATGAAATGCACAGATATAAAATGAGGGACACCTGGCTGAACAAGAATTATATGTGTGAAAGGGATCTAGAAGTCCAAGTAGACCATAAGCTGAACATGAGTCAACAGTGTGATGAGGCAGCTAAAAAGGCCAATGCGATTTTAGGCTGCATCAATAGAAGTCTAGTGTCTAGATCAAGGGAAGTAATAGTGCCGCTCTATTCTGCTTTGGTCAGGCCCCACCTGGAATACTGTGTCCAGTTCTGGGCACCACATTTCAAAAAGGATGTGGAGAAACTGGAGCATGTCCAAAGGAGGGCAACTAAGATGGTGAAGCATGCCACATGAGGAATGACTTAGGGACCTGAGGATGTTTAGCCTGGAGAAGAGAAGGTTAAGAGGTGATATGATATCTGAAGGGATGTCACACTGAGGAGGGAGTAAGCTTGTTTTCTGCTGCTCCAGAGTACAGGACCCAGACCAATGGATGGAAGCTCCAGGAAACAGAGGAACTTTCTGACAGTAAGGGCTGTTCGACAGTGGAACACACTTCCCTCGGAGTGTGTTGGAGTCTCCTTTTTGATGGAGAGTTCCTGCATGGCAGGGGTTGGACTGGATGGCCCTTGGGGTCTCTTCCAATTCTATGATTCTATGATTCTATGAAGTCAATTTGACAACAATTTACAGATGCTCTCCAGCCTATGCTAAATGATGAGGTGTAATTAATATTTAAGTTGAGCTAGACAAGATGGTCTGGGGAGTAGAGGGGATTGGGGGTCACAAACGCAGCCTTGGCCCAGGCAAAAGCCACACATTTCCCACCCTTGTGTTCAAGGAGAGTCAGTGGCTTGCACGGCTGGATAAACTTATGTTTGATCCTTCCTTGCAAAGAAAAAAATCTTGCTGTTTGCCTTTTCCTAATTAGGCTACTAATTAATCTGGCCTGTTCGCTCCACTCCCAGAGCGGACTGTACAAATCCCTCTCCCTCTCCCACCGTTCTCTGATGTTTGCAAATGCCTTTTCCGCTCTTAATTAAATGTAGGCAATGCATCTCGAAGGGGTGATCCAGTGCCCTTGTGTTCCTCTAAATACACACGCAGGAGTTATTGCAGCAGGGTATGAATTGGACTCTGCCTCTTTCCTCTGCTGCATGAATTCCACTTCTTTATGCCTCAAAAATCCAAGGTGGAAAGGATTTGGGTGTATGCAGGGATGTCTGTTTCTTACCAGCTTTAGAGAGCCTTGAATCCTAAGTAATAAATAAATTAATTATATATATATATATATATATATGCCCCCTGGGGTGGGACCCAATGTGGCTGACAAACGAATCTGTTAAAAACTGTGAACATTAAAATTCCAAACACAATTTAAAACCATCTCATTAAAATGATAGATTATAAATAGCATAAAATCATTACGGCCATACAAGAGTTTAAAATAAAACACCCCCACGCCATAAGAAACTTCTCTGCAATCAGTCAATCAATATTTATTTATTTACGGTCTTTCACCAAAGCAGAACTTCTCTGAAAGCAATTACACATTTAAAGCCTGCTTGGACAAAAAAAAAAAAAAAAACCTGATGAAAGGTGGGCAGGGAAGAGGCCAGCCTAGGTTGTCACCGCACTGCAGAATGAATGCAGTTTGGCACCACTTTAACTATCACCTTCTGAAACCTTATGAAAGGCTTTTCAGACCAGAAGGCTTGAAGGAGGTTCTTGCTCCCTTTCTCCTCCTCCTTTTGTTTGAAGGTACTGCTTTTGGGGTCTTCCAGGAGAGCCCACTTTTATTTTAAACCACTTCAAATTACTTAAAAAAACAGCCAATGACAGATTAAAGTAATAAAAATGTTAACCATTGTTAAGGCTACTCAGTTAAGGTTGTTGGTGTTTAATGATTAAAAGTGTGGGGTGGGGGGTTTAACCCAAGTTGTATTTGGAATGGTAAGATGTTAAATATTTTAAGTACATTTTTTCCTTGCACTTTGGATTTTCCACAGTGCAGAGTACTATTCCTTTTTTGTTAGTTCCTAGAATCCCCTAATCAGCATAGCCATCGGGATTCTGGGAGTCATCATCCCAAAAGGTAACTTTTCCAAGCACACAAAGCAGTTCTGAAAGTTGCCTACCCAATCTCTGTTTAAAGAATTCCAAAGAAGGAGAGTCCACCATAGTGTAAGAAAGTGTATTCCACTGTTGAATGGTTGTTTAAAAATGTAAAGCTGAAGTCTAGAGTATTGCATGTTACAAAAATTGTAAATAACACACTACATATCACTTTTGAATATGAGCAAAAGTTACATTAACATGCTATATACCTACATACATATACATAAACACACATCCGTTCACAACCAAAAGAGCAAGCAAGCAGTCCCAAGCAAGCTTTGTACGCAAGATAAACTGATGAAAGAGTAGAATCCCTGTAGAATTAATGGAACTTGTCTCTAATTTGCAAGCATTGAAAGAGTGAGGCATTGGAAAACAAGGTGGAAGATGGCTGTAGTTGATGGTCCAAATGTAAGCCAATAACATTGAATTGCCATCATCCTCATCTTCACTGTTGGTTTCAAAGTCAACTAGGTGTTAATGTCTGGAGTTTGGAATCATCATTGATTTAGGTTCTATCCAAGAAACTAGGAACAGGTGAGGTATTGTCACATAATGTGTCCTGTTCCAGGTAGTGTGACTTTTTGCAGTTGTGTTTTTGTGATCCTATCTTATGGCCATTGCCTTCAGCTGTTACGTTAATCTGTTTAGAATTGCTCCCAGTACACCTCTTACCACTGAAGCCACATGTGTTTCCTTTTTCCCAGCAATGCTGAAACTCTTGTTGTTTCATTATATATCAGTTTCACAGTCTATCAAGAGTTAGCGACTAGAGTTTTGGGCCATCAGTAACTCTAATTCTATCCAAAAATCTAGGAACCAGGTGAGATAAACATTGGACAATGTGGGATGACAAGCAATACCATTTTTTGGCCGTTGTGCTCTTGTGGTCCTTTCTATGGTGCTTTCACTGAGATGTTCTGTCGGTCCATTTGAATTGCTTCCAGAGCACCAATCACACAACTGGAACTACACTTGCTTTCTTTGCCCAAGGGTGCTGGATCTCAATTTGTAGGTCTCAGTAGTCTTTTTTCTTCTCTATTTCTTTGATTCTGGGATTGCTTTCTCACAATCATTACCAATTTTGATCCTTATTAGCTTGTTTTTACTGCAGCCTCTCTTTCCCAAGTTGCCTCTTCCTGCAACAAGCCTTTGGCCTTTTTCTTGCTGCCTCAGCAGAAGCCAGCCACAGCGTCTCACTTGCCGATGTGTGGTTTTTAAACAAAACTGCTCACCAATGGAGTGTATTTAATCAAGCGGAATTTGCTACGCCAGGCCTGGCTGAGTCCATGGCTGCTGATGAGGCAGAAGCAGGGAGCGAGAGTGAGACCCCAGAATTGCCACAGCTGTGAGCTGATGGAAGCTGTCACACTGACAGCATGCTTGATGCTGCAGACTTGGCATGGCAGGTAAAGTATCAGAAATTGCATGAAGCCTTGGTCACTGGTCCCACAGCATAGTCCAGGAATATGTTTGGCAAGACCTTCTTACAGCACTCCAAAGGCACACAAGGCACTTTGTTCTTTGCAGGAGTTCTGAATCTTGGCCTCCCCTGTCAGAATATGAATGACTAAAGCATCAAAGCAGACTCCTAGTCCCTGGGTTAGTGTGCTTCCTTTGCTAATGCATGCACATAATGCTAGCAAAAAAACTGCATTTCTGAAATCAATAGTGGTATATTTATCTGTTTAGATCACTGCAGGGGGAAAATGTCACTGGCTTATAGGGGATCAGGTTATTGCTAATTGCCATCAGGTTGGCTTCAACTTACAGTGACTCTATTAATGAGGGACCTCCAAGAGACCCTGTTTATAACATCCCTGCTTAGGTCTTGCAAAATAAGGGCTGCAATTTGCTCGATGGAGTAAATCCACCTGTGTTGTCATTTTTCTCTTTTCCTGAGCAACACTTTGGGAGGTTGAATAAGAGAAGAAAATTGTGCTAAATTCTCACTGGACTGTTGTTATTCCTGACGGGATCAGTTTTGCAGTCTGGAAATGGATGATTACAAATTTTCTTTCCCTCCTTAGTTTCCTATGGTTCTATGATAGAATGACTCCCTTGGCTGCACAAATGTGGAGAGAAGGAGTTGCCAGCACTTCTTTAATTCAGGAGGAACATTTGATGATTTGGGCCTCAGAGGATTTGGAAGGGAGTTGCAGTCTACCATCTTAGTACCACTGGGAAAGTGAGCCATTCACTGAAGGCAAGACCAGCCAAGAGTTTGCCCCCTTGCAAACTCTAGCTGCTCATGCTGAATATCCAGCTCAAACATATTGTGCCTCTTCCCAGTAGCTTTGAGACGAGAATACTCCAGAACAGCCCAAAGTATTCTGGCCAGTGTAGTCCTACTCAGAATTTTTACACAAAGCCTATGTGTTTTTGCTCTGTATGATAATTCCTGAGCAACACTTTGAGACATTAAATAAGAGAAGAAAATGTTTCTGCATTCTTGTTGACCTGTTATTCTTCCTGACAGGATCAGATTTTTCAATCTGGGAATGAATAATTACAAATCTATAGTTTTTTGTGGTTTTTTTCAGGCTATGTGTCCATGTTCTAGAAGAGTTTGTTCCTGATGTTTCACCAGCATTTGTGGCTGGCATCTTCAGAGAATGCTGGCATGGAAGAGAGTGGGGTATATGTGTGTGTGTGTGTGTGTGTGTATACTTGTGACCCTTGGCTGAGGGGGAGTGATTTCCATGTTAATCTCTGAGTTGGTCTATTGTTGAAAGGCAAGGTCTCAAGGTGGGAGGATATGCAAAGAGGATTTGTGTCTGTTATTTAGAGATCCATTGTTTGCTGGGAAAACCCCTGACCCTGGGTGGTTTTAATTTGCATTTTGCTTGGTTTTGATTTTAGTGTTTTTCAAGACTGGTGGTCAAACTTTGTTAACTTTAAGGGTTTCGTCTTTCCTGTTGAAGTTGTCTTGGTGTTTGTGGATTTCATTGGCTTCCCTGTACGTAAAGTGAGCCATTCTCCAAATGCAAAAACAGCCAGGATTTTGCCCTCTTGCAAAAGGTTGCTCTTGGCTAGTTGTGCTGGTTGCCCAGCTCAAAAATATCTGACCTCTTCCCTGCAGCAGCTGGGACTGATTTAGTATTTGGAAGAAAACTCCTGCTCTGAGCAAGGCTGCCATGGGATCCTGCCTTGTTTCTGTGGCCTTTTGGAACAGACAAGGAAAGAGGTTGGTGGAGGGTGAGTTGAGAGCAAAGCCGTATCTTGTGCAAACAGATGGCACTTAAAAGAAAGAACGGTGCTTTCAAGTTAAGTGTGGGCCTGGATGCTTGGAACTGGCGCCTTAATTTCTTTTTCTTCTCATCTCCTTCCTTTTCAAGATAACTTGGCTCTGGATGTTCCCTTCCAGCTCAGAGTGACTCTGTGCCAGCCTTGTCACCCGAAACTCAGAAAGGGTTCATTTTTTCAGGAAATGGTCCTTGCAGTTGGAACTCAGGATTATGCTTCTGTTCATGTTCAGATACTTGGTATCTGCTAGGTTTTGGTTCTGGGACACTCCATGGATACCAAAATCGAAGGATGATTTGTGGCTTTGTGAACTGTCACATAAAAAAGGAATGTTTTCAGGGTCAGCATATACAGTGGGCCCACCACATTCCCTGGGGTTAGGAACTCAAGACTCCCATGAAAGTGGGAAAATGGCAATAAAAAAACACCATACTTTTTACTTGAGAGAACACCTCTCTAGGGATTTCTGGGTCCTTCAGTGCAACTCTGTGGTCAACATCCACTGGAAGCAGTTGGAGGACCTACAAATGCCTAGACAAGTGTTTTCCCTAGGAATCTCTAGGTCCTTCATTATGACTCTATGGTCAACATCTGGCAGAGTTGCACTGGAGGACCTAGAGATTCCTAGAGAGAACATACTACAGTAATCAAAACTGCTAATCTGCAAAAGTCAAAGCCACACATGTAGAGGGCTGACTGTAGATGTGTTCCTAAACATTTCTTCTTTAACAGAAAATTTACTGCAGGTTGAATATGTCTTATCCAAAATGCTTGGGACCAGAAGCGTTCCGTATTTTGGATTTTTTGGGATTTTGAAACACCTGTGCTTGCATATACATAATGAAACATAATGATTCTATGAAACATAATGGGGCTGGAGAGAGACTAAGGATCTGTGAAACAACAAAGTGTGGATTTGTGCCATTTCACATTTCCTCGAGTCTCTCTCCAGCTGCATCTCTCTCCAGTCTTGCAAATACAGTACAGGTATATACTATGCTACTTACATTGTAGCTCAAAAAGTTTTGGATTTTGGAGTACTTCGGATTTTGGAATTCCAGATACGCGATACTCAACTTGTAGCAGAGGCAGAAATAACATGGACAGGGATAGGTTCCTGTATCACAAAACAAGAAGAGCAGATCAACATGTTTCAGCAAACTTTTTATCCAAAACAAACGATATCCATGTGTGAAATGAAATAACCAGGTCTGATAAGCCTTGTGTAACTAAATAAAGACATTGCAAATTTTCTGGATACTGCTTGAAAGCGTCTTTCAAAATATATCCTGGGTTGTTTTTATTTTCACCAGTCTCCAGTTTTCTTAAGATTTCCATTTTGGTGGCCAAACTAGGCTTTTTTCTTAACAACCTGGTGGCAGTTGGTGAGGCAAGCTTACCATTTTTCTCACAGCAGGAAGAAAATTATCAAAATTTCTTGTTATATTCTTCGAGAATGAAATTAGGAAAGAATTACACCCCTCATGCCAAGACTCACTTTCCTTTTCTTCCTTTCCAAAGTAAGTGTGATGCTTCTGCTCTGTTCCATCTATTGGACTTCCATCCACCACTTTCAAGAATAATACCTTGTCTTTATGAGACAAGCTTCTCAAATGTTATTATTATTACTAACATTTATTTTGGTAGAGTGCTATAAATGTTGTGTTAACGTGACCTCATATTTCTTTTCTTTTTTCCCCCAGGGCATCTCCCAGGCTACTTTCATTGGTCATGACTGGGGTGGTGTCACTGTCTGGAGCATGGCTCTCTTCTACCCTGAGCGAGTCAAGTAAGTTAATATATTATTTTTCTATTAGTTCATGGCTTTCCTGTAAAGACTCAGCCTGACTAGTGGTTAGAGTCTTGGATTAGGGGTGAGCAACATGCCACCTGTCAGCTGCATGGCAATTCCAGGGCCCACTATGGTTTTTTTAAAAATTGCATCCCCCCCATAGCTCCTGAAATACCCTCTTGAAAGCTAGCATGGTGTAGTGGTTTGAGTGTTGGACTAGGACTCAAGAGACCAGGGTTCAAATCTCCATTCAGTCATGGAAACCCATTGGGTGATCCAGAGCAAGTCACACACTCTCAGCCTCAGAGGAGATCAAAAACAAACCCCCTCTAAACAAAGGTTGCTAAGAAAACCCTATGTTAGGTTCATCTTAGGGTTAACATAAGTCAGAAATGAGTTGAAGTCACATAAAAATAGCAAAATGCTCTCTAAAGAAGGTAGTTTTTGGTAGGTGAGCATTTCCTGCATCGGGGGGGGGGGGGGGTTTGTAGTTTTGAGGGATACTTAGCCTTCTCTCTCAGAGACCTCTGGTGCCACAACAAACTATAAATCCCAGGATTCCATAGGATGGGGCCATGCCAATTGAAGCAGTGATAAACTGCATTGTTTCTGTAGTGCAGATGCAGCCTTGGTCTACTTCCTTGACTGTTTATTGATTTGCAAATGAAAACCACCCAGAGTCAGGGGGGTTTCCCAGCAGACAATGGATCATGAATTAAAGAGACCCCTGAGACCTTGCCATTCAACAACAGAACAAAATGCAGATTAACATGTAAACACCTTCCTCTCAACCACATTATATCTATCCCACTCTCTTCCATGCCTGCATTCTCTGAAGATGCCAGCCCCAGATGCTGGCGAAACATCAGGAATAAACTCTTCTAGAACATGGCCTTATAGCCTGAAAAACCCACAAAAAACTATATTTATGTATTAAAAGTTATCCTGTTTTGTACTGACTTCAGTCAGCCCTCCATATTCACTGATTTTTTTAATTGACAGATTAAACTATCCATGGTTAGAAAATATTTTTAAAATAATTATAATAAATTCTAATAAGCAAACCTTGCTTTTGGTATTTTATATAATTATTATGCCATTATTTTTTAATGGGACTTGAGTGTCCATAGATTTGGGTATCCAGAGGGGTGTCCTGGAATCAAACCCCAGCAGATGCCAAGAGAACCACTGTACGTTAAGTAAGACAAAAACACACTAAACACCTCAAAGGGAGTAAAACAGCTTAAAAAGACTAAAGGGGTTGAAAGAGTTTTATAAGGACTGTCGGGAAGGCAAATGGTAGTTGCGTGAACCTTTGCTAGGAGGAAAAAATTGAAAAAAAACCACATCTGGAAGAGGTGAAGGATGATGATGATGATCATGATCATGATGACAACGACTGCAATATAACAGGCAAATATGACTCCCCTTCCCCTCACCCCACTCCCTTCTCTCATTTCTTCCTATGGCATTTTTAGGGCAGTGGCCAGCCTAAATACACCCTTCAAACCTGCAGACCCCAAGGTAGACGTGATGAAGATGCTTGAATCGAAGCCCACCTTTGATTATCAGCTCTACTTCCAGGAGCCGGTGAGTAGTGTCTAAGCCAGTGATTCCCAAACTTTGCTCTTCCAGGTGTATCGGACGTCAACTCCAAGATGCACCTTGGCCAACAGTCAGGAATTTTGGTGAAGTGCAAAACCCCTGGAGAAACAAAGCTGGGAACCGTGCATCTAAGCCAATAGTGTGGTGGTGAGCCGAGCTAAAGACAAAAGGGGCCGTGGCAAAAATGTTAGTGTATTTAGCTTAGAACTCTATACCATGTGCCAGTAATCTGCAGAAGAAACATTTCAACCTTGTACAAAGAGGGGCTGGGGAACCTGTACAAAACCTGGGAATTCTCCCAATGCTAGTGTTACAGGAAAGGGAGCATGGCCCAGTGTCCCAAACTGGGATCCTTAAAGGCCAGATTTATTCCAGGAGTTTATTCTACATCAATTGGAATGAATTTATGTAATCTCAGCCAATTCTGTGGTTGCCAGATTGAAGGTGAACCAGAATCCAAAGAGACAAGGGGTTTTCTCCAATTCAGGGTCCCTGCTGTTGTTTTTGGAACTGGATCATCAATGCCAGGCTTCTCATATTTGAAGCTTCATTCTACTTGTCAAGTGCACTGCCCAGTGTCGCATTCTCTTATTCCTAGGGCTTCTCTATATGATTAAAATACTCCTCATACCAGTTCATGAGAATGCAGTCTGGTCATTTGCGATTCGCAGAAGTTTGCGGCTGGGGGGGGGGGGGGCATGAAAAACTTTAAACTCTGAAGAGATAGGCTTTGAATACTTTTCCGAGTATCTTAGAGTATCTACAAGGATGTGCCCATTTGTCTGCTTGGCATGGATTCACATTTTCAGCAGAGCAAGGGAGAATAGATGTAAATATATGCAGAAAAGTGGTGTGAATGTGTAAAAAGCTGCAGCTATTCGTGCAATGCACGAGTGTAGACTGGCCCCTATTTGTGCCTATCTGAAGAGGACCTTGGGACCAGAATCCTTTGAATGTCTCTCAGCTACACATCTTGCTTTTGGTTGGGAAGATTCCCAAGTCAAAGAGCAGTATTGTTGCTGGCTGTTGGCTGCTCCCTCTTTTTCTCCTGCTCCTTACAAAATCTGTCCTTCAACAACTTGGTTGCGTCCATTTAGTATTATGGGACAAGTACAGCTCACAACAGTATGGAGGTTCAGTGAAAGGAAAAACTGTTGCATGAACCATGGATATTGCTTAGGGCAGCTCATGGCAAGATGGAGATACAGGTTCTGTAAACAGTATGCCCTCTGCCACCACCCAGATGGATTTTAGAGTCGTTGAAAGCTTCATGGCCAAAATGTTAATAGTGGTCCAGTGACATAGAAAGGCTTCATATGTGCTTGATAGTGTCTCTTTAGCTTGGATGTTCAAGGTTGCCCAAAGGAACTGAAGGCTAAGAACAGATAGGGAAGGAAACTTTTATTTTATTATCCTGGTTTTATTGTTCTCATAGTTGTTTACAACAGAAGATGGGTCACACCTGGACAGTTCAGTTTCCTTTGTTCAGTTCTGCCCTATATAAACCCTAGGATCCTTCTTTGGGGGGCATGCATCCATCTGAAGAGAGGCATGCATCTGAAAAGTTCAATTTCCTTTATTGCCTCTGCACTGTATAAACTTGCCTCTTTATTGCCTCTGCACTGTATTAACTCACCTTGTCAGGTGGCTGCACCCCAGTTGACTAGCCCTGTTATCAGCCATGGGGATGCAAATGGTCAGCCATAGAATAGTCTGGGAAAGAATTAGTTGGTTAGGGTCCCACTTGCTACAGGTTGAGTCTCCCTTACCCAAAATGCTTGGAACCAGAGGTGTTTGGAATTTGGATTTTTTCAGATTTTGGAATATTTGCATATATGTAATGAGATATCGTTGAGATGGAACCCAAGTCTGAACATAAAATTCATGTATATACACTTTATACACATAGCCTGAAGATAGTTTTATAGATGATATTGCTATTGCTTTTGTGCATGAAATCAAGCTTGGGTACTTTGAACCATCAGAAAGCAAAAGTGTCACTATCTCAGCAACCCATGTGGGCAATTTTGGATTTTAGAATAATATCCAATTTCAGAAGTCTAGATGAGGGAAAGCAACCAGTATAACTGCACAAGTTTAAAAAGACTCCATCCCAGTTAGTTTTTAAAATCCTGTTGGCACTAAAATGTTTTGACTTGCTGACAGAAGGAGAACAAGGATGGGACCAACCTGGCCTCCCTATGGAGGGCATTCCAAAGACTGAGAGTAGCCACCAAGAAGGCCCTTTCCATTGTTCCCACTAAATGAACCTGAGAAGGTGGTGTAACAGAAAGAAGGGTCTCTCCAGATGACCGTAGAGATCTAAGGGCTGCATGGTGCAAGATATGGTCCTGGCAAAACCCAAGGAGCTGGACTGAAAGAACACACTCTTCATTAGACCAACATGGGTGAGCCATCTGCTACAGGACACAGAAACTAATTGCAAATAACTAACTGTAGCTAGACATGCCAGCTTTTTAATAAGGGGACGGAGCCAGTGCAAACTTTTCTAAAGGTGCAAGCGACATACAATCAGTCAGAGCAAAAGGCTTGAGGCTGGGGACGTCATATAAGAGAACAAGGCATTTGCATAATAAAAGCCAGTTAGAACAGCTCTGGAAAGCAATAACCTTGAGCAGCCAATTGGGTGATTTCAATAATTCATCTCTTTAATCACAACGGCAAGCAAAGCAGGAGAATGACACGGAAATGCACTTCAGATGCCCAGAAATTGCTTCCAGCTGGGTGGCCCCCTTCCTTTCCCCTCTTCACCATCTCTCACAACATATTAAGGAAGATGTGCCTCCTGCACCTTGCCCAAGAGTGAGAAAGTCTCCAGACGTGGTCTCTATGTGGCAAAGATACGTCTTTCTTTGGATTGGCTAGCTTGGACTAGCGGAGCACAGGAGCAATGCTGGCCCACTTGGGGCATGAATAAAGCAAAAATACAGCTCCCTAGAGAAATAATAATTATATTTAAAAATCCTTTTAGAACTCATTTGGCAAAGAAACTGTTTACATTGGCTTGGTAAGGCTGAACTTGAATTCCAAAGCTATCGTCTTTCTCTCAATTTCACTCCACTGCCAATCCACAAATCCATGCCACTCAAACAAACAGCTGCACACCACAAAAAGTCCAAATCTGCAGAACAAGATGGGGGGGGGGGGGTAATTCTGAGTGTTTAATAAGCTAGTTACCGAGGAAGGAGCATTAATTCCTTTCTCCATAGCAATTCCCCATTTGTGGAGCCCATGTTTAACTACTAGTGTAACTTCTTTCTCAAGTGCATCTCTTCCTTACCAAAACAGACTGCTAGACTTTCTTGTTCTCTACATTTATTTGTTGTTCTTTGCCATCAGGTTTACTTCTACTTACGGCGATCCTATGAATTTTCTATATAGGTTATTTACCCAGATTCCTCCTGGGCTCAGGACATCCTGTTTAGTAATAGAAACAGCAATAGGAAGTACATTTTTATACCGCTTATCAGTGCACTTAAAAGCACTCCCTAAGCAGTTTACAATGTGTAAGCTAATTCCCCCAACAAGTTGGCTCCTCATTTTAGCAACCTATGGAAGGACGCTCTACAATGCCCAATACAGCTCAGGATATCTGAAAGACTTTATCTCTCTGTTGAGCCTTTGAAAGGATGCCATGCTTCCTGGCATCCAAATTGGGTCTGGACTGTTTTGGTCAAATTGGGTCCAGACTGTCTTCATGACACAAGAAACCAAATTTGGGCCTTCCTCCCCCAAACCCACATTTAGATAACTCACCTTTTGCTGTGGGTTTTTGGCTCTCTTCACAACGACAGTAGTGGCTGCCTTTTCACTTGTGGTCCCTGAAAACAGCTTGGTGATGCCACTGTGGGCATGAATTGGATGTGAATTGCTCCAAGGCCAGAAGAAGGTGCTCAGCATTGATAGTGTGGCTGAGCATCTTGTTCTGACCTCAGCAGAGACACCAGGCAATGAACAGGGACTGTGTGGGACACTGTGGTAACCAAAAACCCACAGCAAAAGGGGAGTAAGGGGCA
The DNA here is from genome assembly GCA_034509955.1 of Urosaurus nigricauda. Classification (NCBI taxonomy): domain Eukaryota; kingdom Metazoa; phylum Chordata; class Lepidosauria; order Squamata; family Phrynosomatidae; genus Urosaurus; species Urosaurus nigricauda. The sequence continues at coordinate 377,011,251 of JAOEGL010000001.1, read as the reverse complement.
AATTCCGAGGGAATTGGGGGCCAGATTATTCTGGGAGCAGCCCAGAGAGCCCTCTAGTCATCCAATGCCCTGCTCAGCTCTTGCAAAAACAGGGCAGTTGTGGCTTCTTTGGTTTAATCGATCCACTTCCAATGTGGTTTTCCTGTTTTGCTACTGCCTTCCACCTTTCCCAGCATTATTGTCTTTTCCAGTGAGTCATGTTTTCTCATGATATCTCTAAAGTACAACAGTCTCCATTTAGTCATCTTGGCTTCTAGGAAGAGTTGAGGCTTGATTTTCACTGGGTCTCATTCATTGGCCTTTTTTAGCAGTCTACGGTACCTGTACAACTGTTCTCCAATGCCACATTTCAAATGAGGTGAGTTTCTTCCTGTCAGCTTCATTCACTTTCCAGCTTTCACAGTCATACAAAAGAAGCAGAAACACTATGGCCTCCACAAATGTGCTCTAAAACCAGACCTGGGCTCCCAGTGAGGGCCAGAAATGAACCCAGATAATGCCTGGGCTTCAGATTCCCAATCAGATAATCCCTCACTTTTGGTTCCCCATCCCAGAATACCTCTGTAAATTCAAGATCTTGTCATATGGGAAACCTCACTTAAGTTTGTAGGAACCTCTGGTGTTTCATTATCATAGAGAAATAGCTTGCAAACAAAAGGTGCACAATGCCCAATGCCAATCCTCTGCCCATGCCAGGCATGGAGGTAGGCTGGTCTAAGGAAAGGATGACCTCTCTCAGTGCTTAACACTGTTTGTGCAAAGAAGAAGAGACTTCTCTCTTCTCTTTCAGTGGAGTGCATGGACCAGGAGAATTGTCATTACTGCATTCATCTTCCTCCTCATCCCATGGGAGATGGAGTACAGAGCAGGGTATATGTATGTACACATTTTCATAGAATAATAGAGCTGGAAGAGACCCCCCAAAGGCCATCCAGTCTAACCTGCTTCTTTGATGCAGGAAGACCTAATCAGATGGCCATCCAGCCTCTGTTTAAAAACCTCCAAAGAAGGAAACTCCACCACCCTCCGAAGCAGCAACGTATTCCATTGTCAAACACCTCTTACTGTCAGGAAGTTCTTCCTAATATTTAGGTGGAATCTCTTTCCCTTTAGCTTAAATCCAGGAAAAGAGGACCCACTTAAACACATTAGGAAGAACATTCTGACTGTAAGAGCTGTCCTACAGTGGAATATGTTACAAGGCGGTAGCACTGAAGGGCAGCAATAATGGGGCAGAGGAGGCTGCAGGAGGAGTAAAGGGCCTATTCTGAACTCCAGGATTGCCCCAGAGACCCAGCCAAGGAATTGTCTTGGCTGCCAATACACTTAGTTTCCAAATTCAGTGGCATTTAAAGTTCTTAATGGCTTAGGAAGTGGGCTTAAATCGTGAAGGACAATCTTTCTCCACATATGCCAACCAAAAGATTGAGGTCTGCAGGAATGGGCCTTTCTGACACACCCAATATAACAGTATAATGTATGAGGATACAGGAGAGGGCCTTTTCTGTTGTGGCATCTTGGTTGTGGAATGGCTTCCCTGTTTTTTAGCACAAGTGCTTCAGCACAGCACCAAGTTAACACATGACTTTTCAGCATTAAACTCTTTCGCCGTAAACTGTGCAGGTACAAGACTTGAAGCTGTTCTTAATGAGGTTTAATTATGAAACTGTTTGATACACCTTCAGGGTGTTGAAGTTACTCTTTACTATTTTAGTTGTTTTTAATCATTTCATAGAATCATAGAGTTGGAAGAGACCTCAAGAGCCATCAATTCCAACCCCCTGCCATGCAGGAATACACAATCAAAGCTCTCCCAACAGATGATGATGATGATGATAATATTTATTTATTTATTTATTTATTTATAACCCACTCCTCTGTGCAACAATCAGATGACCATCCAGCCTCTGTTTAAAAACCTTCAAAGAAGGAGACGTTCATCACATTCTGAGGAAGCACCATCTTCTACTGTCAGACAGCTCTTACCACCAAGAAGTTCCTCCTAATGTTTAGGTGGAATCTCTTTTCCTGTAGTTTGCATCCATTGCTCCGTGTCCTAGTCTCAGGAGCAGCAGAAAACAAGCTTGCTCCATCTTCAGTATTACATCCTTTCAAATATTTAAACACTGTTATAATTCTGTTATAATTAATTAATTTGATCTGTGTAGATCTGCAAAGTCCCATACAGTTTATCTCCAGGTTATTGTACACACCTGGACTTAAACTGTGTGGGACTTTGCAGCTCCACACAGATCGAATTAATTAATTATGACAGCTCTGTTTAGGCCTTTGAAAGGATGTCATAGTGACAAGCTTTCCCATCCAGTTTAGGTCCACATTATTGTCCACAAGTGAACCAGCGTGGTGTACTGGTTTGAGTGCTAGACTAAGGTTTGAATCCCAGCTCTGCCATGAAGCCCACTGGGTGGCTCTGGGCATGTCACATTCAACCTCAGGGGAAGGCAGTGACAAACCTCTGAACAAATCTTGCCAAGTGTAACCCATGTTAGGGTTGCCATAAGTCGGAAACGACTTGAAGGCACACAAAAACAGCATGTGATATCTCCCCATATGAGCCTGCTCAGGCCCTAAGATTTCCGGTTGAGGCCTTCCTCTCAGTCCCACCACCTTTACAGACATCGCTGGTGGGGATGTGTAGACAGGGCCTTGGTGGCTGCTCCTAAGCACTGGAACTCCCTGCCTTGAAATTTTGCTTATTGGTACTAGCACTTTAATTGTGCATGGATTCAGACCCATAGGCAGTGGAACCATTGCATTAGAATCATAGAGGTGGAACAGACCACAAGCATCATACAGTCCAACCCCCCCCCCCCTTCTGCCATGCAGGAACTCACAATCCAAGCATCCGTGACAGATGGCCATCCAGCTTCTGCTTAAAGACCTCCAAAGAAGGAGACACCACCACTCTCTGAGGGAGCATCTTCCACTGTTGACCCACCCTTACTCTAAGGAAGTTTTTCCTGAGGTTGAGGTGGAATCTCTGTTCCTGTAGCTTGCATCCATTCTTCTGGGTCCTGTTCTCTGGAGCAGCAGAAAAACAAGCTTGTTCCATCCTCAATATGACATGCCTTCAAATACTTAAACAGGGCTATCATATCACCTCTCACCCATCTCTTCTCCAAGCTATACATACCCAGCTCTCTAAGTGGGGCATGGTTTCCATAGAATCATAGTTGGAAGATACCCTCAAGAGCCATCTAGTCCAACCCCATTCTGCCATGCAGGAACTCCCAATCAAAGCATCCCTGACAGATGGCCATTCAGCCTCTGTTTAAAGACCTCCAAAAATGGAGAGTCCACTTATGACATGCCTTCAAATACTTAAACAGGGCTATCATATCACCTCTCACCCATCTCTTCTCCAAGCTATACATACCCAGCTCTCTAAGTGGGGCATGGTTTCCATAGAATCATAGTTGGAAGATACCCTCAAGAGCCATCTAGTCCAACCCCATTCTGCCATGCAGGAACTCCCAATCAAAGCATCCCTGACAGATGGCCATTCAGCCTCTGTTTAAAGACCTCCAAAAATGGAGAGTCCACTGCTCTCTGATGCAGTAGTGTCTTCCACTGTCCAACAGCTCTTACCATCAGGAAGTTCCTCCTAATGTTGAGGTGGATTTTTTTGCTGTAGCTTGCATTCATTGTTCTGGGTCCTTTTCTCTGGAGCAGCAGAAAGCAAGCTTGTTCCCTCCTCAATATGACACCCCTTCAAATATTTAAACAGGGCTATCATATCACTTCTTAACCATAACTTCTCCAGGCTAAACATCCCCAGCTGCCTAAGTTGTTCCTCATAAGGCATGGTTTCCAAACTCTTCACCATTTTGGTAGCCCTCCTCTGGACATGCTCCAGCTTTTCAACATCCTTTTTGAACTGTGGTGCCCAGAACTGGACACAACATTCCAGGTGGGGCCAGAATAGAGTGGCACTAACTAGGAAGCTAGTTGTGTGTTCCCAGTAAACATCCCCAGTCAATATCCTTTCTGCAGATTTTTGCACCTACCCACTGTTGAGGGCATCTCTCTAAGCGACAGTGGGCCGGCAATCCCACCTATCAGCAGTTTAGCTTTCAGGGTGAAGAAGAAATAATGCTGAGGCTGAGCACTGAATCATGACTGGCCTCAACTCCAGCAGTAATCCAATTTAGCGTTGCAAGGAAGGGCACCATTACTCACCAAGAGCAGAGCATAAAGAGAGAGGAAAGAGTACACAAACTCCGGCTGCATCCAGGCAGTTCCAAATGAGAGCTGAGCGTGTCTTTCAACCATGAGTGATGAGGGCCCTTAAAAACTGCTCCTGGCATGATCTGGTTTTTAAATGTATTTATTATGTGCCACAAACGTCAGACGAGTTGTTTTCTTTTAGTTTTAAAACCAGTGAGTTCAACCAGTTGTTTAAAAGCATGGTGCATTAAACCAGCCATAACTCCCTCTTCTACAAAGTAAATACCATGGACTGCCAAAAAGACAAATAAAAGGGTCCGAGAGCGAATCAAACCTGATCTCTCCCTGGAAGTTGGAATGAATTAACTGAGGCTGTTAAGCTTTGGACATATGCGACAACGGCTGCATCTGCACTGCAGAATTAATACAGTTTGACATCACTTTCACTATCATGGATCAGTGCTATGGAATTCTGGGATTTGTAGTTTGTTGTAGCACCAGAACTTTGACTTAGTAGGCTAAATAGCTCATAAAACTACAAATCAGAGACTTCCCTAGGATTGTCAAACTGCATTATTTCTGCGGTGGAAATGCAGCCAACGTGACTCATTGCAAAAGATGGCTATGGACCTTATCACATGTGAGGAATTTCTCTCAATTTCGCAATAGTAATTTTCGTATTCAATTCGAAATTTCGCGTGATTGCGTGAAAGTGCATCACACAATGATATAGCTAGATTATTTCGCAAAATAAATTGCACTATGGATTCGCAAATCACGCGATTGCGCGAAAGCTTATTATACATTATTGTACATTTATACAAACACATTCAGGAATATCTTATTACACCAGTGGATTTCTAAATGCGAAATTGCTCTCCTGCACATGCCCAGTTCTCAACCGATGCCATGGTGACCTCATGTACTTCCAGGTCATTGAGTTTGGGTACTCCCTCTGCAATTTCCAGTTCCTCCCTGAAATGTAAAAGTACTTCTTCCTCATTTTCACGTGAAAGCCTGCAAGCAGCTAAGGGTTTTACTTGTACTTTTTCCTCATTTTCACGTGAAAGCCTGCAAGCAGCTAAGGGTTTTACTTGCTGTGCTTTTTCCCCAGATATAGGATGGGGGACACCTGGATGAATGAAACTATGTGTGAAAGGGATTCAGGAGTCCAAGTAGACCATAAGCTGAACATGAGTCTACAGTGCGATGTGGCAGCTAAAAAGGCCAATGCTATTCATAGAATCCTAGAGTTGGAAGGGACTCTAAGGGCCATCTAGTCCAACCCCCTGCCATGCAGGAACTCTCAATCAAAGCACACCCAACATATGGCTATCCAGCCTCTGTTTAGAGGTTAGGTTGCATCAATAGGAGTATAGTGTCTAGATCAAGGGAAGTAATAGTGCCACTCTATTCTGCTTTGGTCAGGCCCCACCTGGAATACTGTGTCCAGTTCTGGGCACCACAATTCAAAAAGGATGTGGAGAAACTGGAGCGAGTCCAAAGGAGGACAACTAAGATGGTGAAGGGTCTGGAAACCATGCCCTATGAGGAACACCTCAGGGAACTGGGGATGTTTAGCCTCGAGAAGAGATGGTTAAGAGGTGATATTTGAAGGGATGTCACATTGAGGAAGGAGCAAGCTTGTTTTCTGCTGCTCCAGAGAACAGGACCCAGAATAATGGATGGAAACTCAATAAAAAGAGATTCTACCACATTAATAAAAGAGATTCTACCATATTAATAAAAAGAGATTCTCTCTAGGAGGAACTTCCTGACAGTAAGGGCTGTTCGACAGTGGAACACTCTCCCTTGGAGTGGAGTCTCTTTCTTTGGAGGTCTTAAATCAGAGGCTGGATGGCCATCTTTCGGGAATGTTTTGATGGAGAGTTCCTGCATGGCAGGGGGTTGGACTGAATGGCCCTTGTGGTCTCTTCCAACTCTGTGATTCTATGAATCTATGATTTTGGACCATGCCCAAAGCTGCATGCGCGCTGAGATGTTGGTGTGCCATGGAGGAATTCCCCATCAAAGCATCCTCCATGTTGGCCCCGCATCCTTAAGTCGCATGCGTGCTGAGATGTTGGTGTGCCATGCCATGCAGGAATTCCCCATCAAAGCATCCTCCATGTTGGACCAGTGCCCAAAGCCCCATGTGTGCTGAGATGTTGGTGTGCCATGCAGGAATTCCCCATCAAATCATGCTGCATGTTATTGGTCAGAATAGAAGACTCTCAGGACCCCATGCCCCATGACGTGAGTGTCATCTTGAAATCACTGTAACAGTGCCAATTCTTATCTACCCGGACAAGTGGTGCCATGCACGAATTCTATGGAATGAATGGGAACCAGGGCAGATGGGGGTCTGTTTGGATAGCCCTTGGGGACCTCATCTCAACTGGGCAAGTGAAGGAGGAATTGCTATGGCAACTGTTGGAAGGCAGGAATCACTCAAAAAGATGAAGGTAAAGCTGGCACTAGATGAGCATAAAAGTGCTCCCTCCTCTCTCTGGCCACCTGTTCATGCAGGGCAAAACATTTTGGGCACTACAGGAAGTAAAAAGGAGAAGCCAGTGCCATGAAGGATCATGGGAATTGTAGTAATGATGGCGAAATTGGGGATGAATAGAAATGCCTATCACACCCCCAAAAAGCGAAATGAATACGAAATTGCCAGGGAATAGGAATTGTAAGTCCGCTAGTTCACCGAATTTGCCTATTTTCTGATTGCGTTTGGACCACATTCGCATATTAGGCAAAAGCATATAATAACCTTTCACGCAATTACGTGAAAACTCCCATTTCGTTCGCAAAAACAAGCAATTGCATGTAATGAGAAATCATGCAATCGCGCGAAACCTAATGATTGCGTTCGCAAAATCAGCAATTGCATGTGGTGAGAAATCACGCAATCGCGCGAAACCCCATGATTGCGTTCGGTTTTTCAGGGAAAAATTGGTCGTGTAATAAGCTCCAATGTCTGGTCAAGCGGAAGGCAGTCAGAAAAGAGGAAGATTGCCCTGCAGGCGGAATGGATCAAGGAGGGAAGCCACGGCTGCTGCCTGGGTTTGGAAGACCTGAACAGAGTAACTTTGGCTTCACACTTTACGTCAGGGGAAGGAAAATGCATGGGGGCCAAGGACCAATTTTCACCCCAGGCCCTCCTCCATGGCCCACCCATAAGCCAAATATCTGCTTGGGAGGTAGTGGAGGATTGTGTGAGTGAGGCTTCAATGTCTTGTGTGTTTATGTATGCAAAGGGATCTTGTAGCACTTTTGAGACAGTATGAAAGAAGTTGTACCATAGGCTTTCATAGACTTGGTCTACTTCCTTAGAGGTATGGAGTGAATTGGTGCACAGGAAGGACATTTATAATAAGGTTATATGGCTACCCATAGAAATGTAAAATTTGCAGGTATGGTGATGAGGTGACAAGTTCAGTTTTAACTATGGTCATTGAGGGACAAAGGAGGGAGGAAAGCTGTAGCCTAAGGCCAGGGTGGGTGGATGACCCCCTTTGAATGGTGGAGAGAGTTCTGGGATTGGTGTGTGCAGGCTAGGAACCAGAAAAGAGATGGGATAAACTGGCTAAAAGGGTCCTACTGAGGCTGGGGTGTTAACCAGTGTTATAATATGTGTAATGTGCCAGGAAGCCATTGTCTCTGTTCAACCCACTGTTGATGGATTGGAGTTTTGCATTTTTCATTTTGCCATCATGGTGTAGTGGTCTGAATGTTGGATTAGGGTTCTGGGAGATCAGGGTTCAAATCCCCACAGAGCCATGGAGACCCACTGGGTGACTATGGGCAAGTCAAACTCTCTCAGCTTTAAAGGATGGCAATGACAAGCCTCCTCTGTAGGAATGTTGCCTAGGAAAACCCTGTGACAGTGTTGCTATAAGTCAGAGTCATCCTGAAGACACACAACAACCATGATGTTAGCAATGCAACTTACACACTTACCCATCCCATAGCATCAGAGCCATAACATGTGACAGACATTTTCAGATGTCAAAAAATAAATAAATTCAAAGTTCTCCAGAGATGCCTGTGAGGAAGGGGATCAGGATAGGATAGAAAAATATATTCATAAACATGTCGGAAGTGTGGGAGTTTCTCTCCCCGCCACATCAATGTGCATTTTTTTCCAAAACTAATGTGAAAAGTTGGGACAAATGCACGGCGCTCTCCTGCCCTGAAAAGTGGAGCAAAAAAATGAGAAAGCGGAGTTTAAGCAGAGGTTGGATGGCTATCTGTCAGTTTTGATTTGGAGTTCCTGCATGGCAGGGGGGTTGGACTGGATGGCCCTTGGGGTCTCTTCCAACTCTAGGATTCTATGAGTTCTCCTGTCTGACTGACGAAGCTTCCAAGAGTTTGAAAGAGTGCAACTTCTGAGCTCTTTTATGAAGACATTAGTATCTCCAGAAATGCACATTCGTCTTCCTTATGTCTCCTTTGCTCCTTAGGCATATTAAACAAAACTTTAATCAACGGAGCACTCTTAATCGCAGGAAGACAAACCATCCTGGTGCTAATTTTTCCCCCTTCCCTCAGATGGCAGCTGTACAGATCTCCAGCGATGAGAAGCTGGGGGCATTGAATCTCTCATTGCCCCCTTGCTAGCTCTTTCTGGGGCACACAGGGAGGTGAGAAGGGGGTTGATGCCTGTGGCCTTTTAGGAAAAGGAAAACATAGGCTCTTAATTCAACATGTTTCTTAGAGAAGCCTGAATCCCCTTGGATCAGTTTTATTGAGCAGCGAAAGCTTTGAGTTCTACTAAAACGCAGCTCTCCGTGAATAGTGGGAGTTTAGCAAACCTAAAAAGAAGATACTGGAGGTGTGGGTTTGGAAAGGTAGACAGGACTGTGGCAGCATTTGACTCTCCCAACTAGGAAATTGGCAACCGGGGGGGGGGGGTTGACTGACTGTTATATGAGCGCAGCATAAAGTGTTAGTTGTTAGAGAATCACAGAGTTGGAAGTGACTCTAGTGGCCATTCAATCCAGCCCCCTTCTGCCAGGCAGGAAGAGACCATCAAAGCCCTCCCATGAGACAAATGGCCATCCAGCCCTGTTTAAAAACCTCCAAAGGAGACTCCACCATGCTCCGAGGAATGTGTTTTAGTCTCAAACTGCTCTCACTATTGTCAGAAAGTTCTTCAGTGGGTTTCCATGGACAAGCAGGGATTCAAACTCCAGTCTCTACAGTCTCAATATAGCCCCTTAACCATTGCCTTCAAGTTGATTTCAACTTGCGGAACCTCTCTCCTAGGTTTTGCTTGGCAAGATTTCTTCAGAGGAAGTTTAGCATTGCCTTCTCCTGAGGCTGAGACACAGAGTGATTTGGATACTGTCACCCAGTGGGTTTCCATGGCTGAGCAAAGATTGAAATCCTTGTCTCCCAGAGGTCTAGCCCAACACTCAAACTGCTATATTGAACCATCAAGAAGCAAAGGTGTCACTATCTCACCTACCCATGTAGACAATTTTGCTGATCATCACTGTTTGAGGTGCTCCTTTGGTGTTCCATCATCATTGGAAGTTCATTGAATGGAATGGAGCCTCCTGGGAAAGGGTGAGACTGAACCAGTAGTGCTCCAAGTTGCATCCTGAATAAACTACTGATGAATGCATACACTTGCACCCCTCAGGGCGTTGCAGAGGCTGAACTGGAGAAGGATGTGAGCAGGTTCCTGAAGACCATGGTGCGATCATCTAGAAAGGAGGTCAGTCACCTGTATGGAGTGTGGTTTGTTTGTTTTTAAAAATATGTATATTTTCAAATGTTTCTAACAACACAAAAAGGCTGTGCATCAAGAGAGAAGCAGGTAAGATCTTAATAGGTAAAGGTATTCCCCTTTGACAAGGTTGTCAAATTGTGTCCAACTGTAGGGGACGATGTTCATCTCCGTTACTAAGCCGTAGAGCCAGTGTTGTCCAAAGACAACTCCATGGCCATGTGGCCAATATGACTGCACAGAACACTGTCCACTAAAATGGTACCTATGAGGGGTTATCCAAAAGTTTTAGTGATCACCTTTTTTAAAAATTGAAAAAAAGTTTGTTTTGATTTGTAGTTGTTAAATTATCTCTGTGTAGTCACTATCTAGATTTATACATTTTTCCCAGCGTATCTTGACCATCCAAATACCTGATATTTGTAGAAGCCTGCAGATTGCGCCTTACGAGGGGGCATTGTAAAGTAATAATTAATAATTATCACCCGGAAGTTATTATGGCATATTGATGAAATTTTGTCAGTGTCATCATTGGTCCCTAAGTGCACGTTGCTGAGAAAATCAGCGCATTGCATCCTTTATTTTTGTGACTGGCTCTGCCAGAAGCAGGTATTCGGAGAATCAAGATACGCTGGGAAGAATATATAAATCTAGATAGTGACTACATAGAGATAAGTTAACAACTACAAATCAAACAAACGTTCTTTCAGTTTTTGAAAAAGGTGATCATTAAAACTTTTGGATACACCTCGTACTTGTATTTGCATGCTTTTGAACTGCTAGGTTGGCAGAAGCTGGAACTATGTTTATTTATGTATTTCAATAACCATTGCAATAGCAAGTATATTTCTACACCGCTTATCAGTGCACTTAATCACTCCCTAACAAGGTAGGTGCTCATTTTAGCAGCTTACATTTAGCAAGACTGAGTGGATCTTGGAGTCCCTGGGACTGAACTCACAACCTTGTGGCTGTGAATGGCTGCAATGCATTTAACCACTGTGCCAGCAGGGCTCCCTGTATCGCCTCCTAGCCCACAAGGGCTCCTGAGGCAATGAACAAATCAAAGCTAATTAAAATAATTGGTGGTGGTGGCTTGGTTCCAGCCTTGTGCACCCCCATGGATACAAAATAACACTGGTTTTCAAGTCCATATAAGCTTATGGGTGGTGACATGTGCATGCATCACCATTGACTTTTATATGGGGTAGACCTAGCCACGGATGCTCCAAATCGCAGATAGCTCGCTACCAATATGGAGGGCTGACTGTACAAAAATAAAACATTTTTTAAAAACACATTAAAATGCTCTTTAAAAACTCCTAAACACAGTCTAAAAACAATCCTAGAATCCAGTTTTTAAACAGTTAAAATAACAATTTCAAATACTGAAAGCCATGCGGAACAGCACTGTTTTGGCTGCCTACTGGAAGCTGAAAAGTAATAGGGACAACCAAACCTCCTTGGGCAGGGATGTACGCATGCCCACGAACCTGTCTTCACAAGGTGTGTCATTTCTGACAATCTCAAATTTCTGGCAGACTCATTTGGGTGGGGGCACTTGTTTTTGAGCCACCTTGACCCCAAGTTGTTTAGACCTTTGTAGGTCAACACCAGCACCTTGAATTGCGTTCAGAAGCAAATCTGAACCAGTGCAGTTCTTGCAAGACCGGGGCTTAAACAGTCTCTAACATGCACACCTGATGCCAGTCTGGTTGCTGCATTTTGCATTAGCTGCATTAGCATTAGCTGCAGCTTTCAAACACTTTTCAAGGCACCCACAAAGAGCGAATTGCAGTAGTCTAATTGGAAGGTAGCATAAACCACTGAGGCCAGACCTGCCTTCCCCAATAAAGGACATGACTGGAGCACCAGCCAAAGCTGGACAAAGGCACTTTCTGGCCACCACAGCAGCCTGCAAACAGTATTGGTGTTTAAAACATCTTGTTGTGTTTTCTTTTTGTCTTCTTTATCTCCTTATGTCTTTGCAATCAATGCAATCAAGATTTTCATTTATCTTGTTCAGCTCCAGAGTCAATATTTTCAATAATTATACATCCATTGAAATGGATTTCATCAACACCTCCCCTCCTTTTGGTGTGGACACCATGAGGATGATTCTTCATAGGCAAAGACAATGCATATGCACCATACTGCAACATAGTTGTTGTATTGATTTTCATTATGCAAGGACCTTGACTTAAATGTCAACTTTGATTTATTTATTTATTTAAAATATTTCTGTTTCGCCTCCTAACCCACAAGGGCTTTTCAAGTAGGGCAGTGCAACATGTTAAGCCAGATTCTTAAGTATAATTTGTCTAAGGATTTCAAGTTACTTGCAATTTTCCATTCTTGCAGCTGCATGGCAACACTGAGTTCATCCTTTAATGTTAGGGTCATAGGATCTTAGAGTCCAACCCCCTGCCATGCAGGAATTCACAACCAAAGTACTCCTGAAAGATGTCCATCCAGCTTTTGTTGAAAGAAAGGAGAGTCCACCAGCCTCCAGGGTAGCCCATTTCACTGCCAAACAATGGAACCAAAGAGGTTCTTCCTAAAAATTAGGTGGAATCTTTTTCCTTGTAATTTGAATTCATTGGTTCATGTTCTAGTTTTTGGAGCAGCAAAGGACAAACTGGCTCTATTGTCTACATGACATCTTTCCAGATATGTCAAGCTAGCTATCATATCAGCTTCTCACTCTTCTCCACACTCTGTCAGAGTGTGGTGGATTCTCCTTCTTTGGAGATTTTTAAACAAAGGCTGGATGGCCATCTGTTGGGAGTGCTTGGAGTGCGAATTCCTGCATGGCAGGGGATTGGACTAGAGGAGCTTTATGGTCTCTTCCAAATCTATGGGGCTGTACAGACGGCTCAAAAAGGGTGGTCTGTAGGCACCCAGAGAAGCGCCAGAATGGGGCCAGGGCTGCCTCACCGTCAGCCCCAGAGGCCCCATTCTTCCGCTTCTCCAGGCTACTGAGAAGTGGCAAAGTGCTGCTTCTCTGTGGTCTGAAAGTAGGGTGCAGCAGGCATCATTCAATATAGCAAGCAATTCCATTTCTCATAGGGTTTCATTTCAATTGTAGTGACTTGTTGGGTCCCCTAAAGACAGAAAGGAGCAATAGTACCTTGCAGCAGTTCCATGTTTGGGCCTGTTATTCCACAACTAAGGTCAAGAATTTATTTCCCAAAGCTTCAGCTTTGGGACCATCAGTCCACCTGAATAACCATGGTCCAAAAGCGAAAATTGAGGCCCCATGGAGTTGTCCAACAAAGACTCACACATGACTGCCTTGTGGCTGCATCCACTGATCCCAGTGGGGTTCTCTAAATTTGGGGGACACACATCCCCTGCAGGGAAATAAATAATGACAAATATTCTTTCTGTTCCTATCTCACTCACCTTACAGGACAGGATGGAGGGTGCTTCACTTGACATCAGGAATGTACGGGCACGAGGTAAGAGAAGGAGAGTGGTTGCCATGTTCTTAAAAATCATTGCAGGCAAGGCTGTAGAATCAAGCCATTCTGGGTGGAGTCTGAGTCTGTAGAAATGTTCCAGCTCCAGCTCTGGTAGAAACTTATAATATTAAATGCCTAGTTAGTTGTGTATTTACATTCAGAGGAATTTAGGAAAGTTTTCTTGTTCAGAAATGTCAGTCAAAGAAATATAGTTTATGTTCTGCCAATCTAAGCAGAGCCTGACAATTCACATGGTGGTAATGAAATGCCCTATGATACAATTTTACTACTCTAAATTTGTTATGACTTATTAATACAGTTAACCATTTGTATCCACATGTTTCTTTATCCATGGATTCAACCATGGCTTGAAAATACTGAAAAAACATATAAATTCTAAAAAGCATAGTTTCTCAGCCTTTTGGCTTAGATCAAGTGTCATATAAATTCCAAAAAGCAAACCTTAATTTTGCCATTTTATATAAGGGACACTACTTTACTTACCCCATTGTATTTAATGGGACTTGAGAATCCATGGATTTTGGCATCCATGTAGCGTCCTCAAATCAAGCTCCAGCAGATACCATGGGCCTACTGTGTACGTTTGCCATTCGTGGAGGTGTCACAATTGGACAGTAGAAAATAGAAGCATTGGAGTTGCAGGTTTGGTGTCCCAACTCCACAGCCCTGGTTTTAGGATTGGACCTTGTCTCTCTTGTGCCATTCAGATAATGAGAGGGAGAAGTGAAGTTACATCCATTTATTTATTCATTTATATGTTTGTACATTCAAATATTTCCATCTCCCTTTATATGCAAAGATCTTAGGGTGGTGTGCTGTAAAGTCAATTTTAACAATTCAAAAACTATTAAGTGTAATTTAAATAGACTAGGAAGATATTAGGTCACCAGACAGGTTACTACCAGTTTAAAGACAATTAAAACAATTTAAGGTGATTTAAATTCAATCACGGGGACAATTTATTTTATTTACTTACTGACTGACTTATTAAATTAATTTCATATCCCACTAGTCTACCATCCCAAGGCCTAAGGCAGCTTACAACAAATTAAAACAAAGTAAAGGAGCCAATGTTGTGCTTTGAACCTTGGACAATGATTCAAGAGCATGGTTTGAATCCCCGCTCAGCAGTGGAATCCCACTTAGTTACCTTGAGTCACACTCTCTCAGTCTCAGAGGAAAGCCCCGTCCCTGCCAATCTTGCCAAGAAAACCCTATGGTAGGTTCAGATCTTTGATTATCTTAGGTCACCCTCAAGTCCATCATCACCCCAGAAGACAGGATCAGAATTCAAAATGACCGTGGCAGCTTGGAGAGCTGGGCCAAAACTGTCAAAATGAATTTCAACACAAATAAATGTGTGGTACTACATAGAGGCAGGGAAAATAAAAGGCACAAATATAGTATGGATGATGCATGGCTTCTGAGTGGTATCTGTAAAAAGAATCTAGGGGTCTTTAGATCTGTGAAAAGAATCTAGGGGTCTTTACTAAACTTGAGTCAACAGTGTGATGGGGTGGAGAAAAGGCCAATTGGATCCTAGGCTGCCTAAATAGGAGTGTAGTGTCTAGATGGAGGAAAGTAATAGTGCTTGTCTGTTCTGCTTTGGACACCACACTTCAAGAAGGATATTGAAAAGATGGAATGTATCCAAAGAAGGGCACCCAAGAAGGGAAAAGGTCTGGACACCAACTCTTATGAGAAATGACTTAGGAATATGGGTTTGTTTAGCTTGGAAAAGAGAAGTCTGCATGGTGACGAGGTCTGGAAACCAAGCCTGTGAGGAACAGCTGAGGGATTTGGGCAAGTTTAGCTTGAAGGAGCTTGAAAAAGAGAAGACTGAGAAGGGACATGATATAGTCATGTTTAAATATCTGAAGGGACTGCCACGTAGAAGATCGAGCCAGCTTGTTTTCTGGTGCTCCAGAGACTAGAATAAGGAGCAATGGATGCAAACTACAGGTAAAGAGATTCCCCTTAAACATCAGGAAGAACTTTGTGACTGTTAAGAGTTGATTGACAGTAGAGTAGACTGCTTTGTAGGATAGTGAACTGTCCTTTTTTGGAGGTCTTTAATCAGAGCTTGGATGGTCATGTATTCTTGCATGGCAGGGAGTTGTACTAAATGTTTCTTGGGGTACCCTCCTAACTCCTTGATAGCCACAAAGTTCTTACCTGTTCTCTAGCCTAATGCTTACTTTACTTTCCTGCTTCAAAGTCAAGGATTCAATGAATCCAAACCAACAATGGGACATTCTGCTTTGGTATTGTTTCTATTAAATTCAAAAATTGAGTGCTACTCTTTAGTCTTTTGAGGAGCCAAGAAGATTGCTTCTACATACTCATAACAATACACTGCTGCTTTCATGTCTGCATCTACACATTAGCGTAGTGTGATTTCAGAACTATTCAGTGAGAGGAAGACAGTTTGCGTGTCACACCCGACTGACAGTTTGCAAACATGTGCAAATAGAGGCTCCAGATCAGACACGCAAGGGCATTCATTCTCGGGGAACTGCGTTTCCATAACTCTTTAGCACATGTCATTTCCAGCCGATTGTCCTTGAACCACCACTTTAGTGACAGAATCCCTTTTCACTCTACAGGAGGGTTGCTAGTAGGACTTCCCAAAGACCCGCCACCAAGTTCTCTCCTGCCAGAGCCGGTGCTCCAGTACTATGTCCAGCAGTTTCAAAAATCTGGATTAAGGTAAAGGAGGGATGTGGGAATTGGAATCATCACTTCTGTTTTGGTGGACTAGTTGTCATAAAGACACTAACTCCCTTCATAAGGACTACAGTGTTGAACCTGTGCAGGATCCTGGGTTCAGAAAATTAGTCTTCCGTAGTTAAAAGGTAGAAACCCTTTATTAAGAAACTACAGATCCAGACTTCTATTGTGAGAACTGACCAGTGAATATTACAGTTGCCTAATTAAACTATACACAATTTAAATTTCACCTGTGCTTAATTCTTAGTCTTTATAATTAATCAACAGACTTCTCCACACTTTCCCATGCCACCCCTTTTCTTTATTGTTACAATGGAATCCTTTTCACAGAAGTTACCTGGAGCAGGCTTGGATCATGCCTGCCTCCCTTCCAGTCTTATTTCAGCACCTGAGTATGAGTTCACCATAACCCAGCAATGCCACCTTTACTCTATAACCCATCACCCTTGATTCCCAGTATGGCATAGTGGTTTAAGTGTTGGACTACAGCTCTCAAGATCAGAGTTCGATTCTCATCTCAGTCATGAAACCTACATGGGAGAGCTTGAGCAAGTCACCTCAGCGTCAGGGAAAGGCAATGGCAAACCCTCTCAGAATAAATCTTGTCTTCAGAGTTTATCACACAAAGGAGATCAGGAGTTTATCCCATGATTATCCCGGAAAAATCACATAATTACGTGAAACATTTTCACCCCATGTCGCACATACCTGCCATTAAAGTGATCACAAAGAAGCATTAACACACATCTTTTTACTTTCGGAATTTCAGCGACTATGCATTTCAGATATCAGTTTATTTGCGCAATTATGTGTGATAATCATTTGCGCAATCACTCACCATTTTCGTTTTATTTGCAGAATGCTTTAAATGGGCTTCAATCTCTTTTTAATGCCAAAATTAGCCCCTGTGTGATAAACTCGTTCAAGTCCCCATAAGTCATAAATGACTTGAAGAAGACCTGGGATTGATTCCCAGCTCAGCCACTAAACCCAATGGTTGGCCTTGGGCAAGTCACATCTTCTCAGCCTCAGTGGAAGACAGCAACAAACCCTTTCTGAACAAACCTTGTCAAGTACAACTCTAAGGCAATCCTGTCATCGGGTCTTCTTGGCAAGGCTTATTCAGAAGGGAGTGGAGTATAATGCCCAGCAGCTAACAGGGTGGCACACGGTATCATCAGGAACCTTCCCCATACCTGGAAAAGTTAGTTCTTCATTTTGCTCTCTATGCTCTCAGATCAGTTTTTCTCAGCCCTATTATTTGTGCTGTTATGCTTGAGAATTAAGATGTAGCTTGTGGGGAGGATGGTACACTACACTGAGTGCAAGTGGCCTGATGCTCAGCAGCGGTGCTAAGAGACTTTCTCATTGACCTCTGTATGTTTCTCTCTTTCCACCTCTTTCAGGGGGCCAGTGAACTGGTACCGAAACATGGAAGCAAACTGGCAGTGGAACGCTTCTGCCCAGGGCAGAAAGGTATGAGTTGGAGAAGACTGTGTCACGTGTTTAGCTTTTGGGTGGAAGAAGACCCCTCTGTTTTCTTCTCTAATGCTAACGTCGATGAGCCACCACAAGCCTACAGACCACTTGTTGAGTGCATGTCCCATGAGCCATATCTGGCTACCAATAGGGTTGGATTCCCAACAATCTGGGCACCCCAAAGTAATTTCAGAGAGTACCCAGAGGAGATGAAACCCACCCGAATACTTTTCGGCAGTGCCCAGAAGAAGTAAAACCCAGTCCACAGGATAGCCCACATCACTACAAAAAGCACCGTAATGTGATGGTTTGACTTAAGATGAGCAAAAATAAAGCTCAGAAAAAAAACTAGAAGTTCTTTCTGGTCGCTTCTAGCTCACCAGGGACATGTTGGCATAGCCCATCAGGGAGGTGTGGGGGTGAAAACCAGCCTCCAAAACAATCACTCACCTCTGCTATGGGTAGAAGAATGGAGGAGATGGCTACCTGTGAGACTAATGTGTGCCCAAGGTTGGTGGCATTTCATCCAGGAGAGGAAAATGCATGTTTAGCCTGCTTGTTGCTGGGCATGTTCAGCTTTGTGAAGAGAAGACTGAGGGGTGACATGGTGCCCTCTTTAAATACCTCTATGGCTGCCACAGAGAGGAGGGAATAAGCCTGTTCTCTGCTGCTCCAGGGGATGGGACCAGGTCTAATAGTTTGAAGTTACCGGAGGGTAGATTTCAGTTGAACATTATTAGGAACTCCTTGACTGCAAGAGTGGTTCAGCAATGGAACCAATTGCTTGGAGAGGTGGCGGGGTCTCCTTCTCTGAACATCTTCAGAAAGAGGGTAGACAGCAGTGGTTAAATGCCTGTACTGCAGCCACTCACTCAAAACCATAAGGTGGCGAGTTCAAGACCAGCAAAGGGCTGAAGCTCGACTCAGGCTTGCATCCTTCCGAGGTCGCTAAAATGAGTACCCAGATTGTTGGGGGGCAAATAGCTTACAATTGTAAACCGCTTAGACACTCATTAAGGGTATGAAGCGGTATATAAATGAAGCTGTTTGTTTTTTTGTTTTTTGGGGATTCTTTAGCAGAGATCCAACACTGTGCAGAGGGTTGCACCCAGTGGCCTGTAGGACCCTTTCCAAACTCCAACTCTAGGATTCTGTGTTTGTAAAACAATTTAACGTGCCAAGTGTTGAAAGGTGAAACACATCAGAGTAGGCTTCCACTCCCAGTTCTTGATCTCCTGAGGGAGAATACTGTTTTTACAGCCCCTTTTATTCTGGATCTGCCTGTAGCAATTTGTTTTTAGCTCTGGCAAAACCATGTGTTTGTGCGTGTGTGTCTCCATACTTCTTATCATCTTTGCTGTCTCCCTCAACCTCTCCTCCATACTTTTCATTCTCCAAGTGATAACAAAACATTGGGTTTATTGATTTCTTAGTCATTCATCTACTCTAATCTCAAAGACTAGAGCTAA
This sequence comes from Urosaurus nigricauda, assembly GCA_034509955.1. Taxonomy (NCBI): domain Eukaryota; kingdom Metazoa; phylum Chordata; class Lepidosauria; order Squamata; family Phrynosomatidae; genus Urosaurus; species Urosaurus nigricauda. The sequence continues at coordinate 376,992,163 of JAOEGL010000001.1, read as the reverse complement.
CAATATAATTATCTTTTCTTGTTTGTTACTCATTACTAGTACGACTTAGAAGCTTAGCTACCAAGAAGATCAAAATGATGACATTGGCTTTTGGATAAGAATTCTCTTCCCCCCCCCCCCTCTCTCTCTCTCTCTCACACACACACACACACACTGAAGTTTTCCTACAGTCCCCAAATTTATTGCAAATTGTTTTATTACATTTTCATAAAAGTATTTATTTAATTTTGAGTGTGTGTATGTGTTTAGTCTTGGTAAGCTAAGATTTTAGCTGACCTTGGTTTTAAATTGTTGTAAGCCATTTTTGGGTCCTATGCCAGGAGAAAGGTAGGATACAAAATTCATTAGTTAATGAATTAAGATTCCTGCTGAGCATTTAGAAAAAAAAGTTAAGATATCCCAAAAAAGGGGCAGGCAAATTGGGCAAGGGAAGGTAAGCATAGCAAATAGAAGGGAAATACGTGTGAACAATTTTGGGTGTCTCATCCTCTAAAATGCTAGAAATTTGGGGACTGAAGGGGAAATTTTTGGAGGGGACACAAATCTTATTTTGGGGGGCAATGCCTTCATTTTGCCACCTCTCCTGTAGCTACGCCCCTGCTCCTAGTGCTATTAGAAATGGAAAGAATATTTGAAGACTTGGATATGAAAAGGGGACTTCTTGAATGTTGGGAAACCCTGATGAGAAATAGCCTTCTGAAACCCCCTTTTTTTCTTTATTTCCCCAAGTCTTCTAATAGACTTAAAGACCACTCCCCTAAATCCAGTCTCTTCTTTTTTTCCTGTCTCCTGAACAAAGCTCTGTAGTGGATGGCTGGAAAGCTGGGGGCAGCTCAGGTGTATCTTTGGTTGTCTTCATCCTGTGTTCAGAAATGTCATCCTCCAGGACATCTGGAATCAACCAAAATGGTTGCTGCAAATGTCGTAATGTGTTAGTGCAGTGTACCAGGAGGCATAGGGGAGGGATGCAATCTCCATGCTCTCTGCAGTTACCCATGCCTGCATTATGAGTACTCCTTCCTCCAGATGATAACAACTCTCCTTGCTTCTCTTAAATCCACAGATCAGAGTCCCCGCGCTGATGGTTACTGCCGGGAAGGACATTGTTCTCCATCCAGTGATGAGCAAGGGCATGGAGGAACAGGTGAGGGTGTTACCAACCTGTTATGCACTAGTGTGTCAATCTACTGAGCTTCTTAGCAACCAGTTTCCAGATTGGAATATTGTAATGTGCCTTACGTGGAGCTGCCCTTGAAGACTGCTTGGAACCCTTTGGTTCAGAATGCTGTTGTGAGTTTGTTGTATGGATGGAAGGAAATGGATCTTCTGTTGATGTTTGGATCATACATTGCATGACATAATGCCACCACCCCTTGGCGTGTTTTAGGGTAGTTTCCTGCACAGGGAGGAGTAGGGCTAGATAAGACATGGACAAAGGCCTTAGGGCCAGGGCTAGTTCCCACACACCACAGATCCTACTCCGCAGGTCACCCCCTCCAACAGCAAGCCCAAATTCTTCTGCTTTCCTCTGCAGACCTTCTAAAATTGGCAAGAGGAAATGAAGGAGCATATCTTCCTGTTGCCATTTTTGAGAGTGACTTCAGAAGAAAATTGAGGTATTTGGAGGTAATACAGAATCTGATGTGGAGATGTTTTTGCATGTTTCCACGCATTTGAGGGACCTTATGAGCCATTTTATGGGATATTGCCCTGGAATTGCACCGCTTAAAACAGTTTTCAGGGTTGGGGTTTTTTGAGGAAGAGGGATGCTTTAGATGCCAAAAAAGTGATGTCCAAGAGAGCAACCATTCCTGGATGAGTGGTGGAAAATATATTGAGTTTAACCAGCCTTTCTGTCTTTCTGTCTTTCTTTCTTTGTAGATTCCACAGCTCAGCCGTGGCCACATTGAAGAGTGCGGACACTTCACTCAAATGGAGAGGTAATAGTTAAGCTGTGACAACTAGGAATTTTTTATATAATTTATTGTAATTCAATAAATTATTTGAATTTCAAAATTAAAAAATTGTTTTACACCTGCTAATTCGTTCTTGGCGGGGGAGCTGAGGAGAGATGTTGAAAGATTTAGGGAACATATACAGGTTGAGTCTCCCTTATCCAGAATTATGAATTCCGAAATATTCCAAAATCCAAAATTGTCCATATGGATGGCTGAGATTCTGACAAATTTGCTTTCTGATGATTCAGTGTACAGAAACCCTGTTTCATGAGCAAAATTATTAAAATATTGTGGATAAAGGTACTTTTATTTTATTTTATTTCACTTATATGCTGCCTTTTTCCCTGAAGGGATCCATAAGGTATATTTGAACCATAAATGAATTTCATATTTGGGTTTGGGTCCCATCTCTCAGATATCTCCTTATGTATATGCAAATATTCCAAAATCCAAAAAAATCTTAAATCAAAAACACTTCTGGTCTGAAGAATTTTGTATAAGGGAGACTCCACTTCTATTGAAAGGGCTGCTTATATTCACTGCTAAGAGAGCTGCACTGGGGTTCTGTTCAGATTTCTGGGGCTGTCATATACATGTCTAAGGCCCCTCTACCGAAATAGGCCATTTTGGTCTGATGTAGAATGACCATACCCAGTAAGTGTGGGCATTCTACATTAGACAAAAATTGCGCCATTGTACATCCAAATCACACCTCACACATGCAAGTCTGCAGGACGCATAGCATTTTTTAGAAACAGGAATGAGTGATTTCAAATAGGACATAACATCACTTTGATATCTGGTTGTTGTCACATGCCTTCAAGTCATTTCTGACCTATGGCAACCCTAAGGTGAACCTATCACGGGGGTTTTCTTGGCAAGATTTGTTCACAAAGCAGTTTGCCTTTGCCTTCCTTGGGGGCTGAGAGAGTGTGACTTGCTCAAGGTCACCAAGTGGGTTTCCATAGCTGAGCAGGGGATTTGGATCCTAGTCTTTAAAGTGCAGTAGGCCCTTAGTATCTGCTTGGGTTTGGTTCCAGGACCCCCCATGATACCAAAACCCGTGATGCTCAAGTCACAGTAAATATAATGGCATAGTAAAATGGTGTCCCTTATATAAAAGGTTAAAATCAAGGTTTGCCTATGGCAATTTTTATATTTTAAAAGTATTTACAAGCCATGGATGCTTGAATCCATGGATAAAAAATCCATGGATGAGGAGGGCTGACTGTAATAGCCCCGCTCTCAGATCACTACACCATGCTGGTTCCTCAACAATGGTCCATCCAGCCATTTATTTATTTAGAGCATTTATATGATTTCCAAATACTTATTGTATTTTACTATGCCATTTTAAATATTTCATTTTAGTATTGCATTTTAGTATTTTAGGTTGAAACAGTTACAGATGTTTTATTTTGTTTTAAAGCACTATGTACATCAGTGGCACTATATAGTCATAACAACAGCAACCCCTCCTTTCATCCAGAAAGACTCCCAGAAAGACTTAGAAATTTTTAATTTGACAATTTCCCACCCTCAGGCCTCCAATCTAAAAAAGACACGAAAGAGGAGTAGGGGAGGGGATTTATGCAGGTAGTGATAGGAGGGTATGTACGTATTTCTGCACACACATGCCTATATAGTGTAAATCACCACAATGAAGATGCATACAAAAGCCAGACTTTCCAACTCTGTGGATCAAACTCTTCCACACATTAATTGCTCCTATCTCTCAGCCTCTGTATGTGTTCTGTAAAGGGATGCTTTATTTCTCCTATAAAACCTTGTGTCCCTCCCTCTTCCATCCCCTGCCTGACCTTTCATCTGTGTTTCCTAAACTGCCTTCCTATTCTATAATGTCACACCAGCTGTTAAAAAGCGAGGAGGGGGAAATCACAATGCCCCAATCTTGCAGGGACAAAGGCCATTAAATAAGCCACCAGTGGAATTGCATTTCAGCTGGGTCCCAGAAGAAGGGATGTAAATTTCCCCAGAGGATGAATAAATCATGGTGGGAAGGGGGCGTTGTTTTCATCACAGCAAAGACTCAAACCAATCTTTCTTCCCTACAACCAAACACCACCACCATTTTACAGAGGTATAAAATCTCACTCGCCTAATGGCAAGGCAATAATATTCCTCTGAATTTATGGGGCGTGAATGAAAGCGATGGGGATGGGCACAATAGTAAAGGGCAGTGGGCCTATTATGGTCTTCTGGCAGGAAAGATGCCTGGACTGAACTGCCATTGCACCCATTGAGGAGAAAGAAAATTGGATCATTGTCTACAGTGGAAGTTTTTACAATGGGCCTTTGCTATCCGCTGGGGTTTGGTTTCAGGATCTCTCATAGATACCAAAATCCATGGATGCTCAAATCCCATTATATGCAATGGCACAATAAAATGGTGTCCTTATATAGCATGGCAAACTCAAGGTTTGCTTTTTGGAATATATACAGTGGGTCTTTGTTATCCGCTGGGGTTTGGTTCCAGGATGCTCAATGGATAACAAAATCCGTGGATGCTCAAGTCCCATTAAATACAATGCCATAGCAAAATGGTGTCCCTTTTGCTCTTTGGAATTTATGCTTCTTTTGAATATTTTCAAGCCATGGATGCTTGAATCGTGGTTTAAAAAATCTATGGATAAGGAGGGCCAGCTGTGTGTCTATGTGTCTGTGTGTATATATTCAAGCCATAGATGGTTGAATCCATGGATTAAAAATCTGTGGATACATAGGGCTGACTGTATTCTCATGGTTTTTTTGAGTCGGAAGGATGTATTCTGGGTTTCAGTCCAAATTTTTTAGGAGCCGAGTTGAGTGCTGGACTATGTCTCTGGCGATCAGGGTTCGATTCCCAGATTGGCCATGAAACCCACTGGGTGACCTTGGGCAAGTCACAAACTCTCAGCCTCAAGGGAAGGCAATGGCAAACCCCCTCTTGCCCAGTAAACCCCATGATACAAGCCCCATGATAGGTTCACCTTGAGGTTGCCATAAGTTGGAAACGGCGTGAAGGCACACAACGCAACACATACTCTTTGCTTTTCCCAAGAAGAACAGTAAGAAAGGATTACATTCATAGATCAAGTTCTGTTTTCAGACCAATCTGGGCTATATAAAATTGGTGGGACTTGAATGCGGTTTGTTTTGCCTGGATTGCAGCAAGGGATTCCACTGCTTTCACCACAAGTCAGAAACAATTTGAAGGCACATAACAACAACCACTACTACTACTACTACTATTACTGAAGTGTGGGGACCTATCATCTAATCCAGGTCCATCACTCTGAGAAAGACCCCAAAATTTAGCCCAAACTTTAGATCCGGAGTTGAGTCTCCTCCCCTCCTGGAGTGTGGACTTCATGTCTGACACTTGTTTTCCAATACCAAATAAAGCATAATCTCATTTTAAAGTTGCAGCCCTTTCTTATGTCTGGTCATGGCAGAGTTCCATAACTGAACCATATATACTTGAATGAAATACTTTGTTTGCAGGTATTGGTATAAAAGAAATAAATAACTTCATATACAGATATACATGCCCATAGGTAAAGTTAATGTTTGAAGCCTCGTGTAACTTAATGATTCTACTCCAGTCTTTCCACCTGCCACTAAATGCTTCTTCAAAGCCCTTTACGAAAATCCAATTTCAATTTTTTAAAAGAACAAACACACATATCATTTACATGATCAGCTCTGCTGCATATAAACTTCCCATTAATCATCTCTCTTGCCTCTGTGCAGAGTAGGTCAAACCACCTTTATTTTACATAATAATGATAAAAGATAACATGTTGTAGTTACTCATTTACTTAATAACGTTCCTTTGGCCTAAATGCCATTGCTTTTCCTAATGGCAGTAAGACCCAGGGAATCAAGTGCTAAATGGTTAATTAAAATTTATGTAAATGCCATTAATTTAGTGGGTCTATTCTAGTTGGGGAAAGCTAGCGTAATGCAGTGGTTTGAATGCTGGAGTACGACTTTGGAGATCAGGGTTCGATTCCCTGCTCGGCCATTCAAAACCACTGAGTGACCTTGGATGAATCACATATTGTCAATCCCAGGAAAGCCTGTGATAGGGTTCCCATAGAGTCACCATAAGTTGGAAACAACACAAAGACACACAGCAACAGCAGCATTTTTAGTTGTTTAGTTTAGTTGATTGGTAATAATAATAATAATAGTTATTATTATTATTATTATTATTATTATTTATATCCCGCTCCTCTGAACAATAGAAGCAGCTTACATTAAAATAAACCAATAAAATACAATATCAATACAATCTCATATAAGAATTTATCCTGGTAATTGGCTTTAGGCCAGGGTTGGAATCATACAGCCCTCAAGATGATGTTGGACTACAACTCCCAATAGCCATGGACAGCACAGCCAATGGTGAGGGATGTTGGGAGCTACAGCCACATGATGCATGTTCCTGGTTTAGGCCTTGATATGGCATGTAATGCATGTTCTAAGACTTCACACAGTAGCAACTGGTGACTTCTATACTGGTTGAGGGTGGTGGGTAAATGTTGGAATTATCCAAAGTGCTAGACCTATCTGAGGAATAGAATCATAGAATCCTCGTTGGAAGAGACCTCCAAGGGCCATCCAGTCCAATCCCCTGCCGTGCAGCAAGACACAATCCAAGCACCCCCAACAGATTTGAACCCTCCTCTCCAGAGTGGGGTTGGAAATCTCATTCTTGCACAGCAGTTGAACAGACCTCATTTGTCCAATCCAGCTGCTCGCTCTTAAGGTGGCCGGTGGGGCATTTATATTTATATAGTTTTACAGTAAATGTACTCTATGGGCTTGTCTACATGATTAAAATATTCCTCATTCCAGTTAAATGTGATCTGGCCACACACAGTTCGCAGGAGTTTGGGCTTTTTGCAGGAGAGTGGAAAAAATTCCTTAAATTCCTCAGAAAAAGCCTCTGCATTGTTTCCATGCGTCTCTGCAGAAAGAAGCAGAAATGTGCATTAATGCTTATGTGGCCGTCCTCTGTTCCACATGAATTCAGATGGCTCTGCATTTTCAGCAGACGGAGGGTGAATAGTTACAAATCCATAACTGCAATACTGAATGCCAGCGTATGTTGCCTGGACATCAAATTGAGGTCTTCTTTTTCTTATTTGAAAGCTTTTTGTTGCCATAAAACTTTGCCCAACACTGCATTTTCTTTACAGGCCTGCAGCTGTGAATAAAATCCTCATCGAGTGGCTGGAGGGCATTTACAAGAACGCATCGCTGCAAAGCATCGCCAAGCTCTGAGCAAGGCTTTGGGAACTGTTCTGACTCGGTCACCATCAGTTGCTTTGGAAAAGACGGTGGGGGGGCTCATAGAGAATTAGTTGCAGACCCTCTCAATGCTTTCCTATTGATAGCTCTCAAAAATAGGATGCTTTGGAAGGAATTTGTTGCTACCAACTGAAGGCAGGCTAGGAATCTTGTTTTAACAGCTAACAGCAAACTCTGAACACACTCAAAACACTCTTTTGTGACTCTTATCATTTTGGCTCTCCAAAAGAAGATATCCTTCTTGTGTTTTGTCCTTGCATCTAAAGAAGAAAAACACTTTCAAAAGTTTTCTCCCTGCTAGGAGAGATCCTGAGAGTTTTTGACCATTTTTCAATGATTTTTCGCCCATCAGGACTTCTCTGTGAAAATTTTGTTCTTGCAAAAAAAAGAAAAGTACAGAAACATTTTTGCAAAGAAAAAAATGTGCAGAAAATGCACTGTCATTAGGTGCAAAAATGTGGGGGGGAGGGGTTTGTGTGTAAAGGCAAGTTTTTTTGCATTATTTTTTTGCACAAAAAAGTCCAAAATGCCAAAAAAAGAAGAAGAAGAAATCACAACAGTTGAGGTATCTGAGTATCTTAACATGTTGAGGACAAGAACGTTTGCAAGATTTCTTTATATCCCTTACTTTGTGAACTGTAACAGACAAAAGGGAAGGCTGAGAAAGAGATGCCAAGAAAACCATCCCCCCACCCCCAAAATTAGAATTGCCTGGTTGTGATACTGTGTTGCCGGTCCAACACACCATGGTCTGTTGAATTAGGATGTAGAGAGACCTTGTAGCACCTCTGAGACTAACTGAAACCAAGAAGTTGGCAGCATGAGCTTTTGTAGACTTCAGCCTACTTCTTCAGATGCATATATCTTTGAATTCTACCACTATTGAATTGGGAAGAAATGGTGAACTGAAGCTGTCCTTATGTACCCGGCTTCAGAAACAACTTCCTTGTTTAAGGCCCACAATTTTTCTTTGGCTGCATCTGCACTGCAAAATTAATGCAGCTTAATACCGCTTTCATCACCATGGCTCCGTACTATGGGGTTCTGGGATTTGTAATTTTGTGAAATATTTACCCTTCTTTGTTAGAGAAGCTCTGGTGTCCCAGCAAACTACAAATCCAGGATTCCATTAGATGGAGGCATGGCACTTAAATCGGTGTCAAACTGCATTATTTCTGCAGTGCAGATGCAGCCTTTGAGAGAAGAATCATAGTCTGCGGTCCTCATCTCTTGGAAGCACATAAATCTCATTGTTCTGGTTCTGATGGTGCAGGGAAAGTAGCTTAAACAAACCCAGAAATTCTCCTCTGAAGCTATGCACAGATAAAGAAGGGACAACACTCAAGGTTCTTGCTTCTTCCATGTCCAGCAAACCATGGTTTGCTGTCTGGAGTGGCCTTATTTTTCTAACCCATGGTATTCCGTTTAGTTTTATATCGATGGACCTTCTACACCTATGAGTGGTTTACAGCTTTTTTAAAACCCCTTTGTTCCATCTGCTGCCTCCCTATGCTCAATAGCATTTGCTAATATTCTCTCATTAATAGAATTTGCTGATACATTCAGCCTTCCACGTTTGCTGGTTTCCCTTTTGCGGATTTGATCAATATCAATATCTCTAGGAAACTCTAGGTCATCTAGTTTGATTCTGTGGTCAACCGTGGTCATGCCAAAGGACCTAGAGATTCCTAGGCTGCGTTCACACTGGAGAAATAAACCGGTTTAAGTGCCATGGCTCAATGCTGTGAAATTCTGGGAATTGTAGTTTGTTGTGGGGCCCAGAGCGGAGCAGAGCTCCGCTCTGGGCCCCACAACAAACTACAATTCCCAGAATTTCACAGCATTGAGCCATGGCACTTAAACCGGTTTATTTCTCCAGTGTGAACACAGCCCTAGAGAATTACTCTGTCAGGTTAAAAAAAAAATTGCCATTTGTCATTTTTATGTTAATTCAGTTTTCCCACCTTTACAGGAGTCTTGCGCCTCTAACTCCCGTGAAAGTGGAGTGTGACTGTATTGTCTCAGTATTAGTATTTGCTAATATGAGCTTACTATTCCACCAATGCAATATGAGTGAGGGGATTCTGAGCCTTGTAGTCCAAGTTAATGACTTTTCCAAGCTCTAGTACAGACAGTTGACATTTGAGGCCAAATTCAACTTCTTGAAAGTCTTCTATTTTATATTTTATTTAATTTAATCTTCTATTTTAATTTTTTTAAAGCATTAATGTCTCCAGCTCTTAACAGTTTGAAGGTAACCACCAAATATATGGATGGATTATGGCGGTTAAAATCCGAGCCAGTCCATTGATTATAATGGGAAATCATGCAGAACAAAAGACAAGCCCAACTTTGAGGATGGAATGTTATATGCTGAATCTGTGTTCAAGATTTTTCACATAACCCTGCCTTAAATAGAGGCACCAGCTAATATGTCTGGGGCCTTTTTAAGTACAAAACCAATGTGCCTTACTACTGAAAGAAGCCCTTTTTTCTACTCACCAAGGTTGCTCCAGGGTGCCCATTGATGTGTAGTTGATTTTGGATTTGTAAAGCAAATTCAGAATTTGAAAAGGTTGCTTTCCTGAATCTCTAGTTCCTAGAATTTTGGGAGTTTGTTGTTCAAAAATGCTTCTTTTTCAGGTTCTTTGAATTCTTGGGTACTTGAGTGTAATGACATTCTTGCTGATCCTGCTGCTTTTATTGCTCTGGGAGCTTGTATTAAAATCAGTAATAAATAAAAGTTTGTGAACAATGTTATAGGCTGGGCTTTTGCTGGGAAAAAGGAGAGGAAGAAGCTTTTAAGAGTGCTCTAATGGCGAATAAGCTGGAGCGTGTCCAGAGGAAGGCGACCAAAATGGGGAAAAGTCTGGAAAGGTCTCCCCAGGCCCTCTGAGGAGCAGCAAAGGGAGCTAGGGAGGTTTAGCCTGGAATAGAGAAGGTTGATCATAGAATAGTAGAGTTGGAAGAAACCCTAAGGGCAATCGAGTGCAGCCCCATTCTGCCATGCAGGAACTCTCCATCAAAGCATCCCCGACAGATGGCCATCCAGCCTCTGTGAACCTCCAATATGTGAACCTTGTTTCGTTATTTGAAGGGATATCCTATTGAGAATGAAGGAAGCTTGTTTTCTGCTGCTCCAGAAACTAGAACATGGAATAGTGGATGCAAGCTGCAGGAAAAGAGATTCCACCTCAACATTAGAAAGAACTTCCTGAGCTGTTTGACAGTAGAATAGGCTTCCTTAGAGGCATGTAGTGTCTTCTTCTTTGGAGGTTTTTAAACAAAGCCTGGATGGCCATCTATCAAAAATGCTTTAATTGTGTCTTCCTGCATGACAGAAGGAGGTTGGACTGGATGTCCTTTGAGGTCTCTTCCAGTGCTAGGTGTTTCTAGATTCTAGACTGTAGTTGCCATCGATCCATGCTGGCTGTGGATTCTGGTGGGTTGAAGTCCAAAACCTCTGGAGCACTGAGAGTTCCTTAGGCCTGATTGAAATTATGGACCCCTGGAGATATTATTGTACTGCAACTTCCATCACCCCTAACCAGGGGTCAAGCTAGCTCTGGATTCTTGGAATTGATCATTAAACAGAGAGTCTGTGAATATCTAGAAGATAATTCCATAATCACAAAAAGCCAACATGGGTTTCAGAGAAACAAGTCCTGCCAGACAAATCTGATCTCTTTTTTTGATAAAATTACCAGTTTGGTAGATGAAGGGAATGCTGTGGATATAGTATATCTTGATTTCAGTAAGGATATAGTATATCTTGATTTCAGTAAGGCCTTTGACAAGGTTCCCCATGACATTCTTGCAAACAAGTTTGTAAAATGTGGACTAGACAAGGTAACTGTTACATGGATTTGTAACTGGTTGACTGGCCGCACACAAAGGGTGCTGAACAATGGTTCCTGGAAAGAAGTGACCAGTGGGGTCTGTCCTGGGCCCAGTGCTATTCAATATCTTTATTAATGACTTATTAATGATGGGGGACACCTGGCTGAATGAGACACATGTGAAAGGGATCTAGGAGTCCAAGTAGACCATAAGCTGAACATGAGTCAACAGTGCAATGTGGCAACTAAAAAGGCCAATGCAATTTTAGGCTGCATCAATAGAAGTATAGTGTCTAGATCAAGGGAAGTAATAGTGCCACTCTGTTCTGCTTTGGTCAGGCCCCACCTGGAATACTGTGTCCAGTTCTGGGCCCCACAATTCAAAAAGGATGTGGAGAAACTGGAGCGGGTCCAAAGGAGGGCAACTAAGATGGTGAAGGGTCTGGAAACCATGCCCTATGAGGAATGACTTAGGGATCTGGGGATGTTTGGCCTGGAGAAGAGAAGGTTAAGAGGTGATATGATCGCCCTGTTCAAATATTTGAAGGGATGTCATATTGAGGAGGGAGCAAGCTTTTTTTCTGCTGCTCCAGAGAACAGGACTCGGAACAATGGATGCAAGCTATAGGAAAAAAGATTCCACCTCAACATTAGGAGGAACTTCCTGAGAGTAAGGGCTGTTTGACAGTGGAACACATTCCCTTGGAGTGTAGTGGAGTCTCCTTCCTTGGAGGTTTTTAAGCAGAGGCTGGATGGCCATTTGTCGGGGATTCTTTGATTGGGAGTTCCTGCATGGCAGAATGGGGTTGGACTGGATGGCCCTTGTGGTCTCTTCCAACTCTATGATTCTATGAAGCCCCAAGCATCTGGAGAGGCAAAATAACACAGCCCTGACTTACATTTGAGATGAGAATCATGCATTTCTGAGGATGCTCCTGGACTGGGACTCTCATCATCCTTGCCATGGGCCACACTGGCTGTGGATTCCAGGAGCTGGAATCTAAAACATGCGGAAGACCAAAGCTTCCTGTACCTTTGCTTAGATCAGGCATGGGAATCATGCAGCCCTCAAGATGTTCCTGCCCTACATTTCCTATCATCCCTTAACAGAGGCCTATTGGCTGTGAATTCTGAGATCTGGAGTCCAAAAGACCTGGAGGGCTAGCGATTCCCCAGCCCTGACTTGTATCCTCCAGAAATTGCTGGACTGCTGCTCCCAGCAGCTCCTAACTAACAGATCCAATGGTAAGGAATGCTGGGATCTGCAATCCAGCCACATTTGGGCATTTTAACCCGTATTCTTTAGTAGTGAAGGAGGCAGGCATGGAAAAGCATCTGATAAGCTCTTTAGCATTAAGCCTCAGAAGAGAAGGGAGGGTGAAAAATAATCTATCTCCTTTGGAAATCACAATTCTATTTCCAATGGAAAAAAAAAGAAGTGAATTAATATTGGGGGGGGGGGGGGAATGGCCCCAGAGCCAAATCCAACCCCTCCTTCTCCGTCTGAAACCATAAAGCAGCGGGCGTTGGGTTTATGCAGGCTAAATCATGCCTGACAGAGCTGATAGCCTTTTCTTTTTATAGGATTAGATTCGGAGGGGAGGGCATTGCAAGGCAGAATGTATTGGGGGACGTGTTATTAAAGCCTTTGATACAGCGGCTCTCGAAATCCATCTCGGGGAATTAATTCAAATTGGCTGCAACAGGAACAAGCCTTGCAAATGGATGGATAAACGGCCAGCTTGCAAACTGGGGTCCAGTGTCTCGGCACGGCCAGTTTGGTGGGAATGCAGGTTCTGTTGAACCTCGATTACTTGTTTGGGGAAAGATGGTTCACATGTATGGGGCAATGCTTTGCATTGAGATGGGTTTCTTTTCCCTTCTGGGCAATCTTCCTTTTATTTTGCCCAGTGGTGTAAGGATTGCAGGGAAAGAAAGAGGCTTTGTTGTGTGCCTTCCAGTTGTTTCTGACTTATGGCGACCCTAAGACAAACCTGTTATGGGGCTTTCTTGGCCAGATTTGTTCAGAGGAGTTTGGCCATTGCCTTCCCTTGAGGCTGAGAGAGAGTGACTTGCCCAGGGTTACCCAGTGGTTTCATGGCCAATGTGGGAATCAAACCCTGGTCTCCAGAGTCATAGTCCAACTCTCTAACCATTAACGCCATTTGTTGTCGTATGCATCCAAGTTGTTTCTGACTTATGGTGATCCTAAGCCAAATCTATCATGGGGGCTTATTGGCAAGTTTCTTCATAGTGGGTTTGTGTGCCATCCTCTAGTGCTATCCTAGAATCCTAGAATCCTAGAGTTGGAAGAGACCACAAGGGCCATCCAGTCCAACCCCAATCTGCCATGCAGGAACTCCCAATCAAAGCATCCCCGACAGATGGCCATCCAGCCTCTGCTTAAAGACCCCTAAGGAAGGAGACTCCACCACACTCTGAGGCTGAGAGCATGTGACTGGCCCAGGGTCATCCAGAGTCATATTCCAACACTCTTAACCATGCTATTCTAATGTACCATTTTTGTATGCTTTTTTGTATGCTTGTGACTGTACTATTTTTTAATATTAGTACGCAGAGAGATCTTATAGTACTTTTGAGGCTACAAGATCTCTCTACGCACTAATTCTCTAGACTACTATGGCTATATGTGAAATTGAAGGCTTTTATGGCTGGCATCCATAGTTTTTTGTGGGTTTTTCAAACTATGTGGCATTCTCTGAATGCCAGCTCACAGCTGCTGGCGAAACGTCAGGAATAATCTCTTCTAGAACATGGCCACATAGCCCAAAAAACCCATGAAAAACTATAACATGGCTATATCTTTGTATTTTTTAATATTGTAAGCCACCCTGAGTCTTTCTTTTGGGGAAAGGGTGGGTTATAAACAACCAAGCACTCTGCCATGGTATCCTCTCAATAAGAATTCTGCCCCCTTCCCTAATGAATTTTTCTTCCAATCTCCATTTTTCTAGCATTTCAGCTGAATATTGAGACATACAGTTCAGGCATCCAAAGAAATGGATGTGGGAGTCTCCTGCAAAAGGACGTCACAAACAAAATCACTGTTCATGCGCAAGAAGGGTAGGCAACTGAGGAAGGCTAGGGGGCTACATTAGCCCCCAGGACACTTTGGAGGGCTGCACCTACCTGCTCCAGCAAAAACAATCATAAACAAATGAATAAATAAAATTGCCTTCAAATGCCTCTAGAAGGTACGGTGCATTTTCACCATATTTTGGGTTTCAAATAAGGCCTCTCCTTGCCCTAAATTGGCCCAGTTTGCAGGTGCGGGGGGCTGGAATATGTGGTGGAAATGCAACCTGTTCCCTTTAATGGACATTTGGAAGCATTTCGGGACAAAAACAAATTTGAAAAATTTTGCAAAACTTGTTTTTGACCAGGGGCACATTTACAGTGTAGAAATAATAAAGTTTGACACCACTTTAACAGCCATGGCTCCATTCTACAGAATCCTGGGATTTGTAGTTTTCAGAGGCACCAGCCTCTTTGGCAGAGAATGATAAAGACCCTGTACAACTAAACATCCCAGGATTCCATAGGATGGAGCTACGGCACTTTCTGACACTGGAACCCCAAAGTACTTTGGGGTACTTTCCGTCTCTAAGGTTCCCTCTCCCTCCCTGACGTGGCGATGAAGTGAGCACATGGAAAGGAGTGCAAGCAAGAAAAATAATTTTAAATGAAAAGACTTTATTCTAAGTAAGAAATCTCCATTAGCAAAAGGTATCCCTCTACCTGAAGGGCAGATGAGAAAATCTTCAGCCAAGTGACGGAAATAATCAAGACTCCTGATTCAACTAACTGACTCTTCTTTAAGCAGAGGCTGGATGGCCATCTGTCGGGGATGCTTTGACTTGGAGTTCCTGCATGGCAGAGGGTTGGACTGGATGGCCCTTGTGGTCTCTTCCAACTCTATGATTCTATGATTCTATGATTCTAACTAGCTAAGATCTCCTCCTACTCATGATGCAGATTGGATTTGTCATCCTTGGTTAACATGGGGGTCGCTAGGATTCTGGATGCTTTTCCCAGTCTCAGCCAGCTTTCTCTTTGTTAGAGTCCAACTCCCATAGCTTACAATTGTAAACCGCTTAGACACTCCTTAAGGGTATGAAGCGGTATATAAATGAAGCTGTTTGTTTTGTTTTGTTTTTGTTATTCCTGAGGTCACCTTTGGAGGTCTGGAAACTTCTTCCATGCTGGCCCTCTCATTGAGCAATTGTCTCTCATGCCATGTAACCCTTTGCTGCACTGCCCCCCCTCCCCCCAATAAATGCAACTTAACTTAACTTAACTTAACATTTTTTACTTGGAAATAAGACTACTTGTGATGCCCATATGATGGGAGACATTAAATGGCAACTAAAATGGTGGATGGTCTGGAAACCATGCCTTATGAGGAAGGAGCTGGGTATGTTTAGACAGGAGAAGAGACAGTTATGGGGTGATATGAAAGCTCTGTTTAAATATTTGAAGGGATGCCATATTGAGGAGGGAGCAAGTTCATTTTCTACTGCTCCAGAGACTAGAACACGGAGCAATGGATGCAAGCTCCAGGAAGAGAGACTCCACCTCAACATTAGGAGGATCTTTCTGACAATAAGAGCTATACAACAGAGGAACACATTCCCTTGGAGAGTGGTGGGGTCTCCTCCTTTGGAGGTCTTTAAACAGAAGCTGGATGGCCATCTGTCGGGGTCCTTTGATTGGGAGTTCCTGCATGGCAGAATGGAATTGGACAGGATGGCCCTTGGGGTCTCTTCCAACTCTAGGATTCAATGATTCTATAAGCCTTCTCTAAGTGTACCTTGCCTAAGAAAACTGTGAAAAACTTGGGGTCCCCATAAGTCGACGAGTGACTTGAAGGCACATCACGCAATACGGGTATTATAACCCCAGTACAGATTTCCCCAAAGGCACCAGATCCTGTCTTATCTTGCAGGCTAAGCAGTCTCAGGCTCTGGAGCTGCATCAATAGTGTCTAGACCGAGGAAAGTAATAGTACGAGGGGGGTATCCAAAAGTTTTAATGATCACCTTTTAAAAAAATTGACAGAAAGTTTGTTTTGATTTGTATTTGTTAACTTATCTCTATGTCACTATCTAGATTTATACATTTTTCCCAGCGTATCTTGACCATCCGAATACCTGATATTGTCTGCAGATAGCGCCTTACGGGGGAGTACCATAAAGTAATAATTATCACCTGGAAGTTATTATGGCATATTGATGACATTTTGTCAGTGTCATCATTGGTCCCTAAATGCACGTTGCTGAGACAATCAACTCATTGCATCCTTTATTTTTGTGACTGGCTCTGCCAGAAGGGACTAAAGTGTAAAATCTTCATCAGGAGCAATCTTCAGGCTTCTACAATAATGGTATTTAAGAAAGCAGGATAACAGAGGGTTAACCAGGACTGTGTCTGCTAAATCGGGACAGCTGGAGAATATGCAATGTTCTCGTTCCCACCACCACAGCAAAATCCCCATACCAAAGAGACCATTCAAATGGGCATTGAGGTCTGTAGATGACATTTAGCAATTCTTTTTTTTAATGGACCAACTGCCTAGATGCCAATGGGAACTATAAGTGATCTAGCATCTTGGTTCTTCTGGGATTCTAGGAACCATCATCAGAAAAAGGATCTTTTCCAACTTTGATTCCATTTTTTCCTTTCCTTTCATTCCTGGGCCCAGACAACAAGATACTTTGAGTTTGTTTCCCCATCTCTAAATCTAACTCGCAACCGACAACTCTGAATCAATAATTTCCGATTTTATATCTGTCCACGGGAGCAGCAGGGGGAGAGGAGGAGATATGATTCGAGCAGATGAAAAACCATCTCCATAAAATCTGACTTTAGCATTGTGGGCTGGGGTGTATATTTTTAAAAAGAAAGTTTAAGAAAAGCAATTCGTTTTCATGTGATGTATGTATCTCACAAGTCCTCCGTCTCCATCAGTCGTCACAAGAGTTTACATGCACCAGACAGTAATAAATCTCAGCTGAATTCCTGGAAATATGAAACAGATTGGGAAGCCCCAAGAATTTCATACAGCTGTCAAACTGCATCCCCTTGAACTGCCCTGATTTGGCAAGGAAAGTCCCGATTAATCCTCTGCCTTCCCACTTTTTCACCTGCTTTTAAAAGGTCCCGGTGTCTCTGTCCTTCTCCCAGTTTCCCTCTTTGTCCTCAGCTTACTTCAGTTGCTGCAAACTGAGTTCAAAGTGCAGAAGTAGTTTTTACCCAATTCAGCAGAGGCAAGAGGAAAGGAGGGGAAGAAGCTTGCTTTTCCCAATTATTTTATTATTATTATTATTATTATTATTATTATTATTATTATTATTTTCTAGCTGCCTCTTCCCATGGATCTTGCCTTTCCCTGTTCTTTGTTGTTGTTGTTCCTGCTGCTGTTGCTGTTGTTGTTGTTTCTTACCCACCTTTCCCTTTGGATCAAGGTGGGGAATCAACAACAATTAACAGATAAACAACATCAGTTAAAACACATATCCATTTAAAAAGACAAGATATACATATATCAAAACAATCTACATTTAAAATGCATCATTTAAAATTCACATTTTTAATTGGAATTTAAAAATATATAAAATATAAAATAGACATTAGAATCATAGAATCATAGAGTTGGAAGAGACCTCAAGGGGCATCCGATGCAACCCCATTCTGCCATGCAGGAACTCTCAATCAAAGCATCTCCAAGAGATCTCACGGACATGACGCAAATACAGATATTCCAAAATCCAATAAAATAATTAATAATAATAATAATAATAATCATCATCATCCAAAATCCAAAACATTTCAGGTACCAAGCATTTTGGATAAGGGAGACACAGCCTGTGTAAATGTAAATGTGTAAGGACAGATATAAGCCCACTTATTGCATTTCCCACCAATCTTCTGCAACCCATGACACCAGTAACGCTCGGAGATCCATTTTCTAATGGCTTCACCCCAGTTGCAGCGCACTTCCACCCAAGGGACCAACTATCCAGCTGTAAGGATCTGGATTGTTGGTTCTCAGATGATCTGGATAGAATTAACTCTTTAGGGGGCTGGTTCGACCGCTTGCTCTGAAGGGATGCTGGACTCTTATCAGGCAAATGGTGCTGATGCTTTCTTCTGGCCATAGACTTCCTGCTGCATCCATTTACCACCAATAAAACTTATCCTACAGCAGTGATTTGTGTTAGTTTTCAGCCTCCAACCAACTCTCGGGAAGTCTTGGAGCTATAATCAATGTTCCAGCTCCGAACACCAGGCGGGAGGCTTAACACAATTATTTTCACGAAAGGCGCATGGTGCGCACACTTGAAGTGTGGCGAATGATCAGAGGAGGGTGGCGGAGCATCCATTAAGCACCTGTTCCCTTGGCTGGCGGCCAGGAGCCCATAAAAACTAACCCTGAAAAGCAGAGGTGCCATGTTGCAAGCAAAGGAAATAACCTTGAATTTGGCTTTTAATCACATTAGAAGTTGAAGCCTGGAGCCCTGCAGCGTGAGTGCCATCTGTTTGGAGAGGAAGGCAAAATGATGCAAAGACAAAAGTTAGAGAGGAACAATTGGCCTCAGGTCTGATGGATCCTGCTCTTCGTGGAAGGAAAGGAAAGAAATGCTGTAACAGGTGGGGAAAGCGCGGCGCATGATGTGCATGTGGCCCTCAAAGCCCACAGGCCTCCAAAGGACCTTCGAACCATCAAGTTTTTGTTTTTTAATCCAATCTGATTTTCAGGCACTTTTTTTTACCCCAAATGCATCAAAACTGCTTGCAAAGGTGGTATTTTAACATGTGCAACCCCTAAATACTTCATCCCCTCCCATAAATGTTGCAAAAAAATGGCCTAAAATGGAGATCAGAAGTGACACCATGCTCCTTCCAGTACACCCGGACCATACAGATGTGGCCTTCAGGGGCTTATTGAGGCAAAAAGTGTTCCTTACCCCCAACACAGAAATTGGGAGAGCCGGTATGGTGTAATGGTATGAGTATTGGACGAGGATGCTGGGAGACTAGGGTTCAAAACTCTGATCAGCCATGGATACTTTACTGGGGAGTTTATCAGACGGGAGGAATTTCTCTTTATTTTGAATGGAGCCAATTGGAGCCAATTGAAATTCACGTGAATTTGCTAGTTTAGCGAATTTATGTGAATTCCAGTTGCGTTCGGAATGCATTCAGAAAGACTTCCCATTACCTGAAAATGACCGCCCATTGCCCAAAATTGCATGAGATGCTTTAATATGCAATAACTTAAAACCCATGATTGTGTTCAGAATGACTTCCCTTTTGCCCGAAATTGTGTGAGATACTTTAATACACAATAACGTGAAACCCTATGATTGCTTTCGGATTGCCATTAGATTATACTTCCAATTTCCCTCATCTGATAAACTCCTAGGAGACTTTTGGCAACTCACCTTCCACCTGAGATTCCAGCTAAAGAGAAGCTAAGGGTAAATCTTCTAAAATGGTGAAGGGTCTGGAAACCATGCCCTATGAAGAATGACTTAGGGAGCTGGGGATGTTTCGCCTAGAGAAGAGAAGGTTAAGAGGTGATATGATAGCCCTGTTTAAATATTTGAAGGGATGTCACATTGAGGAGGGAGCAAGCTTCTTTTCTGCTGCTCCAGAGAAAAGGACCTGGAACAATGGATGCAAGCTACAGAAAAAGAGATTCCACCTGAACATTAGGAGGAACTTCCTGAGAGTATGAGCTGTTTGACAGTGGAAGGTAGGCTAAAGTCTCTATCCTTCTGCAAAACTTTCACAATTTCTGGGAATCACATCTCTTCTTTCTGACACAATAGAAAAGCTAAAAGCATAATGTATGTGCGACACTCACCAGTGTCACATCCCGTCTGCTTGCATGCTCCTTTCGACGGCACCATTTGCATACAATTTCTCAAAGGTCAGCGAAGCATAAATTGACGGGGTTTGATCTCTTTCTTTCCCACCAAACGTCCCGATTAAATGTGCCACGTTTGCTGGAAACAGCTGGCAACCTTCAGCTGGCTGCTCATTCTTCCAGCGCGGAGGTGGCAGCCGAATGACAGCTTTGAGCATAAGGAAAGATTTATCCTGGCACTAAAACCTCATATGCAGAAATAAACAGCTTCATTTGCCAGTTTATTTATTCTCCCATTTCGTTTATTGTTTAAAAGGGGGAGCAAAGCATCAGAGGCGACAACCGCTGCAGGGAAAGTGAGGCTGAGTAGTGAGTGCAATAAAAAGAAGGCACCTGGTGCCTACTTTGGTTGTGGGATGGAGCAAAGGATGCCCAGCTCTGGGATTCCCAGGGTGAAACCAACCACCTTTGGTTTGCCACTTTTCTGAGCTGGAAATGAGTGCATCCCCATGCCTTCCCAAAACTTTGTTTGGTGTCAAAAATTGACACCAATCTCTCCTCGATGTTCATCCTCTTGGCTGATGGAACAGAGGGCATGCTTATCAAATTTGGAGAGGACACCAAATTAGGAGGGGTTTCTAATACTACACCTGAGAGGGTCAATCATAGAATTGTAGAATCATAGAGTTGGAAGAGACCCCAAGGGCCCTTATCCAGTCCAACCCCATATTGCCATGCAGGAACTCTCAATCAAAGCATCCCCAACAGATGGCCATCCAGCCTCTGTTTAAAGACCTCCAAGAAAGGAGACTCCACCATCCTTGAAGGCAGCAATGTCTTCCACTGTCAAACAGCTCTTACTGTCAGGAAGTTCTTCCTCATGTTTAGCTGAAATCTCTTTTCCTGTAGCTTGCACCCATTGCTCCATATTCTCTCTGGAGCAGCAGAAAACAAGCTTGCTCCCTCCTTGATATGACATCCTTTCAAATACTTAAATAGGGATATCACCTCTTAACTTTCTCTTCTCCAGGCTAAACATCCTCAGCTCCCTAAGTTGTTCCTCATAGGGCTTTATGGTTTCCAGGCCCTTCACCATTTTGGTGGCCCTTCTTTGGACATGCTCCAGTTTCTCAACATCCTTTTTGAATTGTGGAGCCCAGAACAGACCCGGAACAATGGATGGAAACTGCAGGAAAAAAGATTCCACCTCAACATTAGGAGGAACTTCCTGACAGTAAGGGCTGTTCGACAGTGGAACACACTCCTTCCTCGGAGGGTGGTGGAGTCTCCTTCCTTGGAGGTCTTTAAGCAGAGACTGGATGGCCATCTGTCAGGGATGCTTTGATTTGGAGTTCCTGCATGGCAGGGGGTTGGACTGGATGGCCCTTGGCGTCTCTTCCAACTCTATGATTCTATGATTCTCTTCTCCAGGCTACACATCCCCAGCTCCCTAAATTGCTGCTTTGGTGGTTTCCATACCATTGACCACTTTGGTCGCCCTCCTCTGGACATGCTCCAGCTTGTCTGCATGGGCTGCATCCACACCGGTTTGGCATCGCTTTTACTCTTTTCTGGCTCAAGGCGTTGGAATTCTAGGAGTTGGAGTGTGTTGTGGGGCCCACAACATACCTCTCACGTATGGATGCAGTCATAGAATCCTAGAGTCCTAGCATTGGGAGAGACCCCAAGGGCCATGCAGTCTAACACTCTTCTACCATGCATTAATGTACATTTAAAGCACTGCTGGCAGATGGCCATCCTTCCTGAACTGCAGTGCTCAGAATTGGACTCAGTCTTCCAGGTGAGGCCTGACCAAAGTAGAATAGAGTGGCACTATGACTTCCCTTGATCTAGATAGTATCTAAGAGGATGCTGACCTCCAGCACCCCTCCTTAGTTAATTCATGAAGAGATTTCCAAGTGGGGCTGGATGGGGGAAGATGCTGTTTGTCAAGGACCGAAAAGCGGGTGATGAGGAAGCAAATGTGCTGTGACAGGCGAGGGCTTCTTCTCAGCGGAAGTGTCCGCCTTGCGATTATTCCAATTCATTTGGGCCTCGCTGGATGAGGACTGTTTGCTTGTTTGCATTTTACTCTCCAGCAAACAATGTTCAAAAATACAGGAAGGGAAAACCAGGCATCCTTGGGCCCTTCTATTTTCGCAGCATATGCCAAGCGCTTCATTTCTTTATTTCGTTTTTCCAATCTGCCGATCAAGCGACCTTTGAAGCTTTTCCGCTACAGACGGGACACTGTGATGGAAAAGCAATTTCAGCAACAAGGGTCTCTAAAGCTTTGTATCAGACGGCTGACAAAAAAATTTGCATCATTTTGGTACGACACGAGCATCTGGGACAGAAGATGCTCTCTAAATATTCACTGGACCCTCCATGTAACTAGGATTGTTATCCTATTAAAGATACAGCGTCTTCATGTCACATCACATTTGTCCCCCGTAAAGAATCCGGTTGGGAGGAAGTTGCCACTTGTGCTTCCTTCGCCATCTGAATTTTTAAACTTCAAGTGCTTTCTGTCCTCCTTGTGTGGTTTCTGAATTTTAATAAATTATTTTTAAAAGGAACAATGAGGAAATTCTCCCCCATCTGTTCAGGCGTCATTGAACTATTCCCATCATGGAGAGGGGGATGTTGCATCTGCTCAACATATAAGTATTAAAGATGAGAAAACTCTTAGGACATAGGAATTGGCAACTGCAGATAACACCAAATTAGGAGGAGTAGTTAATATCCCAGAGGACAGGATCAGAATTCAAAATGAGCTGAATAGACTAGAAAGCTGGGCCAAAACTAACAAAACTTCAACACAGAGAAATGTAAGGTTCTACACTTAGAGCAGGAAAAAGAAATGCACAGATGGAGGACACCTGGCTTAAGGAGACTTATATGTGTGAAAGGGATCTAGGAGTCCAAATAGACCACAAGTCAACCATGAGTCAACAGTGTGATGTGGCAGCTAAAAAGGCCAATGTGATTCTAGGCTGCATCAATAGAAGTACAGATCAAGCGAAGTAATACCCTGTTTCCCCAAAAATAAGACATCCTCTGAAAATAAGACCTAGTAGAGCTTTTGCTGAATTGCTAAATATAAGGCCTCCCCCAAAAATAAGACCTAGCAAAGTTTTTGTATATCAATATATATACAGTATACCATAAATGTTCATATTTATTTATTTATTTATTTATTTATTTGGTTCAACAATATATGTGAATTCTTCTTCGTGGCAAAATAAGAAATCCCCTTAAAATAAGACGTAGCACATCTTTGGGAGCAAAAATTAATATAAGACACTTATATTTTGGGGGAAACACATCCTACAGAATCCTGGGATTTGCAGATTGGCAAGGTAGAGAAGGCTAAAGACCTTGTAAAATCACAGTTCCCAGGATTCCAAATAATGGAGCTACAGCATTTAAAGCAGTGGCAAACTGCATTATTTCACTAGTCACAGTGCACCTCAGGTGTTTTTCCCCCCTGGTTGTTTAAATATGCATTAACTTTTGCGTTTTGTAGATTTTTAAATGTTTTTATTGCTGTAAGCCACCATGAGCCCTAATCTGGGGTAAAGGTGAGACAAAATGATGATGATGATGATGATGATGATGATGATGATGATGATGATACACATATATGTGTGCATGCACAAACAAAATTCCTTTTTATACAGGAATCTCTTTGGCTTTCGTTTCATTAGCAGCCGCGCTTTAACTCTCTGGTTTACTGCTTTAGCCCTTTATCCACCGATTGAATGGATTAATTTGGATTAAAACGAACAAGAACAAAGCTCCAGCTGGGATGGCTAGCCAAAGATATAATTCCTGGTTTGTACTGTGGTTACGCTCACTGCTCTTTTGACAACAGGGCCTTTAGCAAATGTTCTTAAACCTACTGGCAAAGGAGCGGTTAAAGGAGAGTTGGTTTGAGCAACCAACTGCTTTTTGGGGCAGCTCAGTTTATTTCTGTGCTCCTTGAGTAAAAGCCCTTAGTATAGTCTCTCATATTAGAAGACTATAGAAATAATGGCAATTTGACACCACTTTAAGTGCCATAGCTCCATTCTATGAATCCTGGAAGTTGTAGTTTGGTGAAGCACCAGCGCTCTTTGGCAGTGAAGGCTTGTAAAACTACAAATCTCAGATTTCATAGACTGGAGCTCCATACGTTCAAAATTCCATAGACTCGAGCTACACACTTAAAGTGGTGTCTAGGAAGCATTATACACAGGTCTGACCCTGGCTTTTTAGGCACCCAAAGCCTTCTTGCAGCTTTCATTTGAGCTAATTAAATCCCTTCTTTGTATACTGATTGTTAGTGCCCTCCTGGGACCCTCGCAATTTGAGCAACAGCATTCTGCATGAGTCTGACATTTTCATAAAAGGCCTGACATATGCGCAAGATAGAACTGAGAGCAGTTTCACAACATAGATTCACCCAGAGGCTGCCGTGATGTTCCAAGGTACAGGCATCCGTTGCACAATGGTAGCCAAAGGAGTGACTGTTGTGCCATCGTTGTGCAATGAGCACCAATGAATATTGGCACACTTCTTCATGCACATCTCCCTGGCTGTAAAGTGTTTGCGCACAATGGGACCGCACAATATACATCCGAGATGCCTGATACCTGATGGAGTCAACTTCATTTTGTTGTTATAAATAAAATTACATTTGGATCTTGCATTCTGGAGTTCAGTTTTTCAGAACCATTATACAAGGTCTTGCCTCTCACTAGCTATTGAAGGTATACAATTATATAGAATCTGATAAGCTAACTTATTTAATTAAAGAAGAAACTGATAGATGATTTTTTAAAAAATAGTTCCATAGATGGTATTTAACCCTGTCAAGGCTAAGATGAGTAAAATATATGATAATAAATGATGGAAATGTAAAGATAAAATTGGTACTATGTATCATAGCTGGTGGCAATGCAATATAGTTAAAAAGTTTTGGCAATATATATATAAGGAAATGGAAGAAGTATTAAAATCAAACATCCCTCTTCTCCCAGAATTATTTTTATTAAACACAATAGATATGATACAAATTAAGCTGACTCCAAACCAAATAAGTCTGATTCTGTATATGATCTCGGCAGCTCGCATTGTATTGGCCAAACATTGGAAATCCAGAATAACTCCCACTATAGAAAAATGGAAGTTAAGGGTATATGAACTTTGGAATATGAATAGACTATATACTCAGCAGGGAAAACAAATCAATAATACAAAAATAAATGGAAGGAAGTTGAAAAATCATGATATTAAGTCTGTGATACAGTTATAGAGTTGATACTTAAAAGATCTATGAATGGAAAAAATAAGTTACTTATAGACAAGAAAATCACAATTATTTTGAATGAATCGGAGAATGATATATCAAAGGTTGAAATATGATCCGATTCGAATCTACATTTAATAATACTGTAGATGTATTTGTAATTTTCTTCTTTCTTCTTCTTCCTCTTTTCTTTCTTGTTTCTTCTTCTCTCTTTCCTCTATCTTGTTTACTCATTTGTATGAAGATTCATTTGTATGTATATTTGATTTTTTAAAAAAAAAGAATAGAAACCGTTACTTGTTTATTTACAACACGAATGGGGAATCTACTTTTGTGATACGATTGGAATAGGTGACCCCGGAATTATACAATTATATATGGAATAAGGAATAAAGGGTTAAAGAATTAAATAGAAGAGGTCAATGAAGGAGTAAACGGATAAATAACAATGATGGCAATCTTTACAGAATATAATTTCTGAAGTAAAATCTGAGAAGATAAGAAAAGAAGACAGGAAAGACAAGGAAGTCATTAATGTTTGGGTTATGTGGTGTGGTTTTATTTAATTTTAACCCTGGCGATCAATGGGGTGACAGATGTCGCAACCAGATCACCCTCACATAAGTTTATAGCTTACGCCACGTTTTATGGGGTTATTTGGTTATTGTGTTTTTATATTGGTCAAAGAGTGAATAAATTTTATTACTATTATTACTTTTATTTTATTTTATGTTTTGTATTTTAGTGTGGTTTTATTTTTTTGTATTGTTAAGATTGGGGTGGGCATATGGGGGGGGGAAAGAATGGGGCATAGAGGAAAGTAATGTACTGTATATGCTCATGTACAAGTCTAGAAATTTAGGTCAAAAAACTGACCCCCAAAAAATGGAGTCGACTTATCCATGGGTCAATGTAGGTACTGTACTTTCATTCTCACTTTTAAAAAAGGGAACCATTCCCTGGTGAAAGGCAAGAGTGTCATTTGTCCTGGAAGCACTGGTCTTCCTTTACTCTCTCATCCATCTAGCCTTTAAAGTGAGCACAAAGTTATGTCTGCTGGAATTTTGTAAGTTCTTTGGCATTGTTTTCCTTTGCTTCATCATTTAGATCCTTTGTTACACGTCCCTCGACTTATCCATGGGTCATATTAAAATCCATAATTTTGGCCCCAAAAACCTGCCCTCGACTTATACCTGAGGTTGACTTATTGTCGAGTATATAGGGTATGTATGTTTTGTTTTATATAATGGTCATGATTTTGTCTCACTTTTTGTTTTGGGGGGTTTGTGTGTCTTTTTTAAATCAATACTAAAGCCCTCTCACAGCTGTCATTTGAATGAATTAAACCCCACTTTCTGTAAATTGGTTGTGGATGCCCTTTAGGGACCCTTGCATTTTGGATAACAAGATATTGGCTGAAGGAACAAGGAAGATGGCAGTATGGGAGATGGGAGACGCAAGATAGATTGCTCACAATAATTTGCCGTTTTGTGTGTTGTTTAATTAAGCATCGCTGATTCTGGCTGTTTAGTTCTGTCAATGAACGCCTCTGGTATGGAGCTATAGATACTGAATAAAGGTTTGCTGAGCTTAAATTACTGAAGCCTGTATTTCTGAACTTGGTTAACTGCCGGACCTGAAGGAAATCTTTAATTAAATTAGCAAGGAATTGTGGCACCTTTGGGTCCCGTTGGTGTTAAGTCACAGTGCCAATGGGTGTCTGCCTCGAGTTGGGCATTTCTTTGTCATTCTTAATTGGAACAAACAGTGTGTCGCACATTTGCAGCTTCGGCCGGGGGCCAGAGATAAGCGCCAGGCGCACTCGGTGTACAGATAATTTGTCGCCAATAACAAGAGCGATAACCCGAGAGGTGCGCCGCAATTAGAGGATTTAATTTCATCTGCTCCAGGAAAGGCAACGCTCTTGAGGGATGGGGGCAGCGGTGTGTGTTTGTGTTTGTGTGTCCTTAAGACGATTCATTCCTCAGATGATTCAGAGGAGGAACTCGGCAGATAAAACAGGGAGCATTATTAGCTCCTGGGTGAAGCAACAGACAAATGTTGTAAGGGAGACATTTTGGCACGGCCGTGGTATTGCCAAGGCAAATTGCAATTACAGGTCTAAATCCAAATGCTAGTCTAACAAAAGTAAACTCTCTAAACCAATGGTTCCCAAACTTTGGTACTCCAGATGTTTTGGAATTCATCGCCCAGAATTCTTGACTGTTGGCTAAGCTGATGGGGCTTCTGGGAATTGAAGTCTGAAATACGTGGAGGACCAAAGTTTGGGAACCATTTATCTAAATGATCTGCTAAATGGTAGAATTCAAAGATATAGTCGTCTTGGTCTGTAAAATCAGTATGCAAAGAGATCTCCAAAAAGCAAACTTTGATTTTGCTATTTTATGTAAGAGACACCATTTCACTCTGCCATTGTATATAATGGGATTTCAGCATCCACAGATTTTGGTCCTAGAACCAAACCCCAGCACATACCAAGGACTGACTATAATGGAAAAGATTACTGATTAATTCTTGACATATGATAAGCCTCTTTAAATATTTGAAGGGGTGTCACATTGAGGATGGAGCAAGCTTGTTTTCTGCTGCTCCAGAGAATAGGACCTGGAACAATGGATGCAAGCTGCAGGAAAAGAGATTCCACCTCAACATTAGGAGGAACTTCCTGAGAGCAAGAGCTGTTCAAAGGCGGAACACACTCCTTTGGAGATTTTGGTGGAGTCTCCCTCCTTGGAGGTCTTTAAGCAGAGGCTGGATGGCCATCTGACAGGGAGGCTTTGATTGTGAGTTCCTGCATGGCAGGAGGTTGGACTGGGTGGCCCTTGGGAGTCTCTTCCAACTCTACGATTCTATGATTCTACAGAGGATGCCCTATTAATTAATCAATCTAATTTCTCTGCTCACAAAAAAAGGTAATCAAGCAACTGAGTGCAGTTTGATCTTCTCTGGCTCTTCTATTGATTTTACTACTTCTCATCAGAGAAAATTAGAAATCAAAGAGAAGTATCCAGGACAGCATGGCATTTTCAGACACACTGATGTTTCTACGTCCTTGTTCAATACATGGCAACGAGACAAGGTGACATTTCCCTTATCTTCATGGCTCCACTTTCAACCCAACGAATCATGTTGGGTTTATTTATTTGTCTACAAGTGAAAGACACAGAATGCAAGAAAGATAAAAGAAGGACAGGGCAGGAGGTTCGGAAGAGGATTAAGAGGAAAGGGGAGACCCTCTCTGCACAGGAGAGGTTCAGTCCAGTGAAATTGTTCTAACAGTCGTGCTTCTTGAGATGGGCGGATTCTGCCATGCAGGGCTGGTAATGAATCCAGGGAATGCGAAATGGTGGATGATGCCCTTTTGTGCAGCTTCTTTTATCTCATGGATTGTATAGCTCCTTAATTATCTCAGAAGGCTGGTTGAAGCCCTTTCTATTTAGGCTGACAGCAGATTTCACTGGTGACATTTGGTTCCTGAAACCTTTTTGCAATGCTATCGGTGTCCCCGTTTCATCAAAGGCTTTGTTTAATAAAGCACACAAGCCAGAAATCACAGAGGCAGGGGTCACAGTCAACCTAACTAAGGGGCTCTACAGACCGGAAGTTTATGCCGGCCTGTACGCAGACTAGGGTTCAGTGTTCACACACTGGAAACCCTTACCGTGCTAGCGCACCAGACGGCATGCACCATGATAACGTCCGTGGTATGCGGTGCCCAAATGGCGCTGGCCTAAGATGTCCCTTCTAGGAAGCTTCTAAGAGCAGCTTGGAGCAGTACAGATGGGTGGCTAGAAGCTGCCCCTTCCCGCCCCAGATCAGTGCCACAGCAGCCACATGCTGCAGCACCGATCTGCTCCCTAAAAGAAGCTGTGCAGTAAGGGTTTCCAGTGTGTGAACAATGAACGCTAGTCCATGTGCAAGCCAGCATAAACTGCTGGCCTGTTCAGCCCCCTTCTTTTAGGGAGCAGGTTGGTGCTGCAGCATGCGGCTGCTGTGGCACTGATCTGGGGCAGGAAGGGGTGGCTTCTTCTAGCTGTCCATCTGTACTGCCCCCAAGTATATTTAACTAAGGACCTTATTGCAAGATGATACTGAAATTATCGCTTGTAATTTGCCACCAATTCCGCTGAGTGATTGTAGCCCGGCTGCATCCCAGGTCCCGGGTGCATTTTGGAGGTTGTTTTTCAAAGATGGAAAGCTCCCGACTTTGAAAAGCAGCCTCCGAAGTGTACCTGGGACCTGGGATTCAGCTGGGCTACAATCCCTCAGTGGAATCGGCAGCAAATTGCGTACTATAATTATGGGTAGCATCCTGCAACCAAACAATTGGGGAGCAGTTGAGATTTTTGTTGGTGCCATATCATATCATATCACCCCTTAACCATTTCTATGATTCTATGATTCTTCTCCAGGCTAAACATACTTTGGGAGCTGGGAATGTTTAGCCTGGAGAAGAGACAGTTAAGGGGTGATATGATAGCCCTGCTTAAATATTTGAAGGGATGTCACATTAAGGAGGGAGCAAGTTTGTTTTCTGCTGCTCCAGAGACTACAACACGGAACAATGGATGCAAGTTACAAGAAAAGCAATTCTACTTAAACATTAGGAGGAACTTACTGATGATAAAAGCTGTTAGACAGTGGAACATATTCCTTTGGAGAATGATGGAGTCTCCTTCTTTGGAGTTCTTTAAACAGAGGTTGGATGGCCATCTGTTGGGGATGCTTTAATTGTAATTTGCTGCATGGCAGAAGGGTGTTGGACTGAATGGCCTTTGGAGTCTCTTCCAACTTTATGATTCTATGATATTGTATGGCTAATTTGCCACATTGGGGGCACCCTCTCAGCTACATGCCTCAAATATCTTTTTTGATATCAATATCGGAAATAAGTGGAAAGCGGGAGGCTAGATCTTGGGGTAACACACATACCAGCACAACCATCAGCAAGATCCAACATGATGTTTAGGTCAGCCAGGCCTAATGGAGCCATTTGTCAAATGTCTGTCTAAACAGAAAAGTCTTTTCTGCAAAAACCAAGCAAACAGGCAGGGTACAAAGTCTAACTTCTTTACTTAACTAAATAGCGATCGTGAATACAAAACAGTTATGGGTGATTAAATCTCGGCAAGCCAGCATGGAGTAGTGATTTGAGCGTTGAACTATGACTTTGGGGACCAGGGTTCGATTCCTAGCTCAGCCATGAAACCCACTAGGTAACTTTGAGCAAGTCACAGGAGTTTTTCACATGGGAGGAATTTCTCTCTATTTCGAAAGAAATGGAAGTGAAGCCAGTTCGGAATTGAGTGAATTTGCTAGTTCAGCAAATTTACCTGATTGCGTATTGACACTGCATTACATTCAGAACTGTCCGAAATTGCCTCCCTGTGCCCGAAATTGTGTGTGATAGTTTCTCACGCAATAATGTGAAACCCCACGATTGCGTTCGGAAGGACTTCCCTTTGCCTGAAAATGTGTGTGATCAGCTTTCACGCAATCACGCGAAACCCCATGACTGCATTCAGATTGACGCTGGATTATACTTCCAATTCCCTTTGTGTGATAAACTCCACAGTCTATCAGAGGAAAGCAAGCACAAACCCCCTCTGAACGAATCTTGCCAAGAAAACTGTTTCATAGCTGTTCGCCTTAGGGTCAGCATAAGTGGGAAATATCTGAGGTCACATAACAACAACAAATCTAGGTAACTGTGTCATGTTAACAACCGTGATGCTATTGTTATGATCATAATCCATCCCAACCTACTGTGCCAGACATCAGCTGCATGGGACATCCATTCTGCCATGGAACAGGACATGCGTGAATGATGTTTCCATCAGGGTTTTTTTTTTGGGGGGGGGGGGGGTTGTCAGGCCAAGCACCTGATACAGGATTGGCCTTTTACTGGATATGGCAGAAGGGTCTTTTAATGCAGTGTTCTGTATTTTTAATCTTCTCTTTTAAAATGCATTGCAAACCATTTTTGTTATTTTAATACTATTGCCTGTTTAATGGTTTTGTAACTTTTGCACCATACAGTTGGCCTTCCGATTCCATGGATTCTTTATCCACTGATTCAAGCATCCAAGGTTTGAAAACATTACAAAAATATATAAATTTCAAAGAGTAAAACTAGATTTTGCCATTTTATATAAGGGGAACCATTTTACTACAGCATTGCATATAATGGGACTTGAGCATCCACAGATTTTTGCATCCATGGGAAGGTGGGCGGAAACCAAAACTCAGCAGATACCAAGGAACCAAAGTATAATTGTTTTAACTATATTGTGTTTTAAACTTAAATGGCAAGCCGCCTTTCATCCCAGATGTCAAGAAAGGATCAAAATTTCAACAAATAAAGAACCCAAGAACTACACCAACATTTGCTCTGTCTAGAGGTGCCCTGAGGATCATGCAAATGGGTCTTCATACATGGAAGATATGGAACCAGTGGTGGCAGGTGGCTTTCGCATCATTGGGTGGCAAATACAGCTATCCAAAGTATATCCTTCCTTATCATTTGGGTGCTTTAAAATTCAGCTTTAAAACCTGGAGATGGAATGCATAGACTGCCCCAGTCAGGAAAAAAATATGTCCCACCACTTCCTTTGGAGAACTTGCACTTATAGTCGGTCTTCCATACCTCTGGATTCTGCATCCATGGATTTCACCATCCACAGCTTGAACATACAATATTTTTTTAAAATTCCAAAAATCAAACCTTGATTTTGCCCTTTTATATAAGGGGCACAATTTTGATACACCATTGTATGTAATGGAACTTGAACATATACAGATGTTGGTATCCACGGGGGTCCTGGAACCAAACCCCAGTAGATACCAAGGGCCTACTGTATTTAACACACACACACACACACACACCGCAAATTCTGACTTTTGACTCCTATAAAGGCTTCAAGGGTCATGCTGTGAGTAAAAGGGAGTTTTTTCTCTCAGTACCATCCTCAGGATGAATCCAGCCCGATATCTCAATGTCAAGTGAATATTCAGCACCAGCAGTTCCACCAAATATATGCAAAGTTGCTCACTTTGCATTGTTTCAATCAGCTTCATATTTTGAGTTATCATCTACATTCAGCATCCAAGCTGTGTTCAAAGTCATCCGGTCCCTAACACCATCACACACTCAATCTCCATTGACTGCAATCATCAGTTGCTTTGCAAAATTTCCATGGATTATCATGCAAAGTTGCACATGCACCAATGGTATCCATTATTCAGCAGCATAAATTATATTGCATTTGAATATTGCTAATGTCTTGCATCCCCACTGTACCCATTTAACTAATGAAATATCTGATTATTTGATTTAAAGGCCACCTTTCACCAAAAATTTCAAACTGTGGGCAACCAAAATGAAAGGTCTGGAAACTACCAAGTCCTATGAGGAATGGCTTTGGGAGCTGGCTATGTTCAGCCTGGAGAGGAGAAGGTAAAGTCATGGTATGGTAGCCCTGTTTAAATATTTGAAGGGATGCCATACTGAAGATGGAGCAAGCTTGCTTTCTGCTGCTCCAGAGACTAGGAGACAGAGCAATGGATGCAAACTGCAGGAAAAGGGATTCCACCTCAACATTAGGAAGGGCTTTCTGAGGATAAGAGCTGTTTGACCGTGGGAGATGCTGCCTTGGAATGTGGTGGGCTTTCACGGTGTCTTCCTCATGTCAGGGAGTTGGTTTGGATAGTCCTTGGGGTCCTTTCCAACTTTATGATTCCATGACTCTCTTAACTCCTTCATTCTTACAACAAATGGATGAGGTAGGCCAGGTTCAGGTACATTGCTCCTAGGCCACCTAGTCAATTTCATGGCTTTGTGAAGTCTAGAACCCCGAGATCAGCTCTTCAATGACTGCATCACACCGTTGGAGAGAAATAATAATGCCCATTCAGTCTGCCCAGGTCACCTGGAATCCCGTGTCCAGTTCTGGGCACCACAATTCAAGAGGTATGTGGAGCATGTCCAGAGGAGGGCAACGAAAATGGTACAAGGTCTGGAAACCACCAAACCCTATGAGGAGTGGCTAAGTAGGTTGAGCCTTGAGAAGAAAAGGTTAAGAGGCGACAAGTTAGCTATAATACCTGAAGGGATGTCATGCTGAAGATGGACCCAGCTTCTTCTCTCCTGCTCCAGAGACTTGGACATGGAGCAATGGATTCAAATCACAGAAAAAGCGATTCCACCTAAACATTAGAAAGAACTCCTTTACCGTAAGTCCTATTTAATAATGGAACGGACTGCCTCGGGGAGTGGTGACTCTTTTTCTTCGGAAATTTTAAAGCAGAGTTTGGATGGGTATGTGGTTGTGTATTCCTGCATGACAGGGGGAATGTGGTTCCTTCCAGTTTCTAAGATTTTATGAAGCTGGACAGTGAAGAAATCTGACTGGAAGAAAATTAACTCATTTGAAACATGGTGCTGGAAGAGAGTTCTGTGGACATCGAGGCCTGTCAAAGGACATATGACTATGTCTAAAATCAAATCAGCTCTGGACTCTTCCTAGAAGCCAAAATGGTTCAACTGAGATGACATGACCCCCACTAGAAAAGAGGTCCATGTTAGGTAAGGCAGAATGCAGCAGGAAAAGAAGAAAGGTGCATTATGGTTGGATTGCCTCAGTCAAAAAATGCTAAAGTGGTCTGAGTTTGAGAGACCTGGGCTGGGCTTTTAGGAATAGGGTCTCATGCAAGTGTCTAATTTATAGTTAAAGCATAAACCAAAGCCAACTCCATGGGAAATAAGAACAAATGTTTTCTTCCCCCACTTGTCTCTCCAACTGTCTTGTTTCCATTTCCGTCTCTGAAGGTCAGCCCCCTGGCTGTAGAGACTTGTCTATTCTTGCAAATAAAGTTCTACATGGCACTAAGTCATAGCATTGGACTATGACTCCAGAGACCAGGGTTTGATTCCCTGCTTGGCCATAAAAACCCACTGGGTAACCTTGAGGGAATGACATACTCTCAGCCACTCTGAGTTTGAAAGACCTGAGCAGGGCTGCAGACAACAACATGGTCTCTTCTAACTCTGTGATTCTATGATTTTATCACTTGGAGATTTCTTATTCAGAGGGTCACCATGTTAAATCGTAGAATGACAGAGTTTGAAGAGACCTGAAGAATCATCCAATCCAACCCTCATCTGCCATGAAGGAAGATATCATCAAAGCACTCTCAATAGATCCAGCCTCTGTTTAAAAACCTCCAAAGAAGAGGACACCACCACTCTCCAAGGCACCGTCTTCTACTGTCCAACAGCTCTTACTGTCAGGAAGTTCTTCCTAAGGTGAAATCTCCTTTGCTCTGTGTCCTGGTCTCTGGAACAGAAGAAAACAAGCTTTCTCCATCCTCAGTAGGACATCCTTTCAAATATTTAAACAGGTCTGTAATATCTCCTCTTTACCTTCTCTTCTCCAGGCTAAAGATACCCAGCTCCCTAAG
Organism: Urosaurus nigricauda; assembly: GCA_034509955.1. Classification (NCBI taxonomy): domain Eukaryota; kingdom Metazoa; phylum Chordata; class Lepidosauria; order Squamata; family Phrynosomatidae; genus Urosaurus; species Urosaurus nigricauda. The sequence continues at coordinate 376,957,381 of JAOEGL010000001.1, read as the reverse complement.
CCACTCCTCATATGACTTGGTCGTTTCCAGACTTTTTGTCCTTTTGGTCACCCTACTCTGGTTGAAGCTGACTTGATGGCAATTGACAACAACAGTAACAATTGAATGAAATGATTCAAAGTCCTGGGGCCTAAATTGCAAATCCTTATGGATTAGCATGGTGTAGTAGTGTTTGAGCTTCGGACTATGTCTCCGGAGATTAGGGGTTGATTCCTCGGTTGGCCACGCAACCAACTGGGTAACCTTGGACAAGTCACACATTCTCAGCCTCAGGGGAAGGCAATGGCAAACCTGCTCTTTACAAATCTTGCCAAGAAAAGCCGATGATAGGTTTGCCTTTTTGGGGTTGCCATAAATCAGAAATGACCTGAAGGTGCACAGCAACAATAACAAAGGCAGCATGTGCACTGTAAAGTAATGCAAAGTGATAGTTCCATATTATTGATCCTCTTATTCTCTGGATGATGGCTTCCCCAACCTCTCCTTCTCCCAAGTCATTTAAGGACTATATTGTATCAACTGGAGGCCCATTCCTTCCTATGAAAAACTTTCCCCCTTTGGCCCCACGGGAATTTTAAATAATCCCATGTGCCCAGAAACCTTTGAGAATGGATGTGGGCTTTGGACCAGGCAATCTTTAACTTGCTGATGGATGCACTGCTCTGGTTAACCTTTCTGTGATTAACAGGACCATCATTTTAGCTGAACTTTGGCCTCTGGGTTGGAGCTGGACAAAGAGGAAGAGGAGGAGGTCATTGGCATTGACAGTGCAATGCCTGGGTTTAAAGTCTTGGTTCACAAAACCTAGTCCCATTAACATAAAGGATGCCAGTATTGTGTGTTTTCTTACAATGCGTTTGCTAACAGGGGCAGGCAACAGCCAGGGCTGGGAGGTCTCCCTAGGCTTCTCCGAGGGGATGCTAAAAAGTTCTCGGCCCAACCAGGAAAGGGATGACCTAAAGCCATGACAATTACATTCTATTCCACATATTCATGACAAAGTTCAATGCACATGGCACATCATTTCAGAGGCTTCTTTAACCCCTCCAAAATTACATTTGGCCCTCCACATCCACAGATGCTTCATCCATGGATTCAACTATCCATGCCTTGAATATACGTCAGCCCTCTTTATTCACGGATTTTTTATCCAAGGATTCAAGCATCCACGGCTTGAAAATATTCAGAAAAAACATAAATTCCAAATAGCAAACCTTGATTTTCCATTTTATATAAGAGACACCATTTTGTTATGCCATTGGATTGAAGGGGACTTGAGCATCCACGGATTTTGTTATCCATGGAGGGTCCTGGAACCAAACCCCAGCAGGTCACTGTATATATATTCCCAAAAGCAAACCGCAATTTTGCCATTTTATATATGGGACACCATTTTACTACCCACCTGTATTTAGTAGGACTTGGAGCATCCATGGGATTTGGAATCCATGGGAGCACCTGGAACCAAACTCCAGTGGATACCAAGGGTCCACTGTATTATTATTTTTATCATTAATATTATTATCCCACTTTTCCCCAAATTTGGGACAGAAAGTGGCTTACAAATTAAGACAGTACCATTAAAAACATACAAAGACGGTCATTTCCAGTATATCCTTGACTATAAGTTGACCTCATATATAAGTCAAGGGCAAGTTTTGGGGCCTAAATTATGGGTTTTGAGAAGACCTGTGGATAAGCCGACAGTAAAACTTAGGGGCATATAATGAAGGATGTAAACAACGAAGCAACAAAGGCCAAAGAACTGACAAAATTCCAGCAGGCATAACTCTATGTGCTCATACTAAAGGCTGGATGGATGAGAAAGTAAAAAGGGGCTAGTGCTTCCAGGACAGATTAAACTTTTGTGTTTTGCAGGTCAGTTAAAAGGGTACTGAGCTTGTTGGGGGCCATTGGCTTACAGATTGGAAACCGCTTAGAGAGTGCTTAGTTTACTATGAAGCGGTATAGAAATGTAAATGCTATTGCTATTGCTGTTGTCTTCTGGCATGGTGAGGCAGGGTTGGACTGGGTGGCCCTTGGGGGTCTCTTCCAGCTCCTGGATGCCAGGATTCTCTATATGTGCATGTGCCTTCACGTCACTTGATATTTTAGGGAGACCCCATTGAAATAGGGGAAATGTCCAGGGACTATCTATCTGCTCATTGTTTGCCCTTTCCTACTGATTGACAGACAGGATGACACCTAAGTTCTTTGCATACTGAAATTCTGTGCAGGGATGAGACCCTGTTAGGAAAAGTAATGATTGCGTTTGAGATAAACTGTCATTTCTCATCCACAGCAGAGCATAAGACATAATCCATTAAACATCAATTCATTACCCCAAATGAATTATTATTATTATTATTATTATTATTATTATTATTAGCAATGGCATTGTCAGAAATGATGGAAAGGGATATTTTGACAGTCCGTCTTAGCCAGAAAGATAATTGAACCAACTGAAATAGAATGGCTCCCACTTAGCAAATTTTGTAAAAAATGATGGAGATAAAGTAGACGTTACAAAGATGTGAAAAGGTGAGAAGTAGAGAACAAGAAATGTAATAAATGAAATAATATAAATCTCTGTGAGTACTGTTTAGATTTATATGTATACAACAAAAGAACAATAAGTCTTGGAACAGAGGTGGAGTGGTCCAGGCTAGAGGTCCTGAGGAAGTAAAATTAGTTTTAGGATTATAAAACCAATATATCTGGAAAATCTCAATATGTATTGTATATATTTATAATTATATATTTGTAAAAATAAAATCTAAAAAAATTCCCCATATATCAGCAACATTAAAGCACGAGGCAATGGTCAACATTTCTTATTAGTTCATTACATTGCTTTTGACGAGTTGGCCTTCAAAAATGGAGCTTCGAAAGCTTGCAACAAGCCCATTGTGCATTTCGGTTGGCCAATAAAGGCATCACTGACGGATTTTTGTTTGCATTTGTTAAATGGCCAACACAGCTACCCCTGAGTGTTTTCTGTATTGTGAGATACCACGTTGTAGCTGCAGCAGGGGAACCATGAAGAGTAGCCTGTAGACTGGGACTTCAACCAAGGCAAAACAATATTTTTCTTCTTAAATTTGGATTGAATTTGCATGTTTTACATCTCCATCATCAAAATATTCCTGATGCAAAACCATGGAGACTTCTTAAGGAATGCATTATTCTCTGCCTACAAAGAGGCCGGTGACCTCACTGGAATGGAGACATATTGGACTGCAAAAGAGGGGTCCCTGTTGAGATGCAAATGGATCTCAAATTTTCTGGACTTTGAAAATCTATTGCTGCATGGCCAGAAGGAGAAGAAGTAAAAGATATCCTCCCCATCATAACATCTTTACTAAGGACTGAAACAACATGCAGGCCTCTCACTAACATCTCCAATTGTTTTTCCTCCTCTTTGGTTTGTAACATCTTGCCTGATGAAGAGGCCCATGGAGCTTGGAAAGCTTGCAACAAGTATATTGTGCATTTCAGTTGGCCAGTAAAAAGTATCGCTGATGGATTTTTGTTTGTATCTGTATTCCAAAAGTAATTTTTGCAAGCGTTAAGGTAGCAACTGACCGTAGGGTTGTTGGCCAACAAGGTGCTACATTGTCCCCAAATTCAAAGTTGTCTTGGCACTGTTGGAATCTTTTAAAACCGGACACTACCTTCCTTCCAAGTGATCCTTTTAAGGTGTCCGTTTCCAGCCAAGGAGATGTCAGCTGGTAATGGATGAAGAAGAGCAAATGGGAATGCATTGGCAGAGCAAGGATGCTCCAAAAGTAGATGGTCAGAAAGGAGCCAAGTTGTGTGGCTGAGCAGCAAAATCTTAAGGGTTTTGGAAAAGCCATCGGCACAATTAAAATCTTCTTTTGTCCGCACAGTTTGTGTCGATGGCTTTTCCAAAACCCTTAAGATTTTACTGCTCAACAGCACAGTTTGGCTCCTACTCTTGGAAGCTTCCTTAGCTGATATTATTAATTACTATTAAGCTTTATTTATAGAGCGCTGTAAATTTACACATCAGTTGAAAATAGAACAAAATAAACCTGCCTAAGGCGTACATTCTACTAACATAATTTAACATAATACATATTAATACGTGTTAATATTAAATAATAAAATGTAGCAAATAAAAATAAGCCTATGATAACAGTCAAGTATATTTTAATATTGTAAAAAAAATATTTTTTATTATTGTAAAAATTAATTTCCATTTTAATGTACCACTTTTCTATGTTTTTTAATTGTACTGCTCTTTTAATACTGAGTCCCAGTTCTGGGAAAAGAATGGGATACAAAATACTACTACTACTACTACTACTACTATTAATAATAATAATAATAACCATAATTGTTATTAAAAAGTTAAGAATTTGCTAAGAGGAAAACTCAGAAAGTGACCATAAGGCTTAACTGAGGCACCACCAAGAAAATTAAGAAATTTATATCCGCACTGAAGTTATTCCTATAAAAGTACATAAAAGCAGAAGTGAATAAAGGTATAAAATTAAGTCACATAAACCAGTATACAATCCCACATGCAAATAACAAACAACCAATTGCAATAAAATTTGCCTCAACATCAAGTAATGTGTGTAATTGTTCATGATGCAACAGAACATAACACTCATGCATTCGTTTACGGTGCAACAAAATGTGACACTTCTTATGTCTTTATTTATAATGTAGCAAAATGTAATCATTCTTATGCATCTTGATTTGTAGAAATTAAAATTAAAACAAAAAAAAATTGTAAAGGCCTAGGGATTTCCAGTGAGGTTAAACGCATACATAGAGTCCTCTGGCAGAGAAGGCTAAATAGGTCACTAGAAAGATAGACAGATTATTTATGTATAGATATACTCTCTATACATAGTCTCTATCTATAATAATAATCAGAATGATAGATATAAATAGCTATATATAGCTCACAAAACTATATATATATATATATATATACATATATATATAATGATAGATAGATAATTTATGTATAAATATAAATAATCTCTATACATAGTCTCTATCTATCTATTGATATATATGTATGTATGTATGTATGTATATATATATATATAGTTTTGTGATATATATATAATTCATATCTATTTATATCTATCTGTATATTATTATTATTATTATTATTTATTATCATTATTATTATTATTATTACCTTATCTCCAACCTTTCTTCCGGGATGGGATCCATAATTGTAACCCAAGTTGGAGATTATACCGATGATGATGATGATGATGATGATGATGATAATATATGGCTGGCATCCATCATATTTTATGATTTCTTGGGGCTTGTGGCCATGTTCTAATAAACTCTTCTAGAACATGGCCACATACTGAAAAACCCACAAAAAACAATACTACTACTACTACTAATAATAATAATAATAATAAAATTTATTTATATTTCCCGCCTCTCCCCAAGGATCGAGGCGGGATTCCAACACAAAGTATACAGATTCCAAACACAGTTATTAAAATCAATTACAATCAAAAATCATTAAAAACAATTTTAATCCTTGTCTAATGTACATCAGTGTCGCTGTTCGTCACTGGTATCAGTTTGTCAGTAAATTATAACAAGTCAGGTGGAAAAGCTCGCCGGAAGAGATCTGTCTTTAGTGCTTTCTTAAAAGCATCTAAGGTGGTAATAAGACGGATCTCTTCCGGGAGGTCATTCCATAATTTCGGAGCCGTCGAAGAGAAGGTTTTATTGGAAGTCGATTTCAACCTGGTACTCATGCTGTAATGCTGCTGCTGAATTGTTGATTGGTCCAAACTAGAGTAAACCTATTCCATCGCATCGAGGCATGGCAGTTAAAGCAGAGTCAAACTGGTTTATATCTGCAGTGCAGATTAGACCTGAGCAGTTGGCCATGGGTCAAGAGAGAGCCTTCCGCCGCCAAGTGGACTTTGGTTTGGTCAGATCAGCAAAATGCAACTACTTCCGTTCTTTTGTGTAAGAATTCCAATCTCTGCACACAAAGATCCAAGATTTCACAAGACCGGTATAAGAACGTCTTCCTTTTGCACTGAAACAGATTTTTGTTATCGCCTCCCTTTATGATCCAAAGTTGGGTTCATTTCTAGTTGCATATGACACTCTGATTCTTTTGTTATATAAATATATACAGCAAAATATATCATAATTAAAACGTGCCGACGGTGTGAGTACTGGGAAGACTATTAATGAAACAGGCAATAAAATCAGATTCTTATAAGTAAAGAAAACAAGATCCTACATGGAAAGAAAACAAGTTTCCCTTGTCTGGAATTCCAAAATCCAAAATGCTCCAAAATCCACAATGGTTCACATGGATGGCTGACACCTTTGCTTTCCGATGGTTCAGTGTACACAAACTTTCTTTCACACACAACATTATTACGAATATTGCACACAGAATCACCTTAGGCTATGTGCATTAGGTGTATATGAAACATTGATTCTGAAATACTCCAAAACCCAAAACTTTATTCTTTGCTGGCTGAGATAGTGACACCTTTGCTTTCTGATGGTTCAGAGTACACAAACTTCATTTCATGCACATTTTTTTTTAAAAAAAATATCATGTATACAATTACCTTCAGGCTATGTGTAAGACGTGTATACAAAACATGAATTAATTCCATGTTACCGACTAATAAATCATGCAGCATAGTGAACAATTTGGATAATAAAAGAAACTACAGAGGGAAAGAGTGCGGCACTTTCAAATACATAGAGTTTTGCACACTTTTGTTGTTTTGTGCCTTCAAGTCATTCCTAACCTATGGAGAGCCTAAGGTGAACTTTATCACCAGATTTCCTTGGCAAAATTTGTTCAAGGTCCCTCGATGGGTTTCCGTGGCCCAGCGGGGATTTGAACCCTGGTCTCCTAGTGTCCTATTTCAATAGTCCAATCCTACAACACACTTGCTCTTTGTAGACTTTTATTATCTTTCTGCAGTTACCAACTTTCAGCATCTTTTGCTATGCAGGAAAAAAAAATGTCCAAGCCGGGATTCGAACCCTGGCCTCTCAGGGTCCTAGTCCAGCATCTCAAATCGCTGAACCACACCGGCCCTTTGTAGACTTTTATTATATTATTATTCCTTCAATATCAAATGCAGTTATGATCTTCCAGCACCTTTTGCTATTCAGGAAAATAAATAAATAAAAGAATTTAATTCCATGTCCAAGCAGGGATTTGAACCTTGGGCTTGATTCCCACTACCTTTTAAACTGGATCAAAAATCGGTTTGAACCGGTTCAAGTGACCCTGGTTCCCACTTTAATTGAATTGCTGAAGCAATTTGGAGAGGAGAGTCAAGTGCTAGACCCATTTAACCCGTGTCTTTTTGACGCTGGGTTTTTTCCGCGTCTTTTTGGATAAATCAATTCCACGCAAGTGTGAACCAGATGCGGATCAGAATCGATTTAAATTTGCCCTTCAGCCGGCTGAAGCGGGTCCATTTGGAACCAATTCATTCGGGAATGTGAACCACACGTGGGTTATTTTACAGGGAAAAATGCAATTGGGGCAAATGTAGTGTGAACCACACTCCGCTGTTGAATCGATCCATCAATTCGGATTGCAAACTGATTTGTTTGTAAGTGGGAATGAGGCCCTGGTCTTTCAGAGTCCAACACTACACCCCACTGGCCTTTTGCAGACTTTTATTATTATTCCTTCAATATCAAATTGCTGCAATTGTCATCTTCCAGCATCTTTTCCTATTCAGGAAAAAAAATATGCTTTTAAAGCATCTCAGACTCTGACCTCAAGGAGCAAACTATTAGCCTAGATCTCAAATCTGGTATTTCTTCTCCCAAAGCCAACAATGCAGCTGTTACTCATTAACCCATCATCCCCTGGAGAAAAGCCCTTCCGTCCAAGGCAAAGGGATCGCATTCCTTGCCTTTGCCCGCTTCAGCAACTGCATCCAGAGTCCAAAAGTGATGGTTGCGATTAGTTTTTATGTACATCTAGGAAGGTTTGGGGCTTAAACACCCTCTTTTCTTTCTTAGGGACCATTTCAGGAAGACGGCTGGTGTACCCTAAAACTTCCCATTCTGGAATAAAAAAGAAGCAACATGGTAAGAAATATTTTCCTACACCTACCTAAGCTTGTCTGAATTTTAAGATCTCCAGGATCTTGAAATTTCATCAGTCCTACCTCTGAGTAGGACTGATCTGCTCTGAGCACATTTCTAAAGAGTGGAGTATCAAGACAATAAGTAATGGTGATGATGATGTTGACAATAATAACAATAACAACTTGTATTTTGCATGTTTTATAGTGTTTTAACTGTTTTAGATTTGTAAGCTGCCTTGAGTCCCTGTACTGGGAGGAAGGCAAGATATAAATAAACATAAACATAATAATAACAACGACAACAACAACAACAACTTGCCGATGAGATTCGACAACTGAATATGGTGTCCAAATTTAAAAGCTTTTTAAACACCAGTCTCTTCCAGCAGGTTTATCAAGAGGATTTTTAAACTGTTAATTTTAAATGATGAATTTTAAGCTTGGATAGTTCTTATATGTATATATCTTATTTGTCCTTTTAAATTGAGGTGTCTTTTAACAGATGCGTTTTGTCTTTTAATTGGTGTTGTTCCTCGCCTTGATCCACAGGGACAGGCGGACAAGAAATAAAAACAACCAAAACAATAGTGACAGGGTTGTTTTATATCATTAGAATTGTCACTTTTGTAAGTTTTTATTTTGTCCTGTGTTTCTTAGACTGTGAGCCGCTTTGGGTCCCAATTCTGGGAGAAAAGCAAGATACCAATTAAAATAATATAGGAGGGGTGTTTTAGTTATGTTTTAATTTTTTGTATGTTTTTGATGTTAATTGAATATATATAAATATATATTTGAGTAGATTATTTTTACTTGTTTTTAAATTTTTACTGTAAAGTTTTTTTCAAATGTTTTTATCTACTTAGCCACCTTGGGTGCCTTTCTGGGAGAAAGGCGGCATAAAAATAAAACGCAACAAATAAATACATTATTATTATTATTATTATTATTATTAATCCATGTTTCCCCATGGATCAAGGCGGGGGGGGGGGGGAAACAGCAGCAATTATCAGACAAACAACATAAGTTAAAACACATCTGTTGTTGTTATTAGTAGTATTATTAATAGCATCAGCATCCTCAGTGGCAGCACCCATGGTTGAACGGTGATTTGAACTCTGGCCTCCAGAGTCATAGGAGTTTATCACATGAGAGGAATTCCTCTCACTTGCAAATGGAGCCAATTCACAATTACGTGAATTCGCTAGTTTAGCGAATTTACGTGAAATCTGATTGCATTTGGAATGCATTCAAAATGACTTCCCATTTCCAGAAAATGACTCCCCATTGCCTGAAATTGCGTGAGATACTCTAATACGCAATTACGTGAAACCCCATGATTGCGTTCGGATTGCCATTGGATTATACCCCCAAATTCCGTCGTATGATAAACTCCATAGTCCAAAACTAAAAACCACTACACCACCCTGACCGACACGTAACGGGCCTTTTAATACAATGTGCTGTGTTTTTACCATTTTTACTGTTTAGAATATATTTTAAACCATTTGCAATTTGTGTTGTTTTTAAATTGTTTCACTGTTTCTCAGTTTAGATGTGATAAAACTTCATAAGTGCTTTCTTTTAGTTTGATACCTGGGGTCCCATCTTGGGAGAAAGGCAGGATGTTTCTTAGCTAGCTAGCTAGAAAGCTAGTTCGTTACTAAACTTTATGTTGGGTTTGGGACCAAGGGACAAGGCAAGAGGATCCAAGGACTTTTATTCTTTCAATTTATTATTATTATTATTATTATTATTATTTATTAGCCTGCTTCTCCCAAAAGGATTGAGGCTGGTTACCTGGAATTTGTAGTTTGTTATCGGAGCTCTCTGATGAAGAAGTTTCAATATCTCACAGAAGTACAAATCCCAGAATCCCACAGCATTGAGCCATGGCAGTTAAAGCGGCGTCAAAGTGCATTAATTCTACAGTGTAGACACAGCCAAGGGTTGGAATCTTCTTGCTTAGTCACATCCAGAGTAGACCCATGTGACTAAACCAAAATGCCTGCTTGGTGAGTCAACATTTGTGTAAATCCCATTGATTCAATGGATTTACTCTAGTTCTGACTCTTGGTTTTGGAAACTGTTGGTAATGGACAGTAGCGGTGTGGTGCCTAAAATCTCCTAAAGGCACCAAATTCCCATCTGATCTTGGAAGCTAAGCAGGATCAGAACTGGTTAGTACATGGATGGGAGACCACCAATGAACACAAGGTGCTTTAGGCTATATTTCATAGGAAAGAACTGGCAAAGCCACTTCTGCCAAAGCAAACCCTGAGAAATTCATGTGGGTCAGCATTAAGCAACAACCAACTTGAAGGCATACAGGTTGAGTGCCCCTTACCTGGAATTCCGAAATCTGAAATACTCCAAAATCCAAAATGGCCCACATCGGTGGCTGAGATAGGAACACCTTTGCTTTCTAACGTTTTGTTTCTACACACACTTTGTTATATGCACAAAAGTATTAACAATATTCTGTATAAAATTACCTTCAGACTATGTGGACCAGATATATACAAAACAGAAGTGGAGTTGAGTCAGTGTGTCATCGTTGAAGTGACTTGAGTCTGACTTAGGATTGGTGTCGTGTATTTAAACCATGTCTCCCCCAAGAAGATGTCTCGCCTCTACTTTGCTAGTTGTTAGTTTGATATTTTAGTCAATTTTAATCTGTTTTCATATTGTTGTTGATCTGTTTTGCTTCTAGTTTTAGGTAAGAGGGAGATAGGTATAAGGGATTATTTAACTTTTGGTCAAATAATAATGTATTATGTATTTTATTGTCTGTTACTGTAACCCGCCTCGATCCTTAGGGAGAGGCAGGATATCAATAAACTTTATCATCATCATCATCATCATCATCATCATCATCATCATCCAATCATCATATATAGCAATAATTAAACATATGTAAAACTATAAACATCACCTATAAAACTTGTTAGCACTAAATACTATGTCTCTATATTATATTTTTAAACTATTTAACTCTGCACCAACCACCCTGCTTTCTCAAGTCCCCGGCTGTAGCCAAGGTGGGAGCAGCCCACACATAACCAAGCTTTCTTACATTCTTTTCAGCTTTGTTAAAACACATTAACCCTTGCAGCACAACCTCACAGTTTAAACCATTAGTGTCAACAATATCAACCGTTAATCCCATCTCTCATTAAACCAACGCAAAACAACTTCTGGCAGGAAAGCATTAAATTAATGCGTTCCTGATACCATCTGCCCATGGAGATGATGCCCAAAGTTGGGAAGCCAAAACGATCTACCCCTTTCCAGGATGTGGGGATCAGCCAGACATTATCCATCTCCCTGAGTGACTTTCCTTTCCTGTGTCTTCATAACCAAGGTACACGGCCAAAGCGGAGTCCGATTCCAGAACTGGGCCAAGACCTACGGCTGTTCTCCAGAGTTATATTTCCAGCCAACAACGGTCGACGAGATCAAGGAGGTTGGTTTCCCGTTAGTGTGACGTTTTCAGTTTTCCACACCTGTTGAAAGGTGGACAGGTTTAATGTGGGCTCCACCAACTCCAACAAATGCAGAAATGTCTACAAGCCCGTTTGTGGTCGCCAGGAGCCCCGGTGGTGCAGTGATTAAATGCCAGTCCTGCAGCAACAAGGTTGTGAGTTCGATCCCAGGGCTCCAAGGTTGACTCAGTCTTCCATCCTTTTGTAGGTCAGTAAGATGAGTACCCAGCTTGTTGGGGGCAATTGGCTTACAGATTGTAAACCGCTTAGAGAGTGCTGAATTCACTATGAAGCAATATAGAAATGTAAATTGCTATTGCTACTGGTTTGTTAAAAAGAAACTTTTTTATTTTTAAAAAAGCATTGCTTTCACAAAAGTTTTAGAGGAAACTTGCACTTCCCAGAGGTTTCCAGGAGCACATATGTGGATACCCTGCAAGCTTTCCCAGATAAAAACCAGGGCTTATGTGGCCAAGCAACATCCCAGTGTGGCCAAGTTATTACTCAGGAAGGACGCACAAGCTAGGAGAAGCTGCAGCAGTTTGCTTTTGTTTGAGCTGACTGGGGAAGTGGAAGATTCATTCCCTAACTCTCCCTGCCACTGAGTTAAGAGAGTGCAAACTACTTTTGAACTTCAAACTCAGTTTGCAGCAATTGCAATAAGCTGAGGACAAAGGGGAAAAGAGGGAGAAGGAGAGAGAAACTGGCGACTCTTTCAAACGGGAGGAATTTCTCCCAATTCTGAATGGAGCCAATGCGGATTCATGTAAATTCGCTTGTTTAGCGAATTTACCTAAACCCCTGCTCCGTTCGGAAGGCATTCGGAATTACTTCCCATTACCCGAAAATAACCCCCCCTTGCCCGAAATCGCGTGAGAAGCTTAAATTCGCAATAACGTTAAACCCATGATTGCATTCAGAGTGACTTCCCTTTTGCCCGAATTTGCATGAGAAGAATTAATTCGCAATAACGTGAAACCCCAGGATTGCGTTTGGATTGTCCTTGGATTATACTTCCAATTTCCCACGTCTGAAAGAGTCCTGGGACATTTTTAAAGCATATGGAAAAGTGGGATGACAGAGGGTTAATCAGGACTGTCCCTAACAAATCAGAATACTTGGAGGGTGTGCAAATCACTCCTAAAATGGTTTGTGAAGTCTGGAGGCTTCAAGGGCTGCAAAAACATCCTTGGAAGTCATATGTTGACCCAGGGCCACCCTTTGCTTGCCTTCTTGCCCCCTTCTGAGATTTGTTTCTGTACAAATATGTGTGATCTTGCAGATCTTGGATCTGGCCAGGCAGAGGAACAAGAAGGTGAAAGTGGTTGGAGGTGGACACTCTCCTTCCGATATTGCTTGCACAGAAGACTTCATGATCCAGATGGAAAGGATGAACAAGGTTCTCAAGGTACCGATGGGGTTTGGGGAGCATTGGATGCAAGAACTACCTTGTTGCTGGGTGCTAGAAATCTCTAGCAGACATTTTCTTAAATTACTTCTCAGAGTACAAATCCCAGTTCGTACAAATTACAAATTTCGTAGATGGAGATCATAATTGTTAAAGCGGTGCCAAACTGTTATAACTGTGTACTGTGGGGTGACCAGATTTCCTAAATGCAAAGGAAGACAAGACCCTGCGACATATAGGGCATTCAAGCAAAATGTAGGCCATTGCAAAATAAAAGCTAAAAACACTAATATAAATGTAAATGCATGTGTCTTAGCTTGAAATGGAGGGCATTTGGAAATTCCTCCTGGACAGAAGGTTGAAATGTAGGGCATGTCCTAGAAAAGGAGGACATCTGGTCACCCTGGTAGTAAAACTATCCTAAAAGTTAAGATTCATCACGGAAATCATTCAGTGATGTAAAGAACTGCAAAGACTTCACAGGTTTCCCTGGGTTAGGGAGGTTGTTTATTGCGTCCATGGCTTGAGCCTAGGATTTTGTGGTTGGCTTTGCCCATGGCATATTTCTTTCCAGGGCCCTATAACTACTCGTCTCTTCTCTTCTCTTCCAGGTGGACAAAGAGAAGAAGCAAGTGACCGTGGAGGCGGGGATCCTCTTGTCTGATCTGAACGTGGAGCTGAGCAAGCATGGCTTGGCTTTACCTATGTACGTGAGTTGTATGCACACAAACACATGCCTTTGTTTGTTTTTAGGGGTTTTTTTTCATTCAGCCATTCAACCATATTACAACCATTTCAATCATATCTTCTAACATCGCTGGTATCACCACTTCTTCCCATTCCCACCCTTCCCCTCCTATCACCACCGTCAGTCAAATCATGACCTACCTACCTAACCTACCAAATACAATAACCCTGGTACAATAAGTGTTGCATATTAAACAACACATACTCTCCTTGGTCCGTTTTACATTGGCAAAAAGAGGTGTGTTGAAGGCTGCTTGAAAACCCAGCCTTTAGATGAGAAACAGGGAAAGTGTGCCATGAAAACACTATTTTGGAGTTTTAAGGGAGAAGAAGTGCTTTAAAAAGGAGCTGGCCCATTTTACATTGGCAAAAAGAGGTGTGTTGAAGGCTGCATGAAAGCCCAGCCTTTAGATGAGAAAAATGGAAAGTGTGCCATGAAAACACTATTTTGGAGTTTTAAGGGAGAGGAAGTGCCTTTAAAAAGTAGTTTGATTTCCCCACTACTTTTTTAAAAAGGGTGCAGCATTGCTGGCCCGTTTTACACGGGCAAAAAAAGGCGCTTTTAGGGCTAAAAAGCCCGCATTTAGGGTTAGGGAGGGCGTAGCCTTTACACCCTCCCTAAGCCTAAAACGCATGGACGCCGCCATTTAAAGATGGCAGCGTCTACACGGTGGCGCCGTACAAGCGTCATCACGTGCGCAGCGTTTTGACGCGCTGCGCACGTTTTGACGCTCTGGCGGCGCGGGAGGGCGCCAATCGCACCCTTCCCGCGCCGCAAAAAAAGAGCTCGATCCCGGAGCTCTTTTTTGCGGTGGGTCGTTGCGGCGGGATGAGGCCTCTGGGGCTGCCCGTGTGGCAGCCTAGGCCTCATCTCGCCGCTAGAAGGGGCGAGTTTGGACCGCCCCTTTTAGCCAATGTAAAAAGCACCCCTATTGCATCTAAAGGCTAAGGTGTAGTTGAACGGTTAAATGGGGCTCTGTATCTTTAAAGCGCCCATTTAAAGGCAGCGATACAAGTGCGGAGGGAGGGAAGGTGCCAAGACAAGAAGAGACCTTCAGAGCCCGGCCAGAGTGCGCCTGCACCTTCCTTCACCTCCTCCCTTTGGTTGAGAGAGTGTGACTTCTAGGGAGACAGCAGGGCACTGGAGGCGCTCAGCCAGGCCAGGGCAAGCTGGCAAGAGGAGGAGGAGAAGGGGAGGGACCTGGAGCACCTCCGCTGCCCTGCTTCCCTGCAAGTCACACTCTCTCAGCCGAAGGGGGGAGGAGAAGGCAGGCCCAGGCACACTCTGGCCAGGCTCCAGGGCTCTCTCCTGGCTGCCTTCCTCCTCCCTTTGGCTGAGAGAGTGTGACTTGCAGGGAAGCAGGGCAGCAGAGGTGCTCCAGGTCCCTCTCCTCCTCCTCCTGTTTCCAGCTTTCCCTGGCCCAGCATCAGGAGGACCTGGAGCACCACCGCTGCCCTTCCTCCCTGCAAGTCACACTCTCTCAGCCAAAGGGAGGAGGAAGGAAGCGGGGAGGGAGGGAGGGAAGGAGCCAGGAAGAGACCCCCAGAGCCTGGCCAGAGCACGCCTGGCCCTCCTGCTTCCTCTTCAAAAAGAAGGCTGGAAAAGTAGGACGTGTCCTGGCAAAGGAGGACGTGCCTGGTCAACTTGGAAAAGGGGGGCCTCTGCTCAAGAATGGAGGACATATGGGAATCCCTCCTGGACAGAGGGCTGAAACCTCAAGACAACTCAATATAATGCTCTGACAGAACACAGACTACAACTCCCATGAGCCTTTGCTACCATTTCCCAAGATGCCTTAATTTGCAACAGAAAGCCGACCAGTATGTTCACATGTGATGAATTCTTTCGTATTGACTCTGCATTTTCTTTTTGTGTAGATGCTCTCTTGTTTTGTGTGTGATGAGCTTGTGCGTAATCATGTGCATTTCCGAACTGACCTCACTTTCTCCCTCTTTCGGAATGGTCCTGTACTCCCCCATGTGATAAGCTCCGACTGTATGGTGTACCTGCGCAATTGCGCAATTCGCAGCCAGCAAGGGAAAAAAATGTTTAAAGCGCGGCTAAAAGCCACGTTCCTTGCCGCCCATGTAGCTGCTCCACCTGTGTTTGTAGCGTTTTGACAGCTTCCCATGTAGTTGCTGAGCCACAGAAAAAACCTCAGTCTAGCTGCCCTGTACTTTTTAAATGCACACCTGGGGCTTGCTGTCTAGCTGCTAAGCATTAAGGAAAGTGCAACTTCAAGTCACACTTTCCTGCCAATGTAAAAAGCCCCCTTGTGCCTAAACCTAACCTAACCTAAAACCACTACTTTATCACCCATACTACTCCTACAATCTTTGTGGCTAAGCTCTCCTAAAACATTCCCTAACTCTTAAATCCAAACACCTTCTCAGTCTTCTTTCCTAGCTTACTAATACTCTACCCATCTTCTTCCACTCTCTCCTATCTCTTCCCTTTCACTTTCCCACTTTCTCATCATCCATTCCTACTTCTTCTCCATCACCCTCTTACATTGACTTCCTGCCTCCTTTGTTGTTCTTTCTCTTATATACCATTGAGCCTGCCTTTTTGGATGGTGTTGGTGCTACTCATTCATAGCTGGTGGTTCCTGAGTCAGTTAGATGGTGAATCTAGGCTGGGCTTTAGTTGAAGCCCTGCCTGGTATCGAACCCACAACCTTGTGGCTGTGAATGGCTGCAGTACCAGCATTTAACCACTGCATCACTAGGTCTCCTTAACACAATGTTGTTTCTCACTATATGTTTCTCACTACATGCTGCGCTGGCTCTACACATATCTGTACGTATATAGACACCAATCTACAAATGTATATACATAGACAAGAGTAGATATATGCCAGAGTATACGCATCACAGATGCGGTGGAATTCCAAGGTGGACCATTCTTCACAGTTTAGGGAAGTTACGGTTTCAGACTAGAACTCCTAGAATCCCATTCGCTATTGTGGCTGGGGACCTGTAGCCCAAAAATAACGTTTTCAAGTTCTGCTGTTTTCTGAGTGCTTCCCATGGAAGCCATAAGCTTTCATGTCAATTTGGTGGTGAATCCTCTGTGAGGTTTAATATGTACTTTAAAGAAGTGATGGAAGGTACCTCCTTTAAAGATCTGACTAAAACCTAGAGCAGATTCACCAACCTGTGAACCTCGAAGCCACTAGTCACCACTGAATGCATATAAATCCTGGAAGTATATAACTGGCAGTGGGGAAGATCCTACACCAGAGTGTAGCTTACTCCATGCTGTTCTCCATCCTCTCTTCACCAGCAGCTTCCAAGCCCCCACAATTGCTAAGGCTTACAAATTGGGAAGAGAGAGAAGAGGGAGGCAAGTCAGACCATGAATCATAGAATCATAGAGTTGGAAGAGACCCCAAGGGCCATCCAGTCCAACCCCCTGCCATGCAGGAACTCCCAATCAAAGCCTCCCCGACAGATGGCCATCCAGCCTCTGCTTAAAGACCCCTAAGGAAGGAGACTCCACTACACTCCAAGGGAGTGTGTTCCACTGTCGAACAGCCCTTACTCTCAGGAAGTTCCTCCTAATGTTGAGGTGGAATCTTTTTTCCTGCAGTTTGCATCCATTGTTCCGAGTCCTGTTCTCTGGAGCAGCAGAAAACAAGCTTGCTCCCTCCTCAATGTGACATCCCTTCAAGTATTTAAACAGGGCGATCATATCACCTCTTAACCTTCTCTTCTCCAGGCTAAACATCCCCAGGGCCTAAGGCGTTCTTCATAGGGCAAGGTTTCCAGACCCTTCACCATTTTAGTTGCCCTTCTTCAGACACATGGCTCCAGTTTTCCACACCCTTTTTGAATTGTGTTGCCCAGAACTGGACACAGTATTCCAGGTGGGGCCTGACCAATGCAGAATAGAGTGGCACTATAACTTCCCTTGATCCCTAAGTCTTTCCATATATGGATTGGCTCCAAGTTGGCTCCAAGGTTTGATTGTGAGCTCCTGTATGGCAGAATGGGGACAGACTGAATGACCTTTGGGGGTCTCTTCCAACTAGTATTTTAGGATTCTGTGATGAGGGATATTTTCACTCCAGAGACTAGGACATAGGGCAATAGATTCAAAGAGATTCCACCTAAACATTCAGAAGAACATCCCCACCATTTGACAATGGACTGCTTTGGAGGGTAGTGGAGTCTCCATCTTTGGAGGTTTTTAAAGGGAGGATGGATGAGCGTCTTTCAGGAGTGCTTTAGCTGTGTATTTCTTTATGGCCGGGGTTGGATTCAGTGGTCTTTGTACACTCTTCCAACTCTAAGATTCAGTGATACTATGACCCCTTTATCGGATCCAAAAACCACGCAGACCAGAGCCTTCCCCCGGATTGCCCTCTCTTTAAGCCAAGGCGGCTGGGGAAAGACTTTGTGCTTGCAAATTAGTCTTTTCGGAAGCAATCTGCAGAAAGCAGTGGACTTGTGGAATCATATGCAAATTCCCCCCCAATGCCCTGACACCAGAGCAATTTAATCACAGAAAGACTTAATAAGATTGCCTTTTCAGAGGGTTTTTTTGAAAATTATTTTTTGGTTCAGTCTGAGGTTCTCCTAAAGTAATTACAGGCCGTCGGGCATTTGCCGGACTATTCTTTAAAACTAGATTTTGGCTGAAATGCTTTCGGTCAGTTTTGGAAGGAGATCAGCCTTTATTTTTTTTGAGAATACCTGGGAAAATTCACGACGAATTCATGGTGAAAAACTAGAGCACCTCCCTGCAAAATTTTGAGCCTCGTGATATTTCCATCCAACAATGCTAAAGGCTTGCAAACCAGCAGCCGGAAACAGGAGAATGATAAATTCGTTCCCGGTTCTAGTATGAACTTTAAATGAGGTGTCCAAGATGCTGAACCAGTTTGGGGAATAGGGTTCAGAGTGCTGTATAGCACCAGATTTTTTAAAAATTCTGCTACTATAAGCCGGAGCCTAAGGGAAAGTTCTCTTTTTGGACTACAGCTCCCAGAATCCCCCAGCCAGCGCTGGCTGGGGGATTCTGGGAGTTGTAGTCCAAAAAGAGAGCTTTCCCTTAGGCGCTGATACTCACCCTAGTACCAATAAAAGCACAGTCATAAGAACTTCTCCATGTTGAGAAATTTGGATGAGCTTCATCTTTTGTTGTGCATGATGTGCTATGACATGCTTTCAGCATTCATTTGGACACACAGGCTCCAAAAGGTAGTTGTTAATTGCTTAATGTTTTTGTTGTCGCTCTGAACGTTACATTCATTAAGTTCACCAGCCATCTACTTTGGGGAATAATAGCAACTCGGTCTCCGCATCTAAGCCCTTATTGTTCTGCTTTCAGCCTAGGAGCCGTTTCGGATGTAGCAGCTGGCGGTGTGATCGGAACCGGCACACACAACACTGGCATCAAGCATGGCATCATGTCTACACAGGTAAGGCCCCAAATGGTCCCAGATGGAGAAATCTAAACACAGGGATGGCTGGTTCTAGTTTCAACTTTTAATGGTGTCATGCGGTGAACCTATTTTGAGGAAATCCGGATCAGAGTCTGGGATGCTTCTTGCAATCAGTTGGTGGATGGTTTTCAGAGTCATTGTTGGTGCAATGGATGTATGTTAACAATTGTCCAGTAATACAGAAAGAGTTTATTCCTGACATTTCACCAGCATTCTCTGAAGATGCTAGCCATAGATGCTGGCAAAACATCAGGAATAAACTCTTCCAGAACTTGACCGCATAGCTGAAAAAAAAAACACCAAAAAAAACTATGGATGCCGGCTGTGAAAGCCTTCGATGTCACAATATAGAAAGAGTTGATTTGTATGTGATCTTGTTAGATACCTTATCTATCTATTCATTTATTTATTATTGGATTTATATCCCCCACCTTTCCCCCCAAATGGGATACATTGCTTGTCTGTTTGAAGCTGGGAAAAGAGATGAGGGATGACTTGGGGGAGATGTTTCTCTGATTCTTCACACACACAGATCGATATTGCTATTCTATTGATGGTGGAGAGTGGGGTGAGAACTGGAGAAGTGTCTATGTCCTCATACCCAGATGTAAACTCAGGGCATCTTTTCTGAGATGCAACAGGGTCCTCAGGAGGTTTCAGTAGGTTATGTCATTATTATGAGATGGGGATTAGAGCAGTGTCTGGCTATGGACTCTTTCAGACGTGGGAAATTGGAAGTATAGTCCAAGGGCAATCCAAACGCAATCATGGGGTTTCACGTTATTGCAAATTAGAGCTTCTCATGCAATTTCGGGTAAAAGGGAAGTCACTCCGAATGCAATCATGGGTTTAACGTTATTGCGAATTTAAGCTTCTCACGTGATTTCGGGCAAGGGGGGGTCATTTTCAAGTAATGAGAAGTCATTCCAAATGCCTTCCGAACGGAGCAGGGGTTCAGGTAAATTCGCTAAACAAGCGAATTTACATGAATCCGCATTGGCTCCATTCAGAATTGGGAGAAATTCCTCCCGTTTGAAAGAGTCCTATGTCCCCATAGCCAGACATAGACTGAGGACATCTTCTCTGAGATGTACGAGGGTCCTTGGGAGATTGCATAGAACCATAGAGCTGGAAGAGATCACACAACCCCTTGCATGCAGGAATTCACACTCAATACACTCCTGACAGATGGATGTCCAGTCTCTGTTTAAAGACGTCCAAAGGGCACATCTTCCACTATTGAACAGCCCTTACTGTCAGGAAGTTCCTCCTAATGTTGAGCTGGAATTACTTTTCTTGGAGCTTGCATCCATTGTTCCAGGTTCTGTTCTCTGCTTTCTTTATCCTCAATATGACCTCCTTTCAAATACTTAAACAGGGCTATCCTATCAGCTCTTAGCCTTCTCTTCCCCAGGCTAAACATCCCCAGCTCCCTAAGTCTCTCTTCATAGGACATGGTTTCTAGAAAACAAGCTTGCTCCGTGATGCAGGATCTTGGCGAATGTTTGTCTTCCAACCGGAAACAAACCACTTTCCAAGTGATGCTGGTTCCCTTTAATTTATTCAGAATACTGTTTGGAAAGAGAGAGACTCTGGTGATGCCCTTCATAGTAGAGAGTTAGCTTGAGGCAGGAGTTTTAAAATGCACATCTCTCATTTCACTATCCCAAAAGGAGCATTTTAAAAAGTAATAATTGTTAGGTAGGAAAACAGATTTGTCACCTGAGCAGGTACGTCTTTTTTCATTTTAAACAGAAATTGATGGTAGAGCCCTCTAAGATCAGTGACGTGGCAAGCGGAAAGGGAACAACCCAGATGGTATTTTGACAGATAGAAGGATTGTTAGAAGTCTTTCCTAGATTTAGGGTGACAGGGAAAGCATTTGAAAAGGTTTTTATCTTTTTTATCTTTTAAAATCATTTGTCTTGCTCCAACTACTCACAGTAAGTATGTGCACCAAAATATGCAGATGGAGACATTGTCTTTCACCACACCGGGGTGATCTCCAACTACCCCCCAGAAAGCAAGAAATGCAAGCTGCTGAATTTCAAAACAAATGAGGACTTCCCGATAGTCATTGCTGACACCAAAAAATATTCACTTATAGAAAAGGACAGGGTATGCTGCAATACCACAAAGAAAATTACAGAAAAAAAAATATAGGCATATCTCAATTTTAAAAGTCTCTGAAAAAGAAGGTCCTTTTACAAAGGAGATCATCACACAGGGCCAAATTAGTTATAGTCTTGTCATTATCCAGCTATTATATTATATAGCAAGTACATTTCTATGCCGTTTATCAGTATACTTAAGCAATCCCTAAGCATTTCACAAGATATAAGCTAATTGACCCCAACTAGTTGGGTACTCAGTTTAGTGACCTACAGAAGGATGCAAGGCTGAGTCAACCCTGAATCCCTGGCTGGAATTGAACTCACAACCTTGTGGTTTGCAAGTGAGTGGCTGTAGTACAGGCATTTGACTACTGCGCCACCAGGGCTCCTAGAAACGGGATAATAATGGGATGATAACTGAACCGTTCACACTATATACTAATAACAAATTATTGATGGAACAAAAACAGGAGAATTGCACTTTTAACTTTCATACCTCGTGTGGCTGAAGCATTAGCGTACCGTTAGCGTACCATGTTTGAAATAACATGCATGTGCGCAGATGAAGATAAAGATATACTATACTATACTATATACACTCATCCCTCCACATTTGTGGCTTTGACTTTTGCAGATTTGATTATTCACAGATTTTATTAATATGTTCTCTCTAGGTCTTCCAGAGCAATTCTATGGTCAACATTAACCAAATGTTGCACTGAAGGAGCTAGAAATTCCTAGAGAGAACACTCCACTAGGCATTGGTAGCTCCTCCAGCCCAGTTCTATGGTCAGTCTCTGGCAGATGTTGACCACAGAGTTGCACTGAAGGACCTAGAGATTCCCGGTGAAAATATAGTTTTTTGATATTTGCGGATGAAGAAGAGGAGCCATTGCTGAGCACCATTTGGGTTCGGCTTGTCTAGCTCACATTTTACTAGCTTGTTTGCAAGAATATCATGGGGGACCTTGTCGAAGGCTGTGGCTCCCCTCTGGTCATTTCTCTCCAGGATTAAGAGGAGCCCTTGGTGAGCACCAAATGGCTTCAGTTGGCCAACCAATTACTGTAATTGCAGCACCGTCCAGCCCAGAGTTCACCAGTTTGACTGCAGGACTATCGCAGGGGGTTTTGTCCAAAGCCTTACTGAGGTTCTGGGGCTTACAATGTGAAAAACGCTCATTGGATTGATTTAGCAGCATGGGCAAGGTCAGTCTGAAAATGACCTGTGCCAATTTGAGAGAGAAAAGGATAAGAAACAGCTTATTGATAGGAGTTAAAATCTGATGAGTAGACTCCAGTCATTTGACAGGTATTGTCTGTTTCTATGGCGCATGGATTGTGTTGGAGACAGTGAGACGTGGCACATGGTTTTTGCCTTTGTCTTGCATCTTTTCGGCAACCGTCTGCTGTGTTGGGTCATGGAAACATCTAATGCTATGTCCTAGTAGTAATATTATATTTCATCTGAAATTTTAGGGTGGGTGGCCCTTGCTGGATGCTTCAACAGGAATACAGTTGGCCCTCCACATATGCGGCTTTGGTTTTTGCAGATTTGATTATTTGTAGTTTTTATTGATATGCTCCCTCTAGGAATCACTAGGTCCTTCAGCACAACTCTGCCAGAAATTGACCATAGTGTTTTGCTGGAGAACCTAGATGTTCCTAGAGAAAACCCTTCTCTAGGCATTTGTAGGTCCTCCAGCATGATTCTGTGATCAACTTTTGGCAGATATTAACCATAGAGTTGTAGGGGAAAACCTGGAGATTCCTAGAGAGGTGTTCTTTTAGGTAAAAAGAATGGGGTTATTTATTTGCAGCTTTTCCACGTTCACGGGGGTTCTTGATTCCAACTCCAGCAAATGTGGAGGGTCCACTGTAATTAGTTGTCATTTGGTGACTTCAAGTTGTTTCCAAGTCATGGTGACCCTTAGACAACCCTATCACGGGGCTTCCTTGGCACAATTTGTTCAGAGGAAGGGTTGCTTTTCCCATCCAAAGGCTGAGAGAGTGTGGGTTGCCTGAAGCCACCCAGAGGAAGCATGGCATAGTGGTTTGAGCATTGGGCTAGGACTCTGAAGACCAGGGTTCGAATCCTGGCTCGACTCTGAAACCCACTGGGTGACCTTCTGCAAGCCACACATGTTCAGCCTTAGGGGAATGGCAAAGCTCCTCTGAACAAACCTTGCCAAGAAAAGCCCATGATAGATTGCCCTTAAAGGAAAAGGTAATCCCTTGACTAGTCGTAACTGATTGTAGGGGGCCATGCTCATCTCCATTACTAAACCAAAGACCCAGTGTTGTCCAAAGACGACTCCAGCGGTCACGTGGCCAGCATGACTGCATCGAACACTGTTACCTTCCCACCAAAGTGGTACCTATCTATCTACTTGAATTTGGATGCTTTCAGACTTCCAGGTTAGCAGAAGCTGGGACAAGTGACAGGAGCTCATGCCATCATGCTGCACTCGGGCCTCGAACTGCCAACTTTGTGATCCTCAGATCATCAGAATTGGCGTCTTAACCACTAACCGCTAACTCACAAATGACCTAAAGGCACACAGCAAGGGTCACTGGAAGTCACAAATGAATTGAAGGCACACAATAACAACAACATGATCAAGTGCCTCTAAACCAAACCTAATGAGGAACCACTTGTGGAGTTGGATATGTTTAGCTTGGAGAAAAGATGACTGAGATGTGACATGAGAGTTATCTTTAAATATCTGAAGGGACGTCATGGGAAAGATGGAAAGAGCTTGTTTTCTGCTGCTCCCAAGACCAAAACATAAACCAGTGGGTTCAAGTTACAAAAGATTCCGCCTAAATATTAGGAAGAACTTTTTGATTATAAGAGCTGTTTAAGAGTGGAATGGACTTCCTTGGAGGATGGTGGAGTCTCCTTCTTTGGAAGTCTTTAAACACAGGTTGGATGGGCATCTATCAGGGGTGCTTTGGTTGTCTGTTCCTGCATGGTGGGGGGTTGGAGTAGATGATCCTTGAGGTCCTTTCCAACTCTTTGATTCTGTGATGGCTACTAGTCATGATGGTTAATTGCAAACTTCAGGATCAAAGAGGATTTGCCCTTGAAAACAAGTCACTGGGGAAGATCACCCGTCTCACAACTCCAGAAAAGTGGGAAGCATGCGATGCTGCATTTTGTCACACAGTTGTCAGGCAAAATAGTAAAGTCGTTGTCATATAGCAGTCCTAACTTCACAGCTATGTCGCACGCACTTATTTATACACTCCCTGTGATGTTTGTTTGTTTGTATTTTACATTATTTTTATTGAGTAAAAAACACAAAGAATAAAAATTGAATAACCCAAATAACAATTACAGACTACAAAGCCTACAAAACAAACTACAAAGAACAAAATCTAGAGCTAACAAAACAGAATAGAAAACGGTGACTTCCAGCTGTTTCTTCTGCAGTACCATTCATTTTAAATTGCACTGAATTTTCTTTAATCAAAATAGACAGTTTATCGATCTTTGCTAACTTCTTCACCTTAGATGGCCACTCTTCTTCTATAGGGATTAAGTCCTTTTTCATCTTAGTTTCATCCATCCATGCCATATGAATCTTTATTCTTCTTCTATTTCTAACAGTCTTTTATTTCCCAGCATTATCCATTCTTTTAGCCACACTAAACAACATGCAGCAAAATATAAATTTGGTAATCCAAGACTGCCACGTTTCTTTGCATCTTGCAATATCTCCATCTTCACCTTCAATTTGTTCCTTTGCAAAATAAATCTTGATAGATCTTTCTGCCATTGATTAAAAACCATGTCTTTTGAAATAACAAGTATTATCTGGAACAGAAAGGGCATTCTTGGTAACACATTCATTTTAACAACAGAAACTCTTTCCAACAAAGACAGGTTCAAACTCTCCCATCTCTGAAGGTCCTTTTTAATTTAATCCCACGTTTTAACATAATTATTTTGAAACAACATATTGTTTGAGTTAGTCATTGTAATGCCTAAGTAGCTCATCTTCTGTTCAATTCTGTAGCCAGTTTCTTCCCTTAATTCTATTTGGTCTTTCAATTAAATGTTTTGAGTCAACACCGCCGTCTTTTGTTCATTAATTTCAGTACCAGACAAATATCCAAATTCTTTTAGCATTTCTTCCAACCTTCCCAAAATTTCCAGTGGATTTCTCAAGGTGACTACCAAGTTGTCTGAAAATGCTTGCAGTACTCCTTAGCATGAGTTGATGATGAGAAAGGGTGACAAGAATATGAAATAGTAGGGAGTTTGCATCCATTGTTCTGCAGAGACTAGAACGCGGAACAATGGATGCAAACTGCAGGAAAAGAGATTCCACCTCAACATTAGGAGGAACTTCCTGACAGTAAGGGCTGTTCGACAGTGGAACACACTCCCTCGGAGTGTAGTGGAGTCTCCTTCCTTAGGGGTCTTTAAGCAGAGGCTGGATGGCCATCTGTCAGGGATGCTTTGACTTGGAGTTCCTGCATGGCAGGGGGTTGGACTGGATGGCCCTTGTGGTCTCTTCCAACTCTATGATTCTATGATTCTATGATTCTATAGCACGCCTCTTTCCCCCCAATCTGGGCATGGGCTTAAACAGATCTTATTGCATGTCTCCGCACTCAACTTGGCCGCATCGCGTACCTGATCCAGACTCCTGGAGTACTTTCCCAAGAACGGGAAAGTATTGTTCTTTGAAAATGTGTAAGCCAATTGCCCTCAACAAGCTCAGTACTCATTTATTGACCTATAAAAGAATGGAAGGCTAAGTCAACCTTGGAGCCTTGGATCGAACTTAACAATACTGTGTCTGCAGTTCCAACATTTAACCACTGTGCAACCAAGGCCCCTTTTATGCACCGTAACCCTCTAACCATATCTGAGCATCGACGTTAGAATAATCCAGACCATTGTATTCCACATCACCATGTACAGATATGAGAGCTGGGCAGTGAAGAAAGTGGATAGGAAGAGAATCAACTCCTTTAGATATGGTGACGGAGAAAAGTGTTGAGGATACCATGGATGGCCAAAAAGACAAATAAATGGGTCCTTGAATGGACCAAGCCTGAACTCTCCCTGGAAGCCAAGATGGCTAAACTGAGGCTGTTGTACTTTGGCCACATCATGGGAAGGCACGGATTACTAGAATAAGACAATAATGCTAGGAAAAACAGAGAGTAGAAGAAGGAGGGGAAGACCGCATGCCAGATGAATGGACTCAATTGCGAAGGTCACAATTGACAGGAGCCCAGGAAGTCTTGATGATATTTCATCCACAGGGTCACCATACGTTGGTGCCAACTTGAGGGCAGTTAATAACAACCATCTCATACTCACACTTGCTACTTAGTCATTAGCACTATTACCACAATCATAACTCTCCTCCTCAAACCTACTTTAGTGGACATCAGTTGCCTACACAGAAGGAGGTCAATTGCGGAGTTTATCAGATGGGAGGAATTTCTCTCTGTTTCTAATGGAGCCAATTCGAATTCACGTAAATTCGCTAGTTTGGTGAATTTACGTGAATTCTAATTGCATTTGAAATGTGTTCAGAATGACTGCCCATTGTCTGAAAATGACCCCCCCATTGCCCGAAATTGCGTGAGATGCTTTAATACACAATAACGTAAAACCCATGATTGTGTTCAGAATGACTTCCTTTTTGCCCGAAATTGCGTGAGATACTTTAATACACAATAACGTGAAACCCCATGTTTGCGTTCAGATTGTCATTGAATTATACTTCCAATTACCGTCGTCTGATAAACTCCTATGCCAGTGATTGACACACAAGGAAATGACATGTTTATCAGGTTTTGGGCTCAAGCCATGAGAGGTCAATTAATTAATTAATTAAAGTGAGCCTTTGGCATTCGCTGGGGTTTGATTCCAGGATCCCCCAATATTAAAATCTGAGGGTGTTCAAATCCTTTTATATACAATGGCATAGTCAAATGGGGTCCCTTATATAAAATGACATCAAATACCAACCAAACTATGATACCTTTATCGGTCCAACCAAAATGCACAATTACATGTTGCAAACTTTCAAAATTACACTGGCTTCTTCATCAGGGAAATAGGAGGGGAAAAAACTTAAGATGTTAGTCATAGGCCTGCATTTTCTGTTTCTGGTCTTAGTTCAGACGGTAGGGAGGGCTATCTGCGGGCTGGCACCTCCACCTTTGGCCACCATGGTAGATTTTCAAATTCAAAGAAATTTAATGTCCATTTTCAATTCAAAGAAGATGTTTCCTTGGAATCCAGCATGTTTCCTTCCTTCGTGAAGCCACAGGCTCCTCTGGTGCCAGCCTGCAGATAGCCCTCCCTACCATCTGTACTGTACTAAGACCAGATACAGAAAACGCAGGCCTATGACTATAACTAACATCTTCATTTTTTTCCTCATGTTTGCCTGATGAAAAAGCCAGTGTGACTTTGACAGATTGCAACATGTAATTGTGCATTTTGATTGGGCCAATAAAGGTATCAATCTTTGGATGTTATTGGATTGGCTATATGGCCAACACAGCTACCTCTAGACATTTCTTGGCAACATCAAGGTTTGCTTTCTGGATTTTATTGAGAGGAAGGGAATATTTTAAAGCAGTGAATTGTGGAATCCATGGATGCAGAATCTGTGGATATGGAGGGCCAAATGTAACTTACTTACAGTACTTAACTAAGTAGGCTGAGGCTGATACACAATTCCATCCAAAATAAATAAATACAAGCAGCCTTCTGTATCCATGGATTCTTTATCCATAGATTCAACCACCCATACCTTGAAAATATATTAAAATATGTATAAATTTCAGAAAGCAAGCCACAATTTTTCCCTTTTATATAAGGGACACATTTTACTATCTACTCTGTTTCCCCAAAAATAAGACATCCCCAGAAAGTAAGACCTAGCAAAGTTTTTGTATATAAATATATACACAGTATAGAATAAATGTTCTTTTGTTCTTGTTGTTCAACAATAAACATGAATTCTTCTTCATGGAAAAATAAGACATCCCCTGAAAATAAGACCTAGCACATCTTTGGGAGCAAAAATTAATATATGACACTGTCTTATTTTCGGGGAAACCCAGTATTGTATTTAATAGGACTTGGGCCACGAGGGCTCCTAAACCAAACCCCAGTATTAAGTGTCAGTTGTAACGAAATTAACAATGCATCTGAAAAATGAAAAATAAAAGATTGGGGCAAAAGTTTGCCTATTTCCTTACCATGAATAAAAAGGCAAACTTTACAGCTAGCGAACAGGGAAAACTGGAATATACGCAATAATGTTTGCAAAGGCACACAAGTGCGCTTTCTCTCGCACACATTGCATTATTCTCCTAAGCAATAAATGAACCCTTAAAGGTCACAGTATTGCCAAATGTCCATTTGCTACACAATCCTTAAGCGTGGGTTTTTTTCGTATACAGGAGGGAACACTCCTGATAATTATTTATGGTGTGATTAATACCATCTCAAGGCTGCTTCCAAAAGGAATTGCTCTCCTTGCCTTGCCTTGTGGCTGAGGAATGGATTATCTGCCTTTCAGCGTGATTGATAAATTCCCCCGAACACGAAAAATGGGTGAATTATAAGAAATGACCAAAAAAAAGGCAGTAAAAGAGAGAGACTGGGGAAGAAAGAGAGAGAGACGCTAATAGAAGAGGGCAGGGGATCAATAGAGAGAGAGAAAGAGGCAGCGGGCACCACAGACTGCTATTCCTGAATTGCTTAAAATTAATGAGCGCCCGTCAAAAACAAGTCCATAAAATGACTGAACGAAAGAAAAAATCCAAAGCAATGAACGGTGAAAGCAGAAAAGGACGGCTAATGTTGTGCCAAAATTGTTCACAAAGGGTTTGAAATCAGTGGGTTTTGCCGGCGAGTCCTGATCCCCAAATAGCAGCCGTTGGCTCCCTTGTCAGTGGCTTGGGCCATCCGCTCTGGGTTTCAGTCCGAAATTCAAAGGAACTATCCATGCTAAAGCCTATCCATCCTATGCTCAGGCTCTTACACTAGAGTTTTGTAATGCGGAGTTGCACATTTAGGCCAAGTCCTTCTCAAAATGGGGACAGTCACTTCCTGTTCAGGATAAGCCAACGTCATTTTCTAGGACATGTCCTATATTTCAACTTTCTGTCCAGGAGGAATTACAAAATCTCCATTTTAACCGCAACAAAGAAGCATGTATAAGGAAGGCAGTGAAAGAGAGAGAGCCTGGGAGAAAGAGAGAGCAAGGAGGCTAATAGAAGGGGGCAGGTATTTTTAGCTTCTATTTTGTATTTTATTTTTCTTGAATGTCCTATGTTTTGCGGTGCCTTGTCCTCCTTTGGGGAGCTACAAAGAGAGATTTAGGAGTAGTTACAGGTTTGGGGGTGTCTGTGAGGTTGAAATGGAGATATTTTTGCAAACTTTCATGCCTTTGGAAGGCTTTCTGAAGAGTCCTGGGACACCTGGCTTCATGAGATATATATGTGTGAAAGGGATCCAGGAGTCCAAGTAGACCACAAATTGAACTTGAGTCAACAGTGTGATGCAGCAGCTAAAAAGGCCAATGCAATTATAGGCTGCTTCAATAAAACCATTGTGTCTAGATCAAGGAGAGTAACAGTGCCACTCTATTCTGCTTTGGTCAGGCCCCACCTGGGATAATACTGTGTCCAGTTCTGGGCAAATGGGGATGCTTTGATTGGGAGTTCCTGCATGGCAGGGGGTTGGACTGGATGGCCCTTGGGGTCTCTTCCAACTCTGATTCTATGATTTATGAAAACCTCAGGATAGGTTGGCCTTAGGATCACCATAAATTGGAAAAGACTTGAAGGCACACAGCACGCATGCGCACGGGGCCTTGGGGAACCAATGGGGAAATCCAGGGGCCATATGTGGCTCACATCCCACCCCCTCCGGCCTACTTGCATGTGCTTGAAAGCACATGTATCCTTGGGAGCTGACCCCCATGGTTGGGATTGTCCTACTAGCAGAAAGTTCTCTAAGCAATGTTGAATCAGTCCTCGTATTCCCTTGGAACAAAACCCAAAAGGATGCACAAAAGGATGGGAAACGTGTGCACAAACTCCTAATGCATGCCCACTCCCTCACCTGCCTTAAAGCATCATTGTTCCCAGCGGATGTGGGGGAATGAAGCCAGAATTCCATCCGTGTCTTTTCACTTGACGTTTTCTGTCTCTCTTGCCAAATTTAATTATGCGCAGAACTGTCTGCCTTCCCTCCCCGCTCCTTCCTTCTAGTCCTTCTTGATGCGCCAGGATTCAGGCTGATTTGCAGTAATTGGTTTCTCACATCCACCTCAAAAGAGTCCTCATTTTTCTGGGATTTAGACTGTTATTTGGTAGGATTAAGAGTTCACAGGCAAATACTTCCACACAGTTAACTGAGACAGTCTCTTATGACAAATGTTGCAGGTTTTTGGTATAAATACCTACAGCGTAGGGTGCAAGTGGTTGGTTAGGGAGGGAATAGAAATGCATTTGCATAGAAAGACAATTTCATCATGTGCACAAATTGCACATAAAGATTGCATATAAAGACAATGAAGATAAAAATTGCACATAAAGACAATTTGCAGTGTAACAAAATAGTCTGAAGAGGAAAACATAGTTGGTGCACCTAGTTCATGGATCCACTGAAACCCCATTCATAGACCAACATCAAAACCCCAGGTATCACAGAACCATAGAACTGAGGGTAACTCTAAGTCAATCTTGTCCTGTCCCTGTGATGCAGGAATCCATAGCTAAAGCTGCATCTGCACTGCAGAATTAATGCACTTTGGCACCGCTTTAACTGCCATGGCTCCATGCTAAGGGATTCTGGGTTATGTCATTTTGTGATCTATTAGGCCTTCTCTGTAAGACAGCTGTGGTGCTACAACAAGCTACACATCCCAGGATTTTATAGGATGGCACCATGACAGTGTCAAACTGCATTATTCTTCAACGTAGCAGCAGACCAAAGCATCCCTGAGAAATGGCCACCCGCTCTCTGTTTAAAAACCTGTAATAAAAGAGACGATAGCCATCATGGTGTGGTGGTTTGAGCATTGGACTATTGGGATTATCACATGGAGCGTTTCTGCCCCCAAAATGTGGCCAAATCATCTGTAAAGCGCGCAGGTATGATAACCAATCACTCTTGCCTCCCGTGATTTAATTGTCATTGAGGCGTCCTGCTCCTCTGCCGTCATCAAAGCGTCTGCGGAGCAGCCATTTTTGACCAACAGGAACTTCCGTTATTAGAGAAATGATGATGTTCTTCCTTTGATCTCTAGGCCAAAGATAAAAGTTGGAGGGAGGTGGTGGAGATGATATTAAAATATTTGGCAAATTCATATTGCTATATAAATACAGTATAGAAGAAGCAGCAAGCTTTTTTCCCCCTAGTGCTCCAGAGACTAGGACATGGAGCAATGGATTCCAGCAAGTGAAAAAGAGATTCCACCTAAACATTAGGGAGAAATTCCAGATGCTAAAAACTGTTGGACAGTGGAAGATGCTGCCTTAGAAGGTGGTGGAGTCTCCTTCTTTGGAGCATTTTAAGCAGAGGCTGGGTGGCCATCTGTCACAAGGAGGGCTTTGGTGGTGTCTTTCTGCATGGCAGAATGGGTTGGATTGGATGGCCCTTGAGGTTCTCTTCCAACTCCAGGGCTGCATTCCCACTATGATTTAAAGCAAATTGCTGATCAGGTTATATGACCGTCGTTCACATTTAAAACCAGTTCCGATCCTATTGTGATCGGTTTCAATCATGATGAAGCAAAGTAAACGCCCCCCCCCCCAACAAAAAACCCTGCTCTTTCCTGATACTAGTTCTTTAGTGGTTCTTTGGAAAATTGATTCCGAAGCATGTTAAAAAAATGGGAACGATGGATCTAAATCACATCATTCTGAAAGGGAGGGTCTAATGGCAGAGGGGTATTTACCATCCCTCCTCAGTTTTTGGTAAATCCACCATTACACACACACACACACACACACACACACACACACCAGTGCTGCCTTTGTGCTTGTGGTGTGACTTATGGGTGCATGATTTTTATTTGTAAATAAAATTGATAGAAAATTCGATTCATTGATTTTGCAACTACTTGCAATTACCCAGGCGATCTGACGCAGCTCATATTGAGGCAAGTAGTTGCAAAACCAAAGAATCGAATCTTCTGTAGTTCCCAAGCCGGACTGCCTGGACTGCTGCTTACATTACTGGTGACGCACAGATGATTGACATGCATTTTAAAGTGGCAGATAACAATCATGGCCAAAAAAAGAAGCTTTTACAAAGGGATAATGAAAATAACCAATTTCATAGTGGGAACGACAGACCTTTTGGAATCAATTTACCAACACGGAGTGAAGGCAAATTGCAAACCGGTTTAAATGTAAGTGGGAATGAGCCCTAGGATTCTGTGATTCTATGGTTTTAAACCTGAGCAAATTGTGGAGCAATACAGAGCTCTCCAACAGAGTGGAACACAGAACAGGGGCCTTCCTTCTTCCTTCCTCATTCTCCAAATGGAAAGAAGTCTCACTTCTGTCACTAGCAATTTAAATAGGCACACAGGGAAACCACAAAGCCTCTCCTGCAAACATCATAGAGTGAAAGGCTTCAATTGCTTTCTGTGTGATTTCCCCAGAGCTTCTCTTCTACTGTGAACCTTTTCGACCTCAGAAAATTACCTATATGGAGAAAATGCCCATGAGCAGAATTTTGCACAAGGTCTCATGGGCTCTTAATTCTCCCTTGTCTCCTCTTTCCCCTTTCCCAAGCTAGAGGAAAAACACAGTGGGAGCTATCACGACTCAAGAGAAATTCAGTCCTTCTTCTGATGTGCTGCTTCACCCTGGACTTGGCCAGATCTGCCCTCAGGACAACAGAAAGTAATAAGTGAGGCAAGCAGGACAGGGTAGTAGCAGCTAGCAACAGCCAAGGAATGAGAAAACCAAAGAAATTTGCTTTGCAAAATTGTTGGGCTTTGAGGATGAAAGGTGGCATGAAAATCAGCTTACTGGTGACATCTGCTGGACAAAAGCTTATGAGACAAATGGACAAGTGTGACAGAGTATAACACCCCAAATCCACAAAACAGTGGTACCTTTAGTTTTTTGGGGGTTTTCGGGCTATATGGCCATGTCCTAAAAGAGTTTATTCCTGATGTTTTGCCAGCATTTGTGGCTGGCATCTTTAGAGAATGCTGGCATGGAAGATACCAGCCACAGATGCTGGTGAAACATCAGGAATAAACCCTTCTAGAACATGGCCACATAGCCCCCAAAACCCACAAAAAACTATGGATGCTGGCCATGAAAGCCTTCGACTCCACAGTGGTACCTTTATGGGGCCAACCAAAATGCACAAAATACATGATGCAAACTTTGGAAGCTCCACTGGCTTCTTCTTCATCAGGCAAAGGTGTTAAAAATCATACAGGAGAAAATATTTTTTAAAATATGACACTGCTAGTCACCGGCTTGCATTTTGTCAAGATGGTGTTGGTGTGTTGTTCTGTGGAGGGATATCTATGCAAGCTTGTCCTTCCTCTTTCTGGCCACGTGGCCCTGGGAACAAACTATTCCAATGTCCAGGCGATAAAGTTTAGTAATGAAAAAAGGTCTCCTTCTGAGATCCAAGGTGCCTCCATCCCTTGTGAGGTCACAACCTCCTTTGTTAGGCAGAGAGGACACTGAATCTCTCAAGAGAAGCCTCCATGCTTGTACTTTAAGAAAGTTTTAGGTGCTGCTTTGGCAAAACATGCCAAATGTAGTCCCAATTAAAATAATATAAAATAAAATGCTTTACCGTTGTTGGAAGTAGAAATCTCAAATAGTAAAGTCACAGTCCATTCGCTCCCTCTTTAGGATCCCCCTGTAGCAACTAACATGCAGTATCTTCACGTCCAGGAAACATGTTCAGGAATAACCATGTTGGATATGTAGCAAAGTACAATAACATCCAAAATCCACAAAACAGTGATACCAGCCTATATGATTTTTAGCACCTTTGCCTGATGAAGAAGCCAATGGAGTTTTGAAAGCTGGCATAATGTATTTTGTTCATTTGGTTGGCCAAATAATAGCAATAGCATTAGCAACAGCAAGTACTTTTCTACACCGCTTGTCATTAAATTAGAACTCCCTAAGAAATTTACAATGTGTAAACCAATTGTTCCCAACACGTTGGGTACTCATTTTACTGACCTACAAAAGGATGGAAGGCTGAGTCGACCTTGGAGTCCTGCAGGATCAAACTTACAACCTTGTGGCTGCAGGACCAGCACTGAACCACTGTGCCACAAGGGCTCCTTAAATAAAGAAATAAAGGTATCACTGTTTTGTGTATTTTGGATGTTGTTGTGCTTTGCTATATGGCCAACATGGCTACTCCTGGGACCTTATTGAACACATTTTCACCTCATTATGGGCACGAGAAAGGGATGCTCGGGGCCGCACAAGACCCTGAAAAAACGGATTTTACTGCACAACAAAGTGTACTCAAAATGGCCCCATTCCATTGCCCGGCACCAGGCCATTTCCATTCAGTACTAAGGTGCATTAAATATTCAGGTCTGAAGACTTCCGTTCAAGCCAAAGGACGTGCCTCAGCACTGAATGGAAACATCCTGGTGCCGGGCGACGGAATGGGGCCATTTTGAGGACACTTCGGTGTGTGGTAAAATCCACTTTTTCTTGGGCTCCTGCAGCCCTGGCTGTCCCGTTTTTGTGCCCATAACGGGGGGAGGGGGGATGTGTGCAATAAGGTCCCTGGAGATGCTTCTTGGAAGTAGAACAGAGGTTGTTTTAGGACATTATCACATACAGCTTTTAAACCATGGAGTTTATTGTATGAACTTTAAAACTGGCTTAAGCATCCTGGGCTACACCCGGGACACGGGATGAAAGCAGGGATTATTGCATGCTAAATCGCCACCTAATTGCTGGCCGCCATCAACCTGGGTCCCAGCTGCACTCCACCAGCACTTTTTAGAAGCCAGAAAGCTTCCAACTTTGAAAACGTGCTGGCAGAGCACATCTGGGACCCGGCTTGGACCCAGGTTGATGGTGGCCGGCGATTAGGCAGCAATTTAGTATGCGATAATCTCACTAGCAAAAACACATAGGCAGAGCACCTTGCAACCCAAGTGAAAACGTAATGGGACCTTTGTTCTCAGGTTTAATATGTCTCCTTACCTGCAATCTTCCTGCGATAGGTTGTCGCCTTGACCCTCTTGACGGCTTCTGGGGAAATCCTGGAGTGCTCTGAATCTGTAAACCCTGAGCTCCACCAAGCAACCTGTGTCCACTTGGGCTGTTTGGGCATCATCCTCACCATCACCTTCCAGTGTGTGCCGGAGTTCTACCTGCAAGAGACCACCTTCCCATCGACTCTGATGGAGGTAAGGTCCAAATACCAGTTGGAGAGTGTTGCCAGGTTTTCAAAATAGTAATTAGGGATGGGGGGGGGGCATTCATGATTGCTAATAGAAATTATCTATTAACAAGTTTGTGTTCTACAAAGGGTGCATATACACTGTACACTATCCAATAGTGTATGATAGGGGTTCCCAGCTTGTGTGCTCTTCCCAGGAAATAAAAATAGGAGCTTATCCCATGATTTAATAATCCAGTTTACCTCTATCTGGTTTAAAACTTAATTTGGGCAGCATCCTGATGTTATCAGAAGGATTTTGCCTCCTAATTTGCTGCCTGAATTCAGCCCGGGCCCATCTCCGCTTCCAGGAGTCCATTTTCTTAAGTCAGAAAATTCTCGGAACTGAAAAGAGGAAAAGATCATGGAAGCAGGGATAGATCTGGGCTGTATTCGATGGCAAATTAGGTAGCAAAAAACTTTTGATAACATGCCGCCCGAATTAAGCTTTAAACTGGATAGAGGTAAATCGATTTATTAAGCCATGTGATAAACTCCCTAGAATGAAATTAAATAATAAGGATATATTCTTACATGCTATTTATACTCATGTATAAGTCTAGACATTTAGGTTAAAAAAAATTGACCCAAAAAGCCTGAGTCGATTTATGCCCAGGTCAATATACAAACTGTGCTTTAACATATAATATATACCCATCCATCCTCTGATGAAAGGCCCTGGAAGCACTGACCCCTTTCTATTCCCTCATCCATCCAGCCTTTAGTATGAATACAAATAGATTTGCCTGCTGGGATTTTGTAAGTCCATTGGCATTGTTTTCCTTTGCTTCATCCTTTACATCCTTCATTACATGTCGCTAAGTTTTACCCTCAACTTATCCACAGGTCATATAAAAATCCATAATTTTGGCCCCAAAATCTGCCCTCAATTTATATATGAGGTCGACTTATAGTCATGTATATACGGTATACTCCCAAACACCATTAACATTAGACATACGGTAGGCCTCTAAGGGGCTCCTCCATTTAAATAAAGGTCCCCAAGTCAAAAAGTTTGATAACCCCTGGTGCAGGGAATCTCTACTGTTACCCAAAATGCCAAGGTCCCAGAGAGCACCCAGAACCAATATTTAATAGGGGAGATTTTATTAGCTGAAGTGAAGCTGCAGAGAGGGCTTTGAGCAACTAAAAGCAGGGGTCAATCTTGTGTTTGCCAGTTCTGAGAACTCCAGAATGCAAGGTCCAGATGTAGTTTTATTTATAACAGCAGAAGGGGAGATCAACTTTCACACAAAAACACACATTCACACACACATACAAGAACTAGAAATATAAAAGGGGGTAGCAGATAACAATTTTCAGGATTGCAGAGGGTGATACTGTACAACCTTTTAGGCTGCATCAATAGAAGTATAGTGTCTAGATCAAGGGAAGTAATACCAGTAGTGCCACTCTATTCTGCTTTTGTCAGACTTCACCTGGAATAATCCTGTGTCCATTTTTGGGCATCACAATTCAAAAAGGATATTGAGAGGCTGGAGAGTGTCCAAAGGAGGGCAACTAAAATGGTGATGGGTCTGGAAATCGTGCTTTATGTGGAATGATTTAGGGAGCTGGGTATGTTTAGCCTGGCAAAGAGATGGTTAAGGGATGATATGATAGCTCTGTTTAAGTATTTAAAGGGGTGTCACATTGTGGATGGAGGAAACTATTTTTTTCTGCTGCTCCACAGAACAATGGATGCAAGCTTCAGGAAAAGAGATTACAGGTCTACATTAGGAGGAACTTCTTGACAGTATGAGCTGTTTGACTGTGGAAGATACTGCCTTGGAGTGTGATGGGGTCTCCTTCTTTGGAGGTCTTAAAGCAAAGGCTGGATGGCCATCTGTTGAGGATGCTTTGATTGGGAGTTCCTGCATGGCAGATTGGAGTTGGACTGGATGGCCCTTGGGGTCTCTTCCAACTTATGAGTCTGTGGTTTTATGGTTCTAGAAGTAGAGGTTCTAGTTGGGGGATTCTGTCGGAGGAAAGTGGATCAAGGGGGGCAATGATTGTTGAGGAGTCAGGTGACAGAGTGTCTGTCGGACCAAAAAATAACACCAAATTGGTAGTGCTTGAGAAGGTGGCAAAACATATCCTGGGGTAGTTTTAGGTATTGAGATGAAGTTTCCAGGAAGGAAGAATAGAACTGGAAGTCTGTAAATGGCTGGAAGTCTGTAAATCCCTTGACAAAGGAGTTTTACACCCACCATCATTCCTCTCAAATGAAGGGATTATGCTGGTTCCTATCTTAACTGATCCATCCTGGCTAAGTGCCTTGGCTTCCCCCATGCTGAGCCAGCAGGATGTCCACATAAGGTTCTTCTAAGGCATAGATAGTTTTCCTCACACTCTCAGCCTCAGAAGATGGCAATGATAAGCCCACTCTGAAGGAATGTGCCAAGAAAACCCAATGATAGGTTCATTTTAGTTTGTCTTAGATCTCCATAAGTTGGAAGTAACGTGAAAACACACAACAACAACAGATGCACCATTGCAAAGAAAACCACAAGATAGGTTGCAATAGGTCAGAAAAAACTTGAATGAACACAACAACAACAACAACAACAACAACATGATGATGATCAACAAGTGGAAGGGAACTTACATTTGTCTCTGACACCAAAAAGATTCCAATTGATCTGATACTCTGCGGAGAGTTTTGCTGTTTTATATATATACCACAGATTCTGTATTCTGTTTTTTGTAATAACCCACATTATCTCAGTGCAGGCTTTCGAGAACAGCTCTTGGCAGGACAGCCAAGGCCTCCTAGAACACTTCAGCCAGAATGCAATTGCAATTAGTTAATGAATATTCTTCCCACACACACGCCCCGTCTCCATGCCTCCCATTTGTTAGGAAATCTTTTAAGCTGAAGACTTTAACTAGGAAGATTAAGTGACTTGCAGGGAGCATCTGTTCTTTGGGAAATGGATTTGGCTCTGCGTGTGCACTGTTTTGCTCTTTCTGCCTGAGATTTTTAACTTTTGGTTTGCCATGCATCAGGCAGAAGGAGGCATTTTCCATGTGGACAGATGGTAAAGAAAATGGAGTCTCATATGTGGCACAGAATATACACGTGTGAGTTTTTCATCTTCTTTTGAATCATGATTCTAGCTCTCCTTGACAAGCTGACAAGCCAACAGTGTGATGCAGCAGCTAAGAAAGCCAATGTGATTTTAGGCTGCATCAGCAGTGTCTAGACTGAGGGAAATAATTGTACTCCTACTTTGGCCAGACCTCACATGGATATTGTGTCCAGTTCTGGACACCCCAAGTCAAGAAGGAGCTG
This sequence comes from Urosaurus nigricauda, assembly GCA_034509955.1. NCBI lineage: Eukaryota > Metazoa > Chordata > Lepidosauria > Squamata > Phrynosomatidae > Urosaurus > Urosaurus nigricauda. The sequence continues at coordinate 376,918,331 of JAOEGL010000001.1, read as the reverse complement.
GAGCATGTCCAGAGGAAGGTGACCAAAATGATGAAGGTCTAGAACCCACCAAACCTAAGAGGAGCCACTTAGAGGTCTTAGTGTTTAGCCTGGGGAAGGGATGGTTACAGGGTGACATGACAGTCATTTTTAAATATTTGCAAGGGTGTCCTATTGAGGATGGAGCAAGCTTGTTGCTCCAGAGACTGGGGCATGGAGCAATGGATCCAAGCTACAGCAAAAGAGATTCCACCTCAACATTTGCAAGAACTTCTTGATGGTAAGAGACAGTGGAAGATGCTGCCTTAGAGGGTGGTGGAGTCTCTTTCTTTGGAAGTTTTTAAGCAGAGGTTGGATGGCCACCTGTCAGGAGGCTTTGGTGGTGTCTTCCTGCATGGCAGAAGAGGGTTGGATTGGATAGCCCTTGGGGTCTTATCCAACTCTAGTATTCTGTGTATTCCTGCATGGCAAAATGGGGCTGGACTGGATGGCACTTGGGGTCTCTTCAACTCTGCAATTCTATGATTCTTTGATTGTATTCACCATTCAACTGTTGATTCAGTGCATCTGCTTTAGTTGGGACTAACTAAGCCATGCAATTGCGCATTCTTGGATGGTGCCCAACTTTTCTTCCATGTCTTTCATGCTCCACATGATTGCACATGGGGAGAAAACCCAGGGGCATGAGCAGAGGTACAGTCGGTGGCACAATGTCAACATTTGCCACTGACTGTAAAATATTTATTAAAATATTTCTAGACCATCTGATATTAACATTAATGCAAACAAGTTACAGCAATGTAAAACAGAAAAAGCATGGTATCATGGAAATGCACCAAGTCACTTTGGTCAAGTCACATTCTCTCAGCAAACCTGCCTCTTAACATGAAAATGCCATGAAAGGGTTGTTTTAGGGTCACCATCAGTTGGAAACATTTTGAAGGCACACAACAACAATGAGGTGCTGACAATCCGGTACATTTTTGTCCATAGTCTAAAAATGTTATTTACGGTGTTTAACCCTATCCCGGATAGGGTTCAGCACCTTGGATAGCTCTCTTAAAGTTTGGAGTAGGACCCAAAGCAGATTCACCACCCTTTCAACCTGGAAGCCCTCAGCCTCAGTGTCTTTGTAAAATCATAGAAGCCAGCAAAGGACTTGACTATGAGAAGGAGAAATTCCTCCTTGCTTTTTTTCCCGCATGGGCAGAAGGGTCAGGGTTCACGTTGCAAAATGCAAAGATGTACACATCAGCTTGCTTTATTTGCTTTAATTACTTTCATCCCAGGGTACCTGTTCTCCTGAGCAGCCCGCTGTGCCAAAAACCCATTGAACATGTCATGGCGTCCTTGCTGGGTTGGAGATAATTTTGGAAACTTTTGTGACACTGGAGCCTTTTGTATGCAAAGCAGATGCTCTGCCACCGAAGTGTTGTCACTGTACACACTCGCTCCAACCAAACAAAGAGACACTCATTCACTTGACAGTGACGAATGGAGTCTGCATTGCAGTTGACCTCTGGGGACACTTGCTGATACTTTTTACAATATATTATTATTAGATTTATGACATTATGATTACAAAGAAAACCGTATGGTGTGAGTGTTGGACTAGGACTTTGAGAAACCAGGTTTCAAATCCTTGCTCTGCCATGGAAACCCATTGAGGGGCCTTGGACAAGTCACGCTCTCTCAACCTCAGAGGAAGGGAACTGCAAACTATCTTGAATATAAATCTTGCCAAGAAAAAGCTATAGTAGGGTCGCCACAAGAGTCCATGAGTAATGGAGGCTGTTGTGGTTGCAACCAACCCTCTGTATCCACAGAATCTGCATTCACAGATTCAACCATCCACAGCTTGAAAATATTCCACCAAATTTTTTTTTAAAAGCAAACCATGATTTTACCATTTTATATCAGGGACACCATTTTGCTGCACTACTTTGTGTAATGGGACTTGAACAACCTCGGATTTTGGTAGCCACATCTTCTTCCAGTTTTTAAAAGCCCAGCTCAGGTCTTGCAAACTCAGAGCCATGGCTACCTTGATTGAGTTTATTGACCTTTAATGTGGTCTCCTTCTTTTCCTACTGCCTTCCACTTTACTATGCATTTATCATCTCCTCCAGTGAGTCATCTCAGCTCATAATATGTCCAAAGTACAACAGCCACAGTTTCATCATCTTGGCTTCTAGAGAAAGATCAGGCTTGATTTGCCTGGGACCTAAATCGGTCTTTTTGGTGGCCGTTGGCATCTATACAACTCTCCTCTGGTTGTTGTTGTTGTTGTTGTTGTTGTCATTGTGTGCCTTCAAGTCATTTCTGACTTATGGATTCATGGGGCTTTCTTGGCAAGTTTCCTCAGAGGGGGTTTACCATTGCCATCCCCTGAGGCTGAGAGAGTGTGATTTGCCCAAGGTCACTCAGTGGCCGAGCCATGATTTCAGATAAGTTTATTTTCTTCCCCTCTCCTTTTTTCACTTAAAGTTTTATTTGGCATAAGCTTACATGAGCAGCTGGCCACTTTGTCACATGTATGATGTGCTGCCTTATTTAAAGGATGGATGGATGAGAATGATGATGATGATGATGATGGTGATGATGATGGAATAGAGGGCCTGCTTATCAAATCTGCAGGTGACCTCAAATTAGAAGGAGTAGCTAATACCCCAAAGGATAGAATTAAAATTCAAAATTACCTCAAAAAATTAGAAAGCTGAGCCAAAGCTAATTTCAGCACAGAGAAATGTAGGCAGTAGTAATGAAAGGCTCAGATATTGGGTGGATGATACCTGGCATAACAAAAGTACATGTGAAGGGGACCAGGGAGTCTTAGCGGACCACAGGTTGAATATGAGTCAACAGTGTGATGCCTCAGCTAAAAAGGCCAATGCGATTCTAAGCTGTATCAATTGAAGTAAAGTGTCTAAATCAAGGGAAGTAATAGTGCCACTCTATTCTGCTTTGGTCAGGCCTCACCTGGAATACTGTGTCCAGTTCTGGGCTCCACAATTCAAAAAGGATGTGGAGAAAATGGAGTGTGTCCAAAGGAGGGTGACTAAAATGGTGAAGGGTCTGGAAACCATGCCCTATGAGGAATGTCTTAGGGAGCTGAGGATGTTTAGTATGGAGAACAGAAGGCTAAGGGGTGACATGATAGCCATTTTTTAAATATTGGAAGGGATGTCTGTGGAGAATGGAGCAAGCTTGTTTTCTGCTGCTCCAGAGAACAGGATCTAGATCATTGGGCTCTAACTGCAGGAAAAGAGATTCCTCCTAAACATTAGGAAGAACTTCCTGATGGTAAGAGCTGTACAATGATGGGAGACGCTGCCTTTGAGGATGGTGAAGTCTCCTTCTTTGGAGGTTTTTAAGCAGAGGCTGGATGGCCGTCTTTTGGGAGTGCTTTGGGTCTTCCTGCTCGGCAGAAGAGGGTTGGACTGGATGACACTTGGGTGACCGTCTTCCAACTCTCTGCCTTCTATGATGATAATGATGATGCAGATCTTCTGATAAGATTGCAGGACCACATGTTCTGTGCAATCTGTTTTCCCCTGGGAGAGTTGTGTTCAATTTTGTCAACTCTGCTGTTTAGTCAAGGAGAGAACTTGATGACTGAAGACAGATGTGCCCTCAAAATAGATCCTGAGCAGATTCTGCTTTTTGTCAGATGCTTGCTGGAGCATCAACTCCAGACAAATATGCATTTTTAACCTCCTGGCCGATGGGGAAAGTCTCCACGGCTTATAGGGCAAGGCCTGGAGAGAGGTATACGTGTGTGTTATCTGTCTCCAGGTCATTCCCGACTTATGACACCTAAGGTGACTCAATCATGGAGTTTTCTTGGCAGGATTTGTTCGATGGAGAGTTGCCTTTGCCTTCCTCAGAGGCTGAGAGAGTGTGACTTGCCCAAAGTCATCCAGTGGGTTTCAATGGCCAAGCAGGGATTCAAACCCTGGTCCAACATTTCCAATATTTTATAAGTGCAATAGTTGGGAAGCACCGAATAGAATCAGCCAGAAAAACTGGAGAGACTTCTCTAAGTGATTGATAGATGGCTATTATAGTTTAGAAAAAGCCCAAACAAAATATTACAAAACATTAACACCAAACGCAGATTAAAAAAAAAAAAAGCACCACTAAAATATGTGTGAAAATCATTTTCAAAAAACAACCGATCTATAAAATTAAAGCCATTGTAAAAGATCATTTAAAAAACAGGCTGTAAAAGAGTACATCCTTATTTGTTTGTTTATAATATTTATTTGTTATTTATTAATTAAAATATTTGTAACCTGCTCACTGTCTAAAGATCTCAGGGTGGTGGCATACACTAAAATCAGTCTGGCATTTTAAAATTGTGTGAATAATTAAACTGAGCTTAAAAGGTGATCAGCATATTAAACTAGCTAACATGTTAAAAAGACAGGTGAAAAGGATTCAAATAGTTTAAAAAGGAATTCAAATCGTATAAGTCTGCCCTCCATATCCATGGATTTTGCATCCATGTATTTGATGACCATCCACAACTTGAAAATATTTATAAATATATGACTGGTAGTTAAATATATACGGTATTTTATTGTTACAAAAATTCATCTAGATTTAGGAAAATAGGCAATCAATAGAAAAACTGTATATACTTGACTATAAGTTGACTTCATGTATAAGTCGAGGGCAAGTTTTGGGGCCAGAATTATGGATTGCTATGTGGATAAGTCGAGGGTAAAATTTAGGGGTGTGTAACAAAGGATCTAAAAGATGAAGCAAAGCAAAATAATGTCAAAGAACTTTAAAAATTCCAGCAGATGTGCTTATTCTTAAGACTGCATGGCTGAGAGAGTTGAGGGGGTCAGTGCTTCACCTATTATACTCTGGCTTTTCACCAGGTTCCTTCTTTCAAATAAGAGTTAAGATACATTACTTAAATTGACCCGTGGATAAGTTGACTCAGTTTTTTTGGGTCAATTTTTTGACCTACACACATATACCTCTCTCCAGGCCTTGCTCTATTGCATGAGTATACACAGTATCTATTCTTTGGTAGAGGAGTCCTTAAAGCTGACTCTTATGCTTGAAAATAAGAAGAAAACCATCCTTTGAGGCAGAGCCTCATGGTTACATCCATATCGGCTCAGGCCAGAAAGGAGAAGGGGAATAAAAAGGCATAAACCACTCTTAACTTTTGGGAGAGAAGGAAGAAGAAAGGGACTTCTTTACAGTCACCATGACCAAAGGCGCTTCGAGAGATAAACAATACAGGCAACAAGGACTGGATGGCCCTTGGGGCCTCTTCCAATGCTATGATTCTATGATTTTATGATTCTAAGTCAGTCACTAAAAATATACAAGTTGCAAGTCAAGTCAAGTCAAGTCAGTCCCTCATTTATTTGCAAGTCCTGTCCAAGTCAGATGATTGAAGCCACTTGAGTATGAGTCAATTGACTGAGGTCTGCATCATTGCTTCCCAAAGCGTATTGCAGTGACAGATGGGACACAGAGGAGGGCTCCTCCATCTTTAAAAATAATCCTGACAGTCAATTCCTAAAAGCCTGTTGGAGCAGGAAAAATTCCTTTTGCTGGAGAAGAGTGAGGAGGGAGCCATCCTAACCTCTCTGGGAAGGGAGTGCCCAAGCTTGGGAGAAGCCATTGAGAAAGCTCTGTCCCTTGTTTCCACTCAAGACTGAGCCTAAAGCTGAGCAGTTCATGGGTGAGCTGGAAATCAAAATCAATTCATATTTGTTGGTCACAGCACTGAGATGTCACAGCTCCCACCATTATCCATTCAGAGATGTACGGTAGCTGGAATATCAGTACGCAAAGGAATCTCGCAACACTTTTGAGGCTAACTCAGCGAAATAAGTTGTAGCTTAAGCTTTTGTAGACCATCTACTTCCTCATACTCCATGCATCTGAGGAAGCAGACCAGACCAAGTAAACTACGGACCTTATCACACTAGCGAATCCCGCTCAGAAATGGGATTTAAAAGTAGGAAAAAAAGGAGGTTTTTCAGATGACGTTTCTTCCAAACAGCAATAACGTAAAAATAAAGCGAATGGAAAGTGGACAAAATGTCCCTGAATGTAAAAAGGTGTCGTTTTTGTCCACTTTCCATTCGCTTTATTTTCTCGTTATTGCTGTTTGGAGGAAACATAATTTTTCTACTTTTAAAATCCCATTTCTGAGTGGGATTCATCTAGAGTGATAAGGCTCTATGAAACCTTATGCTTTGTCTTTCACTCTGTTGGTCTCCAAAGGTGCTACAAAATCCCTTTCCATTCTGGGGCCTGTCTACACAATTAAAATACTAATAATTGATTCAGATCTGGCCACACATGATTTAGAGGGATTTGGGCTCTTGGCAGAGAGGAACGTGAAAAACTCCATAAACTCTATAGAAAAGGGATTTGTGGGTTTTACTGGAGAATCCACAAGAATCCATGAGCATGCGCATTATCACATGTGTGGCTGTCCATCCGCTTCACATGGATTAGGATGGCTATTGTTGGCAGACAGAAGATGCCAATTTGAGCAGAAGTGAAAACAATTCAGCATCGACACAAATGGCTCATAACATCTTCCCTGATGAAGAAGCCCATGGAGCTTCGAAAGCTTGCAACAAGTATATTGTGCATTTCGGTTGGCTAATAAAGGTATCACTGATGGGTTTTTGTTTGGATTTGTTAAATGGCCAACACAGCTATCCCTAGACTAGACCTGTTGCATTATTTATGTCCCTCTCAGCCCATGTTCCACCACCTTCCTTCCCACACTCCTTAGACATTTTGCCACCAGGTACATAAATGCTCTGAAGTATTACACTATTTTTTCTGTGTCCAAAGCTTTTCCCTCTTCTCTGCCCCACTTTTGGGTGGGACAATGTTAGGAAGGGGAGATCCTGCCCTGCTTCTGCTAGGCATGCAATTCCCTCTGGCATGATCACATCATGCGACTCATTGCTCCCGATTTTGCACATGAGTTTTGAGAATGGGTTATGAAAGCAAATCTTTTGCATCCTTTAGCTGCTGCACTCCACCGGCTGCCTGCCCTCTCAGAGCCTCTCCGTGGACCGCTGTCGTCCAACATATTTTTATTTCTTCTCCATTTGCTACATCCAATTTGGGCTTGTTAGCGCTCATCTTCCTTTAGCCTCAAGCGCATCATGATCAGGATAATAATGAGAGGGTTTTTGGAAAGCCCAGGGCAATTTCATCCTTCGCTTAATACAGGCGTTTTCCATCCTGCAGTGTGGCATATTAAATAAGCAAAGCTACAATGAGCTCACTATAAAAACCACACCAAACCGACTTTTAATGGGGGTTTCCTCCCTAAAGCATGGGAAAGTAACTTTTTTTCCCTTTGAATGATGACCTACCCCCAAAAAATCTCCAAACCAGCATACCCAGTGGCCATGCTGGTGGGGAAATTTGGGGTGTTATCCTCCAAAAAGTTACTTTCCTATGCTGTGCTATACCTGTTGAGTTTTGTGAAGGGTTCCTTCAGATCACTGAAACAGAATCATCTTTTTTGAGCTGGCCACTGGCTATATCCCACAATTACCAATTTGCAATCGTTTGGAGGTAAAGTGCCTTGGGTTCTAGAGGTGCCATATAACTGACATGACCAATAGCTGTTGGTAATCAAGTTGACTTCCACTTGTGGTGGAAGTCCTGATGGCATAGTGATTAAATGCCAGTCAAAAGAGCAGCTACTCACTCACTTTTAGCCGCCGCATCACCTCATGACTCATGTTTCGTTGAGCGAGGTGTCCCCCATCCTATATCCATGCATTTCATTTTTTAAATTTTTTAAATTATTTTATTTTATTTTATTTTATTTTGCCCATGTACTGTTGGAGATTTCCAGGTGATATGAGAGCCCTGTTTAAATATTTGAAGGGATTTCATATTGAAGAGGGAGCAAGTTTGTTTTCTGCTGCTCCAGAGACTAGAAGGCGGAACAATGGATGCGAACTGCAGGAAAAGAGATTCCACCTAGACATCAGGAAGAACTTCTGGATAGTAATGGCTGTTCGAGAGTGGAACACACTCCCTTGGAAAGTGGTGGAGTCTCCTTCCTTGGAGGTCTTTAAGCAGAGGCTGGATGGCCATCTGTCAGGGATGCTTTGATTTGCATGGCAGAAGAGCGTTGGACTGGATGGTCCTTGGGGTCTCTTCCAACTCTATGATTCTATGATTTTAATGTGATTTTCTTCCTTTCTTACAGTCTTCCACTTTACCAAGCATGATAGTCTTTTCAACCGAGAGGCTCTTCAGACTGGCCATTAAGGCCAACCTGGGGGCAGAGTCGGGATGTTTTATCCACATGACGCACGCCCGGACTCTGCCCGCCAGGGCACCATGGCACGCAGCATCATGGCGCTCCTTATTATGGAAAGGGACCCTGTGTCACCTTTGAGATTACCTGAAAGATAGAACTTGGTAGCATTAGATTTCATAGACTGGCGCCTACTTCCTCAGATGCATATTATTGTTATCATTGGAATACTTTTAAGCTATGGATATTCTTCTTTGGGAATTTGGAGAGAAAGGGAGAATTTTTGGATTCATTGGCTTAAGATCCTAATGTCACAAGGTCCCAACCTAAAGGATGACCTAAAGGATAGTGCTGAAGGATAGTGTTGAAACATTGGCCAGTATTCTATATTGTTGTTGTTGTTGTGTGCCTTTAGTTGTTTCCAACCTGTGGCAACTCTAAGGTGAACCTATTGTGGGGTTTTCTTAGCAAGATTTGTTCAGAGGAGGTTTGCTATTGCCTTCCTCTGAAGCTGAGAGAGTGTGACTTGCCCATGTGGGTTTTATGGCTGAACCAGGAATTGACCCCTGGTCTCCAGAGTCATAGTCCAACCCCGACTTCATGCTGGCTCTCATCACCACATTATACAGCTTAATAATGTATAATTAATGCTTGGGCGATATTTGAAATTGCTCTTCTGTTTAAAAAAATGGACTCTAAGATTGTTTTTAGACTTCTTTTCGAAGTTTTTAGAGAGTTATTTTAATGTGTTTTTTTTTAAATGGTTCTTGTCTTTGCATTGTATTAATTGGTTTTTATTTGTTCATTGCCTCAGGAGCCCTTGTGGGCTGGGAGGCAATACAGAAATAAACAAATGAACTAAATAATAAATGGCAGTATACTCCTGAAATTAATTATGGAATTAATAAATTAATGATTACGCAAAATCTGTGGCTTACTGGAAACAGTTAACAAAGAAGGAAGGTTGTCTTTCCCAAGTGGAAGCCTTGGCCAAGTTTCTTTTTTAATGCTGGCAGAGCACAAAGTTCCACCGGTGGATGTGTGTGGACGTCCAAGAAGACAATGGCTTTTAGCAGTGCAATGATGTGGAGATGTGCACACAGATCTCCTTTCTGCCCCATGGCCAATGAGTGGCCATTTGAGGGTGCATCTGCACTGTAGACACAATGCAGTTTTAACCCCACTTTAATTGGTGCTCAACAAAGGGTGCTCAACAATGGCTCCTTTTCATCTTGGAAAGAAGTGACCAGTGAGGTCCCACAGAGGTCTGTCCTGGGCCCAGTGCTATTCAACATCTTTATCAATGACTTGGATGAAGGAATAGAGGGCATGCTTTTCAGATTTGCAGATGACACCAAATTAGGAGGAGTAGCTAATACTCCAGAGGACAGGATCAAAATTCAAAATGACCTGAACAGACTAGAAAGCTGGGCCAAAGCTAACAAAATGAAATTCTACACAGAAAAATGTAAGGTGCTGCACTTGGGGCAGAAAAATAAAATGCATAGCTATAAAATAGGGAAAACCTGGCTGAATGAAACTATGTGTGAAAGGGATCTAGGAGTCCAAGTAGATCATAAGTTGAACATGAGTTAACTGTGCGATGCAGCAGCTAAAAAGGCCAATTTGGTTTTAGGTTGGATCAATAAAAGTATAGTGTCCAGATCAAGGGGAGTAACAGTGCCACTCTATTCTGCTTTAGCCAAGCCTCACCTGGAATACTGTGTCCAGTTCTTGGCACCACAATTCAAAAAGGATGTGGAGAAAATGGAGTATGTCCAAAGATGGTGAAGAGTCTGTAAACCATGCCTTATGAGGAAAGACTTAGGGAGCTGGGTATGTTTAGCCTGGAGAAGAGAAGGTTAAGGGGTGATATGATGATGCAGCCTAAAATAGCATTGGCCCTTTTAACCGCTGCACCGCCGCATGACTCATGTTCAACTTGTGGTCTACTTGGACTCCTAGATCTTTCACACAGAGTTTCGTTGAACAAGGTGTCCCCCATCCTATATCTATGCATTTCATTTTTTTATTTTTTTTTTGTCCATGTACTGTTGGAGATTTCTAAGGAAAGAGATTCCACCTAAACATCTTGGCTGGAACTGCTGTTCAAGAGTGGAATGGGCTTCTTCAAAGGGTGGTGGAGTCCCCAACTGGAATGGACATCTTTCAGTTCTGTAGCTGGGTATTCCTGCATGACGGGGCTTGGATTGTGTGGTTCTTGTGTCCCCTTCTAGCTCTATGGTTCTGTGATCCACCAGCATTACAGTGGAATCAATGGCTTTGTTTCTTGAGTCATTCTCATTTCCAGCCATCCCATGGTGGTCAAAGTTCTGTCTGGATTAACCTAAGCACCAGGACAAAAACTTGTGGGTGACTTAAGCTGGCATAAGTTCTCCTACAGAGGTGGAGCTCTCAGATGAGGAATGTTTGAATTCAGTTCAAGGTTTTGTGGAAGCAAAGTTGTATATGTGATACATTGCGCATAGGTGCATACTGTAGCTCTTCTGAGACTAACTAAAAGAAAGAAACTGGCAGCATGAGCTTTCATAGACCTCAGTCTACTTCTTCAGATGCATTTGGTGGAGTGGAAGCCAGGCACAAACATATATATGCCTGGCATTGCCTAACTGCCAGGTAACTCCGTGAATGTAAAGTTACACTCCATTTCCCTGATGTAAGATCTCAGTCCCAATGTTTCCCTTGTGTTCTTGGCACTGGGCCTCTCTTTGCATCCTGAGCTGGAAGTTCAGGACAGCAAGTGCTTGTTAAAAACCAATCACACATCTTGGGCTGGTGAAAGCCATCAGTCTCGCAGCCTTGGCCAAATTGCCACTTAATTCACACCATCCTGGACCAGCCCAGTCACATTCCGGTGTTGGGCCCAGAAGATGCCAAGGCACTCCAATGACTCACTTACCAGGAAGGGGGGACTGTTGGCAATGCCCCTTCTCTACCTCATCCACTCCTTTGGCTCTACTTCAAAGAAAGGAGCTGCATCCATTATCACAGATAGCATCTCCATGTTAAGTAGGTGCCATAATTGTTCAATTCGTCATCTGTAGGGAGCAATGTACTCTCAAGTGTTCCACAACGAAGAGGTCATCCCTGGCTGTAATCTAGTTTATTTTATTTGATTTTATTTTTAAGCTCATTATCTTTACAATGCAAACACCTTAGCAACTCTCCCTAGACAATGAAGAAATAGAAATAATAAAGGAATTCCTATACCTGGGACCAAACTGGGGACTGCACTCAGGGAATCAGAAGAAGATTAAGAATGGGGATGATGGCTAAGAAAGAACTAGAAAAGATCCTAAAATGCAAAGATATACAACTGAGCACAAAAGTTAGAATCATACAATCCATCGTATTCCCTTTTACCATGGATGGATGTGAGACCTGGGCAGTTAAGAAAGAAAACAGGAAGAAAATCCATTCCTTGGAGATGTGAGGCTGGAGAGGAGTGCTGAGGATCCCATGGACAGCCAAAAGGACAAACCAATGGGTCCTAGAGCAGATCAAGCCAGAAACCTTCCTGGAAGCCAAGATGACTAAACTGAGGCTGTCATACTTTGGACACATGAGAAGGAGGGACTCACTAGAAAAGACAATAATGCTGGGAAAGATGGAGGGAAGGAGGGAGAGAGGAAGGCCACAGGCCAGATGGATGGACTCTAGGAAGGAGGTCACAATGGGTTTTATGGGTTTGCAGGAATTAAGTAGAGCAGTGGAGGACAGAGGGTCTTGGAGACATCTCATCCATAGAGTCGCCATGAGTCAAGATCAACTCCAAGGCAGTTAACAACAACAATGTATCCCATTATCCCTTCCAGTACTGAATAATACGTTATGAGCAAGCGACACAGTGGCAGCAAATCTGACCCTATTCATCATGGCAGGTAAGCTGAAAGACACAGTTCCTGACCATAACCAATTTTGGAAGAGGGGCCTCCAAATGCTCTCCATCAAATCTGCTGAAGAGGTACAAAGTTAGATTTCTTTTTTGAAAAGATGAAGGCACTTTCTACCCTTCCATTTCCTTGCCAATTTCTACCCGGCATTTTGTGGGTGCCGTGAGGATACTCCAGCAAAGAAAGAGGCTGTACAAGCGCCGGCTTGGGATCTGCTCCTGTTGGAAGAAGGGAAATGTCATGTCAGTGCTAGCAAATCTTTCTGTTAATCCTGTGCATCAGGGGCCCTTTCCCTGCCTCCAGCCTTTGTGTTGGCAAGCCCATTAAGTAGAAAGCAATGAGCCAGCGAGAAGGTCCTTGAAATATTCATGAAGAGCAAGGCCATTTCTTCTGCTGTGGTGGGGAAGTTGCCTTGTGGAGGAGGCTTGGTCCTTTTCTTGGGCTGTGATTCATCCTTACGTAAAACCATCTTACTGTCCTCTCTCTCTTTGGAGTTTATCACACAAACCTTCACATAACACCACACAATACCCCCCATTAAAATGGTCACAAAGAGGCATTAACGTTCATCTTTTTACTTTTGGGATTTCAGCGACAATGCATTTCTGATATGACTTTACTTGCGCAATTATGTGTGATAATCATTCGCGCAATTATTCGCCATTTTAGCTTTATTTCCAGGATGCTTTAAATGCACTTTAGTCTCTCTTCAATGCCAAAATTAGCCCCAGTGTGATAAACTCCTTTCTTTTTCTCTCGCTCTCACTGGGGGGAAACAGATGGAAGAAGGCAGCTGCTCACTGCAGAATTAATGCAGTTTGACATTGCTTTAACTGTCGTGGCTCCCTCTTATGGATTCCTGTGATTTGTAGTTTACTGTGGGAGGAAAGTCTCTCTCTAACATCCAGCCAACAGAGCCACCAGACCTGGATGGCAGCCCAGTGCTCTTAGACAGAGAAAGCTAAATATCTCACAAAATGATAAATCCCTGGATTCCAGAGCATTGAGCCATGGCAATAGAGTCGGTGTCAAACTGCACTAATTCTGTAGTGTAGATGCAGCATCAGTTTCAGCTACACTCATTGAAAAAAGAATAACAGAATCATAGAATTGGAAGAGACCCCAAGGGCCAGGCAGGAACTCACAATCCAAGCACCACCAACAGACAGCCATCCAGCCTCTCCTTAAAGACCTCCAAAGAAGGAGACTAGAAGAGTTTCCCACTGTCAAACAGCCCTTATTGTCAAAAAATTCCTCCTAATGTTGAGGTAGAATCTCTTTTCCTGTAGCTTGCATCCATTGTTCTGTGTTCTAGTCTCTGGAGCAGCAGAAAACAAGCTTGCTCCCTCCTCAATATGACATCCCTTCAAATATTTAAACAGGGCTTTCATATCGCCTCTTATTGTTCTCTTCTCCAGACTAAACATACCGAGCTCCCTAAGTCTTCCCACATAAGGCATGGTCTCCAGACCCTTCACCATTTTAGGCACCCTCGTTCAGACCCGCTCCAGTTTCTCAACATCCTTTTTGAATTGTGGTGCCCAGAACTGGACACAGTATTCCAGGTGGGGCCTGACCAAAGCAGAATAGAGTGGCACTATTACTTCCCTTGATCTAGACACTGTACTTCTATTGATGCAGCCTAGAATCGCATTGGCCTTTTTAGCTGCTGCATCGCACTGTTGACTCATGTTCAACTTATGGTCTACTTGGACTCCTAGATCCCTTTCCCGTGTAGTCTTGTTAAGCCAGAAGCCCCAACCAAATGATGTTGCCCATATCACAGAATTTATAGAAGCAATTTTTGCACAAATGGAAATGTTTTATTCCTACCTAGATACTTTTAAGAAGAAATCCAGGATACATTGGAGCAACCCCCTCAGCTTTTCTAAGGGTGTGTAGTTTTCTTGGGCTTTTTGCTGGATGGGAGTACAGGATCATTTCACTAGAAGAGTGAGATTTTTGGCTTTAAATTCACTATTGCAAAGATGTGCGATAATGGCTCTCTCAAATCAATATGTTTCCATTTCCGGTAATTAGCGTTAATTAGTGTGACGAGAACAGGGCTTATCTGATCATATCCTAAAGCAGTATGAAATGTGAGTGTTTCTTGGCCAAATTACCTCCCAAATTTATTTCATCTTCCCTCCCTATCCTTCTGGTTGGAGAGGTCTATGAAGGTTTGAAAATGCTTTTCCAGGAAGTCTCAACTAGTAAAAAGTGATATTTTCTGTTACGAGAGATGTCACTTCTTTCTTTCTTTCTTTCTTTCTTTTTCTTTTTTCTTTTTCTTTTTGCAAGAGTCTGCATGACTCTTTTACTTGCAAGTTATTGCAGCTGTATTCAGCTGCAAAGATCGGAATGTTTTTATCAACTGAGGTGGCAAAAGGGTTTTATTTTCCTAGAGTAATTTCTACATGGAATAAGATGATCTTACACTGATTTTGCATAGATTAATTTTGCACATACAGTTAAGAGGTGGTTGTACCACTTCTGCTGAAGCTGTCATCCTGCAACAGGGGTTGGACAAGATCACCCTTGCAATTCCTTCTACCTCTATGATCATCTGATTGTCTGATCTTAGGATTGCAAATCCGCCCATGTGCCTGACTGTGGTCCCCTTGTGCAATGGGGAATGTGCACTGGCTGTCCCAATCCCAATGAATCAAGTCCAACATTGAAGGCACTGATCAATAGATACACAACATCATCCAAGATTGTGGAGCTACAGGGGAATGTCAAGGACAGACTTTTCTCCCTTGGTTGCTGTTGTTGTGCACCTTCAAGTCATTTCCGACTTACAGAGACCCTAAGGCAAACCCATCAGGGGGTTTTCTTGGCAACTTTCTTCGGAGGGAGTTTTCCATGAGGGTTCAGTTTTCTGTACTTCAAACAAGTCTTCTGTATTGCAAACAGAGTATTTCAGAAAAACCATAGATGTTAGCAGGAAACATCTGCAGACAAAAGGGCCATCACCCAGATGCATTGGCTTAACAATGTCTCACTCCCCCCCCTCCCCCCCAAAAAAACTTTATGGGCTTCATCTTAATTCATTTATTAATTAAAGCATACTAAACGTGTTTTTTTAAACTTAAACATAAATTGTTAATATTAAACACGTTTAGTATGCTTTAATTAATAAATGAATTAATTTAAGTTTAAAAATTAAAACATACTAAACTAGATGCTTTAATTTTGCATGTTTTAGAATGTACACCGTGTGGCAGATTTTTCATTACAGTATTGTTATTTTAGTGTATTTTGATTTCTACCATGTAAAGGTTCTACCCTTTGAGCCACCACCAATTATTTAAACTAGTACTATGCCTCCCATCATTTTCATTATATCCCAATATACGCAGACTTCTACATATCTAAAACACTACAATATCCAGTTGATCATGCTTATACATTACAGCAATATCCATCTTATGACAGAATATACCAGATTCTGACTTGGATACTGACTTGAAATGGATATCCTTGCAGAACTTTACTTGCACAGCTGTGAACTGAATAGGAGTGTTAGGCAATGGCCAAAGGTTGGATGGCCTTTGAGGTCTCTTCAAATCCTATGATTCTAAGATTCTAAAGGAAGAAGAAATAGGAACATGGTTGCACAACATTAATATTTCACAGAAGTGTGGTGTAGCATGGTTGTAGGTTTACACAGTGTAAGCATGATGCTGGATCTTGGCCTTTATTTGCCAGAGTCCCTGTCCAGACTAGGGAGGAGAGCAAACCATGGATCCCTCTTCAGTGTCCAAGAGACTTTCAGGCATTATGATAAAACTGCTCCCTTAGTCAAGATTTATAGCCACTTCTCATGTGCTATCCTATTTTCAATTATTCTTCCCTGAATATTCATAAATGCGGTACCCTTTACATCATCTGTAGTCAATAAATGCACCATAAATTCTAAATGAAAAGGGCTTGTTTTATTAGATTCCTTCCCAGTTAATCCTTCATAGTGATTTCATGTTCTTCTCAGAAGTCTATAAGATTTGTTTCTTTCATTCTTTCTATGTCATATTACAGAGTGGCGCAGCCATTTGTAATCCTAATCCAGCTCTGTTTCAACAAGAGCCATCCATCAACTCTGACTGAACCGGATGCCATCAATCATGGCATCTTTAAACATTGTTCTATGATAATATAGCCATTCTTCAGGATGCTGCTCATTTTGCATTACGCCGTTATAAATTAATGATGTCAGCAGTGCGGACAGCAGGCTGATTAATTTTCATTATTATTTTTCAAAAGTCACTTCAGGAGCTGGCAACTCCTGCAGGCACAATGCTCAGCTGGTCAAGAGACATCCAAGAGATCAGAGGCATAAGGGATTCGGTGGATCCCTCTTGACACTGGCTGGAATTCACAATTGAACTTACAAATTCATTAACTCAGAGTAATGCGTCCATATAGCGTCTAGATCAGTGGTCCCCAAACTTTGGTCCTCCAAATGTTTCGGACTTCAGCTCCCAGAATTCTTGACTGTGGTCAAGCTGGCTGTGGCTTTTGGAAACTGGAGTCCAAAATGCCTGGAGGACCAAAGTTTGGGGACCACTGGTCTAGATCCGGGAGGGGGGGCGGGCAATAGTACTACTCTGTTATGTTTTGGTTAGACCTCACTTGGAAGCCTGTGTCCAGTTTTGGGCACCAGAATTCAAAAAGAGTATCTCCAAGATATGTCATTATCAATATGCAAATATTTAAACATGGCTGTCATGTTACCCTTTAACCTTCTGTTCTCCAGTTTAAGTATTTGAAAGGGTGTCATACTGAGGATGGAGCAAACTTGTTTTCTGCTGCTCCATGGAATAGGATCAGAGCAATGGATGCAAGCTACAGGAAAAGAGTTTCCGCCTAAACATTAGGGAAAACGTCCTGACAGTAAGGGCTGTTCGACAGTGGAACACACTATCTCAGAGATTGTGGTGGAGTCTCCTTCTTTGGAGGCCTTTAAGTAGAGGCTGAATGGCCATCTGTCAAAGATGCTTGGATTGTGAGTTCCTGCATGGCAGGGAGTTGGAATGGATGGCCTTTGGGGTCTCTATGATTCTATTATTCTAACAGCAAAAATGCATGCCGGGACATTGGCAAGAACGTCCAATGGGCATTGAGACTAATGTGCATTGGTGACAATACATATCAGTATGCATAATCCACATTGGGCACTTGGTGACTCTGCTACATAGTGCCATAACTGGGTACAGACATTACAAAACTTCCCAGTTATGTAGGTCCACTTACAGAGATGCCAGTCTGATACAGAATGCTGGTCCTGCTCTTTTGATTTAAATTAGGAGCTAACCTATAGAGTTAATAGCTCTGACTAGGAGCCATTGCTTTCTCCAAGGTTCCAGGCACAGATTCTTTTCCAGACCTACCTGGAGTTTCCTGGTCTGCCTTCCTTTGGGAAAAGGAGAGACATCTCCCACCCAAAGCCTAACAAAGCCAAACCCTGCTTCACTTCTGCGGTCGGTCAAGGTTCATGCATCATGCAAGATTCATGATCTCTGGTGCAATTTTTTGGTTTTTGCAGACCACAGAAGATACTTCTGCTTTGTCTCCAAGACTAACAAGGAGAAAAGGGGGGCAGGGGAATGTCCTGAGCTCATTAGGAGATAAAGCAACCTGCTTGACGCATAGGAGAGAGAACAGAAGGAAAAATTTCTTTTTAATCATCTTTATTACTGTACCTCTTCTTGGCAGCTAGCAATTGTTGCTCTAACAGTCCTCGGTGACACAGAGAATCCGACACTGATTTCTTTTGTCTCCCACCTTTTTTAAGTCTCAAAGTGACCTATCGTCTCTGCACCACCCACCCCCAGCCTGGTGCATTCCTTCCAGCTGGAGACGATCCTAGAAATTAGAAACTATTTAGTGGCATCCAAGATGTCAGTCCAGTTCTGAAACTGCGTTGATGAATTCAACGCTTTCCTTTATCTTCTACAAAGCAGAAAGGTTTTTGTGTGTGTGTGTGTGTGTGTGTGTGTGTGTGTAAGGGTGAAGAGGCAACAGAGTTATTCCAGGCTCTTCCTCATTACCTGGAGGTTAGCTGTCCTTCAATCGGATGTCCTGGGCATTTTGTGGGCAATACCTCTGGAAAGCATGTTCTAGCGTTAGAAGCAGAAAGTGCCTAGAAAGACAGACTACAGGGATGTCAATCAAGTCAAGATCATTTGTGGGTAATCTGTGAAAGCCACCAAGGATGAAGGGAGACCCCCCCCCCCCATTGCAAGATCGCAGGGGTTTCAAAACCATAATAAGAAGTCGGCAACCATAACAGCAAAAGCCAGAAGGGAAAGGTGGTCAGATGTACTACTTAAGCCAGTCAAGATTCCAAATAAACCCAAGAGCATGAGAAAATCGAGAGACAGGCCAAGCAAATTCTACAAGAACTGCCAGCAACTCCCGAGAGATTTAGACCCCCTCCACCCTGACCTTCAGACATTCAGGGGTTAAATAAAATAACAACGACAGCAACAACAACATTATTTCTATAGTGTAGATGCACCCACAGTGTTTCTGTTGTTAATCAACTGCCCTCAAAGGCAGCCCTGACACATGGTGACACTGTGGATGAGGCATCTGTTCTTGGTATATTTTTGCCCAATGATATGGGGTATTAATTTTGTATTATATTCCATTTTCTAGAATGTACGCCATTGGAAGGTCTATTTTATTTTATTCTATTCTATTCTATTTTATGTACAGTGCTGTATAAACCTACAGCACTTTATAAATAAAATTTAATAATAATAATAATAATAATAATAATAATAATAATTTCCAAGCCCCTCTGTCCTCCACTTTTCTTGTAAATTCAGGCCCATGACCTTCGTGATTGAGTCTATCCATCTGGTCTGTGGTCTTCCTCTCTTTCTGCTTGCAGCCACCGTTCAAAGCATTTTTGTTTTTTCTATTGATCCATGCCATCTCATTATATAACTAAAGTACAACAGCCTCAGTTTCATCATTTTAGCTTCCAATGCGATTTCAGGCTTCATCTGTTCAAACACCCATTTGTCTGTCTTTTTGGCTGCCCACTGTATCCTCAGCCGTCTTCTCCAGCACCACATCTCCAATGATTTGGTACCCTTCATGCCTTATGAGGAGCGACATTGGGAGCTGGAGATGTTTAGCCTGGAGAAGAGACAGTTAAGAGGTGATATGACAGCCCTGTTTTAACTATTTGAAGATTACTAATGAGGTAGCATTGCATAGCCTCCACATAACCGGTAACTTTTCAGTTACTCTCCATCTTTTCAATGAGAGATCTCGGCCAGTGTGGGTGCATCTATACTGTAGAAATAATGCAGTTTGACACCACTTTAACTGCCATGGTTCCATTCTACAGAATCCTGGGATTTGTAGTTTTGTGATGCTCCAGCAATCTTTGGCAGAGAAGCTTAAAGACCTTGCAAACTACGGTTCCCAGTATTCTATAGGAGGGAGCTATAGCACTTGAAGTGTTGTCTTGGTGGTGGTGGTGATATATGCCTTCATGTCACACAGCACTATTTCTACAGTGTCAGTGCACCCTCAGAGAAAGGGAAGGGCAAAACTCCTTGGAACTGATCTTGCCCTGATATTAAAAATACAGAATTGTGCTTTTAAAAAAAAACACTTCCTTGGGTTTGTATATTTAACTGTTATGAAAGAGAAGTGGGTGAAATATATTCTTCTATAAGGCTTTCTTAGGAATATGGGTGTGGAGAATGCCGCTAATAAAATGAGCAAATAAAGGTCTCATTGAGGAGCTCTGCTCTTTTGCCACAGGAATATTCCAATTACAGAGTAGCCCTCTACATTTGCAACTTTGACTTTTGCAGATTTGATTATTCATAGATTAAATGTTCTGTTTAGGAATCTCTAGGTATCACAGCTATATCTTTAAACTGGAGGATCTAGTATTATTTCTGCAGTGTAGATGCACTCTGTGTCTCTCCCTAAGCGTTTGGGTCCCTTCTCCTGGGGTTATATCCAGAGATGAACTGACAAATGACCCATCTTTGTGTACAGTTCAAGAGGGTAGCAGGAGAGCTGAGCAAAAGAATAGCAAAGAAAATGATCCCAATGAGATCAGCTGTCGAATCGTCCAGAAGGCTGCAAGCTCTGTCTCAGGCTGATATATGGCAGGCAGAGCGAGCATGATTTAAACAGTTCCATCTTATTAATGAGGCCGGTTTGGGCAGTGGAAGTCGACAGCAACATCAACAATGAGGATAATATCTCAGAATGAAATAACTCAGCTGCCTCCATCCGTATTCTCTTGTCCAATAAATGGAGTCTGGGAACCAGAAGTTTATTATTATGTTTTAAGTGACTGATGCTGGATTTTGGGTCTCTGCAGGAGGTTCGTGCTAAGTGAGAGAACTCAGCTCCCATTTAATCAATATTCTATAGCAATAGCAATAGCATTTACATATATATTCTGCTTATCAGTGAACCCAGCACTCTCTAAGTGGTTTACGATCTCTACGCCAATTGCCCCCAACAAGCTGGGTATTCATTTTACTGACCTCCAAAACGCCAAGTCAACCTTGAAACCCTGGGATCAAACTCATAACCTTGTGGCTGCAGGACTGGATTTAACCACTGTGCCACTAAGGCTCCCATTACCTTACTGAAACTGGATTCTCACCCCTGACCTGTCTCCAGCTAGGATGTTTACACTATCACACTCATTCCTGCTCCAAGGAACATCATTAAATTTTGCAAAGAAGTGATAAACTTGGAGCAGAATCTTATTAGTGGCTTGTGCACATGTAATGGATTTGTTCTTGGATTTGTAGTTTTGTGAGATATTTAGTCTTCTCTGTTGGAGAAGACTTTCCAAACTTCCATAGAATGGAGCCATGTCAAAGCGGTGTCAACGGTGCATTAATTCTGCATCTTGGCAGCAGTCTAAATGATAGCTATCTTTAAACACCTGTAGGGATGTGATATGGAGGATGGAGCAAGCTTGTTCTACCACTCCAGAGACTGGAACAAGAACCAGAGGATTCAAATTGCAAAAAAAGAGAATCCACCCAAACATATGGGCTTAGTTGTAGGGTAGAGCTCTTGCCTTCTTATGCAACTCTAGGTTGCATTAACCAGAGTGTAGTCTCTGGATTGAGGGAATCGATAGTGCCACTCTGTTCTGCTTTGGTCAGACCTCACCTGTGGTTTGTGTCCATTTCTGGGCATGAAGGGTATTGACACACCAGAAGATGTCCAGAAGAGGGTAGCCCAAACGGCATTTAAAGGTTTGAAGACCTAAGAGAAATGCCTGAAGGAGCTGGGTATGTTTAGCTTGGAGAAGACAGAGAGATGATATGATAGCCATCTTTAAATATCTGAAGGGCTGTCAGGTGGAAGATGGAACAAGCTTGTTTTTTGCTGCTCCAGAGACCAAAACACAAGCCTATCAGTTCAAACTTCAGGAAGAAACATTAAACATTAAATATTAGGAAGAGTTTCTTTACTGCAAGAGTGGCTTGAGAGTAAAATAGACTGCTTCGGGCAGCGGTGGACACTCCTTCTTTTGGAGGTCTTTAAACAGAGGTTGGATGGGTGTCTTTCAGGAATGCACTAGTTGGGTATTCATTATTATTATTATTATTATTATTATTAGCTTTATTTATAAAGTGCCGTAAGTGTACTTGTCATTCTTAATGGTCCTTGGGGTCCCTTCCAACTCAAACACAGTATGATGTTATGATTTTATATAAGGCTGCACCTACACTGCAGAATTAATAAGTCTGACACTGTTTTAACTCAGTGCTATAGACTTCTGGGGATTTCTGGTTTTGTGATATATTCAGTCTCCTCTGTCAGAGAGCTCTGTTGCCACACAAACTACAAATCCCAGGTTTTCATAGGATAGAGCCATGGTAGCTAAAGCAGTGTCAAACTGCATTAATTCTGCAGTGTGGTAGCAGCCTACGTATTGAGGTCCAAGGTGATCTGCAAGTGTAACATCCCTCAGTTTTTCAACACATCTGCAGCCAGCTTTTTCTCATGCCTGGGAAAGTTGAGAAATTCCCATATAACTATGAGCTTTTGGCTTTTGTCTCTCCCAGGTCCTGGACAACCTAGAGAGCCACCTGAAGAAATCAGAATATTTCCGTTTCCTTTGGTTCCCCCACAGTGAAAATGTCAGCATCATCTACCAAGATCACACCAATAAGGTAAATCCACCATCTTGCAGCCAAGGTCAAAAAGTCTGTTGCGGAAGCCAAAGGTAAGGAGGCCATGTGTATATGTCCCCCATCGATGGGGATAACCACACTATCCGGCCTCACCTGGAATACTGTGTCCAGTTCTGGGCATCACAATTCAAAAAGGAGGTTGAGATGCTGGAGCGTGTCCAGAGGAGGGAGACCAAAATGGTGAAGGATCTGCAAACCATGCCTTATGAGGAGAAACTGAGTGAGCTGGGAATGTTTCACCTGGAGAAGAAATGGTCAAGAGGTGATATGATAGCCTTGTTGAAGTATTTGAAGGGGTGTCACATTGAGGATGGAGCAAGCTTGATTTCTGCTGCTCCAGAGAATAGGACAAGGAGCAATGGACGCAAGCTACAGGAAAAGAGATTCCACCAAAACATTAGGAGGAACCACTTGACAGTAAGAGCTGTTTGACAGTAGAATATGCTCCCTTGGACGGTGGTGAGGTCCCATTCTTTGGAGGTTTTTAAACAGAGGCTGGATGTCCTTCTGTTGGGAGTGATTTGTTTGTGATTTCCTGCATGGCAGAATGGGGTTGGACTGGATGGCCCTTGGGGTCTCTTCCAACTCTAGGATTCTAGAGACCTCAGAGTGCTTGCAATGATGGGGTTGCCATTAGTCAGAATGGCTTGCTCACAGGGACCATGTTGAAAAGGTAAATGCTGCTTTTGCCACAAAGAGACGAAAAACCTGTAGTAAAATGCACCCCAAAATTGGTTGGAGCTCTGTCTGGCTGAGAATAGGTTTCTTTGGGAGGTGGCATCTTTGGATGGAGTACTGTACAATGATGGACCTCCATCATCATAATTATAACACAAATCTCAGCCCATGGGATTTTCCCTGCAGAATAATTCCTCCGAAGCACTTCTAGATATCAAAAAAATGCTCAGCATTTTCACTGGTCTAGTATTTTTCTTAGAGAGCCAGCATGGCGTAGTGTTCGAATCCAGACTCAGCCATGGAAACCCACTGGGTGACCTTGGGCAAGTCACACTCTCTCTTACTCAGAGGATGGCAGCAGCAAACCCCTCTGAATAAACTTGCCACAAAAACCCGATGATAGGCAAATGCCTTAGGGTTGCCATTAGTCAGAAAAGACTTGAAAGCACACAACAACTGGCATTCTTCCTGAATGGGCTTCCCATTTGTCCAGAAGTCTGTTTTGGGACCTAGGAATGAATTAATTAGGAATATTCTTTCCAGGACACTAGACTGATGTCCTGTTCTTTTGCACAACAATCCTTTTCTGTGGGCCTTAACTATCAGTATTAAGTTAAGAATTGGGGCAGACAGAGCAACTTAAACAGTCATTCACCCTGGATTATATATAATGGGGAAAATCTGGAGGCAACTCTGGCCATGGCATCTGTAACCTACATCTCATGTCTCTTGGTGTCTTTTTGCAGCCTCCCTGCTCCTCAGCTAACTGGTTTTGGGACTATGCCATTGGGTATTACCTATTGGAGTTCCTTCTTTGGATCAGGTGAGTTTCTGTATGGATTTACAGCACAGAAAAATACAAGTCACATCAAGTATATACTTCTCCCTCTGAGACTGAGAGAGTGGGACTTGTCCAAGGCCACCATGTGGGTTTCAATAGCTGAGCTGGGATTCGAATCCTGGACTCCCGGAATCCCAGTCTAACATTGCAACCACCACACTATACTGGGCCTCAATTAGACGTCAGGACACCCACATATAGGTTTCGAATGTATATACGGATACAACAAGTAAATGCTTTGAGTAGATAGCTCAAATGCTTTCTGTTTGCCTTCTGTGTTTTTTAGTTTTTTAGTCTCAGAGGGACATACTGGGAAATCAGCATTGCTGTTTGAAAAACCTTGCCAAAGGATGTCTTGGCCACATCCCAAATCACAGTATCATCCAAAATCCACCAAAACAGTGATACCTTTACTAGGAAAGCCAAAATGCACTTTATACATGTTGCAAGCTTTCGAAGCTCCGCTGGCTTCTTCATCAGGCAAGGTGTTGAAAACCGTACTGGGAAAAAGAATTAAAAATTGAAGATGTTAGTCATAGACCTGCGTTTTGTTGTTCTCGTTCTCAGTTCAGTTGTTTTGGAAGGGTATTCCTGCAGGTGGGATCCTCCTCCTCCTCCTGGCCATGTGGGTACTGGGAGATTCAGTCCAAGAAATAAACTTTAAATTCAATTTGCAAGATGAAAGTCTACTGCCTTTGAGACCCGGTTTGTCTCATATCCTTTGTGAGGCCACAAACCCTTTCGTTAGGAAGAGAACACTAAATTTCTCATAGGGATGCCATTAGTCAGAAAAAACTTGAAAGCACACAGCAACAGCAACAGCAACAGTAAGCAAACCTTGAGTGGAATACTAGCTATCCTGGATAATATTTATTCTTCAGTATAATGGGTTCTCTTCCACACTATAAATTATTTTTGTTGCTGCCGCTGCTGCTTCTCCTGCTTTTGTTGTTATATTTGTTTTCCTGTCTTTCCCCCAAAATTGAGACTCAAGGTGGCTGACAATTTTAAAAAGAACTATGCAGCTAAAAACATACCAAAAGTGCACAGTAAAATGCTGTTAAATTATTTACAGTATAAAAACAATTTAAGCCTACACTTTAAAAAATAAAGTGCAATTGAACAGATGAAAAACATGGCTTCCCAGATGCTGCTGGATTGCAACTCCCAGTATCCCTCAGCATTGGTTATACTGGCTAGGGCTAATCCGAGTTGCCATCTAGCAATATCTGAAGGGCTGCACAATTCCCACCCATGCTTTAAATTAACCTCATTGAACACATGCCCATACATTTACAGTACTTCCATTGTAAATCTATGGGATTGTTCCTCACATCAGATCAGAAGTGTGATGTCCGATGTTGCGCTGCCATCTCGTGGACAACAGGTAAAAGGAGCCACGTGGGTCTTTTGTTTTTGTTTTGTTGGGGATTTGTTTATTTGTTGCAGGAAGCAAAACAGGGTCTACAAGTAGTTCTTTGCAGATTGGCAAAGATTTCTGGCCAAAATCCAAAATCTTGCAGTTTTATGGTGGTGTAATTGAAGGTGTTACACATCTACATGGTACAAAATGGCATGTAGCACAGTACACAAGGACTGAGATCTGACATCAAGGTCCAATATCATGAATCCCTCCTTGCAGTTATATGTTGGCTGTGTTACACAACCCTTGTGTTGAATGTCAACACCAATTGCACAACCAAATGTGCGGCAACACACATCCAGAAGTGCAACCAAATGCTCAACTGAATGCATGCGCAGATATAGATCTGCATGCATAACTGCACGTGCAACACCATTTGAACCCAATACAGACATTCCATATTGGACAAAAATGTTCAGCTACTTCCATAGGGATGCTTCAACAGCTGGCACCAACAGCTGTTGGAAGAGACTCTGGAAACAGGTCCTCTTTGATGCCCCCCTAACTGGACAGTGGGGTGCCCCAGGAAAATACGTTTCTAGCGCCACTATGCCAGGTACACTCTTCTCCAGAATCCCGCATAGACATAAGCAGGTCTGCACTGGACAGAATAACGTGGTCTACCCTTGGAGTATTCTGGCCCCAAATTCCCCCTTACCTGATCTCTTATACTGCAGGTTTTTGCCTCTTGCTGCGAACAATAGGCACTTGCCTTCGTACACAATACCTGTTCATTACCTAGAACCACTGAGGAGGTCAGAATAAAATGCCCAACCATGCTATTGATGCTGGCTACCTCATTCAGACTTCAGAGCAACTGGTGCCTGCAGCAGCAGTGCCAGCCAGCTCACAGGGACTAGGAGTGAAAAGGCAGCCATCATCGCCACTGCAAAGAGAACCAAAAACCTGCCGTATACATACCGTATATGCTCCTCTATAAGTCGAAAAATTTAAGCCCAAAAATGGGCTCCAAAATCCTAGGTAGACGTATATACGGGTCAATGCGGTAATACTTCTTTGTGAGCCTTGGGGAAAGTTGTGGGGAAGAGAGGTAGGTTTGTGTCCACATTTTAAATGCCCAGACTGTGACCCTTCAGAAAGGTCCAGAGAAGGAGAAGGAGGGAGTGAAGTGGTGTTTCCCACCCCCTCTGCTTAGATCTTTTGTTACATGCCCCTGAGTTTGAAACTTGACTTACCCAAGGGTCATATCAAAATCCATGATTTTGCCCCCAAAACCTGCCCTCAACTTATACACAAGGTCGACTTATACATGAGTATATATGGTAATACAGTCAGCCCTCCGTTTTTGTGGGGGATGTGTTCCAGAGCACCTCATGAAAATGGAGACTTGCCAATATTGAATGGGGTACATGCCTGCAAGTGTGTGGGGTGTGTGCACCAAGGGTGTGCCCCATTGAAATTAACAGAGGTCACCCTTCCATGAATATTCAGGACTGCAGATCTCAAGCCCACAAGAACGTAGGGGCAACTGTACTGTTCTCTAGCATTCCATGTACTTCTGGACTCAGATTTCTGTATATCCATCTTTCATGTCACCTTTTTTTTTGCCTTCAGCACGTTCCTGCCATGCCTTGTTGGCTGGCTCAATCGCTTCTTCTTCTGGCTCCTCTTCACCAGCAAAGTGGAAAACATCAACCTGAGCTACAAGATCTTCAATTATGAGTGCCGTTTCAAACAGCACGTCCAGGATTGGGCCATTCCCATGTAAGATACCAAAGAAGGACTCCCCTATAGAAGCTCGTGTGTGAGAGAGCAACAGTCTTGTTGCAATGCCTGCTCCACTTTTTCTGTTGGCACCCTCTACCACTGAGCAGAAACGTAGCCCTTGTCTCTGCTTGGAAGCATCTTCCTGGCTTGACGGCTGGGTCTTGTGTTGTCCCTTTTGCAGTGAGAAAACCAAGGAGGCTCTTCTGGAGCTGAAGCGGGTCCTGGAAAGCAACCCAAAGGTGGTGGCCCACTACCCAGTGGAAGTACGCTTCACCCGGGGGGACAACATCATGCTGAGCCCCTGTTTCCAGAGGGACAGCTGCTACATGAACATCATCATGTACAGGTACTCATGAAGCAGCCCAAATCCATTTGGTCTTTGGGATGGGTGGCATTTTCATCCAAGACCAACTACGACTGCGATAAACCTCAGTTATCTACAGGGAGAAAGGACAAACTGGGGAGAGGTGAGAAAGTGCCACCATCTGCATCTGAAGTCTTCATGGGAGATATTAGCTGGGGATGTTGTTGTTGTGTGCCTTCAAGTTGTTTGTCACTCATGGCCACCCTAATTCGAATCTCTCACAGGGTTTCCTGGGGCTGAGAGTGTGTGATTTGCCCAAGGTGACCCAGGGGACTTCCATGGCTGAGCAAGGATTTAAACCCTGGTCTCCAACCACTACACCACACTGGCCCTGGCTGCCATGCTATAAAGTGCTGATGTGATACAGGCTGCATCTACACTGTAGAATTAATGCAGTTTGAGACTGTTTTAACTGCTATGGCTCAATGCTATGGAATTTGGGGATTTGTATTTTGTGAGATATTTAGCCTTCTCTGTCAGAGAGCACTGGTGTCACAACAAAGTACAGATCCCATGTTTCCATAGGATGGAGCCATGGCAGTTAAAGCAGTCTCCAACTGCATTAATTCTGCAGTGTGGCAGCAGCTGCAGAAAGTCTTTCTGGGAAGAAAGAGCAGCAGTCTTTCTCCCACTCTCTGCAGCCATCAGCCCAGTAGATTCAGAGGCAGATAGATTCATAGAATCAAAGACTGCTATTCTGTATGGCTCAGTGTGGTTTAGTAGGTCTGCATGCATATGCCACCCCTAATTTAAAGAACAGTGTCTGAACCAACCCACCCTGCACCCCCAACACAGCCATTTCCTTCTTTGTGAGCAGCACAAAGGCAGGATCACAGAAGCATCTGGCTATGTCCGCAACACCACAGCCAGATGCAAAATGATTACAGCAGAGCTCAGGTCTTTGGAGGGTTCGTGAAGACTTCCACATCAATGTCATCATTTTGCATCATTTTATGGGGAGTTGCTTCTGTGATCCTGCTCCCTCCCCATGAAGCAGGGCATGGCAATAAAGGTGAAGGCTGTTCACTAAGGAGATTATTGCACACCTTTTTTCGCTCATTCCGGGCATGGGTTGGGCACAGGCTTAAATGGGTGAAAGCAGATCTTATCGCATACCTCCGTGCCCAACTCAGCTGCATCGTGCACCTATCACCATAAGTCATCCATCTCAATCTTTCTTCTGTGTCGTCCTTTAGACCCTATGGGAAAGACGTTCCACGCCTGGACTACTGGCTTGCCTATGAGGGCATCATGAAGAAAGTTGGAGGCAGACCACACTGGGCAAAGGTAACAGGGGAGGGTAGCTTTAAATATGTTTAATTCAGATGATGATGAGGAGGAGGAGGGTTTCATTTATATTGCATCTTTCTCCCAATAACAGGACTCAAGTTGGCTTACTCTATATTTTAAATCAATGCAGATTTAAAAAAAACTACACACAAACTTCAATAAAATATATATAACTTATTTAAAAGACAATTACTGTAAACTGTTTGCATCTTGGAGCTCTAATGGGCTCATAAAGGGAGAATAGAATCATACAAAATAGTCATGACCGTATTTATTAAACAACAACACAGTAACAATAACAGAAATCTTGCCAATCAGTATTTCATACTGCACAGTTATAGCTCTATGATTCCACTTGAACTGCTGTGGCTGCCTCCTATCGCAGTGGTGGCGAACCTATAGCACATGTGCCATCTCTGGCATGCGGAGCTCTCTCTGCCAGCATATGCGCCATCTCATTCTCTTTCTCCTGTCATCTTATGCCTTTAACTGGTTCCCAGAGTTAGTTAAAGGCACGGAAAAGTGGGGGAAGGAGCGGAGGGGGGTTTGCCCTTGCCATCCCTTGAGGCTGAGAGAGTGTGACTTGTGTATGTGTGGTGCCTCCAAGTCATTTCCAAATTATGGCAACCCTAAGGTGAAACTATCATGGCAAGTTTTATCAGAGGGGGGGTTTGCTATCGCTAGGCTGAGGCTGAGAGAGTGTGCCTTGGGTTTTTTCACCACACATCCTGCCACCGAAAGTCCCCCCCCCCCAGGAACGCCACATTTTTGAGGCACTAATCCAAAATTAGAAAAGCACATTGTTCCGAAGATTTACACATGACTTTGGAGGACAAATAGTAGAATACCAGAGCTGTTATATTCAACAAATGGGAAGCAAACACTACCAAAATGTTGAGTCCTCTGTATGCTGAGCCATACAATTTCTTCTCCGGTGGAACAAAATCCCAAAAAACTACCTCTCCAGTTTTCCAAAGATAGATTAGAAACCTCCTTCCAATTAGCAGTGATTTCTAACCATGCTGCTTGTGTAAAATGAATTCTTTTAAAATTTTATTTTGCAATAAGTAATATACAAAATAATAACATACAAAATACTCATCAAATTTGTTTTCCAAATGTGCAGTTACAATTGACTTCCCATGTTTGTCCAGTCTGTGTAAACATTTGTCATTTAAATCTTATTTTCGTCAGTTGAAAAGTAATATTTTATAACAATTCTTCTGTGTATTTAAAATCTAGCTTAATTTATTTTGATCACTTTATCTCAATCCATACCATTAGCGTCTTGACAAATTTAAGTTTACCTTCTCACAGTACAGTATATTCTTCTTCAGGTATTTGGAGGAAAAGGGAGAATTTTTGGGTTCATTGATTTAAGATCCTAACACCACAAGGTCCCAACTTAAAGGATGATACTATTATCCATTGAATAATGTTGAAAACATTGGCCAGTATTCATTGTTGTTGTCATTGTTGTGTGCCTTCAAGTCATTTCCAGCTTGTGGCAAATCTAAGGTTAACCTATCATGGGGTTTTCTTAGCGAGATTCGTTCAGAGGAGGCTTGCCATTGCCTTCCCCTGAGGCTGAGAGAGTGTGACTTGCCCAAGGTCACCCAGTAGGTCTTGTGGTTGAGCTGGGAATCGAACCTAAATCTCCAGTCATATTCTAATGCTCAAACCATTAAGCCATGCTGGCTCTTCCAGTATCAGCTACTTGAGTATACGTAACATAGTCTGCTGCCAAACTGCAGAATTAATGCAGTTTGACACCGCTTTTACTGTCATGGCTCCATCCTATGGAATCCTGGAATTTATTGTGTTATGGCATCAGAACTCCCTGACAGAGAAGGCTAAATATCTCTCAAAACTATAAGTCCCAGAATTCCATAGCACTGGCAATTAAAGTGGTGTCATACTGCATTAAGCCTGCAGTGTAGATGCAGCCTAAATAACCTTTTCTGGCCTGATCTACAAAACCTGATGGAAACGTCATTCATCCATAACCCCCATTCATCCATAACTACCCAAAGAAGGTATTCTGGATCACCTGGTCTTCTTGCTTGGCTACAAAATGAATGATCTTTTTAATATTGTAATAGTTTAATGCCATTTTAACAGTCAGTTTTGTAAATTTTGGTCTCATTCCCATTATCTTTTAAACAGGATCGCAAATCGGTTTGAACCAGTTTAAATGACCATGGTTTGCACTTGAACTGAATCACTGAAGCAATTCAGAGAGGAGGGCCATGCACTAGACCCATTTAACCCATGTCTTTTTCACGTTGATTCTTTCAGCATCTTTTTGGATAAATTAATTGTGTGCAAGTTTGAACCAGTTGCGGATCAGAATCTATTTAAATTTGCTCTTTGGCCAGCTGGACTGGGTCCATTTTAAATTGATTCATTTCTGAATGTGAACCACAAGTGGATTATTTTACAGGGGGAAAATGGAATTGGGGCATATATAGTGTGAACTACGCTCCGCTGTCGAATCGATTCATTGATTCAGATCGCAAAACCGATTTATTTGTAAGTGGGAATGAGGCCTTTAAATTATACTGTGTTTTAAAACTGTAAGCCACTTTGGGAGAAAATCAGGATGCAAACAAATATAATAATAAAAAATAATAATTTCAAAAGCTATTTATGGCCATGCACTTCAAAATTGCAGGAGCAAACGGTCGGCTTAGATGTAGAAAGGCAGCAGTTTCCATGTAGGAATGCTATTCTATCTAAACTCCACTTGCTCTAAATAACAAGAGAGGGACGGGGGACTAGAGAATGCTGAATTTTCCAATGGAAAATCCTAAAACCATCCTAAAACCGTCTCTTTTGCCACCAGGCTCACACATGCACTCGGAGAGACTTTGAGCGGATGTACCCCAGCTTCCAGAGGTTCTGCGCCATCAGGGAGAAACTCGATCCCAGGGGAATGTTCTTGAATGCTTATCTGGAGAAGGTCTTTTACTGAGTGATGGAATGGAGAAAGTGGCCCCGGAGGTCTCTGGTGGTTATTGATAGATCTTGTTGAAGGAATGTAAACAAATACTGGCAAAATTTCTCCTCATTGACAGGATAAGGGCATAGCGACACCTCAAGACCCCCATCAAGAAACTTGTCAGCTGCCACCAGATTTTTTTTTATTTTGCATTTTGCAAGTGTGTGAAAAATCTATTTGCTAAAAAAAACAACAAACCAACCCTAATTTCTTAGATAAAAACACACTGGCTGGGATCCTACATCACAGTCTATGGAGATCATCACATGGGGAATGAGACGTCATTGTCGGGTCCCTGTCCTGTCCTGTCTTTCCCGCACAATCATGTGAAGGACTTTCATATGTCATGGTTATTCGGACATTGTCCCATCCAGAAAGCAGAAGTGACAGGGATTGCGCAAAAGCATTTCAAATTATGCCAAACTGGTCCTGTCATTGAAGTGGCGTCTGGCATTTTGCATTTAATGGGAGTTTGCGTTAATGCAATGCTGCTTCAATGACAGGATAAGGACAGGATCAGTGCTACAGTTTGAAAGGCTTTTAAGCAATCACTTGTCATGGCCGGGATAAAGACGGGGGAGCAATCCCGTCCCTGCCCCATCTGTGTCTGATAGTCTCTTATGTTGTTCATAGCTATCTTACAGATACACAACAAAACCCTGCTAATGAAATGCAAAGATGCACATCTGGACACTGGCAAGAGTGCTCTGGTGTGCACCGGGCAATCCTGTTGTACTCTGGCACTTCCTAGCCAGTGTTGTGATGTGTAAGAGTACCCACTGAATATCAGGCCATGGTGCATCAGTTACTTCACTGACTGCCACTACCCAACGGAGGCCCATACATCACAGCATCACTGCAGCATCACCTAAATAAATATGGATGTTTTAAAACTCTTCAGTTAAATTTTGACATTAAGTCCCAAGAAGAATGCCAGCCATTATTTGCAAACCAAAAGATAGAAACCAGAAAGAGAGAGAAAGAGAGGGAAAGAGAGACATTTTAGCACAAATAAATTCTTCAGGAAAAGTTTCCAAAATAAAATCACTAGAAAATGTGCAAATTCTCATGTGTTCCTAACCACCCATTGGAGGACAAAACTTTAAAACAATTTTGATCTTGCAAAGTGAGAGTGCAATAAGCAAAGTTTTACATCTCTGCCCTGTTGCAAGATAAGCTTACATGAAAATTGTGGTTCTAAGCTGTTTTCTAATGCTGTTAAACTGCCTTTGCAGCTATAGTGGGCTCTTAGAATCCACTGGGGTTTGGGCCAGGGCCCCCCATGGAACAAAAATCTGTGAATGGTGAAGTCCCATTAAATACAGGTATCCTTTATGTAAACTGGCAAAATCATGGTTTATTTTTTCAAAATTTATATATTTCTTTGAAAATGTTCAAGTTGTGGATGCTTGAATCCAAGGATAAGGAATCTGTAGATACAGAGGGCTGAGTGTAATTTTTTAAAATATTTTTCCTGTCATGTGAGTAAGGGGGCTTCTAATCCATTAGAATAGTGCTTCTCTAGCATCCCAGATTTGCTGTGACAGAGATGTACTGAAGGCATTTGGCCACGTGGGAGCGCACACCTCCCAACCCACACCCAAACCCACAGTGGCTGCAACATTCTCTACTAGTTCAAAAGTCCTGACAGGAGAATTAAGCAGCTTGTCAAAGAGAACTTCAGAAAGCTATAATCATGTTGCCAGAGGGGCTACATTTCTTTTCTGAACTGCCAAGAAGAGCACAGCGCAACCCAAAGGTCACTGCTGTATAAGCCTTTTTTTAGACAGAGCAACCAAGGTATCTCAAGGACCAACTAGTCCAGCTCACAGTTAAAACATCTCCAAGAGGTGGCCAACCAACCTCTGTTTAAATCTGAGATTCCCAAATTTTGGTCATCCAGGTGTTTTGGACTTCAACTTCCAGAAGCCCCAGCCAGAAGTCAGGAATTCTGGGAGGTGAAGTCTAAAACATCTGGAGGACCAAAGTTTGGGAACCACAGGAATGCTTCCAATGAAAGACGGTCCTTCACATTTTGAGTTAATCTGATCCACTGTTAAACGGCAATTACTAATGTTTAATCAGAATCTCCTTAAAACATTTGGAAGAATTTGCTGAAGGTAAGAGCTGTTCAACAGTGGAAGATGCTGCCTTGGAGGGTGGTGGATTGCGTTTCTTTGGAGGTTTTCAAACAGAGGCTGGATGGCAATCTGTCAGGAGTGCTTGGA
The DNA here is from genome assembly GCA_034509955.1 of Urosaurus nigricauda. Lineage (NCBI taxonomy): Eukaryota > Metazoa > Chordata > Lepidosauria > Squamata > Phrynosomatidae > Urosaurus > Urosaurus nigricauda. The sequence goes on along the minus strand of JAOEGL010000001.1, from coordinate 376,884,405 downwards.
TTGTGTCTTCCTGCCTGGCAGAATAGGGCTGGGTTGGATGGGATGGCCCTGGGGGCAAACATGAGCACAATCAATATGATGTTGACACTGGATGCTGTATTTATTTATATTACATTGATTATTCCATTTTACTATGGTTCAGCCATGTGTCCAAAATGAAAGACATCTTTCCCCACTCTTCTTCACCAGTTGCTAACATTATTCCATATTTGAAATAAATCTCTCCAGTGCCAAGTATCCCCTTTAGAAAGTGCTTTAGGCTACAATCCTTCAATTCTAGAGGTGGAAGGGGACCCATGGGCCAGTGAGTCCGACCCATGGCACAGGTTAGGATCTTCAGCTAGAACATTCCCGGCAGACAGCTGTCCACCCTAAAAAGTCCTACTGAGCAGAGTGGGACTTACTTCTGAGTAGATATGGACAGAATTGTACTGTGCAAATCTTTGAAACATTCACAGGAACCCTGTGAGGTAGGCTGCCACCATTCCCATTTTAGAGTTGGGAGATAGTGACTCATCCAAGGCTACATGGTAAGTTCCTGGTAGACCATAGGTTTTAATCCAGGCTGTTCCATTCATCCATCGCAATGGAATCAAAGACATGAGCAGTCCATGGTGTGTGTTGCTGTTGTTTTAGTGTGCCTTCAAGTTGTTTCTGACTTATGGCAACGTGAAGACAAACTTTTTTTCCTTGGTTTTCTTGGCAATATTTGTTCAGAGGAGGTTTGCCATTGTCTTCCCGTGAGGCTGAGAGCATGTGTCTTGTCCAAGGTCACTCAGTGGGTTCCAAACACCCCTTCCAGAAGCTGCTTTTTTTCTGTTGGAAATTATTTTAACGGTGATGCTGTGAAGATGGAGGACGCCTTTGTCCATCTTCCTGATCCACATCAGACCCCCGGCTAGACAGTGGGATCTCCCAGGGCTGACTTTCAAAGAGCGGCGAGGCTGGAATGGGTGGAGAAATCAACTCATTAACATGGATGGAGTCAGAAACGTGAATAATGCAGCCATTTCCAAAAATCAAAATCCCATACCGGAATTTCTCCAGCACCCACATCCCTATCAGCAATGAATCTGTGCTAGGTCTTAGTGTGAAAATTAAAGGCGTTATCTGAAATGATGAACACCGCCCCACCCACAAATAGTTTAGTGCCTTGGATAGCTCCTTCAAAATTAAAACCCAGGGTAGAGTCACCATTCTACTGTCACCGGAGCCTTGAGTCGTCTTGGTGGCATAATTGCTGGCAAAGACAGTAATGCTGGGAAAGGTGGAGAACAGTGGAAAGAGAGGAAGACTGCGTGCCAGATGGATGGACTCAATCTGGGAGGACATGGGCATGAATGCAAGACCTCAGCAGAGCAGTGGAGAACAGGGGTTCTTGGAGATGCCTCCTCCACAGGGTCACCATGAGTCGGGGTTGACTCAAGGGCAGCTAACAACAACAACAACAACTTGGGTGATGTTGCCAAAGGAGCTTTTCTGTACCTAATGGTGCAATGCCGCACACTGCAGGCTCACAACAGCAGCTCCCTCTAACTATAGACTGGCTGTGGGTGTGCTCATTGTTTTCATGTACCTTTAAGTCAACTCCAACTCCAATCCTTCTCCATTAGGGATGGTCCATTTTGCGGATGACATTTTGGATGCCTGAGGTGCTGTGAGCATTCTATGATTCTATGATAACAGCCAAGTAAAACGTGAGAGAGGTGGCTCTCTGCTCTTTCCACTTATAAAGAAGGAATGAAGTCTCCTTTTGATATATAAAAAAGGATTCCCAGGGGAAGGGAATTCCATCCTACCACAACCCTCCTCTTTATGGTTCCTTTCTCCGGATACTTATCTCCCACCCTGGCTCTCCTATCAGAATCATCCTTGGGCTTGGAAAGGGCTGGAAATTAGGAATGAATTAAGGCAGCAGAGGGCAAGGTTTGGAAAGCTACTTTAAAAAAAAAAAACAGTTAAAGGCACAAAGTGGATAGCTGATGATACAGTTAATTACTTCAGTGAATAACAATTTACTTTGTGCACAGTATTTCCTGCTCAATTATATTTCTACACAGAAAATTGTTAAAATTCCTCATTGCTTTCTTCAATAAGAAAACGAAGAATTACAGTGGGCCCGCCACATTCACTGGGGTTAGGGACACAGGATCCTCATGAAAGTGAAAAATATGCAAATAAAACAAAACACCTTTTTTTAAAAAATCTGAAAGAACACCTCTCTGGGAATCCTCAGGTCTTCATGAGCAGCTCTATGGCAGAAGTTGGTCACAGAATTGCACTGGAAGACCTACAAATGCAAACCTCTAGCTCTGCAGAGTGTGGTGGAGTCCCCTTCTTTGGAGGTTTTTAAATGCAGCCTGGATGGCCATATATTGGGGGTACTCATATTGCAAAAGTCAAAGCTGCAAATGTGGAGGGTGAACTGTATATTCCTACTCACAACTAGTGTTGCACTTTTGGTCTTCTTTCCTTTGTTGGTTGGTAAAGAAGAAGAGAACTGGGGCAAAGCAGAAAGCCAGACTATTCTAAAGTATTTTCAGCTGAGTTTATGTGTACGCTGCCTTGACATGTTGGGTCATAGGAAAGCATATAAATATTTTAATTGATAAAGAAGTCTTATTATTTACTTGGAGGAACCCCAACTAATCCAAAGCAACCCAACAAGCATTGCCTCAGGTGGGACTTGCATTTCTGGTCACCTTTTGCAGAGATCATATACTCCTAGAGTTGGAGGGGATCCCAGAGGCAATCTAATTCATCCCTGACCAGTACTGGAATTCACTGCTAAAGCACCCCAAAGAGAGATGCTTGTCTCCTCTTTCTTTGAAATCAGTCATGGACTTGCATCCTGTTTGAGACATGCATAGCCATACGTTGTGCAAGAGATGCAAGGCACTTGTTTTGCACGATGCTCAATAGTCATATCCAGCTGCTGGTGGCATAAGTGGAATTTCACACTTGGGACTGTTGCATACACGACAGTGCATATTAAAGTATACAAATTCACACATGAATGTGTGTTGTGCCCCTAAGCATTGCCTTGGCACATTGCACAATGGGTTGCCAGACATGAGAACTGATAATTGAACCACATACACAGCGTTACTTTGGTATTCACTACAGGAGTAGCATAACTCTGCCAGCAGATATTTAGGTTACATATTGGTCGTAGATTGTCTACTAACTTGGTGAGCTTCGGCTGGTCCGGACAAAGGCCTTTTTCCCCTTCTCACTCAGCTTTGGGACTGGTCCTCGAACAGGTCCCGGCCGTATCCCAGCATTCCACTGGACACTCTGGGCAAGGGCCTTGGCAGTTCCTTTGGTCACAGGGTAGCCAGCTGGCTCATATGTGGCCCAACCTGGGCGGGATGGAACTTTTGGTTGCGATCCAAGATCTACAGAGAGCGACATCTGGGAAGCAAGGCAGAGGAGCATGAATTAGGGACATAATGAAATAACATAGCAATCTAGTTTTGACTTACGGAATAATGGAACGCCCTCAGAGAGGGCATGGTTTCTTTGAGGGCCAATATGGTGTGATGATTTGGGCATTAAACTAGGACACTGGGAGACCAGGATTCGAATCCTGGCTCAGCCATGGAAACCACTTGGTGACCTTGGGCAAGTCACACACTCTCAACTTCAGAGGATGGTAATGGCAAACCACCTCTGAAGAAACTTGCCAAGCAAACCCTATGATAGGTTTGGCTTAGGGCTGCCATAAATTGGAAACGGCTTGAAGACATGCAACAACAAATGATAGAATGCCACTATTATTGCTCTTCCATCATTTTGATGACAACAGTGAAAAATCAGAGCTAGATGTAGCTAGAACTACAGTATATCTATCAGGAATAACTCTGCAAGGTGGCTGAGATACAACTTCCATCAGCCACAGCCAACCTGGGATCACAGGAGTCATAGTACAGCCAACAGAGAAGGACCAGGTTGGAGAAGTCTTGGAAGAGTGAACGGATGCATGGTGGCAGGAAGGAACTTGGTTGCTGCATGCCATAATGTTATTTGGGGGGGGGGGGGGCATTTGAGTCTGGGAATATGCATAGTAAGAAGAATGTCCCTGGAAGTTGGAAGTGTGGGAATCAGGCAGCACACAATGTTGTTTCTCTGGTCCTGGAAACAGCTACCATCTGAAGGAAGGGAATTCCCATTTCTTTAACACATACACACACATACTGCCCCAAAACCCAAGGGAGGCATGGTTTTCCTCTTTTGAAAGATATGTCTCCTTTCTTTGAGCGAAAAATCCAGGATTTTGAAACAAGGAGTATGATTTTTTGAAAATTAGAAGTAACCTTCCACCTTTATCTGAATGGGCTAGTGTGGACTCTGGTAGGTTCTGACCTAGAAAATGGCCCCGAGTTTCCTGACAATGCTAGAGATTTGAAGGAAAATTTCATTGGGGGAGAGCAGAATTCCTGTTTGGGGAAAATGCACTTATTGGGAGGGGGGGAATAAACACCCAAACAGGAATTCTGCTTTGCAGAGAGAAAAACTGCGAGAGTCGAAACCCTGCAGCAAAAGAGAGCAGTTAAGGGGCAAACTTGGGGCCCAAATAATTCAGATGCATCCTGGAGTATTCTGGTAAATGTTGACCGTCTCTGAGAGGTGACACCATAGCCATCTTTAAATATCTGAAGGAATGTCATGGAGAAGACGGAGAGAGCTTGTTTTCTGATGCTCCTGAATTTGAATCAATGGATTCAAATTACAAGAAATGAGAGTCCACTTAAACAATAGAATGGAACTATACAGTCGCCTCCCAACTCCAAGCTGTCTTGGATGACACCGATTATCTAAATCCATTTCAAACGGGCTTCAGGACAGGCCATGGAGTTGAGACTGCCATGGCCGCTCTGGCCGACGACCTCCGCCTGAGCATCAACAGGGGTAGTGTGACCCTGTTGGTGCTCTTGGATCTCTCAGCGGCCTTTGACACGATAGATCATTCCATCCTTTTAGATCGACTGAGAGAGTTGGGGATCAGAAGCACTGCACTCCGATGGTTCCGGTCCTTTCTCTCCGGGAGATCCCAAAGGGTGAGGCTTGGGGACAGTTGCTCTTCTAAGATTGAGCTTAATTGTGGTGTCCCTCAAGGCACCATCCTGTCCCCAATGCTGTTTAATATTTATATGAAGCCGCTTGGTGAGATCATTCGAAGGCATGGAGCTCAGTGTCTTCAGTAAGCTGATGACACTCAGATCTACCTCTCCATGACAAGATCGTCGGCCCAGACTTCAGATGGCGTCTCTCCTCTTAATGACTGTCTTGCGGCAGTAATGGATTGGATGAGGGAAAACAGGTTGAAGCTTAACCTGGACAAAACGGAGGTGCTAACTGTCACAGGACCGAAGCCAGGTTTGGGAATACACTTTCTGGTCCTAGACAGAGTCACACTCTCCTCGAAGGACCCTTTTCGCAGTCTGGGGGTACTTCTTGATTCATCGCTCCACATGACAAGTCAGGTGAATGCGGCGGTCAGAAGTGCCTGTTATCAACTTCGGCTGATACGCCAGCTGAGCCCCTACTTGGATCTGAAGGACCTGGAAAAAGTGGTACACGCTTTGGTAACCTCACGCTTGGACTTTTGTAATGCACTCTACATGGGGCTACCCTTGTGCTTAACTCGGAAACTTCAATTAGTTCAGAACATGGCAACCAGGCTTGTCACGGGAACATCAAGGAGAGAACATATTACACCTGTGCTTATAGCTCTCCACTGGCTGCCAATTAGTTTCCGAGCGCAGTACAAGGTGTTGGTTTTAACTTTTAAAGCCCTACATGGCTTGGGTCCATCTTATCTTAGGGACCGCCTCTTCCCATGAGCCCCCTCGTACACTCTGGTCTTCTGGGAGGAACCTGTTGCAGCCTATGAAGACTAGGTTGGCACAGACCTCCCAGAGGGCCTTTTCGGCTGTCGCTCCCAGGCTATGGAATGATCTGCCTGACGAGATGCGTCTTATTACATCTTCTGATTGCTTTAAAAAAGCTTTAAAGACGCATCTCTACCAGCAAGCCTTCCCAGAAAGCCCTTAATTCCCGGCTCTGTCCGGGTCAAGCTCTCCCTTCAATTCATCAACTTTTCGATCTTGATGGCCATGCAATGGGTTGCTGATTTATAATGTAATTTTTATTATGTTGTTTTAATTGATGTTAGTTTAATTCAATTTTAAGGGGTGGGAGGTGGGGTATGGGTCATGTATATTTTATCTTGTATCTTTTAATTGATGTAACCCGCTCCGATTGGAGTGCTTTAGTCACCCCGATTGATCTCAAAGGGGTGGGGTATAAATAAAATTATTATTATTATTATTATTAGCTGTTCACAGTGATAAAGATTAACTTGGAGGGTGGTGGAGTATCTCTCTCTCTCTCTTTTAAATGGGTTGCATGAGCATCTTTCAGAAGTGCTTTAGTTGTGAGTTGCGGCATGGCAAAGAGTTGGACTGGATGCCAATGGTGGCTCCTTTCAGCTCAAGACTTCTATGATTCTATGGAGTTTATCACACGACAGGAATTGGAAGTATAATCCAATGGCAATCTGAATGCAATCATGGGGTTTCGCGTGATTGCATGAAAGCTGATCACACACATTTTCGGGCAATGGGAAGTCCTTCCGAATGCAATTGTGGAGTTTCACGTTATTGCGTGAGAAACTATCACACGCAATTTCGGGCACTGGGAGGCAATTTCAGGGAGTTCCAAATGCGATGCGGCATCAATACGCAATCATGTAAAATCGCGGAACTAGCTAATTCACTCAATTCCGAACTGACCCCACTTTCATTTCTTTCGAAATTGAGAGAAATTCCTCCCATGTGATAACGTCCTACATGTCCCTCCAGATGCTGTTGAAGATCAAATCCCTGCAGACCTAGCCAGCGCAGTTAATGGTGGGGAATGCTTAGATACTGAGAGCTGCAGTGCAAAATTCAGAGGACTGCAAAACTCCTACTGCTGCCTTAATCCTTTAACATTGCAGCCCTAAAGAAATTTACTCAGATGTCAACTCAATGGGAGCAACACCTATACCATGGCAGCCTCAATGTGACTGTTTCATCTTCCATTTAGAACATTATGGAGAGACTGTAGTGGTCTGAGTGCTGGACTGGAACATAAGAGACCCAGGAAAAATCACTACCTCTCTCAGCCTAAAGCAGACCAAAGGGCTGTTGTGAGAATCAGAAATCACAGGACTTTATCACACAGGGAGAATTAGAAATATAAATGGGGATCATCCCGTGAGATTTTCACACAAAGTTGCGAGTAAATGGCCATTATCCCGGGAATATCCCGGGAATATCGCACAATTGTGATAAAGCTTTTCAGACAACATTGCGTTGAAAAGCGATTAAAGTGGCATTAACCCATTTGGTTATTAATAGCAACAAATCATTCACATGAAAATCCCCAAAATGCTTTCTTGCTGTTTATTGCCTGGTTATTCCCAAGTTATTCCTGGGATAATGGCTATTTTATCTCACTGTGTCTGAAAATCTTAATTGCGATTTAATAGTAATTGTGTGATTTTCATGGGATAAACCCCTTTAAACTTACAATGTTCCTCAGTGTGATAAAGTCCACAGAATCATAGAGTGGGAAGAGGCCACGAAGCTATCCAGTCCAACCCTCTTCCATGCAAGAACAAAGAATTAAAGCATCCCCAACAGGTGGCCATCCAGCCCCTGTTTCAAAACAGCCTCTAAAGAAGGAGACTCCACTATCCTCTGAAGGAGTGTGTTCCACTATCGAACACCTCTTACTGTCAGAAAGTTCTTCCTAATGTTGTGGTGGAATGTCTTTTCTTGGAGCTTGCATTTATTGTGCCAGCCCCTATTCTCTGGAGTAGCAGAAAATAAACTTGCTCCATCCTCAGTTCAACTGTTTAAACATGGCTATCATGACTCCTCTTGATCTCATTGGAGAAATGCTGGCACAGAGAGGTAACAAATAAATAATAGATAAATAAATAAGCACCAGGAAAAGGCAGATACAATAAAGCACTTGCTTTGAACTCCACTGTGAAGCCATACAGCCAGATAATAAAAGAATGAATTAACAATGACAACACTAACAACAATGAAATATTAAGTTCTTCCAAAAAAATGTAAAATACATAATATGATTGCCAGAAAAGCTAGCGTTTACCTTTCCCGTTCTAAATGACAAGAGTGGAAGACTCACAGATAAAACATAAAAAGGCAGAGTGCAGTTTTCTTTAGTTTGAAAAGCAGCAACTCTATGATTGGCAGGGGGATCATCTGGAAGAGGAGCAGGTGAGCATGCAAGGGCTTAAAATGTCAGGAAAGCTGACGCGGGTGCATGACAGGATGACAGGACATCATGGTGGCAGGCAGAATGGCATCCCACCCGGAGCCCAATCCCACCCTCAGGAATGGGTGCAGCACACAAAGAATTGCAGAAAGCAAACACCATCCAGCTCCATCTACCTGACTCCTACATTCCTTCACTTTCGGTATGGCTGCCCCAGGCTGCTGGAGGACAGGGAAGCAAAACATTGTTAAATCACAAAGCCTGGGGCAGCAGGCTTCTTCCAAACATGGCAGGTGAAGCTGCTCCCCTCTGCTGACAAGACAGACAGACCTAGCCAGAGGAGATTCCTCCTGTGGAGCGCCAAGGAGAGACAGGCCATGACAATTAGGGTGAATGCTGGAGAAAAAGAAGCTGTTGCCAGCTCTGCATTATCCAAGGGTTGCTGTGTTGGCCATACAGCAAAGTACAGTAGCATCCAAGATTCACAAAATGGTGATGCTAGTGGACCCAGTGTCTTCCAGAGCCTGCATGGTCAAGGAGGAGGAATAGCCTCTGCCTATATGGAATATCCCTGCAGTGTTGTATAGTGGTTTAAGTGTTGGACTATGACTCAGGAGATCAGGGTTCAGTTCCCAACTCAGCCATGAAACCCACTTGATGACCATGGGCAAGTCACACTCTCTCAGCCTCAAGGGAAAGCAATGGCAAACCTCCTTTGAACTAATCTTGCCAAAAAAAACCCCAAACCCTATAATAGGTTCAGCTTAGGATCCCCACAAGTCAAAAATGACTTAAAAGCACACAACAAGCAAGCAAGCAAACAAACAAACAAACATAACCACATCTGGACAAAATGTCCACCTATGACTCCAACATCATCATTTTCTTTTGTTTCTCCTATTTGAATTTTAACCCCTTTTCTTGATGAAGTTTTGAAACCTCGCATCATGTATTTTGTGCATTTTGGTTGGCCAATAAAGGTATCTTTTTTGTGGATCTTGGATGTTACTGTATTGAGGTCTGCACTGTAAGCTAGAAAAAGGATAAGATATCCCCACAGCCTACATTGCTGGATGGCTAAGACTGGCAGCCTAACTTTCCCATGGCTGCATATCATTCAAAAAGAAATTCTAACAATGGCCCTGTGTAACACAATGGTCCTTGTGTCTTATGAATGGTGTATGCAGGTGTAACTCCACCTTATACCTACACATGACTATATTTTTGGTCACTGAGGAGGTTAGTTTTCTGTTCCATGGTGTACAATGACCAAAGCCCACCGATCCACTCCAGACCCAAAATAGCCCTCCAGCAACTACACCATGCCTGATGAAGGTGAAGGGCGACCCGAGAAGTGGCTGGCTATGTCTCTGTAGCCAGATGGAAAAGGATTACATCCTCCACCGAGACCTAAGTGGAGGAGAGCTGTAGCAGCTAAACAATGCATTTGGGATTGAGGCGAGACATGTAACATAGTTCCCCATCTGAATTATTAAGCTATGTTGTGCTCTATAGGAACTCAACCATGGTATGATTCATTCCCACCTAGTACTGTAGAACAACCATTACAGGCTCATGGGAGCATTTGGGAAAGTTAAAGTTTGGATTTCAGCTCCCAGTATCCCTGTCAGCCAGGGAAATCTTGTAGCTTCTTTGAAACTAACTGAAAGAAAGAATTTGGCAGCATGAAGTTTCGAAGACTTAAATCTACTTCCTCAGATGCAGTGATTTTTAGCACCTTTGCCTGAGGCGCATCTGAGGAAGTAGACTTAAGTCTACAAAAGCTCATGCTGCCAACTTCTTTCTTTCAGTTAGTCTCAAAGGTGCTACAAGATCTCTCTACATATTGATTCCACAGAGTAACACAGCTGTATATTTGCATTCTACCAGTTCAGGGAATATTCAGGGAGCTGTTGTTCAAAAAGTAACTTCACCATACCTTCTGAACTCCTACTCACTGAAAATCTTTGCCCAAGAAGAGATGCATCTGTCACCAAGGATTACCACTAAAGCCCAAAGATGAAATAGCAGCTTCATCCCATTTGTTAGCTTTGGAGTACTGATTCAAACAACAACAACAACAACAGGTGGTGGGAGAGACGGGAATAAAGGGGCTTTTGGTGCGTGGTTCACAATCCTTGCCTAGGCTTGTGTACCAACCTGAGTTTGTGGTGTAAGTTTAGAAGATCAATAGAGCACACACTACTTACCAAGGACTTTGCTTTCTGGAGTTTGTATGTTCCACTGCTTGGTCTTCTTTTTTTCTGAAAGGAGGCCTGGTTGAGGTCTGGAGTCAGTCCTCCACCTTTCTTTCTACTTCAAAAGGAAAGATTACATATCATTTACTATATTATTTATTAATATATACCTCCACCTTTTCCCAAAATAGAACCTGAGTTGGCTCAGAGCAAAGAGTGTAACAAAGTTCAGCTTAAAAATACATTTGATATAAACCTTTAAAAAGAATTAACTAAGCAATCTGATTAAAAACATCATTTTAAAGTTCTTAATGAAAAAGACAAGCTAAAAGAGGATGCGGCTGTTTGCTTTGGCTTGAGCCACCTGAGAAGGGCATGAGTGTGCCTCCCTCTCCTTTTCCCTCATGCTTAGTGCAAGGTATTTTTGAGTGCACTTTGAACTCAGTCTGCAGTGATGGAAGTAGGCCGAGGATAAAGGAGAAAACTGAGAAAGGAAAAGAAAAGCAGGAACATTTTAAAAGCATCTGAAAATGAGAGATGACAGTGAGATGTGAGATGGTAAGATGGTAAGGGAAAAGGCAGTAGGAAAAGAAAAAAAGCATTAGAGGTGGAAATACTCTGTGAAAGAAGCCATACTTCTGCGTTTGCAAGTACTGAGCAGGGCTGTTGATAACAGGATGACCTGGAGGTCTCTCATTCATAGGATTGCCATAAGTTGAATGGAGTTTGACAGCAATTAGAAACAATCCAGGCTTAGTCAAAACTTTTGGGGAGCAGGACCAGAAACAAAAGGCTCCCATACATTTTCAAATCATTTCAGAATCCAGCTCAGAAGGTCTATTAATCACAAAGGAACAGAACTTGTTCAGGTTACTGATCTGCAGCCTCAGATCTCAATTTTATAAAAACAGAGTGATGTAGTAGACTTTGGCAGTTCTGTTCTTTGGATGAATGACACAGTGCTGTTGTCACTTGCCCCTGAGGACAGGGCTACCATCATACATAGTAACAGCTATTTAATTTTGTTTGTCAAAAATAAAGGAGATTGTAATTAGGGTGTGCCTTACGCTTGTCTCGCTTGCTCAATGGGATCAAAGTTGTCCAAGTAATTGAATCTGATGGTGTCTGTCGGATGCTTATCTGAGGAACGCCATGGAGGGAGTTCTTTCTTCTCCTTGTTCATCTTCTTTCCTAAGAGGGAGGCCGACTGGAGAACTGACAATAGGGAAGGTTTGACATCTGGGGTCTCTTTTGGTATTGGTTGCACATCAGCCACCACAAAGTCCTCTTTAGGTGGGACCTGAAGTGGTGGGGAAAAGATACGTGAGCAATCTTTTATCTATTATCCGTTAGCTTTTCTGTAATGGTTTCCTAGTGCTGAGAAACTGTGAGGCGCTGGCTGCCCTTGTACCAGTTGACCCACAACCATGGGCTCTTTGTTAGAAAAGAACCATAGAATCATAGAGTTGGAAGAGACCTCAAGGGCCATCTGGTTCAACCCCCTTCTGCCATGCAAAAAGACAATACAGTGAAAATATTACACAGGGAAAAAAAATTAAGAAAAGAGGCAAATTACTTTTATTTTCTTTACTATGGATAGCAACCCATCATAAAGAAATAAAAATCTAATCTTACACCTTTTGTTGGTAGCACATAGGCTAATTGCAAAAAAGTTGGAGGTATGCCATATCGTCAGATTCAACCACCCATGGCTTGGAAATAAATTCCAAAAATTAAACCTTGATTTTGCCATTTTATATATGGGATACCATTTTACAGCCCCATTGGATATAATGGGACTTCAGCATCCATGGATTTTGGTATCCACAGTGGGGGGGGGGGGGGGGGGCAGGTGAGGTCCTGCAACCAAATCCCATTGGATATCAAGAGCCCACTGTTCATCTTTGGTTTCGCACAGTAATTCTGTGTAGTGTCCCTGTCTGTCTAGAACAGGTGGCTTTGGTGTCCAGAGTCCAATCTTCCACCCTCCGACTTGTACCACAAATTGTGCCAGCACATCACCATTTCTCCTCCAAAATACCACTCTGACTATTCACCAGTTTGGAGAGAAAATGGGAGATAATGGGCCATTTCAAGGAAGTGGAGAGTTCAGAGGCATTGGAAGGGTTCTTTTGCATGTTTTATGCATTTGGGGGCTTTGGGGATGATTTGCCGTAAGAAGAAATCACCTGGAAATAAAAGTAAGTAAAAAAGGGGGGAGGTGTTCAGAGAGCTGTCACAGGCCATTGGGGCCACAAAACTGTGGTCTGAGAGCTACATGTAGTCTACAGTCCACTTGTACCATCCCTTTCCCAGAATCCCTAGTAAATCAGCTTCCCGGGTTCTGTTATAAACACCAAAAATAGCTCTCCAAGGCTGCAGATGACAGTCTTGTTCCACTTCGGGTAAAAGAGTTTACACGACGAAATATTTATTGTGTGCAAAAAACAAAGGGTTGATCATCCTTGCACATGAAAGCACACACATGGAAGCACACACACTAAAAAGTTTCAGTTTTTCTCTCAAAATAATGGGGGTACCTTATGTCGGACAACCTGGAGCTCTTCCACCTTTTCAATGTAGTTTCTCTTCCAGATCCCTTGCTCAAAGGGGGTGGGAGAGAAGTTGACATACCATCCAAATCGCAGACATTTTGGCATCCAGAGTTGATCCAGCTCTGTCAAGGATTTCCAGTGCCAGCTTACCTGTGAAAATCAAAGACACCAGTCAAGGGACACAACCACAACAACAGGTGGGATGCATAATCCAAGCACAAACATTGCTTCACAATGTTTAGAATACCATGCATCCTTTAACAGGGTTGGCAAGAACAATGAATTTTTAATGTTTACTTTGACCTGTCTTCTTTTGTCTAGCCTAGCATCAAGAGAGAGCCCATGTGGTGTATGGTTTGAGTGTTGGATCAAAACTCCTGGAGGACTGGATCTGAATCCCAGCTTGGTCATAGAAGCCCACTGGTGACCTTGGGCAAGCCAAACTCAGGGGAAGGAAATGGGAAGCTCTGAACAAATTGTGAGGAATGTTGGATTTATTTTGTAATACAATAAGACTCTAGATCATGTACTGGCTAACTGCAGTTCAGAAACACAAGCCCCAGCAAAGTCAGAAAGTTCCTTCCAATAACTGCATTGATCAAAACATAACCATGTTGTCAGGACTGAAGCATTTTCAGTTACACAGTACATTAAAAGCACTTAGCAATTCAAAAGGTTTTGCATGGTCACAGCCCATTCATCTACAAACCAAAACATTCCTTTTCCCAGGATTACCGCTCCTTTCCTTCCTGTAACAGACATTCCCACAGAACTGATCCTGACAGCTCACAGTGCGTATTGTTATCCCTCACATCTGCTCATTATCCAGCACCAAAAATGATAAACCATCTCTCCACCCAGCATCACCAGCTGTTTAGCATATCTCATCATCTAGTACTACGAAACATAAAACAAAATATATGGCTAGCAAGCATGGCAGGAACTATGATCCTGACACATTAGGTTGAAGGACACATGCTGCTGTTGAACAACAAGCTGGTTATCCCTGATGTGTGCGTATGTCTGTTTGTGCTTTCATGCTGACAGTCAATTTATGGCCACTCCATGAATTTCCAAGCATGTTCCTTAGGCAATGAATATTCAGAAAGGGTTATCATTGTGTTTCTGAAATATAATCTACAACCCTTTGTATTCCTTTATAAGTTTCCCATCAAAATATTAACCAGGCCTGACTTTGTTTAGCTTTCAAGATCAGACAGAACAAGTTGCCTTCAGCATATTTAGATGTACCCCTAATCTAGGCAAAACCTATCCAAGCTTTGCCTTGCTCTGCCACATCACCATCTCTGGCAACATCCTGAGCTTTACCTGGGCACATCGGGAGAGACTCCAGGGGTCCAAGAAGGAAAAGATGTACAGGGACAACACCCTGGGAAGCTTGGTGGTAAAATCCAGAGCTTCAACTGGCACTTGGTCCTGCAGGTGCTTGAAGCAGAACTTCAGCTGTGAAAGGGAGCAGCGCTCTAAGAAGTCCCTCAGAATTCTCCGCCTCTGAACGTCCGTCCACTTGTCAAACTGAGGAGGGGGAAGAGGTGGAGACAGATGAGGTGTGGGCTTTGAGACACCTGGAGTAAACCTCAAATTAAGTAATTTCTCTGACCCCAAAGTACTTTGTAAAGAAAAACAATACCACTAGGTGAAGTTGAAGGCTTTCATGGCCAGCATCCATAGTTTTTGTGGATTTTTTGGGCTATGAGGCCGTGTTCTAGAAGAGATTTTTCCTGGCAAAACAGGAATAAACTCTCCTAGAACATGGCCTCATAGCCTGAAAAAACTACACACACACACACACACACACACACACACAAAATACCACTAGGGATATAATTCTTTGCTGAAGGCAAGGTGGAATCTTTTCTTCCCATGGCAAGAAAATCATGGAACCATAGATTTGGAAGGGATCCCAAGGGCCATCTATTCCAGCCCCACTCAACCTTGCAGTAAGACACAATCCAAGCCCTCCCTGTGACATCCAGCCTTGGTTTAAAAACCTCCAAAGGAGGAGACTCCACCACCTTCCACGGGAGCGTCTTCTACTGTCAGGAAGTTCTTCCTAATGTTTAGTGGAATCTCTTTGCAATCTGATTTTGCTGTCTCCATCTGAAATAACTGTGTATGTTAATTAAATTTTGTCTTCTCACTAATTACACTAATTTTCGTTTGAAGCAGGCATGGCTCCTCTCAGCCACAAGTCTGATGTCTGTTGTGTTTTTACTAGAGAGAAAGGAAATTGTAGTACTGGAAGTTCGACATCGGCAACTTCCTTTATACAAATTGCAGCTAACAGTGGACTCTTTCAGACGTCGGGAATTGGAAGTATAATCTAGGGTCAATCCGAACGCAACCATAGGGTTTGACGTTGTTGCGAATTAAAGCTTCACACACAATTTCGGGCAAAAAGGAAGTCAATTCGAATGCAATCATGGGTTTCACGTTATTGCGAATTAAAGCTTTGCACGCAATTTCAGGCAAAGGGGGGTCATTTTCAGGAAATGGAACGTTACTCCGAATGCAATGGGGATTCCCATGCATTCGCTAAACAAGTGAATTTACAGGAATTCACATTGGCTCCATTTGAAGTTTGGGAGAAATTCCTCCCGTGTGAAAGAGTCCACTAAAATATAGCTATGGATACATGCATCTTCTAAATGGGTAGTTTTTAAGACAGAATTTTTTAGCCTTCCATGGTTGGAGGGTTCTTATAGTGTTTGGACTTAAGTTCTCAAATGCTGCACTTAGGCTGTTGACCAGGGCTGGGTACAAGGGTTTTGTCACCCTACTGTTTTTAACATTGGCTACTGGTCCATTTCCAGATTGGATTCAGAGTGCTGGTTTTGACCTTTAAAGCTCTACACAGCTTGGGTCTAGATATTTTGAAAGACCATATCTCCTCATATAAACCAATGTGTGCATTAAGATCTACAGGGGAAAGCTTATTTTTAATTTTAAAATGAGTTTTAAGGCTGAAAAACCCCAGTACTCATGCAGAATGTTGTCCGGACTGCTTGCACCAGCATTAGGTTTTGGGAAGTGCGTCATCCAAATAGAACAGTGGGGAAATGGTCCTGTTGACCCATGCGGGCAAGGACTTTATTTGGGTCTGCTTCATATCACCCCAGTGATCTGTCTTCCATTTGTTTCATCCAAAAAGGAGATTTAAACCTAAACTCTGGGAACTCATTATGCAGCGGAAAGGGTCTGGAGTGTAGGCCCTGGAATGGTCTAAGGAGAATCTGTTGTTTAAGGAGCCCAGTAATACTGAGAGGGTCAGTCTAACTGATCCAAGGGTGTCCCCTTAAGCCAGGGCACACTTAGCTCAGTTAGAAAAACAACAGCTGGGTGGAAGAGTGTGTGTGTAGCAAAACGGCTTCTGTAAGTTATTCACGAGGCCTGTACATGAGCAGATAAGATATGGTTTAGGCAGACAGCAAGAAACCAGAATGTACTGGAATAAGGGGAACAAAGGAAATGCTTAAGCAAGTAGAAAACTTAGCCAAGTTAGATATCAGAAAGAAGCCTGTTGCTGGACAAAAAGTAAGAAACTCTGCTTCTCTGCTTTGATTGGTTGACAAGTGCATAAAGGATGCGTGCAGACAAAAGAAGGGCGGAACAGATTTTTCACCGTTAGGTGGCTGTCTCCCCCGGCCGGTTAATAAACCTACCTTGGTTGGAATCAACAATTGGTCTGGTCTTTGTCTCCCGTACCTTCAATTCCCGGGATATGTTTGGAACGCTTAATTCCCTTACATTTTCATGGTGCGTTGGCCGGGAACCAAATTGAAGGACGGGAACCGGACCTGATGTGCCTTTGACCACGCCAGAGGATCACCGCGGTCGGAGCCAGCAACGGCGACAGTACAGTGAGAGGGGCCCCGCTATAAGACCATCGGCTTCCCTTTGCTGTGTCCGGCTCGTCGGTCGTTCCTGGTGCCAACGGCAAATTGATCCAACCAACGGGGTAGAAGACGTCTTGGTGGAGCCTCGAGGCAAGTATGAGGGTGTATGAATGGTCTTAAACTAGTCGGGAGGTGTGTGAAGTGTGTGTGTGTCGTCGCATTCCCGACACTGACCATTGTTTCAGTACCGGGTCGGCGGAGAGTGGGGTTTGTCGCATTGCCCGTATCTGGCCATATGTGCATCTGGGAGACCGGGTCGGCAAATCCAATGAGTCAAGTGATCGCTCCCCCCATTCCTTAAGTGATCACGAATCCCCGTCTACCCTGTATGATTGTGTGATCAATATTGGGTTGGGTCTAGACCTAGTAAAGGTAAAGGAGAAATAAGGTACCTAGGTTAAGGCTAGTGAGGGTGCCCCAAGATTCTAGCCAAGGAAAATGGGAGGAAAGTCGGGCTGGTGAGGGTGCCCCAAGAATCCAGTTTCCGCAATAGGTGGGGGTAGTTCAAAAGGAGTAACCCCCTTGGATTGTAAAATATAAGGTACCTAGGTTAAGGCTAGTGAGGGTGCCCCAAGATTCTAGCCAAAGGAAAATGGGAGGAAACAGTGGGTCAAAAGGAGTGACCCCTTTGGATTGTATGTTAAATAATTGGTCAGAATTTAAGAAATACATTTCTGCAGGGTCCCGTAAGCCAGGCAAGTTAAGAACCTTTTGTGAATTAGAATGGCCAACGTTTCCACTAAATCCATCATGGCCAGCCATAGGGACCCTGGATAAGAGACTGGTTGATAGAGTAGCTGATTTTTGTGCTAGATATCATCCAGACCAGTACTATTACATCTCAGCCTGGCAGATTATAGTGGATATGCAACCACCGCCTAAATGGCTTCAAGATTGCAAATGCATGCCCCTCAGGGCTGCTGCTCCGAAGGCTCCACCACCCTTGCCCCCTTCCGGAACTCCGGAGGACGACGAGGTTTGGCCACCACCTTATCGCCCTATATATCCATCTATACCTTCCAAAGACAATGATATGCCACCACTGGAGGGAATGGAGCCTGAGGGTGTTTTAAAGTATAATTTAAGACCCAGAGACAAAGAAGAAGATAGAAAACTTTGCCCCCTGAGAGAAGTTCCTCAAGTAATACCAGATGGCCAAGGGTCCTCACGGACGGTGAACGTGTTCCAACATGTGCCCTTCACCAGTAGTGATTTATTAAATTGGAAGGCTTCCATGAAAGGATGGAGTCAGGACCCCACCCAGATGGCCCAGTTAGTGGAAGGAATTTTCAGTACACACAACCCTACCTGGCAGGACATCCAGCAATTGCTGAATGCCTTATTCACTGCGGAACAAAAAGGACAGATCCTTAGGATGGCCAGGGAGGAGGTAGAGAAGGAAGAAGGGGCCACAGGAGAACAACTGGTGAAGTTACAAGAAAGCCGGGTCCCAACCTATAACCCGAATTGGAACCCCAATACTGAGGAAGGGAAACGGGAACTGGGACAATATCAGCAATATATTTTTAGAGCTATAAGAAGAGGGCCACCCAGACCCGTGAATTTGAAGAAAATATACGATATTCAGCAAGAAAAAGATGAGAGCCCAGGAGCATTCCTGGAGAGGCTTAAAGCCGCCTACAGACAATATAGCCCATATGATATGGAAGATGAAAGTGAATTGTCACAGGGCACTCAAGCATTAAAACAAAGTTTCATAAGTCAATGTGCCCCAGACATCCGGCGAAAGTTACAAAAGCAAGCCGGACTCGCCCACATGACCCTGTCTAGACTTTTGGAAATAGCATCACAAGTGTATGTGGGACGAGAGGATGAGGATGCAAAGTTTAAAAAGAAGGCAAATGTTATAGCCGCAGCTCTGGGAGTCGGGAGGAAATAGAAATGGAGGACGTGGAGGTAGTGCCCAGAGAGAAGGAGGTGCGACGTGGGTGTCGGCGGCAACTACACAGGCATTAGGGAATGACTTATGTGGGCTAGCTCCCATGGAATTGACTCTGGAGCTATCAAGTCTGTTGTAAATATTTAAATAATAATAATAATAATAATAATAATAGAAAGACTGGAAGAGAAAGTGGGCAGCGTAAGCTTCCTAGACTGAAGTCCACTTCCTCAGATGCATTTGGATATGAAGATGAAGATAATAATAATAATAATAATAATAAATAATAATAACAACTGGACATACATGTTACCTGGTCAGATATGTCCAGATGTCCTGCAGGAGACCAAGATGGTTTCACTCAGGAAATAAAGGAGGGATGGAGACACAAGATAAATCCTGAAGACTCCAAGGCAGATGTTTTCCAAAATGCCCTTGATGTTAAAGGAACCACAAAAGACAGAAGGCTTTAGAAGAGAATGTTTTCAGTCCAGTTGAGGGCCCTGACAAGTAGATACAAGGAGAGAGATGAAGCAAGTGAGATGAAGGGAATAAGAGCAAGTTACTGACAGCTGCAACTTAGGATCAAGAAGGAAAGCCAAAAGCTGCCAGAGAAAAGAGATAGATGTGAATGTAGATGAAAAGCTGGAAGAGAGCCAAGCTCCACCTTGCCAGCACAGCCTGCAAGAGAGATGTTAGTGAAGCAGGAGAGATGTTAATAAAGGAGATGTTAGACAGAGGACTGAAGATGCGGATGGCAGAGACAAAGAGATAGTTAACCCCAGTCGCCTATGCTATAGAAGGAAAAAAGGTGCATTTTGAATTCGGCTTCAGAAAGGAGGGGCCGCAGCCCACAAGTTCAGAAAGGAGGGAGGAAAGCAAAGGAGCGCTTCAGTGAACACAAAGGAAGCTGTGTAGCTTCAAGGACATTCCTAGCAGTTGTCTTTGATAAGTGATTTGTGTGTTTTCATGCTGGAGCAACCAAATCTGTTGTAAATACAAAAATAGCACCCCCACTTCGGAAGCCTCTATAATAGTGGGAGCAACAGGAAGAAAACAAACATATAAATTTCTTTCAGAAAGATCCTGTGTCTTAGGCCCCCACACTGTTTCTCACAAGTTTTTGTACATACCCGAATGCCCAATTCCCTTGATGGGAAGAGACCTTCTCTGCAAATTAAGAGCAAATCTCATGTTTGAGATTGATGGGTCGATCACAGCTACCTTTAAGGGATTCTTAAAACACCGCATGCAGTGGAACATAGAGGAGGACATTGGATGTCTAATGAGAGATTTTTGAAATATGAGAGCATTCTGGTTGATAACCCTAATATAAGGATTCAAACATGCACCGCTCTGAACCCTGCCACATTGCTCCTTGTGTCAGAGGAAGACTTTTTGCAACATGATTGCATACAAACTATGGATGAAATCTATTCTAGTAGATCAGATCTTAAAGACTCCCCTTTGTCAGATGCAGAACTTGTTTTGTACACAGATGGAAGCAGTTTTGTCAAGGATGGACAGCGGAAATCAGGATATGCTATAGTTACAGAGGAAGGAAAGATATTGGAAAAACAATCTTTAGGGCCAAAAGAAATACAGTGGGCAGTAGGTGAAGGAGCTAGATGGGAGAGAGGAATGTTGGTATTTCCGAATGGGAAGGTGTATGTTCCGAGTGTGTTGGCATGGCATATGGTTCAGGAGTTGCATAAACAATATCATCAAGGGGGAACAGCCATGCAGCAATTGCTTGAACGACAAGTGTATTTTGAAGGGTTAACAGCTATAACAAAACAAATGGCAATGAGATGTGAAATATGTGCAAAGTCAAATCCCCGGGTGGGTCCCTTACTACCCCCAGGTGTTCAAAGGGTTGGATTTTCCCCTTGGGAAACATTGGTTGTAGATTTCACTGAAATGCCTAAGTGTAAGAAGTTTCAATATTTGCTTGTGTTTGTATGTACTTTTTCGGGATGGGTTGATGCCTTTCCCACCACTAATGAAAAAGCCGAACAGGTTGTTAAAGCCTTGTTAAGGGAAATTATACCTAGAAGTGGGTTGCCTTTGTATATAGGTAGTGATAATGGACCTGCATTTGTACATCAAATTGTTCAGAAATTAGCTCAAGTTTTAGGTGTGACTTGGAAATTGCACTGCGTTTATCACCCTCAGTCTTCGGCGCGCATGAACAGAACACTTAAAGGGACAGTATCTAAGATGTGCCAAGAGACTGGACTGGACTGGGTAACTGTGTTACCAATGGCACTCTTTAAAGTTCGATGTACACCAACTAGATTTTTGGGACTCTCTCCCTATGAGGTTGTGTTTGGGAGACCACCGTTGAACTTGCATAGACTTGAGGGGGATGTGGAACAGATTGGGAAACTTGAAGTCATTAAAGAAGTACAGTTATTAGGCCAGAACATAGAAAAGTTACAGCAATATGTGCAAACTATCAGATACCCCTTCCCCGTTACTGCTCTTCACCCTTTTTCTCCAGGAGATCGAGTTTGGCTGAAAGATTGGAAGAGCAACCCCCTTGGACCGAAGTGGAAGGGACCCTATGACGTGTTGCTGACCACACCAACGGCAGCTAAACTGAAGGGAGTGAAGCCTTGGATTCACTACACCCGGTTGAAGAGGGACAGGACCAAAGGAGTGGCGAGCAGAGGGAGATCCGGACAATCCATTGCGTCTTCGGATCAAGCGGTCCAGGGAAGACAGGGCAGCATCGCAACGTGAGCCCCCTGTCTGAGGTCAGGTGACCAAGCACCGCCTCGAAGAACAGGAGCCTTGGCTACCCGAGAGCCATGGCGAAAGAAATGAAAGGACAATTGCTAACTGAAAAACCAGAAGTGGTAAAAATAGAAACCACCTTGCAGGTGGAGCATGAAAACGCCCCAATCCCCATTTGTCCCCCAAGTGCGAGGATGCCAGGATTAAGAATTTCACACATTTTCATAATCCTCCTGTTGGGTATTATTGTAATGATGTTTTTATTCCCCTTGCCGTGTAAAGGAAATTGATTTGTGAACCATGCAAGAATGATGTTTGGGGAACACGGGGAGGACAAGATCTTGGTATATGAGCACCCGTATAGAGTAAGTGAAATGGGGATGCTTCCTGCCATGATTGAAGACACATCATTCGTGGCATGAGCTTTTGTCACTATGGGATTGGTTAACTTCTTGGCTACCAGATCTTGGTTGCCTAAAAAGCTTATTTGTAACTGGCTTGGCTATTCTGCTTATTGGCATAGTGATTTGTACTTGCTTGCCTTGCTTGCTTAAGTTTTTGCAAAATAGATTTGAAAGCATGCTTCAAAAAGGAAGAAAAGTAATGCTGGCACGTCTGACCTACCAAGAACTAGATAGTTCAATGGTTGACAGTGCCTCGTATCATAACTTACAAGAAAAAGGGGGGAATGAGAGGGTCAGTCTAACTGATCCAAGGGTGTCCCCTTAAGCCAGGGCACACTTAGCTCAGTTAGAAAAACAACAGCTGGGTGGAAGAGTGTGTGTGTAGCAAAACGGCTTCTGTAAGTTATTCACGAGGCCTGTACATGAGCAGATAAGATATGGTTTAGGCAGACAGCAAGAAACCAGAATGTACTGGAATAAGGGGAACAAAGGAAATGCTTAAGCAAGTAGAAAACTTAGCCAAGTTAGA
The DNA here is from genome assembly GCA_034509955.1 of Urosaurus nigricauda. Classification (NCBI taxonomy): domain Eukaryota; kingdom Metazoa; phylum Chordata; class Lepidosauria; order Squamata; family Phrynosomatidae; genus Urosaurus; species Urosaurus nigricauda. Next base: position 376,861,868 of record JAOEGL010000001.1, on the reverse strand, counting down.
TATCAGAAAGAAGCCTGTTGCTGGACAAAAAGTAAGAAACTCTGCTTCTCTGCTTTGATTGGTTGACAAGTGCATAAAGGATGCGTGCAGACAAAAGAAGGGCGGAACAGATTTTTCACCGTTAGGTGGCTGTCTCCCCCGGCCGGTTAATAAACCTACCTTGGTTGGAATCAACAATTGGTCTGGTCTTTGTCTCCCGTACCTTCAATTCCCGGGATATGTTTGGGAACGCTTAATTCCCTTACAATACCACTTGCTATGAAGAGATGCTGGAATCCATCAGCTAAAGATCTGTAAAGCTTTCCTCCACTGTAGACTGTCTGCTATATCTATTTAAGATTGCATAAAGATTATTTTATAGCTGGGAAGTGTGTCAAAATCTTAGGGTAGCTTGGAATTGGAACTAGTTCCAGTTCAGAACAACAACTTTGCTTCTTTAAAATTTTGGGGGCACATGTTTGATATATGTGGATTAATTTTTCCGCAAACAGAAGCATTACTTTTAATTGTAACCTTCCAGAAGCCAACCTACCATGTCAGCAGACTAACTGTGAGCATTTTGTAAAGAGCTTACATTTCCCAGCACAGCCTGGTCTGAATAAAGTGCTGCAGCCTTTAAGCACTTGAGTTAAAGTACAATTAAGAAAGATTAAGGAAAAAGGCAATTAAGAAAGAAAAGGCTTATTACCCATTTCCCCAATAAGTTTCTTCTTTCTTCAAATACCTTTAAAAAAAACAATTTAGTAAGTATTTTACAAAAGAGGAATCAAGAAGGAATTACTCAACAAGCTGTTAAAAATGACTCATAACAACAACAATAATTTCTTGCCCATCTCTCCTTATGGACCAAGGCAGGGGACAACAGATTAAAATACAGCAAAGAATAATATTATTAATGTTTATTTATAGAGAGCTGTAAAGTTTGCACAGGGCTTTACATAATAAGGATCTAATAAAATAAGGGGGGAAAAGAACAATAACCCGCTAAGTGGCGTACAATGAAAAACAACAACATTACATGATTAAAATATCTCTAAAATAATAGACACGCAACAACGTAAAACAATGGTTCTCAACCTTCCTAATGCCATGGCCCTTTAACACATAAAAATATGTGTTTTCCGATGGTCTTAGGCGACCCCTGTGAAAGGGTCATTCAACCCCCAAAGGGGTCACAACCCACAGGTTGAGAACCGCTGCAGTAAGACATACAAACACCAATTAAAAACCCACAGTCAGTTCAAAACGGCATAATATCAGTTTTAAAAGAACACATATTAAAAACAATCAATTCATAATTTAAAATTCATAATTTAAAAACAGCTGGATAGGCCTGCCAGAAGGGATTGGTCTTGGACTATGACTCTGGAGACTTGGGTGTGAATCTCTGCTTGACCGTGGAAACCCACTGGGTGACCTTGGGTAAGTCCCACACTCTCAGCTCCAGAAAACCCTGCGATAGGTTTACCTTAGAGTCACCATAACTCAGGAATGACTTGAAGGCACATAACAACAACAACAACAACAACAACAACAACAACACAACAGGCCTGGCAGATGAGATTGATGCCAACATCCAAAAAATATTTTTTTGCAAATATGGTTGCCAAGAAACCCCCATGGTAGGTTAGCCTTTCAAGCAAGACTAGAGTCAGAGGAAGGAGGCATGAAATTAGAGGAAGAAAAATGAACTAATTAAGACATATAGATGACTAGCAGAAAATAGCACAGACCTTGAACGATTACTGAAGAAATTCAAGGAAGAAAGTGGAAAGGCAGGTTTGAACATTGAGAAGATAAACTTATTTGAGATGCTGGAGAATTCTTTGGATACCATGGTCTGTTAAAAAAAGACCAATAAATAAGAACAGATCAAGATGACAGAACTGAGGCTGTTGTACTTTGGCCATATCATGAGAAGGCGTGACTCTCTAGAAAAGACAATAAAGCTTAGTAAGGTAGAATGCAGGAGAAAGAGAGGAAGACCGCATTCCAGATGGGTAGACTCAATGAAGGAAGCCATGGTCCTGAGGCTTCATGACCAGAGCAGGGCTGTTGATCATAGGGTGCCTTGGTTGGAGGTCTCTCACTCATGCCATTCATTGAAGTTGATCTGATGGCAGTTAACAACAAAGATGAGCCACAACAACAACAGTGAGAAGGGCACAAACAGGCTTCAAAAAATCTAGGGGTATTCTAACTGGAACTCCTGCACTGAGGGGCCAGGTGGTTGGATTCAATAGCATGGGAGTACCTACCAGCTCTATGATTTTTGGTTGACTTCATTTTACTTGCTTTTCACTCCCATATGTGTATTTGAAACTGTTTTCCCACAATCCTCTTGTGGGAGAGGGATGTTTTTGTTATAAGGATATAACAAATGAACCATAGAGGTAACTTGAAGGGGAGAGTCTTAGAATCAGACAATGTTTGCTTTCTGAGCTCTTGTATATCCACCTGGTTTGTGACACGCTCGATTAGGAGTAAAAAGCGTGTCATTTGTTGACCCCTTATGAAAACATCAGATGCTGATACAACCACCCCAAAAGTTTCTTTTCATCTTTTCTTTAAATAATTTAAATGGATATATAATGTGTGACTGAAAAGAAACAGAAAGGGGGGGGATAAAAAGGACAGGAAAGAATTAGAAGGGAGAATTCATAGAATATGAGCAAGGGCTAGGCAAATACATTCGTATAAACTGACCATGTTTGCAAAAAGAGAGCCAGTGTGGTGTAGTGGTGTGAGCATTGGACTACGGTCTAGAGATCAGGTTTGAATCCCTGCTGAGCCCTGGGTTGTTCTGGGCAAGTCACACTCTCTCAGCCTCCAAGGGAAGCAAAGACAAACCCCCTCTGAACAAATATTGACAAGAAAACCCTGTGCTAGGGTTGCCATAACTCAGAAATGACTTGAAGTCATACAACAATTACATATGTAAAAATACATTTTCTTGAAGTTGGCACCTGTATGTAAAATATACATCAGAAGGAGTAAGATCTTCTGGCCATTGAACAATAGATGGTGACTGTTTTATCTTCTCAACCTGGGAGTGCTGATTTTTTTGCAAGAGTAAAAAAATGCTGGATCCAGCTGTATTGACCCTCGGATCCCCCAATGCAGAAATATAATTTTAAACATGCGCACAGATCAATGCCAAAGATGTTTCTAATATAAATTTAAGTTGTAATACATCCAGTAGGAAAAGAGGCCACAGGTGGATTGTCTCCAGCAAGGATTTGAAAGACCTGGGTAGGACTGTTTATGGCAGGGGGACTCTGTCATTAAGAGTACGGTCACAACACAAAAACAATTTGATAGCAATTAATAACATTACATCCAATAGAAAAGGGGTAACCACTGAACGCACCCACATCATTGTCACAAAGAAGCACTGTCTTGTATTACATTGTCACCACTTAGTTGACCATTTCTTCCTAAAAAGGCATAAGCTCCTTTCATCATAAGAGGTTTGAATATTCAAGTCTCTGAGGCACAGAGAGGCTGGGCAATGTTTCCCAACTGAAGTTGGGTCTTTTATGGGAAATATGTGGCCAGAGCCAGTGTGATACAGTGGTTCGAGTACTGGGCTAGGACTCCAAGAGACCAAGCTTTGGTCATGGAAACCCACTGGTGACCTTGGGCAAGTCACATTCTCTCTGCCTCAGGATGCATCTACACTGTAGAAGTAATGCCGTTTGACATCGCTTTAACTGCCATGGCACCATCCTACAGAATCCTGGAATCGGTAGTTTTTTGAGGCAACAGACAATGGACAATAGAGTGGGCTGGCCTGTACTGATGGCTGAAGAACCTGGCAAACTTAGGCATAAGTCAGTGCCCCATATATTCCCCCCACTCCATGCAGTTCACCCCAAGATGAATAGTCTCCATTCAGAAACCCTTGGAACTGCATTCATTGCATTCCTGGAGTGGAAGTAGATTTCTATGGAAGCCATATACCAAGTTAGATCAGGTTATTGTCCTCAGGAGGAAAATACTGGAGAGACTATCTGCATCAATGCATATGGCATACTGGAGAAACTCGTATTTGTTGAGCTAAGAAGGCAAGATGAGGAAATGGCCCATGATTTGTTCAGCTATGGTAGGAGTGAGCAACTCTGGCAGGGTAGAGGGGCACATAGGACCCCCCCCCCCAGGAGACCGTGAAGAGCCTCATTTCCAACACACACATACCCCATAAATCAAAAAATGTACAACAAAATGCCCTCTAGGGGATATGGGAGCATTTCCACCATGTTTTGGGACCCCTCTTGGACCGTTTTAGGCCCAAGAGGGGCCTTCTTAAATAAAAAGAAGTGAGCGGAAGTCATCTCCTGTTCGCTTTCTGTATCAAAAAAAGGCCTCCCCAGACCTTAGTTGGCTGAGGAGGGTGAAAAATGTGGTGGAAATGTTCCCTGCACACTCCCCAGAGGACATTTCAGGGTATTTCAGGGGCAAAAAAAAAAAAAATGCATTTTAGCAAGGGCTCTAACCATGATGGGAAAGCCCTCCACATCCCCTAGAGAGCATTCTGGAGCAAAACATTTTTTTACCCAAGGGGCCCTGGGAGGCCACATCTGGCCCCTTGGATAAGGGTTGCACTTAGTCCACCCCTGAGCTATGGGATACTCACTTTATCATTCATAAGCTGGTGGTTCAGCGGTGTCCACATGCTCAACCTGGTCTGCATCTTGGGGCCCTCCAGGGTTTTAGGAGGTGCAAATGCCATCATTCCTCCTGCAGGAGGATTGAATCAGGTCAGATTCAGAAGTCATAGTAGTCATTTCAAGGCTTTGCTGCAAATGCTAAAACCATATAAGTAAAATATTAATGCCTCTTTTGTTAATCCCCAATATGAGAAATACACCTCTGACAACTCCATCCCCATATATAAGCTCAAGAGTCACAAAAAGAAATTTCTATTTTAATTGTGAAATTAAATTTATTTTTCTACATTTTCTGAAATGAAATGTGACCTACACTGTGTCTTTTGTCTCACACAGCAAACAAGATACAGTGGCCCCTTAGTATCTGCTGGGGTTTTGTTCCAGGATCACCCCATTGTGCATGCCAACGTATGTGGAAATCCCATTAAATACAATGGCATAGTAAAATGGTGACCCTTATATAAAATGTAAAAATCAAGGTTTGTTTTAGGGTGTGTGTGTGTAAGCAAGCCATGGGTAGTTGAATCCAAAGGGTCAAATATAGTTGTATGTCTGTCTGCATATGTTATGCATATGAATTGTTTTGTGCGTATCCACTTGTCACTACACTTGTTATGTATGAACTAGACATTGATTCACATGTATTTTAGGTCAATAAATCCTCTTGTTGTCCATGGAAACTTAAACCACAGCTCCTTTTTGGGTCCTGTTCCAATATTCAGACCAGATGTACAGAACGGAACTGAAAAGGCAGGATCCAAATAAAGAAGAGGAAGAGGAGGTGTTGATAAAAATGGAGGAAAACATGAAGGAGGTGGAGGAAGGGAAAGAGAAAGATGATAAACAAGAAGGAGGAGATGATCAAAATGGAGAAGAAGATGGAGGAGAAGATGAAGGAAGAGGAGGAGGAGGAGGAAATGGAGGAGGTGGAGGGGGAGAGAAAAATAGAGAAGATGGAGAAGAGAAGAAAAGGAGGAGGGGAAAGAAGATAAAATGGAGGAGGAGGAAGATGAGGTGGAGGAGAGGAGGAAGAGAGAGAAAATAAAATGAAGGAAGAGGAGATAAAAATGGAGGAGGAAGTAAAGTGGAGATGAAGTAAAGATGGGGGAAAGGAAGTCGGAGAAGCAAGAAGAAGACGAGGACAAGGAGGAGGAGGAGATGATGATCATGATGATGATGATCATGATGATTAGGCTATTGGAAAAAGTGAAGAAACAGAGGCTCTAAAGATGATCCAAAATTCCTATCCTATGATCAAGTAAATATTTTTGTGAAACAAGCCAGAGAGCTGGGAAGGACAACTGGGTGCTCCATCTCAGCTTTCCTCCTCCTCCTCCTCCTCCTCCTCTTCCTTCATCTTCTCCTCCATCTTCTTCTCCATTTTGATCATCTCCTACTTCTTCTTCTACTCTTTCAAACGGGAGGAATTTCTCCCAACTCCAAATGGAGCCAATGTGGATTCATGTAAATTCGCTTGTTTAGCGAATTTACACGAACCCCTGCTCCGTTCGGAAGAACCCCTTCTCCGTTCGGAATTACTTCCCATTACCCGAAAATAACCCCCTCCTGCCTGAATTTGCATGCGAAGCTTTAATTCGCAATAAAGTAAAACCCATGATTGCATTCGAATTGGCTTCCCTCTTGCCCGAATTTGCGTGCGAAGAGTTAATTCGCAATAACGTAAAACTCATGATTGCATTCGAATTGACCTTAAATTATACTTCCAATTTAGCCTCGTATGAAAGAGTCCCTTGAGTTGCATCTGGGAAGAAGTTCCTGATCACAGAGGAAGAAATTCCTAGCCTACATTCAAAAGAAGAAATCAGCCTTTCTAAGGACCTTATCAGATGTTGGAAATTGGAAGTATAATCTAATGGCAATCCGAATGCAATCATGCGGTTTCACGTTATTGCGAATTAAAGTATCTCACGCAATTTCGGGCAAAAGGGAAGTCATTCCAAATGCAATCATGGGTTTTACCTTATTGCGAATTAAAGCATCTCACGCAATTTTGGGCAATGGGGGGTCATTTTCGGGTAATGGGAAGTCATTCTGAACGTATTCCGAACGCAATTGGAATTCATGTAAATTTGCTAAACTAGCGAATTCACGTGAATTCGAATTGGCTCCAATTGGCTCCATTCGCAATAAAGAGAAATTTCTCCCGTCTGATAAGGTCCTAAGTGCTGTTTTGCACATTGTTGTTTTAGCTGCCTTCAAGTCGGTTCCACCTCGCCCCATGGATGAGACATCTCCAAGGATCCCTCTCCTCCACTGCAGTCTTGCCCAGAACCTGCAAGCCCCTGCCAATAACCTCCCCCCCAATAGAGTCTATCCATCTGGTTTGTGGTCTTCCTCTCTTTCTTCTCCTCTCTCCCTTTCATAGAATCATAGAAATTTAGAGTTGGAAGAGACCACAAGGGCCATCCAGTCCAACCCCCTGCCGTGCAGGAACTCCCAGTCAAAGCATTATTGTTTTTTTCTAGTGATCCGTGCCTTCTCATGATGTGGACAAAGTACAATAGTCTCAACTTGATCATCTTTGCTTCCAAGGAGAGCCCTGGTCTGATCTGTTCAAGAACCCATTGGTTTGTCTTCTTGGCTGTCCATGGGATCATCCTAAATCCTCTTCTCCAGCACCGCATTTCAAAGGAGTTGGTTTTCTTTCTGTCTGCTTCCTTCACTGTCCAGCTCTCACATCCATACATGGCAATTGGGAATACAACGGCCTGAACGATTCTGAATTTAGGGCTGAGTTGTATGTCTTTGCTCTTCAGCATCTTTTCCAGTTCTTTCATAGCTGCCCTTTCCCATTCCTAGCCTTCTTTGTATTTCTTGATTACAGTCTCCATTCTGGCCAATGCTTGATCCTAGATACGGGAATTCTTTAACTATTTCAGTTTGCTATTTGTCTAGATTGAATTTGTGTATTTCTTCTGTGGTCATTATTTTTGTTTTCTTTATGTTCAGCATGAGACCTGCCTTTGCCCTTCCATCTTTAACATTACAGAGCAGCAAATCTTGGTTTGCCAAGATCTTCAATGAGGACATCTTCAATGGGCAGCCAATCCCAGCGCATAGGTCTGTGTGCATAATGTGCTAGAATTTCTTTCTCTCGCCCCCCCCCCCAACATCTGCTTGTCATCCCTCAGGACTAGCTGACATTTTTATAGGTGAAAATCTTTAGAAACAGGTAGAGGTGAGGCTATATCCTAAATTGCCTCTGAAGTACTCAACATGGCTATTAAACAACTGTTCAAACACTCGCCGGTGTTTGCTTTATGGCTTTTGTTATTGCTTTATGGCTCTCCTGATTGAGAGGGAGGTTGGAACAAAAGGAAAAGTAACTTTCATTGATACAGAATAGAGATGGTTACCTGGGCACACTTACAAAGGAGTGGAAACATAAAACACAGACCAACCCTCCAACACAAAATACACTGTCTGATGTTTATTATGGTTTCTTTTACACTATACAGTTATTATGGCACATTGACTGCCATGGCTACATCCTAAGGAATCCTGGGATTTGTAGGATGGTGAAACAGTAGAGCTCTTTGGCAGAAATGACAAATCCTCTTTGCATATCCTTCCACTCTGAGGCCTTGCCATTCAACAACAGAACAATACACAGAGGGCCACACAGCATATATATATGTATATGTATGTATGTATGTGTGTGTGTGTATATATATATATATATATATACACACACATACACACACACCCTAATGCCAGCCACAGATACCGGCGAAACGTCAGGCATAAATTCTTCTAGAACATGGCCATATAGCCTGAAAACCCCACAAAAAACTACGGATGCTGTCCGTGAAATCCTTCAACTTCACATCCTACATCATAGTTTGGCAGTATATTTTGATGCTGAAACTCTGGTTTGGATATAACTACACGCCTACGAAAGCTCATGCTGCCAACGTCTTTCTTTCAGTTAGTCTCGAAGGTGCTACAAGATCTCTCTGCATCTAGTTATCCGAAACTATGGTTTGCTGTGATGCCTACACTCAGCTGCTGAAACCAACTAGAATGCAATCCCACTTGCTTCCCCCCCCCCCCCAAAGACACATTGGATGTTTCTTTAGGTTCAATAAACAATACAAGACATGGGAGAAGAGAACTGGTTCTTTTTAATCTAACTGGATGGGACTGCACAGCTCAGTTGGCAAATGTCATCCACAAATACCGCTCAGCTAAGAAATGTCAATGTAAATGAGTCACAAGGATGGTTTCAAAATAACTACAGTAAGGATGGTACAGCACATCCTCTGCAGAGGAAGCTTGGTACCATTTCCTTGACCCCTCTGCGAATGAGTAGGCTTCATTCGTCACAGATACAGGAAACAAAGGAGAAGCATGCCATAAATATATAGTTGTTGTTACGTGCCTTCAAGTCACTTCTGGCTTTGGTGATCCTAAGGCAAACTTATTGTGGGTTTTCTTGGCCAGATTTGTTCAGAGGGAGTTGGCCATTGCCTTCTTCTGAGGCTGAGAGAGTGTGACTTGCCCAAGATCACCCAGTGGGTTTACACGGTCAAGGAAGGTTTCAAACCGAGGTTTCCAGAGTCACAATCCAATGCTGAAACCACTACACCATGCTGGCTCTCTCAAAAAATTGGCATTTCTTGACCATGGCAAATTTTTTTGATTACAAGTCTACTCTTACTCCCCATAAATCCTGATGAAAAATAAAGACTTCATTGGGCAGCTAGGGCAGCTGTAAGGCCACTGGCATAATTTGATAATGTTTAAGAAAGATGAACATACTGTAATGTTTGTATCATCTTCACTAAGGGCATTAGACTGGCTTCTTGGATTGTGCTAATCTAGGTTTAACCCTGCCAAAATGTTAAGACGGAGTCTCGCACAGATGCAGACCTGCTTCAGTAATGGTTTATTATGCCAATATGATTAAGGACAAATTGGAGGAAGCATTGTTTGGCCAAGATTTAGCAGGCACACACTTAACCTACTGACCGTAATCCATATGTTGACAATAAGAAGAATGGGTTTAAGTGATGAGAGCGGGGCAAAAAGTGACTCTGAATGGGCTGGACTCTGTGTTGTTGTTGTTGACTGTGTGGCAATTCACCAAGAAAGCCAGTGTTTGGGTGTTGGACTATCACTTTGGAAATCAGGGTTTGAATCATGGCACGGCCATGAAACCCACTGGATGACCTTGGGCAAGTCGCACACTCTCAGCCTCAGGGGAAAGCAATGGCAAACCTCTTCTGAACAAATCTTGCCAAGAAAATCCTACGATAAGTTTGTCTTTGGGTCACCATAAGTCAGAAATGACTTGAAGGCACACAACCAACAGACAACAAATTGTTATTTATTCCATCATTCATTCATTTCCATAACATACATTTCTACCCTACTTTCATCGAAACAGCTTGGGGCAACTCCATCTTTACGACAACCCTGTAAAGTAGGCTGAGACAGACAGTAACAACAACAACCCTTCTTGACCGTAAGGGAAGACAAAGAAATGATCTCAATAACTGATCTATAACGTTTTGAAATGCCCTTTCACTAGACAACTGCAGAAGCTCTTTAAGGAACTAGCAGGTCAGTGGTACCAAATTCCACATCCTCATTTTGTAAACTTATCACTAAGTCAGACAAGGCAGAACAAATGACATACTAAAGACACCTCCACAGACCACCAGTTTCTGGGAGCTGTAATCCCAAAATATTATTAAATTTCTTTAATAAATTGATAGCACCAATACCTATATCTACACACGCATCTGTAAAGGTCTACTCTGCGTCAGTATTGTTATTTGTACTGTATGCGTGTACAACGCTGTATGTGTGGCATAGTGGTTTGCGTATTGCACTATGACTCTGGAGACCAGGGTTCGATTCCCAGCTCAGCCATGACTGGTCCACTGGGTGACCTTGGGCAAGTCACAGGCTCTCAGCCTCAGAGGACAGCAATGGCAAACCTCCTCTGAAGATATCTTGCCAATAAAACCCCAAGATACGGTAGGTTCGCGTTAGAATCAAAGAATCCTAGAGTTGGAAGAAACCACCAGGGCCATCCAGTCCAACCCCCTTCTGCCATGCAGGAACTCCAAATCAAAGCATCCCTGACAGATGGCCATCCAGCCTCTGCTTAAAGACCTCTAAGGAAGGAGACTCCACCACAATCTGAGGGAGTGTGTTCCACTGTTGAATAGCCCTTAGGGTCACCACGAGTCAAAAATGACTTGAAGACACATAACAACAAACAACAAATTATTTATTCCCATTTGTACCCTACTTTCATCCAAGCAGCTTGGGGAAATTCCATCTTTGCAACAACCCTGCAAAGTAGGCTGCAACAGAAGACAACCATCCCACAAATCGAACGGGAAAGACTTGGAAAATTGGTCTTTTCACTCTGAACAATATAGCCTGGATGCTCATTCGGGTTACATTTTGCAAAATTTAAGCCCTGAAAAGTGCAACTCTGTCCCGCTGCAATGAAAAACTAATGCATCCTCGAAAAATGATTGTCCAACCTTTGTTTAAAAATGTCCAATAAAGCAGAGTCTATCACCTTTAGAGGGAGCCCATTCCACTCTCATAGAGTTTATCATCAAGGATTTTTTCCTGGTATCTAACTGGAATCTCTTTGTAATCTGAATTCATTGTTCAGGTCCTGTCTCTTGTAGAAACCAAAGACAAGCTTGCACCATCTTCCATGTGACAATCCTTCTGATGTTTAAGGATGGTTATTATATTGGCAGTCTATCCTCTCTTTGCCAGACTAAATATTGGCAGATTTGATGGGCATCTCTTCTATTCCTTCATCCAAGCCAAAAATATAAATTAATGCCAGCCCCAGGAAAGATCCCTGGCACAGAATGATGAGAAAGCAGGGTGACCAGATGTCATGACCGCAAAGGAGGACAAGGCACCGCAAAATGCAGGACATTCACAAAAATACAGGACGTTACAAAATAAAAGCTAAAAATACTAATATAAATATAAACTCGTGCTACTTAGTCATGTTCAAAATGGAAGACATTTTCAAAATCCTCCCGGACAGAAGGCTGAAATGTAGGACACGTCCAGGGAAAGAAGGATGTCTTGTCACCCAGTGAGGAACCATCGGTGAGCGCTCATTGGGTTCAGTCCACCAACCTTATAAAATCCACTTAACAGGAGAACCACCCAGCCCACATTTTACCAGCTTTTCTGCAGATCTTGATGAATGCTTTACTGATATCAAGACACTTTACATCCAAAACAGTAAGGGCTGTTCAACGGAGGAACACGCTCCCTCGGAGAGTGGTGGAGTCTTCTTCTTTGAAGGTTTTTAAACAGAAGCCGGATGGCCATCTCTTGGGGATGCTTGGATCGTGAGTTCCTGCATGGCAGAAGGGGGCTGGACTGGATGGCCCTTGGGGTCTCTTACAACCCTTTGTTTCTTTGATTCTATGGAAACCAGGAAGCCCTATGAGGAGAGACTTAGGGAGCTGGTGATGTTTAGCCTGGAGAAGAGATGGTTAAGGGGTGATATGATAGACCTTTCCAAATATTTGAAGTGATGCCACATTGAGGATGGAGCAAGCTTGTTTTCTGCTGCTCCAGAGAATATGACATGGAGCAATGGATGCAAACCATGGGAAAAGAGATTCCAGGAACCTCCTGACAGCAGGAGCTGTTTGACTTTTGAAAACACTGCCTTGGAGGGTAGTGGAATCTTTTTCTTTGGAGGTTTTTAAACAGAGGCTGGATGGCCATCTCTTACAGGGAGGGCTTGGATTGTGTCTTCCTGCATGGACAAATGGGGGAGCCATGATGGCCCTTGAGGTCCCTTCCAACTCTATGATTCTGCTACTTGAAGACTGACTCCTTAACTATGGCGAAGTCGAAGGCTTTCACGGCTGGCATCCATAGTTTTTTGTGGGTTTTTGGACTATGTGGCCGTGTTCTAGAAGAGTTTATTCCCGACGTTTCGCCTGCATCTGTGGCTGGCACCTTCAGGGAACTTACCTATATGTTCTAAAACTTTTCCCAGTACAGTACTGACCTCCAGCTTGACAGGTCTCTTTTCTTTCCTCTCTTTTAAAGATGAGAACAACATTTCTCCACCTTGGTTGTACAAAGACCTCACGTGCTCTACAGGAATCCTCGGCTATTAGAGGAGTTTATCATGCGACGGAATTTGGGGATATAACGCAATGGCAATCCGAACGCAATCATGGGGTTATTGCGAATGAGTGTATCTCACGCAATTTTGGACAAAAGGGAAGTCATTCCAAATGGAATCATGGGGTTTCACGTAATTGCGTATTAGAATATCTCACGCAATTTCAGGCAGTGGGGGGGTCATTTTCGGGAAATGGGAAGTCCTTCTGAACACATTCCGAACGCAATCAGATTTCACGTAAATTTGCTAAACAAGCAAATTCACGTGAATTCGAATTGGCTCCATTTGCAATTGAGAGAAATTCCTTCCATGTGATAAACTCCTACTCTTGGATGCCGTTTATCTGGCCCTGGAGATGCAAAGTCAATTGAAGTAACCAAGTGTTCCCATACCACCACTTTACCTATTTGGGCTGAAGCTCTCTCATTCTATCATTTATTTGTTTTTCACTCAGGTAAGCTCCGCTTTCCTCCAGAGAGAAGACCCATTAGCCATTTCCCATCCACACTTTGCTTCTTCTTTCTCTTCCGCCAAACAATTATTTTCAGACCCTCCTTCCTTGCAAGCCCGAACCCATTTTGAGCTTTAGCATCCCTGACCTTCTCCCTGTAAATCCTGGCTACTCGTATCGAATCTTATTTGGCCATTTGCTCCTTCTCCCGTGACTCTTTCAATCTGAACTATATCTGAAATCTACATATGCTACAATTTTTACCTAAGTGTTCCCAATTTGCTTTTCATGTTCCCAGGGGTGATTCAGGACTTTTTTAAAGCGCAACTATGGATGTTATCAGACGGGAGGAATTTCTCTCAATTGCGAATGGAGCCGGTTCGCAATTACGTGAATTCTCTAGTTTAGCGAATTTACGCGAATTCCAATTGCGTTTGGAATGCATTCAGAATGACTTCCCATTACCCAAAAATGATTTCCTATTGCCCGAAATTGCATGAGATGCTTTAATACGCAATAACGTAAAACCCTATGATTGCGTTCGGATTGCCATTGGATTATACTTCCGACGTCTGATAAAGTCCTACGTGAATAATCTGATTCACACATTCTTGGTTCGTCGCTCACACTATTTTTCGTTTTTGTCGGAATCGCACCTCCACAACCTCTGTTGCTTATGCTTGAAGAAGACGCCGTTGTTAACAGGGAACGACAACTACGAACACATAAACAACATCGGTTAATGGGTTAAAATAATGGGTTAAAATAAAATAATTAAAATACGCATCCATTTGATTTATGTGCATGGGTTCGAAACACATTCAAGCCACGCAGAGCTTTATCCTGGTTTATCCCGGTTCTTTTTGCATCGCTTATTCACAAAAACCTTTTACAAAAATCTTTGGAAAATTCCCGAGATTGATCATCCCAACTTAAGCACTTAAAATTCCCAATTAACAATAACAGCGATAAATTAATTATCCGGGGACAAACACGACAGTAAGATGATGGGATTCCTGACATATTCTATATACTGTATGGATTTTTTCCCATATTTATGGGGGTCCAAGCGAGTTAAATCCCACTTGTCTCGACTTATTTGTTTGTTTTATATGCTGCCAAGAGTGGGACCTTGAAAAAGGAAACCCATTAAATGTGAGAATGGAGCCTAGAATCGCATCGGCCTTTTTCGCCGCAGCGTCACACTTTTGGGCTCAGGTTCAGACCCTTAGACCCCTTTTGCGTCCACACTGGGTGAATAAATGGGTTTGAACCCGGTTTAAGTGCCATGGCTCAAGGCTGTGGCATGCTGGGAAGTGTAGTTTGTTGTGGCACCTTTGGTGCCACAACAAACTACACTTCCCAGCATGCCACAGCCTTGAGCCATGGCACTTAAACCGGTTTCAAACCCATTTATTCACCCAGTGTGGATGCAGCAGCCCAGAAACTATATTAAATGCAACCTAGAATCGCATTCGCCTTTTTTGCTGCAGCAACTGATTAAAAAAAAGACCATTCCCACCTTTTTTCCTTCCTGCGGCCTAGTAGTCTTCCTCCTCCTCCTCCAGGTTGATTCCAGTCTCCATGGAAACCGTTGCCTGGCGACCGCTGAGGCAGCTGCGGGCCAATCAGAACAACCCACTCCTCCCTCCCAGTCCCCCTCCCTTTCCTGTTTCCTATCCTACCTAGCAACCGGGGGAGGCCTGGGATCTGATTGGCCCAGCCCTGTGGGGGGCGTGGCTAATGAAGAGAGTGTATATTGGGGGGGGGGGGAAGAGGGTGTTCTCATTCAGGTCCGGCGCTCCTTGGTTGGAGGTTGAGCTCCTTCCTTCTTCCAGGTAAAGCTGGGGACCAAGGAAGGGGGCTGGATGGGCCTACAGGCCCCCCAAAAGGGCAACATTTTGGGGCACAATTGGGGGGGAAGGGGGCCTCTTATCCCCCACCAGACACCCACTTATATTATTATTATTATTATTAATTAATAATAATTTTTAATTTTTATTTTTGATATCAATATTTTCTTATTTTATTATTATTATTATTATTTTATTTTTTTATTATTATTACTATTATTATTATTACTCTTTTATTATTAGCAATATTTTCTTATTATTTTCTTCTTATTATTTTATAATTATTTCATTATTATTATTATCATCAATATTTTCTTATTTTATTATTATTTTATTATTATTTCATT
Source organism: Urosaurus nigricauda (assembly GCA_034509955.1). Classification (NCBI taxonomy): domain Eukaryota; kingdom Metazoa; phylum Chordata; class Lepidosauria; order Squamata; family Phrynosomatidae; genus Urosaurus; species Urosaurus nigricauda. Next base: position 376,846,386 of record JAOEGL010000001.1, on the reverse strand, counting down.
GTTATTATTATCAATATTTTCTTATTATTTTCTTATTATTTTATTAGTAATAATTTTTATTTTTATTATTATTATCATCAATATTTTCTTATATTGCTATTACTATTATATTATTATTATTATTATTACTATTTTATTACTACTGTTTTGTTATTATCAATATTTTTATTATTTTCTTCTTATTATTAATATTTTATTATTTCATTATTATTATCATCAATATTTTCTTATTATTTTCTTCTTATTATTTTATTATATTTTATTATTAATAATATTTTATTTTTTTATTATTATTATTACATATGGGGCTGTGAGGGGTGGGTTGGGTTAAGGCTAGCTGTGAGACCCCTTCCTCATTTAAAGGGGAAATAAACCCTATTATTATTCCTGTTTCCTGTCCTATATACTACTTGTACATTTGCTTGTACATTTATTAACTGTTTTAAATTGTTATATATATATATATATATATATATATATTTCTATTTTATATTGTTATATATATTCTATTTTAATGGGAGGGGGTTAAGGGGGATATAATATATAATATGTATCCTATTAATTGTTGTAAACCACCTTGGTTTGCCTGAGTGCAGAGAGGTGGGATATAAATAAATTATTATTATTATTATTATTATTTTGGAAAGGGGGGAGGCAGGTTATTATTATTAATAATAATAATAATTTTGTAAAGGGGGAGTGGACCTCCCTCCTCATTTAGGACAATAAAAGGGAGAGGAGCCTCAGAGATGGGGGAGGATGCAGTTGAACCCCATTATTATTATTACTGTATCATCATCATCATCATCATCATCATTTTCCTTGCCCCCCAATAAATGATAAATGTCCTCATTGAGGACAATTTAAAGGAGGGGGAGGACCCTCAGCCCCTCCCTCCTTCTTAACATGAGGTATGAAGGGAGGATGAAGTTATTAATCCCCCCCCCATCATCATCATCATTTATTGGGGATAGGGAAGGGATAAATATCCCTATTTTGAGGGGGGAGTGGACCCCCTCCTCATTCGGGACAATTAAAAGGAAGGGGAGGACTCTCAGCCCCTCCCTTGCAGACAAAAGGGGGGAGGATACAACCACAGCCCCCATCATCATCATCATCATCACCATCTTTTATCATTATTATTATTTATTGGGGGGGCAGGGAGGGGATATAAATCCTTGTATAGAAAGTGGGGGGGGGAGGGGACCCCCTTCTCATTTGGGGCAATAAAAGGGAGAGGGCTCCCAGACCTTCCCCTTCCCCCCCAAATAAATAATGATAACAAGAACAATAGAGGAAGGAAGAGGAGGAGGAGGCAAATGTAGCCCTCACCATTATCATCATTATTATTATTACTGTATATTCAAGACTATTAAAAAGGGGGAAAGGGGATTCAGTCACAGTCCCATCATCATCATCAATCATCATCATCATCATCATCATCATATTTATCTTTCTTTTGGAGGGTAGATAGGGGATACATTCATCATAATCATTATTATTATTATTAACCTTTATAGTATTGTAAATTTGCACTGCACAGTGTTGGGAAAGTGAGGAGGGGGACCCCATCCTCACTTAGGACAGTTAATTATCATTATATTTGTTGGGGCCTCAGGGAGGAGATATATTATGGTTTGGAAAGGGACACAAAGAAATAGGATGATGATAATAGTAATAATAATAATTATTATTTTTGTGAGCTTCTCTGCAGATGCCAGCCACAGATGCAGGCGAAACATACGGCCACATAGCCCGAAAAACCCACAAAAAACTATGGATGCTGGCCATGAAAGTCTTCAACTTCATAATTATTATTATTATTATTATTCCCCCCCCCCTTCTCATTTAAGACAATTAAAAGGGGAAGGGGAGGACTCTGAGAGACAGGAGGATTGAGGAAGGGTACAATAAGATGATGATGATTTTTATTATTATTATATTTGCTTGTGTCCTGTTTCCCTTCCTTCCCCAAAAATAGGGACTCAGAAAGCGGTTCACAATTTAAAAGCTCAGTGCCATTAAAAACCCCAGTCACCGCCTCCCCAAAAAAGTGCATCTTGGAAAACAGAATTAAAAACTATTTACAGTGTTAAAAACAATTCGCCGCTCAAGTCAATAAAATAATAAGAACACACAATTACAAAAATGAAAGGGGGAGAGGGAGGATGCAGTTACACCCCCATCATCATTATTGTCATTATATTGGTTTGTGTCCTGCATTGTGTCCCTAAAAAAATATTGAGTCTCAAAGCGGCTCACAAAATTTTACGAGAACGATGCCATTAAAAACATACCCCAAAGAAGTGCACATTAAACATAGAATCCAAGTATTTGCAATGCTAAAACAATTCACCGCTCAACTTAATGTACTAAACACAACTGAAAAGATTAAAACATTATCTTTAAAATTGTGGGGTTAAAATGATCTCTTCTATTTGAGATTCACCCTCGTCCCCCATTTCTCCAGTTCTAAGTAATTGGACCATTGAGAAAGGAGATAAAATGTCTTATTCAAAGAAAATTTGAATAAGATTTTTGAATAGTTGCGGCACCTGTCTGTGCGTATCATTAGAAACTGTCTGAACCAGCTTTAATCTCTTTTTTAAAAACTTGTTAATTCTGTTTTGTAAAGGCTTCCGAGTTTGTCAAGTGTTTGATTTTGTTGTACGCCGAAGCTGTGGGAAGACAGCAAGATATAAATATTGTAGTAAAGTAAACCTTGTAGGAGTGGAAATAAGTACCATGTGCGTATATGCGTGTGCAAGGGGGTGATTTACACAACCTGGTAAATATATGAGATTGGGAAGTTTCCCACACATACAGACGCACAACAATATTGTGATTCCCTGAACTGGATGGGATGAGACTTTATTAAAATAGAGAATATATGTCACTCGTAATATAAAAAGAAGGGAGGAAGGAGTCTTTTGGCAGCTTGGAAACAAATGTGGGTTTGGGGGGATTGTAATCCGCTTCCATAGATGCATTGATGGAGTATAATATTTAGAATTTAGATGTGTGCATATTATATATTTCTACGTTTCCATAGCTGAGAGCTTGGAGAATGTATCATAGAATCATAATAAAATTGTAAGAGTTGGAAGAGACCACATTTGGTCTAGACTGGCGTTTTAAATGACGTAAGAGGGAGGGGATAATAATGCAAATAATTGTATTTTAAACAACCTATTTACCATTTTGTTTTGTTTTTTGGAGAGGAGGGTCAAATCACCAACCTTGGAGATGCTTAACAAAAAAAATTAAGCAAAATAAATACTCAGTGCAAAAGTTTGTGTGTGTGTGTGTGTGTGTGTGTGTATGTACTCACATATGCATGTACTGTATAGATGATTTAAAAACAAATACTATTCTGGATCTTAGAAGGATGCAGTTAATTGCATATATATATATATATATATATATACCATAATATATGTGTGTGTGTAATTGTGTAACATAACTTTATTCTTCTAAGATCCAAAACTAACTGCTACCTTGGCATGCAATTTACTTTTGTTTTCAGCAACTCAAAAAGGCAGAAGCTGAAATGTTTTGCTTATTACATTCTGTTAATCAATCACTCTTAATATTTATGTATATCTATATGAATATGCATGAAACTCTATACTGTAGGCGTGTTTGAATACACACACACACACACACAAATAGTACTTCCAACAAGTTAGTTCTGGATCTTAGAAGGATGCAATTAATTACATATATTTGTGTGTGTAATGTGTGTGTGAGAGACATATGTAATGTGTTTGTGTGTGTGTATATTAGCTGCATCCTTCTAAGATCCAGAACTAATTTGTTGGAAGTACTGTTTGTGTATGTGTATATGTATATATGTGTGTGTGTGTATGTGTATACATATACATATTCATACAGATATACATAATATTAGAGTGACTAATAAACAGAACGTAATAAGCAAAACATTTCAGCTTCTGCCTTTTTCAGTTGCTGAAAACAAATGCAAATCCCACGCCGAGATAGCAGTTTAGATTGCTCCATCGCCAAACATGTTAGATTACGCCATTGCCAAAATTTTTAAGTGAGTGTTGGTGTTGTGTATTATCCTCCAGACTGAGACCACACAGTGTTAAGGACTTAAGTCTAGAGATCCACAAATTCTCCTTTACATCCAAAGTATTTGTAAGAGAGAGCGCTTTCACTTCCAAAAACTGACAGATCAGAAGCAGAGATAACCCGCCTGGATGATGAGGGCTAGAAGTTTTATTAGTAATGTATGTGTTTGGCCTTGCTCTGCGCTCTGCATCTTCCCCATCAAAGGGGGGGGGGGGGAGAAAATTTCCTTTAAAAATTGCTTCAGTTTTATCTCTTACTAGAGCCTGTTCTCACCACGTGCGTTGAAACAAAGAAGGGTAGGTTGTGGTTTGTTTCCATCCATAAGATGTGGTTTGTGGGGGATAGACCTGGGGCTGAGTTGTAACCATAGTGGCCTTGTTTTGGAATTACTTTTCCGTAGGATGCAAAGTTGCACAAAGTGACCAAGCTAACCGTTGCACTGAGCAGGAGGGGAAGTATAGGGGTTTTTTGTGGGTTTTGGGGGCTAGGTGGCCAATATGTCCTGGAAGGGTTTATTCCTGACGTTTTGCCAGCATCTGTGGCTGACATCTTCCGCAGATGGCGAAACATCAGGAATAAACTCCATGTAGCCCAAAAAACCCACAAAAAACTATGGATGCTGGCCACAGAAGCCTTCGACTTCATACAGGAGGGAAAGTGATATTATTCTTTGGATCTTAAAGTGTGCGTGTGTCTACTCTGGCTGTTCTAAAAATTGTTTTTAGAGCTATTTTTTTGCAAAGCTGCTTGTAAAACTGTTTTTAGCGCTTTTTAAAAAGACAAGATTCTGGTGTTTTAACTGGATTTTAGTTACTTATGTGATGTTTTAAAAATGTTTTTACACGCAGTTCTTTGCTTCGGAGTCTGTGATGGTTCAAGAAGTGATAAATACATGCTTTAAACAAATAAATAATAAATAGATGGGGAAAGGAAGGCTGGAGTGATGCTCTAGACTGTTTTCTAAATAAATAGGAAAAGAGTTTCGATGCAGAACCTTGATTTGTTTCTTGCCTCCTTTGAATCCTCCTTGAGGAGTTTCCCTTCTGACCGTTTTTTTGTTGCAAATAGGATGCTGGATTAGATGGAACTACAAAAGCAGTCTTTCCAATTAAGAATTGTTGTCGTTTTGTGCCTTTAAGTCGTTTGGTTAATAGTTAACAACAAGTTAGTTACTATTAGAGTCAGTGTTGTTGAATAGTTAATAATGAATGGCTAATATTTAATAACCAATTAATAACGATTAGAGCCAGAGTTGTTGAAGTTAATAATAAGCTGGTTAATATTTAATAATGAGTTAGTACCAATTAGAACCCATGTTGTTTAAGTTAAGAATGAGTTGGTTAATATTTAGTAACGAGTTAGTAATGATTAGAGTCAATGTTGTTGAATAGTTAATAACAAGCTGTTTAATAGTTAATAATGAGTTAGTAACTGTTATAATCAATGTTGCTGAACAGTGAGTAACGAGTTGGATAAGAGTTAATAATGAGTCAGTAACGATTAGAGCCAATGTTGTTGAATAGTTAGTAACGAGTTGACTAATGATCAATAATGATTTAGTAACGATTAGAGTCAATGCTGTTGAATAGTTAATAATGAGTTGTTGTTGTTGTTGTTGTTGTTGTGTGCCTTCAAGTAGTTTCTGATGTATGGGGGCCCTAAGGCACAAAGTTTTCTTGGCAAGATTTGTTCAGAAGGGGTTTGCTTTTGCCTTCCTCTTAGGCAGAGAGAGTATGACTTGCCCAAGTGGGTTTCTGTTGGATTCGAATCCTGGTCTCCATAGTCCAATGCTCAGACCACTACACCATGCTGGCTCTCCCTTTAAGAATTAAGACACCTTAATTCTGCAGAAAGGCAGCTTTCTTCTCCTCTACAGTACTGCTTTGGAAGCAAAAACTGGTTCTGAGCAACCTGCACTTCTCTGACCCACTGTGTGCAAAGGTTTCCTTCACAAAGAAACTGAAATATGAAATATATGGTGCTCTTGGAGATCTGATGCATCTGACCACAGGCGTAGAAGGCGCTGAATGAAATTTGGTAGAATCTTTTTGTTTCCTTCTTGAAAGTGTGTGTTGTGTGTTTGTGTGTGTGTGTGTGTCTGCATGAGTGAGCAAGGGTGATGAAGACTTCTCCCCATTGCAATGCATGGATGGCAGCATAAGGATTGAATTTCTTTCATAGTGTATGATGCACTGGAAATGAGATGGCAGGAGAATCCTTACCCCATTGCAGCAAAGATAATTTAATGTCGATTATTTTTTTCCTTCCTAGTTCTGTGCTTTTGGGGTGGAAGAGACCCAGTTTTCACAATGCCTGCAACAAATGCACTCTCTCCCCTTCCATGCGTCTCTCTTTCTTTCTCCTTCCTTACTGGTAGGATTAAGACAAGGACTAGGAGAATGGAAGAAACTCTGCATGTTTTCATTCACTCCTCCCTGTATGCAGCATGGCGAAAGCCTACACCTTTAGTGACGATTGAGAGAGAGAGTAGCTTAAAAGTTCTGAGATACGATCTCCCTCCCTTGGTTATGATCCCTGGAATAGGTTCAGGGTGATTTATTTCTCTTTCTTCCATACCCAAACTATAATTGGAGCAATTACTACGAAATGGGACTTTGCCTTTGAGCCACTCAAATACTGCAGTGCTTACAGACAGAGCGAACCCATCTTTCTGGGAGGTTCATCCAAATTCGTTCCCACAGATTCCAAAGTCTTACACCTTATTGCCATCATCACTCTTTGAGTTACCTGGCTTCAAACCAGAAATTTTCTTTTTGTAAGATATACCTGGAAATCACTTACTGTGGCAGCGATTAACCTGAGGCTGCATTCACACTGACGAAAGCTCCGCTCTGGGCCCCACAACAAACTACAATTCCCAGAATTTCACAGCATTCAGCCATGGCACTTAAACCGGTTTATTTTGCCAGTGTGAACGCAGCCTGAATTCAGTTTAAGACGCATGCATGCCTGTGCTACTGGTGAGCTTTTCTAAGTCCTCCTCATGAATTAAATATCAATTTTTTTCTGAGTTTTGCTATGCAACATGGATAAGACGTTGCTGCTGCACAACTTTGTCAGTGTAAGATTGTATATTCGTATTTTCATTGTTGTGCTTTCGGTGAAGAGACTGATATTGCCGTAGGAAACTAAAACAGTCTTTCAGTAGCCATGAATCACCAGCATTTTAAAATTGTAATTAAGATACATGTGTGGCCTGGTTCAATTCAAGTATTTTTTGGATTAATTCCACTACCTACCATGTTCTTTACTTCTTGCCATGTTGTTGTTGTTGTTGTTGTTGTTGTTGGAAGAGGAAGAGGATTTTTCTCCTTCCATGTGCTCATTTGCTCAGATTATGAATAATGCCCAGATAGAGTCAAACATTTGCTGCAGTACAGTATTTTGACATTATTTTTTCTTGGTTTGTGGTGCTATTTATATTAACCCTGACTGTCTCTGCTTTGTAGCTGAGGTCTGTCTATACCTCTTTCACTCTGGAGTAGCCATATAGGAAACTGTCAAACAAGAGACTTCGAACCATAAATCATGGGCTGCCGAGAGAAAAAGAAAAGAACAGAGAAAGTAGTAAAGTTCAAAAAACTTCCAGCCTCATAAATCCTGAGTCATGATGAGCAATTGCAGCTTCAGACCACACATTTGGAATGATTGAAAGCCTGGTGGTACCAGATATTTTTCTTGCATTTACACATGATCTGTGGGAGGTTAATTGCTTGTAGATTTCATTTTTTATTCATTTATTGTATTTATGCAATGCCTTTCTGCCAAGGCATGCTATGCAGTTTGGAGTTTGAAATAATAGTTTATTTCCTAGCCTATATAAAACTCTCCTAGGCTTGCCAGCCTTCCAGAAGGTAACCTAGATATAGATGTATATGTGTGTGTGTTATCAGTGTACAATTTGCAGAATGGTTTTCTCTCGTTTCTTAAAGCTGCCTTTCCATGGAAAGAGCTCTCTTCTGTTGCAGGGAGAGTTCAGGCTTGATTTGCTCTAGGACCCATTTATTTGTCTTTTTAGTTCTCCATAGTATCTGTGAACTTCTGCCAGCACCACATCTCAAATGAGCTGATTTTCTATCGCTTTTCTTCACTGTCCAGCTCTCACATAATACATTGGCTTGGTTGATCCTAACTTTAGCGTTCAGGTGTATTTTCTTTGCACTTTAGATCCTTGTCTAATTCTTTTATATTTGTCCTTCCTACTCTTTAGTCTTTTTCTGATTTCTTGACTGTGGCCTTGGTTCTGATCAATGATTGATCCGCAGTGTGGGAAATCTTTAATGTTTCAATTTCTTTTTCATCTAGATCAAATTTATGTACATCCTCCACAGTCACTTTGATTTCCCTTTTTCTTAGGACACCTAAACTGTGTTTATATATGCTTTGATAATACCTTCAAATCATTTCTGACTTACAGTGACCCTAAGGCAAACCTATATGGGGTTTTTCTTGGCATGTTTTGTGCAGAGAAGGCTTGTCACTTCCATCCTCTGAGAATGAGAGTCTGAATTCACTCTGTGAATACACATAGCCAAGTTAGGAATCGAACTCTGGTCTCCAGTCATAGACTATCGCTAAAACCACTACACCACACTGGCTCTCCACCTTAATTGACTGCAATTTCCATTATGATCAATGATTGATCTAAGGTATGGGAAATGTTTAACTCTTTCCATTTCCTCTTCATCTAGATTGAATTTAAAATCATAGAATCATAAAGTTGGAACAGACATCAATGATCATCTGGTCCAACCCCCTTTTGTCATGCAGGATGGCACACTCAAAGCACTCCCTGTATCAGATGGCCATCCAGCCTCTGTTTAAAAACCTCCAAAAAAGGAGACTCCACCACCCTCCGAAGCAGCATCTTCCACTATCAAACAGCTGATACTGTCAGGAAGTTCCTCCTAATTTTGAGCTAGAATCTCTTTTCCTGTAGCTTGCAGCCATTGTTCGAGGTCCTGTTCTATGGAGCAGGAGAAAAGAAGTTTGCTCCATCCTTATATGACATCCCTTCAAATATTTAAACAAGGTTATCATGCCATTTCTTAACCTTCTCTTCTCCAGGCTGAACATACCCAGCTCCCTAAGCAGCTCCTCATAGGGCTTGGTGTTTGCCAGACCTTCCACCCTTTTGGTCACCCTCCTCTGGACACTCTCCAGCTTCTCAGTATCCTTTTTGAATTGTGGTGCCCAGAACTGGACGCAGTATTATTGCAGGTGGGGCCTGACCAAAGCAAAACAGAGTGACACCATGACTTCCCCTCATTTACACAGTATATAGATGTAGCCTAGAATCACATTGCCTTTTTTAGTTTCTGCATCATTCTGTTGACTCATGTTCGACTTGTCTACTAGGACTCCTAGATCCCTTTTGCATGGACTGTCATCAAGCCAGGTTTCTGCCATCCTACGTCTGTGGATTTCCTAAGTGTACCATAGTACAGTACTTAGAATTTTTTTTTCCTAAGTGTACCATAGTACAGTACTATACATTATATTTCTCCATTTATGTACATCCTCCACACAGTCACTTTGCTTTCTCCCCTTTTCTTTGGATGCCTAAACTATGTTTATAAATGCTTAGCTCAAGTTTTAAGTTACTGCAGTGCTAAAAATTAGAAATGAAGGGGGGCAATGGCTCCATTTTGTGTCGCTGTCTCCCCCTCCAGCTACACCTCTGAGATTGCTCTTGCCGAAATCTGAACTGCTCACTTCCAGGGGGCTTTCGAAATGAAACGGTGGTGGGCGTTCCAGGTGTTCAGTTGTAGGCTGGAGTTCAGCCGTTTAGCCGGGATCAACACATGTAGCCTTGGCTTGCTCACCAAGCCCTCTTTGCTTTCCCCATTTTCTGTGGCAAGTGCAGAGCTTGGAGATTTCTCTGCCTTGCATTAAGGTCTGGAAAAGAAAAGGCTCCAGGGACTCCTGCTGTTCTTTTCTTTTCTGTTCAAATTCTTTTCATTCTCCAGATGCTGTGTGTAACTGCATGCAGCAAATTGCAAGAGATTATTAATGGGGAAATAGGAAAGCTTCCCCATTGGAAAAATTGTGGGGGGGAGACAGGGTTTTTTTCTTCCATTTTTTATTTTTCTGGGGGAAAAATTGGGAGAAAGGATTATGAAACATAGTCTTTTTGAATGATGACAAAATGTTTAAGACAACATGTTCATAGATTTATCATCTGGCTGTCCACCTTTATTGACTGCAATCTCCATTCTGATCAAGGGTTGATCTAAGGTATGGGAAATATTGAACTTTTCCAATTTCCTCTTCGTCTAGATTGAATTTAAAACTATAGAATCACAGAGTTTAATTTTTCTGGAAAAACCAGGAGAAAGGATTACAAAACATAGTCTTTTCGAACGATGAAAAAAATGTTGAAGACAAGGTGTTCATAGATTTATCATCCTCACATAATTTCTAAAAACTTTTAGGGCTTTTATCTTTTTTCATTGTATTTTTTTTCTTTTAGTAAGTGATCAGTTTTAATACTGTAATGGTTTAATTATATTTTAATAGTCACCTATGTTTTAATTGTACTGTGCTTTTGAATTATAAGCTGCTTTGAATCCCAATTTTGAGAAAAAGCAGGATATAAATTAATACAATAATTGTAGTAGTATTAGTAGTAGTAACAGTAGTAAAAAATGTGAGGCAGGTAGAGGAGGGTGCAGATTTGGTCTTTCCTGTCCCAGAGGGTAGGACCAGGTAAAATGGTTTTAAGTTACTGGCGAGTACACTTTGTTGGGATATTAGAAAGAATTTCTTGATGAGAAGGGTGGTTCAGCAATGGAAACAATTGCTTAGTGTTGGGTCTTCTCTGAATGTCTTCAAAATGAAGCTGGACAGCTACCTTCTGGGAATCCTGCATGCAGCAGAGGGCTGAACTTATCTTTTCAGCACTAGGACTATCCTAGGATTGTGTATAGCAGTGGTACTCAACAGTAGACCAATTCTGTTTCTGAGCCATTGATAACAGCTTTACATTTTACTTAAAGTGAGAATTTCAAGTTTCTGTACTTTTTTAAAAAAGAACTTTCCTGATGGTTGCAGAGAAAGAGAGATGCAGTGATGGTGGGACCAAATGAAGGCATTGGCTCCTACCCAAAGAAGAGAAATTTTCCTTTAGTCTCCCAATTTCTGCATTTGGAGATTTAGGTGCCAAATCACACTGCAGAAATAATCCAGTTTGAGACCATTTTAACTGCCCTGGCTCAGTGCCAGGGAATTCTGAGAACTGTAGTTTCACGACCCATTTAGCCTTCTCTGTCAGAGAGCTCTGGTCCCACAATAAACTACATTTCCTAGGAGTCCCTAGCACTGAACCATGATCTCAAACTGGATTATTTCTGCAGTGTGTTTTGGACCATAGTTTGGGCATAAAAAAGTGATACGGATGAATCCTGCAAAATCCCAACAGTAAGACTTCATGAACTTACTAGAACATTGTACGTGGACAAGGAAGCCTTTCCAAACATTTACATTTCCTATGCTGCAATGCGTCTACTGCTGTGTATGAATATTCATTCCCAACTTTGACACATGCTCTGACATCCTTCACGCATTCATCAGAAAAAAAGCACACTTAGATTTCTTGGTTTTTTTTAAAGTAACATATTTCAAAGAGTGTCATGTGGTCTTTGACACAGGTTTGCACAAAAAATCATGGTGCACTAGACTTTACTAACAGCTCAGATCATTATAGCAGAATGACTTGCACAATGTGCATTTACTCCCCAATCCCTGTTATTTAGTCTGCACAACTATTTGGCATGTAGATTACTGTGTATTGTATTTTAAATTGGCTTGCTTTCCCCCCTGAAGCTTCACAACATACTTTCTAATTTAAATTGCATTAATTAGATGGTATTTTTTTATTGTTACCTATGAAAACCTTTCCCACAGAAACCACTTTTATAGGGACCTATGCCCCAAAGCCTCACTCTAACATTTATCTCTGCCCCACTAGGGAAAATTGCCTTGCTGTTGCTGCATCCCGGCAGAGAAGTCTGAAAATGGGAGGTCTTTTCTGTTCAATTAAAATCAGAGACCAGGAGTTGAAAAGGTTTTTTAATTTCTAACTTCCAAAATATTTCAGTCAAGGAAATGCAAAAACGGTCAATCTGTATGTTTATATGTGCCCAAGAACCAGATTTTAACATGTAGCATCAATACTTGATCTGCCACATTTCTTGCTTTGCCAAGAATCTTCCCCTTTTGGAGGGTGACCAAATGTCTTCGTTTTCCAGAAGACATCCTACATTTCAGCCTTCTGTCCAGGAGGAATTCCAAAATGTCTTCCATTCTGAGCATGACTAAAAAGCATACATTTACATTTACCATAGTGTTTTTAGCTTTTATTTGGTAATACCCTACATTTTTCTTGAATGCCCTATCTTTTACATTAGCTTCGTCCTCCTTTGCAGTTAGGACATCTGGTCACCCTGCCTCTGTAGTACATACATACAGAGTGTAGGAGCTACAACAAGTCTACAATAGGGTATGTGGTAAGCATGTAGAAAATTTGGCATCAATCTCTCACAACTTTGGTACAGAAAGTCAGTGTGTGATTGTGCGGGAGGAGGAGATTTCTCTTCTCGACTGTCCAGAGAATTGTTCTCATGAAAGTCAGAGAATATTTGAAGGGATGACATATTGAGGATGGAGCAAGCTTGTTTTCTGTTGCTCCAGATAACAGGACCTGGAACAATGGATGCAAGCTCCAGGAAAAGGAATTCCACTTCAACATTAGGAAGAACACTCTTGACAGTAAGAGCTGTTTGACAGTGGGACACACTCTCTTGCGGTCTGGTGGAGCCTCCTTCTTTCAAATTTTTCAAAGAGAAGCTGGATGTCCATCTGTTGGGGATGCTTTGTGTTTTCTTGCATGGCAGGGGGTTAGACTGGATGGCTCTTGAGGTCTCTTCCAATTCAATGATTCTATGATTCTATGCTGCATCAATAGAAGTATAGTGAATAGATCAAGGGAAGTAATAGTGCCACAATATTCTGCTTTGGTCAGGCCTCACTTGGAGTACTGTGTCCAATTCTGGGCACCACAATTCTAAAAAGGAATTGAGAAGCTGGAGCATGTCCAAAGGAGGCTGACTAAAATGGGGAAGGGTCTTGAAACCATGAAGCCCTATGATGAGAGACGTGAAGAAGAAAAGATTAAGAGGTGATATGATAGCCATGTTTAAATACTGTATTTGAAGGGGTGCCGTATTGAGGATGGAGTAAGCTTGTTTTCTGCTTCTCCAGAGAGCAGGACCCAGAACAATGGATGGAAGCTATAAGAAAAGAGATTCCACCTAAACATTAGGAAGAATCTCTTGACAGTAAGAGCTGTTTGACAGTGGAACACACTCCCTTGGAGAGTGATGGGTTCTCATTCTTTGGAGGTCTTTTAAAAGAAGCTTGAATGGTCATTTGTCGGGCATGCTTTGATTCTGTGTTGCTTTATAGGAGAAAGGGGTTGGATTGGATGGCCTTTGAGGTCTCTTCCAACTCTGTGATTCTGTGAATACTGTACTGGATGGATCAATGGTCCAACTTATTATAATGCAGTTTAGCATGTTCATGAGCACTTAACCTTCTTAGCACCCCGTTCAACTAATGAGAGAACTTTCTCCCAGTTCAGGCATGGTTGTATCTTTCTAACAAGAAACGTGGAAAAGCTTCGTAATAATAAGAAACACTTCATAATAAAAAGAACCATATGTGAGATGTCAGTGAAGCTGAAATTTATTTTAGCACCTGAAAATGGTGTGGAAATTTTCACTTACAGATTGCTAAAAATATGCCAATTAGCAGCACGTTATTATTTTCTCCACTAGATTCAGGGGGAAATATCCTGCCCTAAATTTATAAAGTGCCTGTCAGTTTTAATTGTAACTTGGCTATGGTATAAAGGATAATGAATAACAACAAGGCATTTCTTAACTGTCAGTTTAAAAGTTAGCCATTTTGTGCTTCATGATTGCCAAATTACAGTAGTAAAAAAATAAGAAGTCAATGTTGACTTGTAATACCCAGGTTTTTGTCAGTCATCTGGATTCCAAGTAAGGCCGATGTTATAAGCAGCCCAAACTACTGTTGAGGGATGGAGGCTTTAATCGATTTAATGTTAGGCCTAATCAGCTAAATCTTTAATCTTAGCTTAAAATTTGTCCCTGCCCCTTTTAATCAGTGGGCATGATGCCATGCAGACTGCACAGCTGTGCCAACCAGACAGCACAGCTGTGCCAATTGCCTCCTTTCTGTGCCAAATTTCTTTTCTAGGTTGAAACTAGTATATGGCTTTCCTTCTTGGAAGAAGAATGCTTCATGTGTGCTAACCAGAGTTTTGGGAGGAAATGGTAGAAGCATTACGCTTAAGTGGGTTGCATGAACACTAGAATAATGATGATTTTCCACTTTAGAGGAATCACAGCCAATGACAGGTTTTTATTGTTCAGCAGAAACTAATTGGCAAATGTCGTTTCTCTGATCTTCATCCAGAAACTACGATTTACAATACAGTACAGCAGTTTTGATCCATAGATAGAATTTTATGTCATGACTGTGATCAATAGCTACTGTTTATTTTGGTTGCATGTTACTTCCTAGATCAGAGACATATTGTGCATCTCTGCTGTAGAAATAATGCAATTTAGCACCAGGCCTCCATCCTACAGAAGCCTGGGATTTGTAGTTTTGTGGGACACCAGCACTCTGGTAGAGGAGGCTAAAGACCCTGTCAAACTGTATTATTTCTGCAATGTAGATGCATCCATAGCCACATCAGTCTGGGTCACTATGGAAATGGATCTTGTAGCACCTTGAGACTAACTGAAAGAAAGAAAGGTAATACTGTATAAGCATCTGTAGACTTAAGTCTCCTAGATCAGAGGAAGTGTTCTGAATACCAGTTGCTGTCCTATTTGCTGATTTCACATGGGTATTTGGTTAGCCACTGGACTAGTCTTAATAGGATGCTGGAATTATCTGAAAGTGAAGAAAAGGGATACTATAAAGTACCCCAGAAAATGGAGATTACCGTGGTTTACTTCTGAATGGCTTTATAGCAAACAGTGGCCAAGATCTGCACTGGGTTTACATTAAATAAACCACTGTGAGTTATGCATTGTGCCACTCAACCCTAGCATTTAATGGTGATGTTGTGCAAATGTGCATCTGTATGCACAGTATGCATGTGCCATGCACATCTGTGTGTGCAGTGTGTGTCCACATGTGCAACTCGACTTCCATAGCCTTAAACTGGATGTCCAACCACTTCCGTAGATGACCTTGCCCATGTGTATGATGTCTTGACCTGGGGCCTAAATACCTGAAGGCACCAGATCCAGTCTGATATAATAATAATAAATAAATAATAATAATTTATTTATACATACCCCACCCTTCAGCCCTTATGGCTATCAGAGCGGCTTACAATTATTATTTTTAATTAGACAGTTCCCTGCCCTCGGGCTTACTATCTAAAAAGACACGACACAAAAGGAGAAGGGAATGGTGGTGAGGAAGGGGATGAGGTCCAGTGGTTCTTCTCTCCCTCCGAGGCCTGGACCGAGGCAGATGGACTGGAGGGAGGGCTCTGCTTCTTAATCTAGGACAGGCCCAATGGAGTTTGGCCTGTCCTTTCACTCTCTCCTAGGCCAGATGGTGTTGTCATGGAGGGAGGGCTCTTCAACTTGAAGCCAGGCCCAATGATAACGGAAGCTAAGCAGGGTTAGCTCTATTTAGTACTTGGATGGGAAACCACCAATGAATCCCAGGTGCTGTAGGCTCTGTTTCAGATAAAAGGAACTGACAAAACCGCCTCTGAATATTCTTTGCCTAAGAAAACCCTATGAATTTCATGGGACATAAGTCAAGAGATGACTTGAAGGCACATGCACACAATGAAATCCATTGGGTTGCCACAAGTTTACAGGTGACTTGAAGGCAAATACAAGAAAACATGTTGAAATTCATAGGGTCACCATAAATCAACAGGTGATCTGAAGGCGGATACAGACACATACATGTCCTAAGTAGAATACTTGTGAAGGACTGAATTTGGATAGGGGAGGTCTGACTGAACAAGGATGAGAGGGTCCAGTTGTATCTTTTATTTATTATTCATAAGCTAATTTGAACTGATAGCAATAAAATGTAATTTTCTTTTATGTTCTTCTCTTTAGATTACCTAACTGAAGAAGATCCCAGCTGTCAACATGGGCTCTGTTTGGGAATGTGGGTAGTCAATCTGCTGGCATGACCTAATGCAACTTGAATGGTGATATGAAACAAAAGGCCAAGATGAAGCACCTTAGTTTTGGGAGTGCAAGCATTCTGTTGGGCTGTGCTAAATTCTAACAATGCAAACAGTCACTTCATCTCTGAAGACCCTTAGGGCGAGAACTTGAAATACTGACTGTTATGCACCAATGTTCAGCAATGTTCATGGAATAACCTGCAGACTCCCATGACCACTGGAGAAGGATGGCAGCAAACTGGGTGATCCACTGTGTTTGGCCTTTGGCTGTTCTTGTAGGTTGCACAGGTGGCCACAGCTTGTTTTCCTGTGAGCCAATCATCTTGAGGATGTGTCAGGATCTACCATACAACAGCACATTTATGCCTAACCTGTTGAACCATTACGATCAGCAAACAGCAGCACTAGCAATGGAGGTAAATATTTATGTTTTCCTGTAAAATGCATATGATATATAGCATTTATTTGAATTGCCTTCTAAGCTGATGATTTTCACTACAACTGCTTGCAACAATAAAGTGCAGATGTGTTGGTTACCTTGATGCACTTGAAGGTACATTGCACCATACTAACATCCTACAAAGAAAGCACTTTCAGAGGTTGAGGGAGAAAAGATTATGATCCTGTGAGATTCTACATTGTTTCATGTAGAAGTACTTTCCATGTAAAATACATGCTTTTTTTCTTGCCCCTTTGAGAATTCCTTAAGACAGTGAATGTTCTTTGTATGGCATGGATAAGCATGGCTGACATGGTTTATAAGACCAGCAGTGTGTCTTTGGCCAAGTTAGTGACAGGTTTGTGTTTGAGAAGTACCTAGCAATATTAAGATGAGGTGGTAGTTCATCCAGCATTTATTTTTTATTTTTTATTTTTTGATCTCAAGAATTTGCTGAAGGGTACTTGAGCACTGAATCCATGTGCTGTTGTAGATGCAGATGGTTGAAAAATCTATTTACTTAATTATTTTATATTAGCAACAACAACACACCTTTATTTTTAGCCAACCGACCATTAGGCAACACAATATATATAAAACATATTAAAATCTAAAATCTATTTACTTAAATTTTTTATATGTGTATATCACTTACTTCTCAACATGGGAACCAAGGCAGCTTAAAACAACAACAACAGCAATAATAATTTGTGTAAGTAAAACAAAAAACAAACAAAAAACCCTGATGATAAAAAGTTAAAACATAATTAGATAATTATTTAAAAGTGTGAAATCATTTAAAAACATAACAGTGATGATATAAATATGGAGAGGGGATCTAAACATAAAAAGACTCCTCACAACTAGTGGGCCCTTGGTGTGTTTGGTTCCAAGACCCCTGTGGGTACCAAAATCCGTGGATGTTCAAGTCCCATTATTTTCAGTGACGTAGTGAAATGATGTCCCTTCTATAAAATGCCAAAATCTTGCTTGGGACAGAGGGGAAATTGAATAATTTTCAAGCTGTGGATGGCTGAATCCATGGATTTGGAGGGATGAGTGTAATCCTCAAATGCCTGCATGTATAAAAAGGGTCTTCACCTGCCGGTGAAAGAAGGGGGCAGCCGATTCTCCCATGAAAAGGAACTCCATAGCCTGGAAGCAGCCACTGAGAAGGCTGTCTTCCCTGTCCTCACATCCATCATGGACCAATGATAGTAGCGAGACTGAGGTCTAAAACACATTGCAGAAATAATCCAGTTTGAGCCTGCTTTTAACTTCCCTGGCTCAATGCTAGTGGTATTGTGGCACTAGGGCTCTCTGGCCGAGAAGGTAAAAAGTCTCACAAACACTACAGTTCCCAAAATTCCCTGGCAATGAGCCAGGTCAGTTAAAGGGGATCTCAAACTGGATTATTTCTGCAGTTTGTTTGGGACCTAGGTTCAGGTAGATTCATATAGGGGGATATGGTTTTCAGATAGTCTGAACCGGAGCCATAAAGAGCACACTTTCTTTCAGAAATCTGCACAAAAAGCTAAGATTATCATTAGCAAATGCTGTTTCCATCACCATGTGGGGGAATGTTGGGGGGAGCCTGTAGAGATGACAGCATTCAGCGTTTGTTCAATGTGACTGGTTTTACAAATCAAAATCTTTGCGTCTTAATTTAGTCCAGGAGTAGACGGCTGGCAGGATTCGGAGTTGCACTGGCCCCATAGGGAATCCTGGAGGACTGCCCTCCTAAAATAGACACTGCCCTGAAATGCACCCCAACACACCCTAGGGTATAGGGGGCTCTTTTGGTACCATTTTATCCCCAAGAGAAGCTCGGGTGAAGAAAGAATTTTTTTAATTAGATTCTTATTTATTTATTTGAATGGAAGAGGAGAATACTCAGCTAACACCGGTGGTTTTTCCAGCCTGGGCTGAAGCGCTTGTTGACGACCCTGTAGCAAACCTTATTTTTCAAGTGACAGAAATACATCCTGCAATGCAGACAGATATCCCTCCAAAGGAGGCATGCACACTTCTGGCACAGATTCCATTCATTTTGACTGATGCACATATGTTAACTCCTCACAGGCGATAGCTTCTGTTGTCATTGTGCAGCTGTTTTAATTGTCTCCAGATTAGAACCGACAAGTTGCTACAAGGTACTTTGTTTCTTAAAGAGGTGAGGCTCTTTTTTGATGATTTATATAAAACCTAATATTTGATCAGGTTGGCCAAATTGTATAAGCAGAACATCTAGGAGCTGTCCAACACTGGCCAGCTTGCAACAACAGAAATCTATTATTTGATTCCTATTGAGGACACACACACGTATAAGTTCCCTTCCACATATGGTTGTAATTTTTTGCAAATTGTCCAACAGGCCTACTCAGATCATGGTTGCATAAGTGGAGTTCTACAAGTGTAACCATTTCACATGGGCCTAAATCCTGTTGTTAATCCCAACTAGAACATAGCCACTGAATCAATAGGATTGACCTATGTTTTGATTCAACAGTTGACTCAGTGACTCTTCATTTCATACATCTGTATAACTTCCCTGGCACATACAGTTCAACCTTTTTGGCAGTATTCAGTTCATGGAGTTTTACTCTGGAGCAAAACCATTGGATCAATTGGATTTACCTATAACTCACCAACCCGTAGGATTCCTGCTGTGCAGTTCTGCATTCTTGGATGGTTTTTAATGGTTCCTTTCGTCAGTGCCTTCAGTGCACCACTTGATTCCTTGGGATTGCAGAAAGGACCCTTGTCCATTCCCCATTGCAGAATGGGCCCATAAGCAGACAGATTGACAGATATACCATCAGTTGCACAATGTGACTATTCAACAGAAAGGTCTCATAGTGCAACTGCTGTGTAACTTTGATTTGTTGCTGTTGTTGTGTGCCTTCAAGTTGTTTCCAACTTATGACCCCATTGGAAATCTATGATCCTAAGAGGAATGTATCATGGGGTTTTCTTGGCAAGATAGGAGGTTTGCCATTGCCTTCCCCTGAGGCAAAGAGCATGTCACCCCGAGGGTTTCATGGCCAAGAGGGGAATTGAACCCTGATCTTTGGAGATATAGCCATGTTAGTCTGTAGAATTAGTACATAGAGAGATCTTGTAGCATCTTTGAGACTAACTGAAAGTAAGAAATTGGCAGCATGAGCTTTCCTAGACTTCAGTGGACTTCCTCAAATGCATCTGTGGAAGTAGATGCATTCGAGGAAGTACACTGAAGTCTAGGAAAGTCTACAAAAGCTCATGCTGCCAATTTCTTTTTTTCAGTTAGTCTCAAAGGTGCTACAAGATCTACCTGGATTTCAGAGTCGTCGTCCAGTACTCAAACCATTACACCAAACCATACACTCCTTCATGAGGGTAAATTTACATCTCTCAAAAAGGAGATAGCATCTCTGCCTTTCTGTTGGATTGTTCACGATTTGATTTGATTTTTCCTGGATTTACAACCAGCTGCTTAGAGACTCCACTGCAGACTTTGCTCAGATTTCCGCCATTCCCTTCAACTTGCAACATGTCCTGCATTCTAGCGGAAAAGCAACTTTTATTCCCCTTCATCAAAATGGTGTTTGAAAATGAAGTAAGCATTTCCACATACTGTGTTTCCCCAAAAATAAGTCAGTGTCTTATATTAATTTTTGGTCCCAAAGATGTGCTAGGTTTTATTTTCAGGGGATGACTTATTTTTCCATGAAGAAGAATTCACATTTCTTGTTGAACAAAAAAAGTGAACATTTATTATATACTGTATATATATTTATATACAAAAACTTTGCTAGGTCTTACTTTTGGGGGAGGTCTTATATTTAGCAATTCAGCAAAATCTCTACTAGGTCTTATTTCCGGGGAAACAGGGGTAACTATAGAAGCTAAATAATGTACAGTAAAACTGAACAAGAAATGTGTCCGTGACTTTTTTTAAGGCCTTGGGGAAATTGTACTTTTAAATAAAACACAGGTGTTTCTCTCTCCAAGAACATATTTTTCATTCATTTATTTCAATTTTGTGCTTTAATTTATGCAGACTGGCTTTGTTTTTTAGGGTCACCCAGGCAGATGGCTTAGGATTCTAGCTAATTCCAGTGTCTAAGACAAGCTTAACAAGGGGATTACTGTCTTTCAAAATGTGAAATACACTCCCCAATTTTAAGTAGCTCGAACATTCCTTAGAAAGGGAGGGAAAAAGACTTGCTTATATCTTTCACAGTGTGCTAGAGGCATCCTTGAAACAAAACTTAAAGTCAAAATTTGAGTTTTCCCACCAATCCTGTGTTTATTTTGTTTTCTAATAAGATGATTTGGGACAAATTATGATATCTCAGAATGAATAATAAGAAAAAATTTAAACTGTTTAAACTTCCAGTTATTCATTTTACAGATATTGTAGTTTTAAATTGAATTATTTTAGCTTTTATCTTTCTATCCTTTTAATACTGTGAAGTATTATTATTATTATTGTTATTATTATTACTACTACTACTACATTATAGAGTGCTGTGAGCTTTCCACAGCACTTTACAAAACAACAACCAAAAAACAAACAAAGCCTGCCCACTGCATACAGTCTAACTAACAACAAAGAGATATTGAATTAATAAAACAGAGTTATACTAAAAATTACACAGTATGATAAAATAGTGCAAATTCTATTTTAATTTTCACTTCCGGTATGTATTTAATTATATGGTTCTTTTACATTGTAAGCTGTTTCGAGCCCCAATTTTGGGATAAAAGTGGATACAAATAAATAAGTGAAAAATACATTAGATATACAGCAAACTTGAAAGTTGAGGACTCTGGAACAGGAGATGCACATGATGTGTATCTTTTTGGGAGCATCTCCTCACCACCACCACTTACATTTAGAAAGGTTGAGGGCTGGAAGTGGGAGCCATTGTGGCACAGTGGTTTGAGCCTTGGGCTATGACTTTACAGTCTGCTACATAGTGTATTCATTTTAGGGTTTAAAACCTAAAGCGTGTATTGATTGCCATGAGTTGGGGTTGACAATAATGCAGTTTGAAGGCTTTCGTGACCGGCGTCCATAGTTTTCTGTGGGTTTTCCAGTAAACCAAGGGTTACACAAGTATATATACCCCACATACTTCCATGCAACCACTCTCTGAAGAAGCCAGCCACAGATGCAGGTGAAACATCAAGAATAAATTCTTCCAGAACGTGGCCGCCCAGCCTGGAAAACCCACAGAAAACTAATAATGCAGTTACCGACTGCTGAAGTAAACCATCCAAAGAAGAGTGGACTGGTTAGCTTCCCAGTTTGTATAGTAGTGACCCTTGTGTGTGTGTACCAGAGAGCCCTGGTGGCACAGTGGTTAAATGCCTGTCCTGGAGCCACTCACTCAAAACCATAAAGCTTCGAGTTCAATACCAGCAAAAGGGCTCACGCTTGCATCCTTCCGAGGAGGTCGCTAAAATGAGGACCCAGATTGTTGGGGGCAAGTAGCTTACAGTTGTAAACCGCTTAGACACTGCTTAGGCGGTATGAAGAAGTATATAAATGAAGCTGTTTGTTTGTTTTTGTTTGTACCTCTCGGCTTACAGAGACCCCTTGAAATTCACATGGTTTTCTTTGGCGAGGAATCCCCAGAGGTGGTTTTGCCAGTTCCTACCTCTGAAATATAGCCTACAGCACCTGGCATTTGTTGGCAGTCTCCCATCTAAGTACAAACCAGGGCCTTCTTGTTGTTGTTGCGTGCCTTCATGTCATTTTCGACCTATGGCAACATTTGACCTATGGTGACCCTATCCTGGGTTTTTTCTTGCAAGATTTGTTCACAGGGAATCCAACTCCAGGAGCCCTGGTTAGATGCCTATACGGCAGCCACAACATTGTAAGTTCGATCCCAGGGCTCCAAGGTTGACTCAACCTTCCATCTTTTTGCAGGTTGGTAAAATGGATACCCAGCTTGTTGGGGGCAATTCAATTACAGAATGTAAACCACTTAAGAGAGTGCTGAGTTCACTGATAAGCGGAATAGAAATGTACTTGCTATTGGTATTGAACCCTGGTCTCTGAAAGAAAAGTTGGCAGCATGAATTTTTGTAGAGTTAAGTCTACTTCCTCAGATGTATTTGGTTGAGTCCACTGAAGTCTATGAAAGCTCATGCTGCCAACTTCTTTCTTTCAGTTAGTCTCAAAGGTCCTACAAGATATCTACATAGTGCTTTTACAGACTAACACGGCTATATCTTTGAATACAGCCAAATCTCTGTATCCACAGATTCAAGCATCCATGGTTTGAAAATATTAAAAAAAAAATACCATATATGCTCAACTATAAGTTGACCTCATGTATAAGTCGAGGACAGGTTTTGAGACCAAAATTATGGATTTTGATATATGACTCATGGATAAGTAGAGGGTAAAACTTAGGGGCGTCTAAGAGAGGATGTAAAGGATGAAACAAAGGAAAACAATGCCAAAGAACTTACAAAATTGCCGCAGGCCTCACTGTGCTCATACTAAAGGCTGGGTGGATGAGAAAATAGAGGGGATTCAGTGATTCTAGGGCAGATGACACTCTTGCCTTTCGTCAGGGGATGGGTCCTTTTTAAGCAAGAGTTAAAGTCCAGTACTTACATTGACCCATGGATAAGTTGACTCAGGTTTTTTGGGTCAATTTTTTGATCTAAATTTCTAGACGTATACATGAGTATTTACAGTATGTGATTTTGCCTTTCTTTCTTTCTTTTAATGTAAGGGGCACCATTTCACTCTGCCAGTGCCTTTAATGCGTTGGATCTCAACCTTCCTAATGCTGCAACCCTTTAATACAGTTCTTCGTGTTGTGGAGACTCCCAACCAGTGTCTCAGTTGTTGAGATCATCGGAAATATGTGTTTTCCGATGGTCTTAGGCGACCCCTGTGAACCAAAGGGTTCGCGACCCACAGGTTGAGAACCACTGCTTTAATGGAACTTGAGCATCCACAGATTCTGGTCTTCACCGGGATTCCTGGGACCAAACGTCATGGATACTAAGGGTTCACTGTTCTTTGTAGTAGTTGCGCTGCTTCTTTAAGCATTACCCATCTTGACAACTTTAAAAAGGCGGTCAAGACAGATCTCTTCCGACAGATTAGCATCTCTGTCGCCCCCGTTGACTGCCGTGTCTTGTCTGTTTTTAAATCATTTTAACTGTATTGTTTTGTTGTTATTGTTTATAAGTATGATTTATTGGTTATGGTGGGTGGGTGGGTTTGGGGGACATTATGTTTTATTGTATTTTAAAGTTTCAGTGTTGTTAGCCAGCTCGATCTTAATGGAGAGGCGGGGTATTTTTTTTAGTAGTAGTGGTAAGAGTATTTACCGTAAGCAATTGCTCTGGCATAATTTCTCGTTTTATAAAAAAAGTAATAAATAAAAATAAATACATTGTGCTGGCCTAAAGATGGCGTGGCCTGCGTTTTTGCGCACTTGTGTGTTCTGTGGCCCCTTTGCCTCTGTTTCCCGTATCATGTCTGCAGCCCTGATATCCGGGAGGCCCTTTCTCGGTTCAGCGAACCATGGTTCCTATGGATACCAGCCTTTTGTGATGGGAGACAAAGGTTGGCATTCTGATTCTCAGGAGTCCCTTGACTCTCTCTCCCCTTTTCACACCCCTCCCTCAATGAAAGCCTGTGGGTGCAGGGTTCCCATAGCAATGGGGAGGGAAACTCTGCAAGGAGGGGGCCTGGGCTGTGAACAGAACACACACACACACACACACACATACACACAAGCCTCCTTCATTTGAATGTCAATGAAGGAGAGGAAGGCTCCTTTCTCTGACTTTCTCTGTTGTAGGTATATACTTCAGGAACCCATGATTGCTCAAAATTTTGCATTGCACTTTGCTGTTTTCTTGAATTTTGTTATTGCTGTTAACTGCCCTCGAATCAATGACCCTGTGGATGAGACATCTCCAAGTCTCTCTATTTTCCAGTGCTCTGCTTGGGTCCTGTAAATTTCATAGACCATCAATAAGGAGGTCACTATGGGTTTTATGGTGTTGCAGGAATTCAACAGAGCAGTGGAGGAGGGGGGGGGGTCTTGGAGATGTCTCATCCATAGGGTCACCATGAGTCAGTTAACAACAAACTCCCTCTCTTTCTACATCCCTCCGCCTTTCCCAGCATTATTGCCTTTTCCAGTGAATCAACACAACACAAACGTTCACAGCACAGACAGCAACCAACAAGCTGCAGCTTAAGTAGACCAGTTCCAAAGGAGGAATTTTAATGCATTTTTCCCAACACTTTCCTTAGTGTTATGCGGCATCCTTAAAGAAGCAGTTTTAAGCTTTACATTAAAATTGGTTGATCTGTTGCCACTTGCCCTTCTGTTTTTATGAAGAAGCTTTTGCTTGAATGTTAAAAATCCATACATCCAGCTGAAGAGGAGAGAAAAGGAGGCATAGTGGGTGGGGTGGGGGGCGGGCGGGCAGGCAGGCAGGAATAAGCCCTCTTTAATATGTAATATGTTCCTTATTCCCTGATGTCTATCCAGTAGTTATTCATGTCTAGACATGAAGCAGTTCAAGACAACTTAATTGTGTCTGTAAGAGAATTTGATTTTTAATGTATACCAGTAGGCCTAAAGAAACGTGTATTCTTCAGTGAGAAAAATAGGGGGGGGGGGTGCAATTCCAAGGGTGGGCAAAGTGCATCCTAGGGGCTGCATGTACTCTGACTGGGCCGTTTTAACTGCCTTCATCCCTTTTTGTCATCCCCCCCCCCAAGTGTGAATTAACTTGTGTGGAAGCCTCCAGGAGTGGAAATTCACCTTTTAAATGGGTGCAATGGACTTGGAACAATTACTAAGGAAGGTTAAGGAAGAAAGTGCAAAGGCAGGCCTGCTGCTGAACATAAAGAAAACAAAAATAATGACCACAAAGGACCTACATAAATTCAAATTAGACAATGAGGAAACTGAAATAGTCAAAGATGTCTTCTACCTGGGATCTAACATTGTTAAGAACAGAGACTGCAGTCAAGAGATAAGAAGAAGGGTAGGAATGGGAAAGGCAGATGTGAAAGAGCTGGAGAAGATCCTAAAGAGTAAACATATATATAAGTAAGCACATAAGTTAGAATCATCCAATCCTTTGTATTCCCCATGAATGGATATGAGAGCTTGACTGTGAAAAAAGCGCATAAGAAGAAAGTCAACTCATTTGAAATAAGTGTTGGAAAGAGCGCTGAGGATACCATGGATGGCCAAAAAGGCCAACAAATGGGTCCTTGAACAGATCAAGCCTGAACTCTCCCTGGAAGCCAAGATGATGCAACTGAGGCTGTTGTTGTACTTTGGTCAAGTCATGAGAAGGCAGGACTCATTGGAAAAGACAATAATGCTAGAGGAAAAGTTGAAGTTAGTTAGAAGAAAGAAAGGTTGCATACCAGATGACTAGACTCAGTTAGGGAGGACACAGGCCTGAGTCTACAGGAAATGAGCAGAACAGTGGAGAAAAGGGGATCATGGAAATGTCTCATCCACAGGTTCACTTAGTGCAGTGAATTCAAGGGCAGTTAACAACAGCAAAGAGCTTGTACTATAACATTTTAAAAAATACACGTTTTTCCTAAACAGAAATGGACTTGTGCCAACTTCTAGTTTGGGTTCTTTTGGGGAGGGGGCGATTTTGGCAGTCTGTGAGGCTCTCACCGGGTCTCAGAAACAGAAAATTTGCCCCTGGATGGACTGGAGTCACTCTGGCTTAGGAAGAGAAGATTGTGGATGAAGGGAGAGGACATGACAGTCAGGTTCCAAAATATGATTGAAGCTCATAAGACTGCCATAGCTCTGTTGGAAGGCAAGCAAAAGCTAGGCTCAGCTCTCCCAACAGAACACTTTAGGGTTTGTTTGTTTTTTTTTCATTAAAAATAATCTTTGGTTAGGTAACACAACCCTGTTTTAAAAAGCAGGCACCATGTTTATTAAAAGAGTAACATGAGGTGTGAATTCCACCCAGTCCCTAGGGGCAGTGGAGATTATTGATTAAAAATGAAAGAGGAAAGCCGCTATGCCCTGAACAGTGCTCCCTTGACTATCCTAAGACACACTTTTCCTGCCTGCTACCTTTTGGAGCTATGCTTCATGCTGCATGAAGTCGTGAGTCCCAATTCTGGGGAGGGAAACCAGGTAATAAATATAGTTGGCCCTCCATGTTTGTGACTTTGACTTTTGTGGATTTGATTATTTGTGGATTTGATTAATATGTTCTCTCTAGGAATCACTTACTGGTAGGTCCTCCAGCGCAATTCTGCTGCAAGTTGACCATACAGTTGCACTGGAGGACCTGGAGATTTCTAGAGAGTTATTCTCTCAGATAAAAATGTTTTTATATGCTGTTTTTCCTAATCCATGGGGGTCCTTCACCCCAAACTCCAGCAAATTTAAAGGGAGAAGGAGATATAGTGGCATGGCTTCCCCCTTTTACACACATTGCTTGATGTGTTGCTTTTTATTAAAGTCCTCCCACTTCTTCTCGAAACCCAGCATTGAATGGTTCTCAACATACATAGAAGAGGAGACCTCTTGAGTTTGTGCAGCTTGGATGCTTCAGGACAGCCTTGTCTTCTGTAATAATTGACAGGAGGTTAACCCCAATCGCACTTGGCACCAAGCTTGCTGTAACAATTCCAGGATTCTGGTCCACTCAGTTCTCAGGCCAGCTAAAGCTCCAGGGTTTGTTAGAATGAAATGCACCAAAGCAATGGTTTATTGATTACATGAAGAAATTAAGTGGGGATATAGCGATAAAACCTGAGGCAAAGGCAAATTTAGCTCATATCCCTTCAGCTGATTAAAGCAGTCATTCATCACAGCTGTTGTTCACCAAGGTGTCCCCACAATGAACTAGATGCTATCCCCAACAGACCCAGTTCCTGGGCTGGAGTATGGCCAAATTTCACTCCTTTGGGATAAGACCGACAACTCCTGATCTCCTTTTATTCCCTTTTCTTGTTTACTTGGCAGGATTTGTTCAGAGGGGGATTGCTTTTGCCTTTTTTGCCTTCCTCTGAAGCTGAGAGTGTGTGACTTGTCTGGGCTCACCCAGTGGGTTTCCATGGCCGAATGGGGATTCAGACCTTGGTCTCCAGAGTTGTAGTCCAGGGTTGGGAAACTCCCTGGTACAGGCATTTTTGCATGTTGGAGGGCTACAGCAATAGGAGAAGAAAGTTCCAGTTCAACTGGTTGGATACCCATTATTGCACCAGTCAAGCTGTGATTAAAATCCAAATTCCCAGGAAGGCCAGAATGTCCCCGCTCCTTGTCCTCTCCATGTTGTTCAGAGAGGTTTATTAATAGAGAAAGTTATAAAAGAATGGGCTAGATGCTGTTGCATTGTTTTAACTGAACAGTTTTTAACAGCTTTTTATCTTTTTAATTGTTTTTGTTTTTAAACTCGTGTGTAGTGTTTTAATATTGGAGAAAGTTTGGTTCCATTTTAAGGTGCAATTTTTGTGTATTTTTAACTGTGTTGTTCAGAGGAGTGCATGGAGGAACTTGCCAAGAAAATCCCATGATAAGGTCACCTTAGGGCTGCCACAAGTCAGGAACAACTTGAAGGCACACAACAACAAAACTGTATTGTAAATTGTGAGCTGAATCGAGTCTCAATTTTGGGGAAATAGCAAGAAATAATAATAGTAGCAGCAGCAGCAGTAGTAATATCATCATCATCATCATCATCATCATCATCTAATTCTATAAGAGGCTGACACTTTTAGAGGTAAAGGGTGAAAGGATTATTCCATTCTTTAAAAAAAAACAGTTTCCCAGGCATTCTAAGACGGAAACATTATTATCTGTCCTTACAATGTGAGCTGATTTTGCACAACCTGCTAGAGAAACAGCAGCTACTCAAGGCTGCCTAATTATAATAATTGTACTTATAATTTCCTACAGGCCTATTTGATTAACTAGTAAATGCCCAGTTACTATGTTATGTATCCCTTAAACATATAAAACATATGTATTGGGTGAATGTAAGAGCTACCCATAGCCAACACTTCCAGAAAGTCCCAACCCCTACACTCGCTACTGGACATTCGCCATGGTCAATGGTCAGCAGTTATGGGAAATATGGTCCAGTGACTAAAGAGTCAGAGGTGGGAACTGCTGTTCTAGAGCTTCCATAACACAACCATATTAATACAAGGTTGCATTCCAGGTACTGTGCAGGGAACACAGCTTGGAAGAGGTACCAGACCTATCTGGAATTCCAAAACCTGAAATACTCCACAATTAGAAATTGTCCACAGGGATGTCTGAGATTGTGACACCTTTGCTTTCTGATGGTTCAGTGTACACACACTTTGTTTCATGCACAAAATTATTAAAAACATAAAGTACAAAATTACCTTTAGGCTATGTGCATAAGGTGCATACAAAACATAAATGACTGATGTTTAGATCTGGGTCCCATCTCCAGGATATCTTATTATGTATATACAAATAATCCAAAATCTGAAAAACTCTAAAATCCAAAATACTTCCAGTTCCAAGCATTTTGGATACAGGAGACTCAGCCTTTATTTTGATGACTACTTTATGGTTACCGAGAGATTCTAGAAGTTGTAGTCTAAAAAAGTGGGGCAGCCGCTTGCTTTCTTCAATCCCTAGAACCAGAGTAACGATGGCTAACTTGGAGCAGAGACTGGACACTGGGAGCTTCTGTAGAGCATCTTACACTCCTCTCCCTTCCCTAGGGAAGCCAAATAATAAAATGGTTTTCTGCTTGTAGGTAATGGCCAACTTCAAATTTGCATACGTTAATAGCATCTGCTCATTTTCTTCCACTGGGAACACTGACAATCCTCGTGATTGCTGACACTTTAGTCTCTCTCTGCTTGTCAAGTCTAGACAGTTTCTAATGTTGGGTGGGGGACCTGTGTTACTGTATCCCATTCATCTCACACTCAATGCAGTCTCTCAACAGCTCTGTGAGGAATGATGATAGTAAGGTGATAGTAGTTTCCTCCAGGCCACCCAGTCCGTTTCTTACCTGAGGCGGGATTTGAACCCCTCCTAACTGGAGCTGGATTTGAACTGGTTCCCAGGTCCTAAGCGGCCCTTGCCAGCCTAGCGAGTGGTGAGGAATGTTGGGTGTTGCAGTCCAACAACACCTGGAAGGCGGCACTTTGCCCATTCCTGCTCTGCACTGCATTTCCCAGCTCTGTGCATAATTGTATTATAGCTGCTTTAAAGCTAAATGTGACACATCACCACAGGGACATATATTTGTTTTGCTCTCATCTTGCACATTTCCCCCTCATCTTTGATATCATAAGGGATTCCATCCCCCTTAAGGTTCTGTCATCCAAAACCTGAATATTTCAGATGCTTAATTCCTAGTTTAGCCTGAAGGTGAGTTCTGATTTATGCTATATCAACAAGGAAGGGCAGAGTACTCATTTCCTATTGAAAGTACTTTCAGTCTATAGAGAAGTAAAAAAAAAAAAAAGCTGTCCAGACATGTACAACGAATTAATTATGATCAAACTGAAAATACTGAATTGGTGTGGGTGTATTTTCCTATAATAATAGAAAGAAACTGCTAAGGTGAGTAGTGAGGAAGTCTGAAACTTGAAAACAAGTAAAAGGAGGTGTGTCGTACAATGTGGTGTAGCATTGCCTTGCCTTGCCTTGCCCACAGCGCCCTGTAGACTGAAGTGTCTCACTAAGACAGATTATTTAATGTAAACTTTGCTGAACCCCTGATGAAAGCTAGCTCCTGTTTATAGTAGCCCTCTGGGTCTTGATAAATATCTAGTCTATATCTCTAACCAGTTTCAAAACTGAGTTAAAGACTATATTGTTTAAGGAAGCGTTCCCAGGATTGTGCCGTCTGCCCCAGGATGCCTCCTTCTAACTTTGTATTAGAACCCTAACCCTCCCTGCAGTCATCTGCCTTGGTCCAGGCCCCAGAGGGAGAGAAGAACCACTGGACCTCATCCCCTTTCCCTTCTCTTTGTTGTTGTCTCTCTTAGATTGTAAGCCTGAGGGCAGGGAACCGTCTAATTTATAAGATTGTATGTACAGCACTGTGTAAATTTACAGTGCTATATAAATAAAGGTTAATAATAATAATAATAATAATAGAATCTATTGCAATATATACACCACCCTCTTAGTACTAGGATCTTTCCCACCACCTTTCCCTTCTCTTTTTTGTTGTCTCTCTTAGATTGTAAGCCTGAGGGCAGGGAACCATCTAATTTATAAGATTGTATGTACAGCACTGTGTAAATTTACAGTGCTATATAAATAAAGGTTAATAATAATGATGGTGGTGGTGATGATGATGATGTCCTATATGGTTTTGATCCAGACTGTCTGAAAGACCTGTATGAGCCTGCTTTACGATCATTGGTGCATAGCTTTCTTTTGGTCCTGTCACCATCATAGAGATGTTTGTTGACAACACAAGAGAAAACTTTCTCGGCAGCTGCTCCCAGATGGTGGAATTCCTTCCCATGGAAGGTCTGGTTGCCCCCTCCCTTCTTTCCCCACCAAAGACCTTCTGATTCAGCCTCCTTCAATCCTGTATAATGAGAAATGCAGAATAATAACGAAAGAAAGAAAGAAAGAAAAGAAGCTGTGTTGGGCTAGGCTTTTTTAGTCTAACTTTATGTAAACATACTGGCCAGCTGATTGTCCCAGTGGAGGACCTGAGTTCAATTGCACTCTCCTTTTCATGCTCCTTAGCAGCTGATATACAGAGGCATGCTACCTCTGGTACCAGAAGGTATATGCAGCCATCCTCTTCCGTTAATCTACCTACCGTAGTCTCCTTTTAAAGCAGTCCTAGTTGACAGTCATTACTATTTTTTATGGCAGCAGGTTTCACAGTGCCAACAGAACACCATTCCTCAGCCTTGGTATGGGCATTCCCATTCTGAAATGGTCAAATGCTTTTCTTAAGGCTGAGATAATGGCACTGAGAGTTTTAAACTAAAATACATTGGCATTTTTGGCTCTTCCTACCACTGGAATGCTCACACACACACCCAAATTTCTCTGAAATTGAATTTGGGCCTCTGGCTGAAAGGGGTTCTTCAGCCTTGCCCGATGTTGTGTTATATTCCTTGGCTCAAAAGTGGGGGTGTTGAGCTGTCTTCATCTTCATGGATCTGTATTATAGAGGCATGCTGATGTGTCCTAAAGTACAAGCCCACCAATGTTGAAAGTAATGTATGATGCCACACTGAACAAATATGCTTGTTGGCATTCTGTGCAGTCTGTTACCTAGATAATGTGTCTTATCTGATCTATTTCCTTCCAAAGCTGGGGAAAGGTTCTGAGATCCTAGATTACGATAGCCACCCAGATTGTTCCAGAAGGTAGAATTTGGCTTGCTGATTAATTGGTGTCCTGGAGCTAATAAATTTTTGTTTTCCTTTATAGCCATTTCACCCAATGGTAAACCTTGAATGTTCCCGGGACTTTCGACCATTCCTATGTGCTCTCTATGCGCCCGTTTGCATGGAGTATGGCAGAGTCACCCTCCCCTGTCGCAGGATTTGTCAACGAGCATACAATGAGTGTTCGAAACTCATGGAGATGTTTGGTGTGTCTTGGCCGGAAGATATGGAATGCAGCAAGTGAGCAAATGCACTTTCTGTATATAACATCATTTACAGTTTTAATACTTTCCAGGATGCATTTCTTCTTCAGATTTAACATTTTACCCTGTTACATTTTCTTTTATACACATATGTATGTAAGTGTACAAGGATATACATATATGAGGATATAAAATTTATATTTTGCTTTTATCCTAGCATGTCAGCCAAGGCAGCTTCCAGCATAGATTCAAAGCGAGATACAGTTCAAATCCTAATGGTAAAAAAGTGAAGGTGCCATTAAATAATCTGGCTTTTAAAACACCACTAATTTGAAACAGTACAACCAACTTTTAAAAATATAACAATAAGCATGGAAGTATACCACATGCACTCTGTTGAAACACCCTTCTGCACAGCCAGTTAATCAGCAAATACCTGTTCAGATAAACAGGTCTTTATCTGCCAGTGGAAAGATGAGTAGGGGCAAAGGCATACCCTACCATCACAGGCAATGACTTCTTGGCTGAGCCAGGACTGTGATGGCACAGGTCCCACCATCCGCCCAACAAAATCCTTGCTGACATTTTTCTACCAGCTCCTTGCTTCTCTTCTTGTGTCTTGACAGTGACGGGAAGTAGTAGAGCAGTTCCAGGTTTTTATAACATTTTAAACTGAAGATGTGCACTAGAGTGGCCTATGGAGCAAAACAAATAGCATTACTTTGCTTAACATGGGAGGTTGGTTTGTTTTGCTTGGGTTATTTCCAGCACACTGAAGACAGCTGCATTTTAGAGCCTTGTCAAATTATGAAAATTCCATTTCATATCAGACTAGAATACAAGCTCCTTTTAAGTATCTTTCTACCACACACACACACACATAAACGTACTCTTGTACACACATCTTTCTGTCAAAAAGAAGCAGGATTGGATAAGCAGTGTATGATTATTTTGGCTTTAAACCAGCTGGGTCCAGAAGGGGAAAAAGCCCCTGCGTTGATTAATCTTATATCTTTTGTGCTCTCAGGAGGGAAGAAAGATATGCTAAGTAAAGTCTTGATGCATAGAAAGCACACAGACAAAAGGTACCCAGGGCCAGTTGAGACAGACAGGCTAGAAAGGCATTCTAAGCTTTTGATGAGGAAGGGCAGTCAGTCCACCACAAGGTCAGCTTAGCTTTTCTTCTGATTTCTTAGTTACCCAAAAGTATCTATCTTCTTCTCTTTCCAAAGCTATGAGGAGGGAGAAACCCTAGAGAAAAAGATTTGTGTTCAAAAGCTCAAGAAAATTGGCCCAAATAATTCCCCGGGAGACTAGTTATCTGTGCTCTTCTTGTTACTAAACAGAAGTCATATTTGCTTTTCGCACAGCTCTAGTTTTCTAACAGAGGTTTAATAGCCTGATATTGCTGGAAAGCAGACATGCACAGTAGGTAAGGGCCAAAATTAAAGTAGGCTAAACGTCTTTGGGCAGCAGATAGGTTTACTTAATTATTAATTAATTAATCATTTTAAAGTAATTAATATTGCTGATATTAATTCCATTCATCTCCTCAACTGCCAGTCCCCCTCCACCTGGACGTCTCCTCAGGAGAAATCCAGGGAGCAGAGAAACTTTGCAGGGCAAGTGTTTGCCTATCCTCCTCCTCTGCCGCTTTGGGAGAAAGCCAGGAAGCAGAGGAGCCTTGAGGGGTGAGTGTTTGCCCTTCCTCCTCCACCACCACATGAAACTCTCCTCAGCCTTGAAGTTATTCCACATCCTTGTGGGCTGCCCAGAATCCTTTGGTGGGCTGCAAGTGCCCCCCCCCAGCCGTATGTTGTGCAGGCCTGCTGTAAAGTCTGTCAGTCCATTTTGTCTACTTCTCTTGCTGCACAGCATGAGGCTTCACTGTCCAGCTGGGGTCCTGTACTCTTTGTCTCCAAGCCACTGCAGCCCAGTCACCTAAACATCGGACTACACTCTGGAAAATCTACTGGACACAATTCAGTAGAAGGAAAAGGGTTCTGTAGCTAGGAGCTATACAGATGAATCATTGAAACATAGAGTTAGAAGGGGCAGTAAGGGGCCATTAGTCTGACTCCCTGCCATGCAGGAATACACAACTACAGCACTCCTGAAAGATGGCCATCAACCTCTGTTTGAAGACCCCCATAGAAGGAGAGTCTACCACCCTCCGAGGCAGCCTATTACCCTATGAAACAGTTCTTACAGTAAAGAGGGTCTTTCTGTTCTTTTGTGGAATCTCTCTTCTTGTAATTCGAATCCTTTGTTCTAGGACTTTTTGAGGCTGCCAAACTGGAATAACAGCAGGATAGTAGGGTCTGGGACTGCATGTTATCACACAATGCCATGTCTGTCCTGTAGCTGCTTTTTTTTCTCTACCCATTCCTGGAACATGCCTTTTCATTGAGGAGTAAAACCTGACAATGCCTCCGTTGCCTTGCATTTCCACTATTGATTCATGAGCATTAAGTTCCTCCCACTGCAGTTCTAATATGCAGGCAGTCACATGTGAGTGGATGTGATTGTGCTTTTCCCCCCTCTCCCCCCTCATCCTCACCATTCCCAAGCAGGCTGTTTTGTTTTTGTTTTTCCCTTTTCTTTTTTGCAATTTCTTTTTCTTTTTTTACTTAATCAATTTTTTGTGACTGTGCAATTGAATTTTGCTGGGAAGGCCCTAGGGGAGGAAGGCAGGGTTATGAAGGCAGGCATGCAGAAGAAGGAGCCCAGGACTATAGCAGCATAATGCCACTTTTGAAGAGCTATGCGAAAATGGCTGCCCCTAAATCAGTATATTTGTGTTTCTGATACTAGCGTGATTGTGGCATCTTAGCAGACTGGTATGATAAAGTCGCTAGTCTCTGGAGTAGCAGGAAACAAGGTGGCTCCATCTTCTTCATGACATCTCTTTAGAGATGATTATCAAATCACCACTCCATCTTCCTTTATCCAAGCTAAACATACCCAACTCCCCAAGTCGTTCCTTAAAAGTATTGGTTTCCAGACCTTTGATTTTTTTGGTCACCCTTAAGAGGATGGCTGAAACTCATATCCCAGAGAGTTTGCTAAGTTCAAATAAGTGAGATTTCAGTTGCATCCTAAAGACTACAAATTGATTATGGCATAAATTTTTGTGGACTACCAATCCACTTATACCTCATGAACTGGGCTGAAATCCACAGAAGTGTATGTTGGAATAAAAATGTTACTCTTGTTATTCATGAAGTTAGTCAAAATGGTACAGGTGTCCTGTAAATAACTATTGGTCCAATAAATTGTTTTTTGGTGGAGATCTGAAAATCTAAACTATATAATTTGCCTCAAAAGTGGGAATTGTGTGGCTCTCCAAATGTTGGTGAACTGTAATACCCAGCATTCTACACTCTGTTCTATGGTGACAAGGGCTGCTGGGAGTTGCAGTTCAACATCTTCTGGAGGACTGCAAAATCCTAACCCCAGTTTACATTATTTTTGAGACATTGAGTGTGTCCCAAAGAGCTTAACAATATTTCTTCCTTAACACTACCCTCATTTCATGATGCAAGGCTGTTCCCTTTCTAGGAAGCTGAGGCCAAGGGAGACTCATGATTCTTTGATTGCCAGCAGCATCGTGTGCATTTATAACCAGTTCTCAACATTGTCTCTGTTGTTGCTGTTGTAGGTTCCCAGATTGCGATGAGCCTTACCCTCGCCTGGTTGATCTCAGTGTAGTTGGGGAGCCCACAAAAGAGGCTCCAGTGGCAGTACAAAGAGATTATGGTTTTTGGTGCCCCCGAGAGTTGAAAATAGATCCAGACCTGGGCTACACCTTCCTGCGGGTACGGGACTGCTCCCCTCCTTGCCCAAACATGTATTTCCGGCGTGAGGAGCTCTCTTTTGCGCGATACTTTATTGGCGTGATCTCCATTGTCTGTCTTTCAGCCACTTTGTTTACATTTTTGACTTTCCTGATCGATGTCACAAGATTCCGCTACCCAGAGCGGCCCATCATCTTTTACGCTGTCTGTTACATGATGGTGTCACTCATTTTCTTCATTGGCTTCCTGCTAGAGGACCGGGTGGCCTGCAATGCTTCTAGCCCCACCACCTACAAGGCCTCCACCGTCACTCAGGGCTCCCACAACAAGGCCTGCACCATGCTGTTCATGGTGCTGTACTTTTTCACCATGGCCGGGAGTGTCTGGTGGGTGATTCTTACCATCACCTGGTTTTTAGCAGCTGTCCCAAAGTGGGGCAGTGAAGCCATCGAGAAGAAGGCCTTGCTTTTCCACGCTAGTGCGTGGGGAATCCCAGGCACCCTGACCATCATTCTCCTGGCAATGAATAAAATCGAGGGGGACAACATCAGCGGGGTGTGTTTTGTGGGCCTTTATGATGTGGATGCCTTGAGATACTTTGTCTTGGCCCCCCTCTGCCTGTATGTGGTGGTTGGAGTCTCACTGCTCCTTGCTGGCATTATCTCCTTAAACCGGGTCCGTATTGAAATCCCATTGGAGAAGGAGAACCAGGACAAGTTGGTGAAGTTCATGATTCGGATTGGCGTCTTCAGTGTTCTCTACCTTGTGCCCCTCTTGGTTGTGATCGGCTGCTATTTCTATGAGCAAGCTTACCGAGGCGTGTGGGAGACAACGTGGATCCAAGAACGGTGCAAGGAATATCACATACCCTGCCCTTATCAGGTGAGTGAGGATCTCTCTTTTTGAGGTTGTCTGCACATGGTCCATTTCCACCAGCATAAAAAGAAACTCTGGCTGTATCTAAAAACCTGGCACCATTCTCTGGGGAGACACTGCAGAGACATAATCTTATTGACAAGTAGGAAGCATGACTCAGAACAAAAAGCCAGGAGAAAAATGAAATATGACACAGAAAATGTAAGTCCTTGAAACTGTAACCTTCAAACAAAACGGGAACCATCAGTATCCTTTACTTTTTGGACTGCTGTGCATGCACTGATGTAGAATGGCAAATGGATAAGAAACTGGAGGTTGCTCTTTTTTTTTTTTAAGTTACAGATTAGTCATTTATAAATAACCTAACATTCACAAAGCAGAATTGTTATTTGTAGATTCGAAGGCTTTCATGGCCAGCATCCATAGTTTTTTTGTGGGGTTTTCGGGCTATGTTGCCATGTTCCAAAAGAGTTCCTTTCTGACATTTCACCAGCATCTGTGGCTGGCAACTTCAGAGAATGTTTTCCTGGAAAAGGATTGGGTATATATATCCTGTGTGACCCTGGGAAGGGACTCAACCAATTAAGACTCAACCAATGCAAATGAGAAACATCCTTGGGTCAGGGGATGCCCAGCAGACAATGATCACTAATTAGCAGACATTAATCCTCGTTTGCATATCCTCCCACCCTGAGGACTGCCATTAGCAACAGAACAATACACATTCAAATCACTCCTCCCTTTCCAGGGTCACACAGGATATATATATATATCCAATCCGTTTCCAGGCAAACATTTTCTGAAGATGCCAGCCACAGATGCTGGCAAAACGTCAGAAAGGAACTCTTCTAGAATATGGCCACATAGCCCAAAAAAACCACTATAGAATTGTTATTGTTTTGTGCCTTCAAGTAATTTCTGACTTACAGAAGTCTTAAGGCAAAGCTATCACAAATTTGCCTTTTTTCTTTGTCATCTTACTTTGAAAACCCAATTAAAAAAGCAAAACATCTTGGCAGATGCAGGGTGTTATCCCTCCCAGCCCTTGCCCCTTTGGTGTTAATTGGTGTCAGGTTACATTTAGTTATGCCAATCTTCTGAATGAGATCCCACCAAGAGTTACTGTCATCAACAGCTCAGGTCTTGCAAACTCAGGGCCATGGCTTTCTTGACTGAATCTATTTGTTGCTGTTCTGTGCCTTCATAGGTCTCCAACCTATAGCAACCCTATCATGGTGTTTTCCTGGCCAGATTTATCCAGAAGGTGTTTGCTACCATTTCCTTCCTCTGAGGTTGAGTGAGTGTGTGACTTGCCCATGGTCACCCAATGCATTTCCATAGCGAAATGGAGATCTGAACCTTGATCATCCAGTCCTAGTCCAGTCCCCAAGCCACACCACAACACTGGCTCCCTCAATAATCAGGATACACAATTAAAAAGAACATTACAATGGCTTGAATCCCAACTAATAGACCAAACTTTTAAGTGTTGAGTTAGGATGTTTCCCTTGCCTGAAATCTTGTTTGCAAAGTGGGACATTTTTGTCCAATACAAAACAACTCCACGTTTAGTTCAAGGTTGGAGAAGTGAAGTTGTTCAACGTTGGAGAAGTAAAGTTGTATATGAAGTTGTACAGTTAGCCCTCCTTATCCATGGATTTTTTGTACATGGATTCAAACATACATAGCTTGAAAACATTCAGAAAAAAACATAAATTCCAAATAGCGAACCTTGATTTTCTATTTTATATGTGATACATCATTTTGATATGCCATTGGATTGAATGGGACTTGAGCATCCACAGATTTTGTTATCCATGGGGGGTCCTGGAACCAAACTCCAGTAGATAACAAGGGCCTACTGTATATAGACGTTCATCAAGCATGAATGCATATGTGCACATGGTTATGCTTTGGGCTGCACAATTGGAGTCCTGGTTCAGTTGCTGCAAGTGTTGCCAATCAACACAAATGTTACACAGAAGAATTAATGAATCATTTTCAGGCTGTGCAGCCCCAATGTAGGATGTTGGCCATTGATTCAATGGGTCTGTTCTAATGGGGCTAACAGTTGGATGCAGACCAATAACTGCCTGCAGACTTAGAATGTAAAAGGCATGACAGAAAAGTGAGGAAGAGAAGGGACAGGGGGGAGAAGGAAAGCAAATTCATGCATCAGTACTTAAGCTAACTTCTGTTTCACATTTTAGTCTTCCTGTGTTTGTAGAGTTTGACTCAAAAATACAGTATCTCCACACAGAGTGGTATCAGAAGACATGGGGTAACCTAGACATTTGTAAATAGGCTGGGGAGAAAATGCAATTGAATGAATAAAACATACATCCCCAAAAATCCTCACAATAATCTGGCATCATCATGGAAAGGCATGAGTCACTAGAAAAAGCAATAATGCTAGGAAAGGTGGAGGGCGGTAGAAAGAGAGGGAGACTGCATACCAGATGGATAGACTCAATTAAGGAGGCCAAAGCCCCGAGTCTGCTGGATTTGAGCAGAGCAGTTGAGGACAGGGGGGTCAGAGACATCTCATTCATGGGGTCCTCATAAGTCAGAAGTCGACTGAAAGGCATTTAACAACAAATAGAATTTGGGCTAAAGAGGAGAAAACAGACTGCCAGGCAAGAGGCAAAATAGAACAGAGTTTGTGGAAAGAAAGAGGAATCACCCCCACCCCTGTCTGTCTGTCTATCTGTCTCAAAAGTTTGTTGTTCTTAACTGCCCTTGAGTCAATCTTAACTCTTAGTGACCCTGTAGATGAGACATCTCTAGGATTCCCTATCCTCCGCTGTTCTGCTCAGTTCCTTCAAATTCATACTCGTTACCTTAATAGAAGCCATCCATCTAGCATACAGCCTTCCTCTCTCTCTACTTCCCTCCATCTTTCTTATTATAAAGAGCCATATCATTGTCTGAACAGTACACAGAGGAGCTGTTTTTAAACATCTCTGGATATGAGAGTCAGAGTTGCCCATAGAAATCAGTTATGAAACCTAAAGTGTCAGTATAGGTGGGACTGAGCCATGTCCAAAATGGAGAAGGAACACAGAACAGTTGAGTGAGGCTGGCTCATGTTCATTGTTACAGAATGCTAAGTGACTGCTGGGGAGAATATAAGAACACTAGGGAAGAGGAATGCATATGCAAAAGGCTAGATTCACAGAGTTGGAAGAGGCCTCAAGGGCCATCCAGTCCAATCTCCTGCATGCAGGAATATACAATCAAATCACCCCAATAGATAGCCATCCAGCCTCTGTTTCAAAACCTCCAAAAAAGGAGACTCCACCACTCTCCGAGGGAGTATGTTCCACTGATGAACAGATCTGTTAGGAAGGTCTTCCCAGTGTTGAAGTGGAATCTCTTTTCCTTTAGTTAAACTAAAGGGTACAGTTAAGTTTCCTGTGCCCTTCTGCTTCTGCTGATCCAAAGCCAGAGTGTCACCCCTCATGATGTTGGGATATTTCGTTGCCAACCAGATTTTGCTACAAAAGTATGCAAGGCCATTGAAACTGAGAGCAAGAGAAGGCAATGGAAGTGGAAAATTCTGTTAGAAGTGCTGAAATACCAATGGAGTGGTTATAGTGGTGAAATTTAAACACTATGGAAACAGTTCAGCTAACCCTGTGAGTACCTTTTGGGCAGTCTGGAAAGCCTCTTTGAGATTAACCGAAAGAGAGAAGTTGGTAGCATGAGCTTTCATAGACTTGTGCCTACTAAGGGAAATAGAATCTATGAGAGCCAATTATGTGGGACAGGGTTTCTTACTCTTCTCTTCTATTATTGCTGTCCAGATTAATTGATCAGTTGATTGATTTGTGGTGTCTCACCTGACCAGAGATTTCAAGGTGTTGA
This sequence comes from Urosaurus nigricauda, assembly GCA_034509955.1. Classification (NCBI taxonomy): domain Eukaryota; kingdom Metazoa; phylum Chordata; class Lepidosauria; order Squamata; family Phrynosomatidae; genus Urosaurus; species Urosaurus nigricauda. The sequence continues at coordinate 376,805,441 of JAOEGL010000001.1, read as the reverse complement.
ACTGCAGATAAAAATGGATAAAGGTTTTCATTAAAAGCAGATCAAAACAGTCTTAAAACATACAAATACAATGGAAACTCATGCTACGATTTCTTTTCGCACAATTTGTCTCAAAGGTGCTGCAAGATCTCCTTACAATGGAAACTGTTAAGGCCATAAGCAAAAGTCATAGGAAAGAAAACAGTTTGGTCCTGTCTTCATCCTTGAAGCAGATGGGTCTGCTTTGAAGGTCTCTTATGTCTCTCCTAGGAATATAATTATCCATTAATTTCAATCCTAAAGGAAACAACAAGTTAAGTATTTGAAAAGTGTGCAGTTTTTAAATAGTTTTGCCAATTTTGTTGTTGTAATACAATGGGGCTCAGGTGTTCCCCGCTTCCAGACACACATTTGTAACTTTTTGTTTTCCTGCCATTTCACCTGTTCTGGATTTAAAGTCCTTACTGTTTTCCTTTCTAGCCTGCAGTAGCCTAATGAGATTAACATCTTTCCAATTACCATGAGATGCATGGACATCAGGAAATATCAGATTTCCTTCAATAATGTTAATGGTGGGTGTGGTGAATATGCGTGGCTGTCTAACAATAGACAGAATGGCTCCTTACCAAGGTTGGAACAAGAGTTTCATCAGTAGGCATCTTTTGAAAGGAACAGATTAATTACGGTTATTGCGTTACTGAAAGCTTAATGGGGAGAACACAAATCATGCCTGGTAGTTAAAAGAGAAATGAGGGAGACAGACACGAAACCTGCCACATTGCATATTTTAATGTCAGGATAGGAAGGTCTTGTTTCCTAGGGACAAGTTTAATGCCTTCGACACTCTGTAAAATTGCCACAAAGGGCAATTTCATGTTCATAACAACCAGGGACACACATCAAGATACTGTGGTCCATTCTGGGTTCTCTGACACCAATATTTTGGCATCATCAAGAGAGTGAGGGTGGTATAGTGGTTTGAAGGTTTGACTAGGACTCTGGGAGTTATTGTTATTGTGTGCCTTCAAATCATTTAGAGGCAACCCTAAGTCAAGTCTATTCTGGGGTTTTCTTGGCAGGATTTATTCAGAGGAGGTTTGTCATTGCCTTCCTTTGAGGCTGAGAGCATATGATTTACCCAGGGTCACCCAGTGGGTTTTATGGTTTTGCTGGGAATTGAACCCTGGTCTCCAGAGTCATAGTCTATAACACTGAAACCACTAAGCCATGCTCATTTTCAGAGAGATGACTCTGGGAGACCAGGGTTAAAATCCCCATTGAGCCATGGAATCCCTCTTGGTAACCATGGACAATCACACTCTCCCAGCCTCAGAGGAGTGTAATGACAAATCCATTGAATAAATCGGAGTTTGGTAGGTTAACATCTCCATAAGTTCCGTTGATTGAGTGGCTGCATTTTACTGACTGACAATTGGATTTAGGCCCATTTGAGCAACTCTGTAGCTGCTGGAGCACTGCAGGCAGACATACAAAAGCTGGATTTAGATCTTCACTCATGATAAAGCTCATGTGGTTCACCTTGGCCAAGTAGCATTTCAGAGTGTAACTGGAGAAGGTAAAATGTCATTTGGAGATGCTTGGTGGTAGAATGGGGATGCAAACATGTAAATAAAGTGCATAGAACCGTGATGATTGGGTGGTTTGGCCTTTTGTAGGTGGAACACTGCTCAGAAGAGGACCACAATGACAGAAAAGAACATGAGACTTAGAATCACAGAGCTGGAAGAGACCCAAGGGCTATCCAATCCAACCCCCTGCTGCCATTCAGGCAGACATAGTCCAAGCCCTCCTTGTGACAGATGGCCCTCTAGCTCCTTTTTGAAAACCTCCAAAAAGGCAACTTCACCACACTCTTAGGCAGCCCATTCCACTGTCAAACAGCTCTTACCATCAGAAAGTTCTTCCTAATGTTAAGGTGGAATCTTTTCCTGTAGTTTGAACCCATTGCTCCAGGTTCTATTCTCTGCAGCATCAGAAAACAAGCTTACTCCATCCTCAATATGACATCTTTCCAAATATTTACATAGGGCTATCATATCACCTCTTAACCTTCTTTTCCCCAGGCTAAACTTATCTAGCCACTTCTCATTGGGGCATGGTCTCCAGACCTTTCACCAATTTGATCACCCTCCTCTGGAGTCCATAGCCCACTCTGTTGCTTGCTTCTATGGCTTTCAGTGTCACAGAGTGAATACCAGGGCTTTCTAGACCCTGCCATGCAGGAATCCAGAGCTAAAGCCCCCCTGAAAGGTAGTGCTCTAATCCCTCCTTAGAAATCTCCAATGTCCATTTGGCTTCTGGACAGCTTCCTCCCTTGACTGTGTCCCAGATTTTGCTTGCCATGCAAAGGACTGTTCACAGACCCTTTTCCTTCTCCAGAGCTTCTCCATCAGCAGCGGGCTCACTCTGTTCCTTCTGCTTCTCTCTGCTTATACAAAGTGAGAAGAGAAGCAGCAGTGGCTGCTTAAGAAGGTGTTTATGCAGAGCAGATAGTTTCTGTTTCTTCAAAACTGCAGCAATGCTGGTGTTTATTCTTAGACTGTTGTTCCAAAAGAACTGCTTTTCTGCTGCCCACGTCGCTGCAGGCAGGCCTATCTTGAAGCAGTGGCTGGAAGTAATTTGTTATATAAGAGACCAAGAGCAGGCTGGCTTTTCTCCTGGAACAAACCTATATTGGTGGCAGGGAATAGGAAGCAAAGATTTATGTTACCTTATTTTAAAAATAAATGTATATGTTGCCTCTAGGCCCTCAAGGCAACACATCACAAGTAAAAAAAAATTAAAACAATACAAATATAAAACAATTAATTACAAATTAACTTTAAAAAACAAACTAAAAATATTCCTTAAAAGTAATTTTAAAACAATTCATTAAAACAGCATTTTGGTCAGGGATGAAGTGTGGACACATTGGGTTTGTTCAGATTTTCCAGAGGTCAAAAAGTTTGCTTTTGGGATTACAGTGTTCCGGACCCCCTGATCTTCTTACATTCTTTGGAGGGAGGGTGTTCTGGGAGTCATAGTCCAAAAACAGTAGTATTCCAAAGCTCTGTCATCCCACCAGCCGATCAGCAAGTGGGCATCATGCATAATTCCCTTAGCAGTATGGCAAACAGAAAGGTCTAGCGGAAAATAATCAATAAGTACTACATAAGAAAGTTTTAAGATCTAAAATACTCAAAAAATGCAGTTACAGTAATTGTCTGGTATCCAGGTAAACATTGTGTAGACAAAGCAATACAGTGTGCCAGAAAAGCAAAAACAACAAGGAGTGTATTCACTTCCAAAATACATACAAAGTTAAAATTATAAACACATCCAATATGGATGGAAGATAAGAAGTATATGAGTTTCCAAACAACATACAAAATATAAAGTATAAAAATATCCAACATACAAAATGCATGGAGAAACAGAAGAGTGTGCCCTTCCAGAGGACATATAAAATGGAAAGTATATAAATATCCAAACGCGTTTCAAGTGAAATGCTTCTTCAGTGGAAAATAAAGCTAGAAAAATGGGGAATATAGATTAGTTAGCATATTATTCTCAAATAAAAACCATATTATAAAATAATGATCTGGCAGTTGCACCTGTAGTAAGCCACCAGTGTTACAGTTAAACAAAGGATAAAGCCCTCTGAGTGCTTTATGTTAGTGCTTCTTAAGCTAACTTAATGTGGGGCATTGCAAGGGCGTATTTATCAGTGTGTCATATTTGTGCCCATCGACTACAGCTGAGTTCCTTCATTTCTAGAAGCTCGCTGCAGATCAGCAGATAGTGATTCCCAAACTCTGGCCTTCCAGATGTTTTGGACTTCAGTTCTCAGAATCCCAGACCATTGGCTATGATTTCTGAGGCTTCTGGGAGTTGAAGTCCAAAACACCTGGAAGACCAGAGTTTGGGAAACACTGCATGTAGCTTGTGGACTAACCATGAACGACCACTTAGAGTAGCACTGATCTATTTCTCATTTCAGCGACAGGAGTATGGATCCAGACAGAGCAGATTAGGTAAACCTAGGGCCCCATTCCTAGTCTCTCCTTGGGGTCAGTCTTCCACATTCAGGCATATATAAAAACACACATAGTGTGGGGAAAGAAGACGGGGAAGCTTTTCTTCCTCTCATTATATTATAGAAAAATGGAAGATTTCTGTCTCAAGAAGCCAGGATGGATGACTAAGGAACTTTCAACTGAGCTAAGTTTTAAAAGGAACATGTGTAAGAAATGGAAAAATGTGGAAATCACCAAAGAGGAATTCAAACAAATAGCCAGCACATGTAGGGGTAAAGTCAGAAAAGCTAAAGCCCAGAATGAACTCAGGCTGGCTAGAGATGGTTAAGAACAATAAAAAGGGCTTTTTTGTGTATGTCCACAGTAAAAGGAAAAAGAAGGAAACGGTTGGGCCACTGCGTGCAGAAGATGGCAAAATGCTAACAGGGGACAGAGAAAAGGCAGAATTACTCAACAACTTCTTTGCTTCAGTCTTCTCAGAAAAGGCAAAGGGTGCTCAAGCTGAGGATAATGGAGCTGAGGACAGAATAGAGGAATTTCAGCACAGAATAAGTAAAGACACAGTACAGGAATACCTGGTTAATCGAAATGAATACAAGTCTCCAGGACCAGATGAACTACATCCTAGGGTATTAAAAGAACTGGCAAATGTAATATCAGAGCCATTGGCAATAATCCTTCAGAACTCCTGGAGAACAGGAGAAGTCCCAGCAGACTGGAGGAGGGCAAACATTGTACCCATCAACAATTATCGTCCAGTTAGTCTGACATCAATTCCAGGAAATATTCTGGAGGAGATCATTAAACAGAGAGTCTGTGAACATTTAGAAGGCAACGCCATAATCACGGAAAATCAACATGGGTTTCAGAGAAACAAGTCATGCCAAACAAACCTGATCTCTTTTTTTGATAAAATTACCAGCTTGGTAGATGAAGGGAATGCTGTGGATATAGTATACCTTGATTTCAGTAAGGCCTTTGACAAGGTTCCCCATGACATTCTTGCAAACAAGCTTGCAAAATGTGGGATAGACAACCGTTACATGGATTTGTAATTGGTTGAATGGCTGCACCCAAATGGCTCCTTTTCATCCTGGAGAGAAGTGACCAGTGGGGTCCCACAGGGTTCTGTCCTGGGCCCAGTGCTATTCAATATCTTTATTAATGACTTGGATGACAATATTGAGAGTCTAGTTGTCAAATTTGCAGATGACACCAAATTATAAGGAGTAGCTTATACCCTAGAGGACAGGAACAAAATTCAAAATGACCTGAATAGACTAGAAAGCTGGGCCAAAGCTAACAAAATGAAATTCAACATGGAGAAATGTAAGGTCCTGCACTTAGGGAGGAAAAATGAAATGCACAGATATAGGATAGGGGACACCTAGCTGAATGAAATTACGTGTGAAAGGGATCTAGGAGTCCAAGTAGACCATAAGTTGAACATGAGCCAACAGTGTGATGCAGCAACGAAAAAGGCCAATGCAATTTTAGGCTGCATCAATAGAAGTATAGTGTCTAGATCAAGGGAAGTAATAGTGCCACTCTATTCTGCTTTGGTCAGGCCCCACCTGGAATACTGTTCAAATTCAAAAAAGGATGTGGAGAAACTAGAGCCATGTGTCCAAAGGAGGGCGACTAAGATGGTGAAGGGTCTGGAAACCATGAAGCCCTATGAGGAATGCCTTAGGGAGCTGGGGATGTTTAGCCTGGAGAAGAGAAGGTTAAGAGGTGATATGATAGCCCTGTTTAAGTATCTGAAGGGATGTCATATTGAGGAGGGAGCAAACTTGTTTTCTGTTGCTCCAGAGAACAGGACCCGGAACAATGGATGCAAGCTCCAGGAAAAGAAATTCCACCTCAACATTAGGAGGAACATCCTGTCAGTAAGGGCTGTTTGACGGTGGAACACACTCCCTCGGAGTGTAGTGGAGTCTCCATCCTTGGAGGTCTTTAAGCAGAGGCTGGATGGCCATCTGTCGGGGATGCTTTGATGGAGAGTTCCTGCATGGCAGGGTGTTGGACTGGATGGCCCTTGTGGTCTCTTCCAACTCTATGATTCTACTAAAGTTGAGATCCTTTCTTGAAGTTAAATTTTGGAGATTCAGGGCAGATAAAAGGAACAGCACATTCACACAGTGATTGGCTAAACCATGGAACTCATTGCCACAAGGTGGGGTGATGGCTACCAACTTGGTCTCTTCCAACTCTATGATTCTATGAAACAGGGATTGAACAATTTCATCAAGAATAGTACCGTCAATGGCTTCTAGTCAGGGCGGTTGTGTGCGGATTGTGAGGCTGAGGGTGCAGTTGCACACATGGTGTAACTTCCTATGGGCAACTGATGGGCTTCTGAGTGAACAGAACTTTGGACTAGATCACCATTTGGTCTGGTCCAGTGTGGTCCTTCTGATGCTCTTAAACCCAGCTGAGAAATGGTCCAGGTCAGTGTGGTTCTTAACCTGTGGTCCATAGACCCCTTCGGGGGTTAGGGACCCCATGGTCTCCTCACAAGAGATCTGCAAAGGCTTGAAGGCTGCTCAGTTCACCTCCTCCCTGCAGCAGAGCAGCCACATGGCAGGAGCCAAGGCAAAGGCTGGCTTGGCTGGCTGCACCTACATGGAGCTGACAGTCAACCATCCTGCTTTTGCCTTTCCTTCTCTGCCTTGGCTTCTGTCATGTGGTTCCATGGAGGAGCCAGTCTGAGCGGCTAAGTGATTGTAGTGGCAACACAACAGGAACCATGGCAAAGACTGGCCAGCTGGCTGACTGGCAGGGCCTGTGCACTGCTGTTCAATCTGCACCAGCTGCAAACTGGTGGAAAGAAGCAGGGGAAACATCTTCCCTTCCTCTCTGGTGTGTTTAACAGATGGGGTAATTCTTAATGCAATGTTAATTCAGTGTACATAATTACTATTGATGATGATTATGATTGCTTAAATCTTGAGTTAAGTCTCGGGGAGCTGCAGCAACAAAAGATCTTCAAAGACGGTCCTAGTAAAGAAGAGGTTAAAAAGCACTGGTCCATGTTGTCATTCTTTCACTTTCCCTCTGGAGTGAAATTGCATCATCTGGAAGGTCTCCTTCTCATTTGCTCTACTCCATCACACCGTTTTAAATTATTGGTGTGGGACTAGGGAAAGAAGCCACGGTTTGGAGTCAGTAGGGAGCTCTGCAATTCCCAACAATGAGTCCCCAGCAGTCTTCAGCTGCTACTGTCGCCTGGTCTTCTTTTTCTCCTGTCTTCACAGCCTCAATTAAGAGGGAGGAGAGGAGGAGGAGGGAGACTCAACAATAGCATGTGCATTTTTGTTAAACCAGGCTTTCTCTCTTTTCATATCAAGTGGGGTCAACCGTCACTCCATTGTCTGGCCACCACTTGGCATCGCTCAAATGTCTCTACTGCCACTTTCTGGCTCAGAGCAACGAAGGATGCTGATGACATCTGACGGCACAATGAACGCCTCCACATTCGGCTGCCCTGAAAGCTTCCTAGGTGGTATCTTACTTGCAGAGAGGAGTGGGGGAGGATCCAGTTCCACTCCATTTCAAGCACAGGGCTGATGCTGGCTAGGGTTGAATGGCCAGTGGTCCTGGGGTCAAAAACAATGCCTCAGTAAATTGGAAGCTTATAGCAACTGGTTTACAGGCAGGTCTTTCTGCAGTGCCTGCGGGAACAACAACCTCCTGAGCCAGCTCATGTGGCGCCTGCCCCAATTCGCCAATAATAACTTGATTTAACTGTACAGATTAATGAAGGGATGGCAGAAAGAGAACTGCTGCAAGAGTCTTTCTCTTTGCACCATTCAAATGTGCAGTGCTAGGTGTGCTGCTGAGTGCGGCATGACTGCCAAAAATTGGCAGCCCCCCATTTACAAACCATTGAGATTGGGAAGGTAATAATTTGTTCCATGATCCAGTGGTCAGAAGACCAATAGCATAGATATTAAGCAGACAAGACCTTACTGCTTAGCAATTGGCAGTGATGACAGCTGTGCAGCTTTCTTTGAGGTACATCATTCAAATGCAAGTTTACAATAAGTGATCACAACCGTTTTGTTCGATGCGTACAGTTTTCTCCTGGTGGAAATAGGCTTCCTACAGCCAGTGCAGATGGCCACATTTTTATTTATGATGACACAGACGCTACTTTGGTCAAATCATGAAAAGGCATGACTATTTAAAAAATATGATAATGCTTGATAATATAGAAGGCAACAGGTAAAGAGGACGACTGCATTACAGGTGGATGGACTCAATCAAGGAAGTTGTTGTGTGCCTTCAAATAGTTTCTGACGTATGCAGGCCCTATTACAGAGTTTACATGGCAAAATTTGTTCAGAATGGGGGTGCCTTTGTCTTCCTTTGAGGCTGAGAGTGTGTGACTTGCCCAAGGCCACCCAGGGATGTAAACCCCAGTCTCCAGAGTTGAGTCCAAAGCCCTACACCACACTGGATCTCCAAGAAAGCTATATCTGCCCTGAAAACACTGATACACTTGGGGAAAGGCATGGAGAAGGCTTCTTGGGTCCACAAGCTGCCAGTTCTCTCCCCTTCCCAAATTCAAAATTCAGAATGACCTTAGCTGGGCCAAAACTAACAAAATGAATTCCAACAGGGAGAAATATAGGATGTTACACTTGGGCAATAAAAATGAAATGCACAAATATGGGTGACACCTGGCTTGATAGCAGTACATCCGAAAAGGATGTAGGAGTCTTAGTGGACCGTAGGCTGATTGAGAGTCAGCAATGTGATTCTAGGCTGCATTAATAGAAATATAGTGTCTAGATCGAGGGAAAGTAACAGTACCACTCTATTTTTCTTTAGTCAGGCCTCACCTGGAAAATTGTGTCAGTTTTCTGGGCACCACAATTCAAAAATGATATTGACAAGCTGGAGCATGTCCAAAGGAGGGTGATCAAAATGGTGGAAGGTCTAGAAACCATGACTTATGAGGAATGACTTGGGAAGATGGGTATGTCTAACCTGGAAGAGGAAAGGTTAAGGGGTGTCATGATAGCCCTGTTTAATTACAATGGGCCCTTGTTATCTGCTGGGTTTGGTTCCAGGACCCTCCGTAGATAACAAAATCCGTGTATGCTCAAGTTCCATTAAATATAATGGCACAACAAAATGGTGTCCTATATATAAAATAAAAAAATCAAGGTTTGCTATTTGGAATTTATACTTTTGGGGAATATTTTCAAGCCGTGTATGCTCAAATCCATGTATAAAAAAATCCATGGATAAGGAGGGCAAACTGTATTTGAAGGAATGTCATATTGAGGATGGAGCAAGCTTGTTTTCTGGAGTATTGGATTCAAGCTACAGAAAAGGATATTCTACCTGAAATTAGGAAACACCATGTCCTGAGGTTAAGAGCTGCTGACAGTGGAACACACTCCTTCAGAGGGTGGTGGAGTCTCCTTTGGAGGTTTTTAAGCAGGGGCTGGTTGGCCATCTGTCACAAGGAGGGCTTGGGTTTTATCTTCCTACATGGCAGAATGGGGTTGGACTGGATGGTCCTTGTGAGGTCTCTTTCAATTCTAGGATTCTATGGTTTTCCGATTCTAAACAAAGTGGATTGCTTCCACATGAGTGTCCGTGTACTACTCTAGTAAGCTCTGCAGCTTGAAGTCCCTGGGGTGGAGCAACTTGTGATCACTTCCCTTGAGAACATTCCTTCCCTGTTTATTGGCCTGCTCACTCGCTTTAGGAAATATTTAAGGAATACGAGAAGCCTTGATTTAAACCCAGTCTTACTGACATGATTTGAAAGAAACTGCCTTCATTTAAGATCAGCTGCAACTGTCTCCTGTACACTACATCTCACCTTAGAGAGGGCAGATCACAGGATACAACTGATTTTTGCCTTTTGCCAAGACCAATTTTATTTCTTTATTTTTCAGTAAGCTGAACAAGGGATTGAGTCACAGTCAATTTTGTCTCATGTTTGGTCTTGCCTCTTCTCTCTTTCTCTGCAGGTCACTCAGATGAGTCGTCCAGACTTGATTCTGTTTCTGATGAAGTATCTCATGGCTCTCATAGTAGGAATCCCTTCTGTCTTCTGGGTTGGAAGTAAAAAGACCTGCTTTGAATGGGCCAGTTTCTTCCACGGACGCAGAAAAAAAGAGTGAGTTCTGGTACCTAAATACTGGCAAATCAACAGTGAAAACCACTGCAGACTAACATTCTGGTTTGCTTTAAGCTCTTGCTTCTTCACTCAAACAAAAGGAATCAAAATTCAGAATCCATAGTAGTAAATTGTGGTGATGCCTTTATCAGGCCAATCAGAAGATGCAAAATTTAATTATGCTAGCTTTCAAAGCTCACTGGCTTCTTCATCAGGCAAAGATGGTAGAAAATCATACAGGGGAAAGAAAAATATTGTTAAGGTCACAGACCTGCCTTGTGCTTGCTTGGAATATTATGGACCAAAGGTATGTACAAACAAAAAGTCCAGTCCATGCCCTCACTATGGAGTTCTAATGGTACAAAGTTGGAAGCAGTTTCACTGGTAATACTCTGCTTAATAACTATCTCCCCACCCACACACACACACACTTTTGCTTTTTGCAGTCTTTTTCCTGAGAGCCTAAAATGAAAACCCTGCTTTTGTCTTATGTTGGCTGAGTTGGTAGATGCACAGATACTGAGCAGAGAATTGTTCTTTATGTATTAAAATACCTATATCCCTCTCTACATTCAAGGATCTTGTAAGCTGCCCTAATATCCTTGGTTATCAGATGGGGTTTACATATTTTAATTAATAAATAACCAAATGGCATAGGTATTCCACCCAGGAAGGATGACCATACTTGGCCTCTGGACGTAATCATTTGTAGCCATCTGTCAGCTGTGGTGGCTAATGCTCTCTGGGAACCATGCAAGACTTCTCTCTTTTTGGTCTCCAAAGGTAGTGCCACAGTTTTGCACTCTTCTGCAATCTGAGGCAAGTCTTGTTGTTGTTGTTGTGCGCCGTCAAGTCATTTCTGACTTATGGTGACTCTAAAGTGGTTTTCTAAGCATGTTTCTTTAAGAGGGGGTTTGCCATTGTCATCCTCTGTGGCTGAGAAAGTATGACTTGCCCAGAATCACTTGTTATTAATGTATTTATTTCTGTTCCACCTTTTTCTCACATTGGGGCTCAAAGCAACTTACAATTAGTTTTTTAAAATGGTAAAAATCTACAAAATACAAAACGTAAAACATAATTAAACAATAAGAGAAGCACAACAGTTAGCAAGATGCAGCACATTGTATAAGATGGACCTTCTATAACCATTTCTCAAATGCCTGTTGGAACAGAATTTATTTATTTATTTATTTATTTGGCACCTTTCTCCCAGGCTGGGATCCAAAGCGGCTTCAGTAACAACAAATTAAAAATGTTTACCAAAGTTTTAAAACCAATTTAAAAACACCGCATATAAAACACTGTAAAACTGATCTGAGAAGTCTTTTTCATAGAAACATCTTTGGTTGTCTACAAAAAGGAAAGTAAGGAGGGTGCCAGTCTAATTTCTCTGGGAAGAGCAGCCACTGAGAAGGCCCTGACTCCTGCGTGTCCCACCAGATGTTCCTGTGAGGCTTGTGGGCCAGAGAGAAGGTGCTCCCCAGAAAATCGTAAACTATGGCCATGTTCAGAAGGGAGAATATGGCCCTTCAAATAACCTGGACCTGAGCCGTGTAGGGCTTTAAAGGTCAGAACCAGAATGTTGAATTGTGCCCGGAAACAAACTGGCAGCCAGTGGAATTGTTGCAACAAGGGAGTTTTGTGTTCCCTGTAGCAAGCTCCAGTTAGCAATCTGGTTGCAGCTCTTTAGGACCATTGAAATTTCCAAACATTTTTCAAAGGTAGCCCCATGTTGAGTGCATTACAGGAGTCCAACTAGGATGTAACTTAAGGTGTGTGTTATCATGGCCAGATCTGGTGTCTCAAGGAACCTGGGCTTTCAGGCTCACAGTTGCATCCAGGAGAACACTCAAGTTGGTGACCTGCATCTTCAGCAGAGTGTAACCTATTCAGCAAAAGCAAAGTCCCTATTCACTTATCTGCCTTTCAGTTGACTAGGAGTACCTTTGTCTTGTTTAGATAAGTCTCTGATTGGCCTCATCTGGTCCATTATCAGTTTGCATGCAGAATTCCAAATTTTCATACAGAAAGATGAGATGATATCCGAACCATGCAGCAGAGCCAATGTGGTGTAGTGGTTTGAACATTGGACTATGACTCTGGAGATCAGAGTTTGCATCCCCACTCGGCCACAGAAACGTACTAGGTGACCTTGGGCACGTCCACTTTCTTAACCTCAGAAGAGGTAAAGGCAAACCCTCTCTGAACAAATCTTATCAAGAAAACTTTGTGACTATAGGATTGCCATTAATTTAAAATGACTTTGAAATGCAGTCTCCTTCTTTGCACGTTTTTAAATAGCATTTTGGATGACTTAGGTAAGTTTTTTTTTTAATTCTCATGAAAATAAACATTAAAAAGCAACTAGGTAAAGACAATATCAGCCCACGGTCCCAATTGCAATATTGGTTGCAATTTCTAAGATAGTTTTTACACGTCTAGATGTAGAGGTTAGCAGATATGATAAGAACAGGATCCCCAACTCAGCATGTACATTCAGTAGGCCTATTTAAAATTATTCTGCCTAGCTTCTGTATACTTCCCTATTGTGCTGATTGTCTTTCTGGCATTAACAGTGACTGGACTTCACAATTTATTCCCAGGGTTGTGAACGAGAGCCGACAGGTCCTTCAGGAGCCCGACTTTGCTCAGTCACTCTTGAGAGACCCCAACACTCCCATAGTCCGCAAATCCAGAGGCACTTCCACCCAAGGGACCTCGACACATGCTTCCTCTACTCAGCTGGCGATGATGGATGACCAGCGAAGCAAAGCCGGCAGTGTCCACAGCAAAGTCAGCAGCTACCATGGCAGCTTGCATCGGTCACGGGATGGCAGGTGAGAAAATAAGGCTCTCATGCCCCAAATAAGTAGACAACAAAGAGCAAGTTTGTGTATTAAAGCAGAAGCCAGTCCAGGTTGGCACCCACAGATTGGTGCCCTCCAGGTATATTGGACTACAGATCCCATAATCCCAATTGCGGTTTGGAGATTTGGAAGCTTTAGGCCACCCTGGGGCAGGAAATCAGGGAAATCTGCTGCTGGCTACTTAGCAATAATTCCCAGATCTTAAATAGGAGTGTTACTAATCTACTAAAATGAGAATTAAGAGATGCCTGGGATTAAATGAGAGAAATTCAGTATGCATAGAGTATTCCTATCCTTAAGGAATCATAGAGTTGGAACAAACCCCAAGGGCCATCCAGTCCAATCCCCGTCTGCCATGCAGGAACACAGAATAAAAGCAACCCAATAGACGGCCATCCAGCCTCTGTTTAAAAACCTCCAAAGAAGGAGACTCCATTACAAGGGAGTGTGATCCACTGTCGAACAGCTCTCACTGTCAAGAGAGTGTTTAGGTGGAATCTCTTTTCCCGTAGCTTGCTTCCAATGTTTGCTTCCAAACAGCTCTGACTGTGGGGACATTCCTGCTGAGATTTAGTGGAATCTCTTTTCCTGTAGTTTGAATCCATAACTCTTTGTCCTAGTCTCTGGAGCCGTGACTGGATGGCCCATGTGGTCTCTTCCAACTCTATGATTCTATGATTCAATATAACATCCCTTCAAATATTTAAACATGACTATCATGTCTCCTCTTCACCTTCTCTTCCCCAGGCTAAACATACCCACCTCCCTAAACCACTCCTCAGAGGGCATGGTAGTTTCCATATCTTTCATCAGAACTGGCCACTATATAGATATAGATATAGATATATAGATATAGATATAACCTGGTTTGGTACTGCTTTAACTGCCCTGGCTCAAGGCTATGGAATTCTGGGTGTTGGACTTTGTTGTGGGGCCTGGGGCTCCGCTCTGGGCCCTGCAACAAGCTCCAACTCACAGGATTCTATAGCCTTGAGCCAGGGCAGTTAAAGTGGTGCCAAACCAAGTTATTTCTCCAGTGTGGATGCAGCCAAAATCTCTTGCATCATCCTTTGACTCCACTGGCTCAGGTCCTTCTTCCACCAAATGAGATCCCTTTAAAGATTTGAAGAGGGCTTGTAAGTATTTGAGTGTGGCAGTGCATTCTTGCCTGGGTTACTGAAGCAGATGAGTCTTTATGAATTAGGTATACCCCCTGCAGTTACCGCGGGATTGAAGACCGGCTACCTCACGGCAGCATGTCCCGGCTGACCGACCACTCCAGGCACAGCAGCTCCCACCGGCTGAATGACCAGTCTCGCCACAGCAGCACCAGGGACCTCAGCGGCAATCCCGTGACTCATATCACGCATGGCACTAGCATGAACCGGGTGATCGAAGAGGACGGGACCAGCGCTTGATCCACACCTCTCTCCTCCTCTCCCTCACACCCCCCATTTTTAAATGAGCAGTGCTCATTTCATGTCAAAATAACAGAGCTCACCATTCTCCCTCTTATCAGGTATTAACTGCACAACAAAGCCTAACTCGAATGCTGCCTTTTTTCCCTTCCTTAGCCAGCAATTTCTCAGAAAGATTACATTGAAGCAATGATGCTGCTTGATCAAGTCTGCAAGCTGACTGCTGATGGTACTTACGTTTTGGACTTTTCAGTACTACTTTATTTATTTGGCAATGTTTACCCCCAGCCCCTTCCCCCTTTTCGCCTGTTAATGGAAACCCTTAGGTTATTATTTTTTTAAATAAATAAATAAATATCCCTGTGCTTCTCTAAAAAGCATACCATAAAAAGTCCCTCGAAAGCAGAAGACGGGCTTTTTGTTTTGGAAGGAAAAATCCTCTCTTTTTCTGCTAGGTTTTTTGGGGGAGGGAGCTCCAATTAAATAGTAAATGGGCTACTTTTCCTCCTGCAGCACAGAGGGCGGGCTGCCTTTTTTAAAAAGAAAAAAAATTACAAAGGACATCTGTAAGGAATCAGCGGGAGATTTTAAGCGGTTACACTGGAAAGGCAACAGAAGGATAATGAGGGGAGGCTCCGGGTGCGGGTGTTGGTTCTTCATTGAAATTTCTAGTGGGTGCGGGGTGGGAGTGGGAGGAAAAGTCTGAAAGTTTGGTCTGTAGCTTCTTATATTGTCTGCTTTATTAGAAAATGTTCCTGTTACCTCCTTGTTTACAGGGGTGGTTTTTTTTTACCCAGCAAAAGAAGGAAAATGGTGTTGGATGACAATTCCAGCGCCTCCCCAAAGTCTCCGAAGTTGTGAAAGAAAAGGGCTTGTTAGTTTGGCGACCTTGTTGTTGTCCTTATGAATATCATGGAGATGCCCCCATTCCTGACCCCTTTCAGCTTCAGTGCCTCCAACATTGCCCTGCTGTATCTAGGGCATTCTCTGGAGGGGAGAGTTAATGACAGCTACTATTGCATGGTGGAAGCCAAAATGGCATTTGGAGAGGGGAAGGGCAAGAGGATCCATTAGTACATTTGAGAATCGGTTGTCCCTTTTAATGAAGCGCGTTTGCCAAGACCTGCAGGCAGCGCTTAAGGAGAAAAGGTTAAATTTCCCCACCATCACTTCATACCCCAAGGGCAAGAAATGCAGGTGGCAAGCAATAGAGCAAATATAGTGTCATCATCTACGTGGTTTCTAAAAAAAGGATCAGAAATGAGGTTACAGTTGGGTGAGTGGGATTGGGTTTTTTTAATACTTTAGTTTCTCTTTTTAAAAAATCTGTATTTGGGATTATGACTTTGTGTCTGCTATGGGCAAAGTTAATTCATGCACTTAATTCAGGGATGGCTGATACATGGATGGCATCCTTAGTCTTTCTAAGGGATAGGTGGCATTATAGTTCCTCCGTCATGGTGGTGGTAGGGTTTTGATATTTAAGAGGCTATTATGTACTAAAGTCTCTGAAACTGGAAGAAAGCCACAAGGGCTGGAATTCTGAAAACTACACCACTAGTTCCATGCAGCCAAGAGGACTATGGGCTTATGCTTCACCCAAAGCATGCCAGATTTCTTAGCTCACCTTCCAGACTAGTTCAAGATAATGCAAGGGGATCTGTTTAAGGCTGAAGTTCTTATAAGACCCTGGAGAGCATGTCAAGAAGCCTAGCTATGTGTGAAGCTGTTTGGTTTTCAACCTGGTTCTTATGTCAAAACAAGCCGGCAACAGTTTATATATCCAGAGTCTCTGATTTAAGCCTGCAATGTGCTATATACTAACTCGGGGATGGGACTGGTGAGAAAGAGGCTTTATTGACTAGGGCCAGGCTTTGTCCTCATTTACTTGCATGAATGGTATGCAAATGAGCAATTCAGATATGCAAATTTTCATCCCCTCAAGAAAACCCTTGGCCACATCCCTTTATGGCAGTAAACTTGATTCTTCTAAGGCAGCTATTGGTATGAGTTAGAAGTGTTGCCATAAGGAAGCACTGGTTTGTGTTTGAACCTACCTCACCTGCTCTAACACTACTGCTGGGAAATGTACCTTTGCTTTTTTGTTTTTCTTGTTCACTTAATATCCATCTCTCTTTCGATGTACCATGGCCAAAACGTTTAGCAGGCACTGAAATGGTTTTGTTGTTCTTGCTTAACAAATGTTGACAACCCCGTTTCTTCTCTGCAGAGATTCTGGTTCCTTATGCTCTTGCTATTCCTTAACACAAACCCTACTTTGGAAGGCTTAACCTCAGCAGTTTGAAAGAAAAGAAAGAAAGAAAGACATCAGTAGAGGCTGAGATACCTTTATAGCCCCAAGAGTCAGACAAAATATTATTTTTAAATATCTAGATTTAAATTTTGATCACAGTGAAGTCCTGTTATAAGTATTATTACAGGCTGAATTCAGAGACAAGGCTGTGTTAGCCTGGAATGTCAGTATACAAAGGGATCTTGTACTACCTTTGAGACTAACTGAGCAAAAGACATATAGCATAAGCTTTCCTAAACTTGGTCTGCTTTCCAGATGCATTTTGACTTCACTCCATGCATCTGAGGAAGTAAATCAAGTTTAGGAAAGCTTATGCTACAATGTTTTCTGCTCAATTAGTGTCAAAGGTGCTACAAGATCTTTTTGCATTACAGGCTGAGTCTCCTTTATCTGAAATGCATGGGACCAGAAGTGTATTGGATTTCATATTTTCTCGGATTTTGGAATATTTGTACATACATAATGAGATATCATGGAGATGGGGCCCAAGTCAAAACAGGAAATTTGTTTATGTTTTGTATAAACCATTTACACATAGCCTGAAGGTAATTTTATTTTAAAAAATTTAATAATTTTGTGCATGAAACAAAGTTTGCATACATTGAACCATCAGAAAGCAAAGATGTCACTATCTCAGCCACCCATGTCGACAATTTTAGATTTTGGAGTACTGCTGGCCCTCCGTATCCACGCAGTCTTTATCCACAGATTCAACCATACATGGCTTGCAAATATTTTTAAAATATATAAATCCCAAAAAGCAAACCTTGATTTTGTTATTTTATATACACCATTT
The DNA here is from genome assembly GCA_034509955.1 of Urosaurus nigricauda. NCBI lineage: Eukaryota > Metazoa > Chordata > Lepidosauria > Squamata > Phrynosomatidae > Urosaurus > Urosaurus nigricauda. The sequence continues at coordinate 376,787,885 of JAOEGL010000001.1, read as the reverse complement.
TACTATCCATTGTATATAATGGGATTTGAACATCCATAGATTTTGATATCCATAGCGGGTCCTGGAACCAAACCTCAGCAGATACCAAGGACCCACTGTATTTTGGATCTGCAGATACAGAATACTCAGCCTGTATTATTAAATGTATTTATACCCTGGTGTTTCCCCCAAAACAAAGATTTGAGGTGACATATAAATTCAAACAAGTAGAATCTATCTAAATATTGCTAACATTTAACATTAAAATGTAACTTAATTAATGCGTAGCTTGAGCAGGTTCTCCAAGGGCTTCTTAAATCTAGATGTTAATGGCACAAGGGTCATTCACTGCATCCCCTTTTTGTTATGTAAATAGCAGCTGTGCAGAAGCCTTGAGCCACCTCCCAGCTATGGGAAGGAGGGTTCTTTCTTTCCTTCTTCGTATCCTGGTCTGGACAAAAATAGCACCTCTGAATCTGCCCTTTGCCTTTCAGTGAGGGAAGTCTCCAAAACTGTCAGCAGGAGCTGTACTGAAAATGCAGATAGTAGCTTCAGAGAAAATATGTGGAGATTCATAGAATCATACAATTGTAAAGTTGTTCAGGACTTATGGTGACCCTGTCATGAGGTCTTCTTGGCAAGTTTCTGCAGAGGGGGGTTGCCATTGCCATCCTCTGAGGCTGAGAGAGTCTGACTTTCCCAGTTGGTTTCTTGGCTAGTCCAGTTCCATGCAGACTGAAGTGGCCATTCTGGCTAGGGGACTCTGGGAGCTGAAGGTAATAAAATAAAATAAAATACCTTTTCTCCAAGTGCTGAGGCTGTTTTTTAGTCAGACCTGTGGCTATAAATTGAATGAAACTTTCTCTCCCCCACGCTGTGATATCACATGGCTGCTTACTTTCCCCCCAGCTCCTAACTCCATGACAGAAATGTGTTTAATAATTCAGTGAATATGGCTAAGCTCAGGTTTGAGCCCAAGGCAGCAAAATTATTAACTGCCTAGGAGATTTTTCCTTTCACCTCGGCACAGAGCGGTTTTGCAGAATTGTCTCCAGACTTTGCCTAAAGGAAAAACCAGAGGTAAATATAGAGGTTTCTAGTTAAGCAAAACATCTGCAGAATTTTGAGGTCAGGAAGACTAGCAAAATGTTACAGGGTACCTCCTAATGCCCATCTCCATCTCTACATTTTAGATCAGCAGATGGGTAGAAGCAGGTTTTTCTAACAAACACTTGAAGAGAAAATCCCCAGGGAGGATGGCATCCTGAGACCTCTTTCACACAGATGAAGCACTTTGCCAGGGTTGCAGCCTGCAGAATCCTGCGATTTGTAGCTTAGTGGGACACTAAAGTTCTCTGGCAGAGAATTCTAAATAACCCACCAAACTACAAATCCTAGGATTCCATAGGATGCATCCTTGGCAGTTGAAATGGTTCAGGAATGCTATAAATGTACAGGTTTAAAGAGACTAACCAGTCAAAGCATGTGGTACAACCCAGGTGGGCATTTCCAGCAGTCTAAAAGGGAACCAAGAGGTTCAAGTTTTGCCTTGTATGTGGAGAGTTGAGAGCAGAAACAGGCACGCATGTTGGCCCCTGTGTTTTCCCCAGGTATGTCACACAGACACGACAGCCACCCAGAATCCCTTAAAAATAAAACAAAACTATAATGCAGGGTTGTTGTTTTTTCATGTAATGAATAGCGTTTCCTCATTCCACATAGTTACTTTTGGAGGAACACTTTTGTGACATTTTCCCCAGCCCCCCATTTAAGCCATTAGCTTACTTTTCAAAAACAATTTCTAATTGACTTGAACAAAAACATTAATATAATGAGCCATGTAAAAAGTTGCACACATACACACCCTGATAACTGCAACAGCAGGAGTAATGAGTTACTTCTTTGTCTTTGCAAGAGTAATACACAAATTGTTCTTTAAAAGTAACTTTCCAAACTCTGCCCTCGAGTTTCTGCTCTCTTCCCACTATAGGCTCTCTGCCATGTTTCCTCTCTCCTTTCCCTCCATAATATGCTGCTAGCAAGTTGGCTTGTTTAAGATAAAAAAGGTGCTAATCAGAGGTTTTTAAATGTCAGTAATTTTTAAAATAATATATATGTACCCACACTCAGTTAATCAGGACTACGTAGAGCTACATCTGCTAGAAATTTGAAATGACTTCTCTTGAATTTGATGCTATTGAAAAGTTTATACATCTGTCCCGCAAACAGGGGAACCTAGTTTCACAGAGACTGGATCATTTGATGTACAACTGGGTGTGGGGTAAGCTTTAGGCCAGTATAGGTAAAAATGTACATCTCTCTCAGGTCAATCCAGAAGCTCTTTGCATGTCCAGAGTTTAAGAATTTTGAAGGGAAGTGGATCTACAATACCCAGGATTGCCGAACTAGCATGGCGGTAGTTCTAGTCCAAAAAAAACCCTATATATACATTTTCATCAAAAAGATGACCAAAAAAACCATGGGTCAATGTATATAAGTACATTTAGATAAGTGCATATACATTTATACATAAGTTGATATTATGTAACTACTATACTTTAACTCTTATTTTAAAAAGGAACCAACCATCTGTTGAGTAGAGTGGCAAAAGGTGAGAGCTTAGTCTGTCCTGAAGGAAGTAGTGACCCTATTCAACTCTCTCGTCCATCCACCCTTTAGGGTGAACACAGTTATGCCTGACAAAATTTTGTAAGTTCTCTGGCATTGTTTCCCTTTACTCCATCCTTTAGATCCATTGTTACATGCCCCTAAGTTTTACCCTTGACTTGTCCGTGGACCATATCAAAATCCAGAATTTTGGCCCAAAGCCTGCCCTGGACTTATGCATGAGGGTGACTTATAGTTGAGTATATATGGTAACTTCCCTAAGCTGTAAGGAGGTTCCACTGGTGGCTGTAGAAATCCCACAGCATCCCTGCAGTTTTAGATTGCAGAGGACTGAAGTAAAAACAGTGTCAGTTTTAGATTGCATAGGGCTGAAACAAATACTTCTGTTGGGTGACATGCTTCTGCTGTGTTTCTGTCTGTTGCCTCCGAGAAGGTGGATGAATTGTCAGGCCAGCTCTGTAGCATGCTATCATTTTTTCCTCGGGCAGTATAGATATGTCCTGCTTTAACCATGCTGGCTCAATAAACCAAATGGCTTCATATTGCCAGCAGAGGTTAAAATGGATCAGAACACAAAATGATTTTGGTTTTTTGGTAGTAGCACAATGATTATCCTCTATTGCTGCATGGTGTTATAAAAGATTGTTTTTGTACATGTTGCCTTTCATAAAATGTCTTGTGGCAGAAGTAAGGGTAAGTATCTCCTAACCAAAATGCTTGGGACTGGAAGCATTTTCGAGTTGAGATTTATTTATTTTTTCAGATTTTGGAATACAAAAGTAGCCTAGTTTGTACCTATACCGTGCTTGCCAGGCTGGAGAGAGAATGTGGATCTGTGAAATAGGAGGCATGAATATACGCCAAGCACTACGCTTAGATTTCTGCCATTTCACAGATCCTCAGTCTCTCTCCAGCCTCATCTCTTTTTGCTAACAGCTGTCTGCTTCCACCTTCAAGGCAGCTACAGCGGCCCTCTTGCTGAATGAGCAAGAGCTTCAGCAGCCTCACATCTTTTTTGTTTGTGACTTGTGTATGAGACACAAGGCTGGAGAGAGAGAGAGAGGATCTGAAAGATGAATGAGCAGGAGTGCTGCAGCCACCATTTTGAAGGCCAAACAGGCAGCTGGCAGCAAAAAGTTTCAGTTTTTGGAGGTTTTTAGATTTCAGTCTTTTGGATTAGGGGTGCACAACCTGTATAACTAAATTTGGCTTGCATGGATACAACATCCAGCATTAGTAATGGTCCAGCCTTGTTGAGTTGAGCTCAGAGCTTGGAAAACACTGTTTGGGACTAGAACACCAAGAAGCCCTTCCCTAGCTAGCACAGCTGATTATTCTAGCTAAAGAAGTCATTTCTCCAAGTTCTGGTACTATTGAAACATTGGAAGAATTTGTTACACTAGGTTCTCCTGTTTCTGGACCATGGTTGAATCCCTCAGTATAAGACACAGCATAATGTGCTTCTTAGTCTGATATAAAGATCTTGGCTCCATTTTATTTCTGTATTTGCCCACTACAATTGGCCCCCTGTATCCATGGATTCAACCACCCACAGCTTGAAAATATTCAAAAATAATATAAGTTCCAAAAGCAAACCTTATTTTTGCCATTTTATATAAGGGACACCATTTTACTGTGCCATTGTATTTAATGCAACTTGAGCATTCATGGATTTTGGTATCCATGGGGGAATCCTGGAACCGAACCCCAGTGAATAGCAAGGGCGTATTGTAGTATAGTCATCACAGAGTTGTAAAATAACAGAGCTGAAGAGGGTCTGGTGGGCATCTAGTTCAGCCCTCTGCAAGAAACCTTTTTACAGTTCTTCACCTGACTGGAGGAGAGGCCATGATGCTTGACTTGCCCAATTTGGCCACCAATTTGAGTGCACCATCTGGACTTTGCCTCCTCTTCCTGGTGCAGAATTGCCCTTTGGCAGCCACCCGACAAAAACAAAAAAAAAACAAACAGCTTCATTTATATACCGCTTCATACCCTTAATGAGTGTCTAAGCGGTTTACAATTGTAAGCTATTTGCCCCCCAACAATCTGGGTACTCATTTTAGCGACCTCGGAAGGATGCAAGCCTGAGTCAAGCTTCAGCCCTTTGCCGGTCTTGAACTTGCCACCTTATGGTTTTGAGTGAGTGGCTGCAGTACAGGCATTTAACCACTGCGCCACCAGGGCCACCCGACTACTTACCTCATTGCTGTAAGCTCTGCCCTTTAAAACCAGCCCTTTTATCACTTTTGGTTTTCCCTGGAAAGGTAGAGACAGAGCATCAAATCCATAGTGCTGGGAGTGTAGTTATGGGGGCAAGGGCAAAATGAAGGCATTGCCACCTTCAGATAAAGGCACTATCTCTTCCCATGAATATTTCCTTCAGTCCCCAAATTTCGAGCATTGCAGTAACTTAAAACTTAAGTTGAGCACTCAGAAATATAATTTAGGCATCCCAAGAAATAGAAGCAGGCAAAGCAACAACGGGGAATGCGAAAACAACAAATAGAAGAGTTTTAGGCGTGAACAGTTTTCAGTGTACCTTTCTCAAAGCTAGAAATTTAGGAACTGGTGGAAAATAAGGGGGGGGGCAGAATTCCTATTTGGAGGGGCAATGCCCTCATTCCTTCTCCCCCACCCCTGGACAGTCCATGCCTTTTTCTCCCCTTTCAACATTCCCTTTTAACTGAAACTATTTCCAATGTAGCTCCTTCATTCTTTGGCCCCTGCACTTCTAGTATGTTGCAACGGTGTGCTTGCTGTGTGAGCATCACCACTTCATTAAAGCTGCGCTTCTCAGGCTCTTTAGTGGGAGGGACTAGAAAATGTTTTTTTTCCCTAATGCGCCATCTCTAATGTGCCAGTAACAACCATTGTGTTGTTGTGCATCATCAAGTCATGTTATGGTAACCCTAAAGCAAAACTATTGTAGTTTTCTAGGGCTGAGAGTGTGTGGCACGCCGAAGGTCACCATGAGTTTCCCTGGCTGAGCGGGACTTTGAAACCTGGTTTCTAGAGTCATAGTTGAACGTTCAAACCACTTCACCACACTGGTACCGTAGTGGTGCCCATTGGCTACAGTTGTTTCTTTCCTGGAAACTCCATGAACTGGCAGCTGGAGGCTCATAGACTGGCACTGGTCCAGGGACCACCACTTTGAGCAGCACTGTGGTAAAAGGACACTTCAGTTCCTCTTTGCTACCATGCTGATCTGGAGCATCAGCCCTCCTTTCTTCATGTAGTGGTGGGGGATCATGGCTTCTTAAGGCTCCATCTTTGCCTCTCCCTAGCAAATGTGAGTCCTCGTCTGAACCAAAAGATGCTCAAGCCAGAAAATTGAGGAGGGTCTCTGTGGGATCCTGCGTAGCTCACAAAACCTTTCTATTGCATTTCTCCAAGGAAACTAGGGACCCTATTTATTGCTGTATTTTAAGCGTTGCTCCAGATGACCCAGCAGGGCAAGTACGGACGTTACAACTTCCTAACCAGTGTGGAACCCAAACAAACTAGCAGCTATATACAAAAACACAGACTTCTGACAAATGTGGTATCTCGCTCTCTTTTTTAAACTAATGACTTTCTCTGCTTTTTCTGTTCTCTTTAGGAAAACTATTCTGAAACAGATAGCTGCTTTAGTCTGGAATAACAGTATGCAAAGGGATCTTGTAGCATCTTTGAAACTAACTGAGCAAAAGAAGTTGTAGCAGAAGCTTTTGTAGACTTGGGGTCAAAACAGACCGCCCCCTTGGAGCGGCATCCCGACGCCCCTTTCCTCGTCGTTCAATTGCATGGCGCTTTGCAGGCAGTAAAAAAAACGGAAAAATGCCTGTCCTTTTAGCACTGGCAAAAAGGCACCCTTGCCACTGTGTTGGCAGCTTTTCAGGGCTCTTTTGGCGCAACATGTCTAAACACTGCATCAAAGGAGCGCCATGATGCCCCGCATCATGCGGTTGGACACACAATGTGATGCTTGCGTTGGGGCATGTGGACACCACACTCGCGCTCTGCCCTGTTTAGCCTCTTGGTCTACTTCCTCTGATGCATGGATCTGAATATCTACAGAAGCATATGATACAACTTATTTCACTCAATTACTCTCAAAAGTGCTACAAGACCACTGTTCCGAAACAGTTTACCTCTAGTCAACGCCTTCCCTTTATAGGTTTGAAAATTGTTCTTAATCTGTCCTACAAGCCTGAGTTTTTTGCTATCTCTGTTTAAAGCAGAAAAAAATAACCTTTATAATGCCTAAGGTCTATGTATAGCAGTTACACTTGGATTCCCAGCATGGACCCTGCTCCCCACAGCCGACCGGTTCAACTTGCACTAAGTTCCTTGTAGATTTGATCCCTTGTTTACAGTGTGCCAGTATCCCATTCAGTTTTGTGGTTTTAGCACCTTAACTGTGAGTGTATGATTGATTAGCATTGAGTAAGCATTTGGGGTTATGTGGGATTTTTTAAAATAAAAAATAAACCTGACCATTTGGAATTTTTAATAAAATGGCCAAAATGAAAGTTGACTTGTCTTCTCTTTGTATGTTGGTAACATTAACATTTTTACAGGAATGACAAAGGCTCGTGCAACAGAAGTCCTAGCAGCTATGCCAACCGGCAATACAAGCTCCTTGAAGGAGACTGGGAGGCTTTCAATCACTGCTTAGTCACAGAAACCCACTGGGTAGGCTTGGACAAGTCCCACTCTCTTTGTCATAGAATCAGTGAGTTGTAAAAGACATCAGCGGCCATCCAGTCCAACACCCTTCTTCCATGCAGGAACTCACAGTCAAAGCACACCCGACAGATGGCCATCCAGCTTAAAGACCTCCAAGGAAGGAGACTCCACCACTCTCCAAGGGAGTGTCTTTCACAGTCCAACAGCTCTTACTGTTAGGAAGTTCCTCCTAATACTGAGGTCTTCCTATAGTTTGCATCCATTGCTCTGAGTCCTATTCTCTGGAGCAGCAGAAAACAAGCTTGCTCCATCCTCAATGTGACATTACTTCAAATTTTTAAACAGGGCTATCATATCACCTCTTAACCTTCTCTTCTCCAGGGTAAATATCCCCAGCTCCCTAAGTCGCTCCTCATAGGGCTCTGTTGTTTTCAGACCTTGGGTCACAGGAAGGCCAGGGCCAACCTTCCCTGAACAAATCTTGCCAAAAAAATCTTGGGGCTTAACCTCAACTAAAGTTAGAAACCTCTTGAATGCACACAAAAACAACAATGAATCATTATTCCCATTGAGTCATGTCATCTCATGATACCTCCAAAGCACAACAGCCTCAGTTCAATCATCTTCACATTTTGGCATCAAAAGAGATCAGGTGTACCCAAAGACAAATTTGGGGAATGCTATGGAAAAAGCTATTAGTGCAATTTTTAAAGTCACTTTTGCTGCCTTTGAATGTCCTGAAACTGAAGAGAAAAAAATGGTTTTCTAGTAGAGAAGCACAGGCACTTTTTAAAAAAATGATATACTGGTATTTCTTGCTTCTCCTGCTGTTTGTGAGCTTGGCTTTCTCTGTTCATGAGCTTCTCCCAAATCCCTTGAGGCTTGAAATTGCAGCACAATCCGGTTACAAATCCCACCTAGAAACAGCCAGATGTAATGAGTCGCAACATCCTTTTCCCGAATTCTTTTGATGCCTTCACAATCCTCCAGGCCTGTTTTTTGAAAATACTCTGATCAGCAAGTGCTCATTTTGACAAAACACACCATGGTTTTGCTACCGTTTTATAACATTTGCAACTGCCTCTGTATAAACATGTTTTAGCAATCCGCTTAAGTTACTGGTGACAAATATGCAAGAGTTGTTCATTCCCCAGTCAAAAACTTTGAAAGGGAACAGCCTTTAGGCTGCTGTTATCACAACTGGACAAATGGGAAATGTTGTTATTCTTGAGGGCCTCTTTTATACACAACCCCATTTCTAGACAAACCCATGCAGCATAAGCAGAAGGTATAACTACATTCAAGCATGTGATACTCCACAAATCCTGTATCTCCAGTCTTCTTATACAACAACCACCTCTTTGCTCTTCTCGTTCTGCATTTACCTAGTTAATTTTTTATAGTCTCTTTTTTCCCCATAATGAACCTACAGGATACTCAGAATGGTTACTTTCCAAAAACAAACTACCATTAGGTTGCGTAGTAATGGTAAGATGTATTTTATTGTATTGTAATTTTATAAGATACTGTTTTATATAGCTGTTTTAAATTTGTTAGTTGTTTTAAAATTTGTTGGAATCCCACCTCGATCCAAAGGCAGGAAATATAAATAAAAATTTATTATTATTGTTATTATTATTATTATTATTATTTATTTCCAATAGGCTGAATTTTCCCACAATCTTTGGTTCTGCTCTCTTTCCTACTTTTTCATTCCTCTTACCTGTGATTAACAAGAAATCCTGTTTTGAGGTATGATCAAATTCCTCCTGGACATAGAATCTTTCCATTTCTTCTTCCGCCTCTGCAGTTGGAGCATTAACTTGTATTATGGTTATATTGTAGGTTTTCCCTAGAGTCCTATTGATATGATTGAGTCAGACTTAGCATTACAGTGCATCATTTGACTGCTTTTGTTACATCTCTTTTCACTATTAATGCTCACTCATTTCTTAGATTTTCATTTCCTGAGTTAAACACTGGAGTTTATCATACGACGGAATTTGGGGGTATAATGCAATGGCAATCGGAACGTATCTCACGCAATTTCGGGCAAAAGGGAAGTCATTCCGAACACAATAATAGGTTTTACGTGAATGCGTATAAGAGTATCTCATGCAATTTCGGGCAATGGGGGAGTCATTTTGGGGAAATGGGAAGTCATTCTGAATGCATTCCAAACACAGATTTCATGTAAATTCGCTAAACTAGCAAATTTATGTGAATTCGAATTGGCTCAGTTCAAAATTGGGAGAAATTCCTCCCGTGTGATAAACTTCACTGACTCAAACGGTGTCATTCCTGTCCCCTTTACCTCACTTACCCAAGTATCACAATGTTTATATGCTCCATTTCTTGTATTTCTATATCTGGCTTCCCCTGGTTCATGCTTCTCACATTCCAAATTCCTATAGTGCGTGTTGTGTATCTTTGGACTTTCCTTTCACCTCTGAGCACATCAACAGCTGGAGGTCCTTGCAACTTGAGTCCAGTTGCATCCCTGGCCATAGCACAATTCATAGTTGTCTTCTGCTGTGCCCCAGTAGCTCACTGAGTGCCATCCAGCCTTTGCGTTTCATGTTTTGGCATGGACTCTTGTTTCATTTGGGATTGTTTCATAAGGTTTTTGTGGCAGAAGACATTCAAAAGGAGTTTTTCCGTGCCTCCTTCTGCATAGTACTAACAACAACAACAACAACAACAACAATAATAAATTTATTTCTATTTCCTGCTTCTCCTTCAGATCGAGGCAGGATTCCAACATAACATAAAATACAATTACATCAATCTCAACATTATAAAACAGTGACATAACCATAAAAACATTCCATAAAAACAATAAAATTTGGTCCTTCAGTGTCACGATTGATATTTTCCACCTTTCCGTATTGATCTGATTAACCTGTCATGTAGTGATTGGTTATAACATGTCAGGTGGGTAGGCCTGCCAGAAGAGATCCATCTTCAGTACCTTCTTAAAGGCATCTAAGGTGGGGATAAGACGGATCTCATCCGGCAAGTTGTTCCATAATTTCGGGGCCACAGCAGGGAATGCCCTGTGGGAAGTCCTCTTCAGCCTTGTGTTTTTAATTTCTAATGGATTCTTCCCTGATGTTCTGAGAGTGTGGGGCAGATTATGAAGGGAGGGGCGTTCCTTCGAGTAACTCAGGCCCGAACCATATAGGGCTTTAAAGGTAACGACCAACACTTTGTATTGCGCCCGGAAGCTGATCAGCAGCCAGTGTAATGATTTTAGTACAGGGGTGGTATGTTCTGTTCTAGATGTCCCTGTGATTAGCCTGGCTGCGGCATTCTGGATCAACTGAAGCTTCTGGACTTGGTACAAAGGTAGCCCCATGTAAAGCGCATTACAAAAATCTAAGCGAGAGATAACAAGAGTTAGCTATGGTGCTGTTGCCATTGTCTCAGAGATCCTCCACCAGTGTCACCCTCCACTGCCCAGAAGCAGTCTGGCACATTTATTTTTAATGTTTAATTGTATATGCAGCAAAATCAGTCCAGGGATATACTGTAATGCAGAGTCTGATGAAATCACATCAATAAGACTCCAGGGAAAACCCATCAATATAACCAAAAAGGAGCCCTGGTGGTGCAGTGGTTCAATGCCTGTACTGCAGCACTCACTGACATAGAGGGAAGAAGACAAACAGTGCAAGGACCCAACAATAGGAGCCAAAAAACCATGCACAGGCATCAAGTAAAGGGGACACATGGTCTTAGATGTCTCTACACTAATGCACAGAGCATGGGAAATAAGCAAGATGAACTTGCACTCCTAGCACAACAAGGGAAATATGATATAATAGGCATCACTGAAACCTGGTGGGATGAGTCTCACGATTGGAATATAGAAATAGAGGGGTATAACCTTTTTAAGAGAAACAGGCCAAGCAGGAAAGGAGGAGGAATAGCATTATATGTCAGGGATATTTACACCAGTGAAGAGATGCAGGAAGTCAATACTGGAAGCCAGGTGGAGAGCATCTGGATAAAAATTAAAGGAGAGGGAAACAACAGGGATGTTACTGTGGGAGTCTACTACAGACCCCCGACTCAGGCAGAAGAATTGGATGATGCCTTTCTAGAACAGATAATCACATACTCAGAAAAGAGAGATGTAGTAGTGATGGGTGACTTCAACTATCCTGATATTTGCTGGAAGTCAAACTCAGCCAAATCCTCAAAGTCTAGCAAATTCCTCACTTGCCTGGAAGACAATTTCATTGTCCAAAAGGTGGAAGAGGCAACAAGGGGATCAGCCATTTTAGATCTGATCTTAACCAACAGGGAAGACCTAGTTGATGGGGTGCAAGTGGTTGGATCCTTAGGTGGAAGTGACCATGTTCTCCTGGAGTTTGTTATGCAGTGGAAGGGAGAAGCTAGGCATAGTCAGACACGCACTCTAGACTTTAGGAGAGCTGATTTCAATAAACTTAGAGAAATACTGGGGGTGATCCCATGGTCAGGAATACTAAAAGAAAAGGGAGTTCAAGACGGATGGGAGTTTCTCAAAAGGGAGATACTGAAGGCACAATTTCAAACAGTTCCAATGAGGAAGAAAAATGGGAGATGTCTCAAGAAGCCAGGATGGATGACTAAGGAACTTTCAACTGAGCTAAGTTTTAAACAGAACATGTATAAGAAATGGAAAAATGGGGAAATCACGAAAGAGGAATTCAAACAAATAGCCAGCACATGTAGGGGTAAAGTCAGAAAAGCTAAAGCGCAGAATGAACTCAGGCTTGCTAGAGAGGTTAAGAACAATAAAAAGGTGCCCAACCTAAGGATAATGGGGCAGAGGACAGAATAGGGGAATTTCAGCACAGAATAAGTAAAGAGACAGTACAGGAATACCTGGTTAATCTAAATGAATATAAGTCTCCAGGACCAGATGAACTACATCCTAGAGTATTAAAAGAACTGGCAAATGTAATATCAGAGCCATTGGCAATCATCTTTGAGAACTCCTGGAGAACAGGAGAAGTCCCAGAAGACTGGAGGAGGGCAAATGTTGTCCCAATCTTCAAAAAGGGGAAAAAAGAGGATCCCAACAATTATCGTCCGGTTAGTCTGACATCAATACCAGGAAAGATTCTGGAGCAGATCATTAAACAGAGAGTCTGTGAATATCTGGAAGATAATTCCATAATCACAAAAAGCCAACATGGGTTTCAGAGAAACAAGTCATGCCAGACAAATCTGATCTCTTTTTTTGATAAAATTACCAGCTTGGTAGATGAAGGGAATGCTGTGGATATAGTATATCTTGACTTCAGTAAGGCCTTTGACAAGGTTCCCCATGACATTCTTGCAAACAAGCTTGTAAAATGTGGACTAGACAAGGTAACCGTTACATGGATTTGTAACTGGTTGACTGACCGAACCCAAAGGGTGCTCAACAATGGTTCCTTTTCATCCTGGAAAGAAGTGACCAGTGGGGTCCCACAGGGTTCTGTCCTGGGCCCAGTCCTATTCAACATCTTTATTAATGACTTGGATGACAGTATCGAGAGCCTAGTTATCAAATTTGCAGATGACACCAAATTGGGAGGAGTAGCTAACACCCCAAAGGACAGGATCAAAATTCAAAATGACCTGAATAGACTAGAAAGCTGGGCCAAAGCTAACAAAATGAAATTTAACACAGAGAAATGTAAGGTCCTACACATAGGGTGGAAAAATGAAATGCACAGATATAGGATGGGGGACATCTGGCTGAATGAAACTATGTGTGAAAGGGATCTAGGTGTCCAAGTAGACCACAAGTTGAACATGAGTCAACAGTGTGATGCAGCTGCTAAAAAGGCCAATGCAATTTTAGGCTGCATCAATAGAAGTATAGTGTCTAGATCAAGGGAAGTAATAGTGCCATTCTATTCTGCTTTGGTCAGGCCTCACCTGGAATACTGTGTCCAATTCTGGGCACCACAATTCAAAAAGGATGTGGAGAAACTGGAGCATGTCCAAAGGAGGGCGACTAAAATGGTGAAGGGTCTGGAAACCATGCCCTATGGGGATGTTTAGCCTGGAGAAGAGAAGGTTAAGAGGTGATATGATCGCCCTGTTTAAATATTTGAAGGGATGTCATATTGAGGAGGGAGCGAGCTTGTTTTCTGCTGCTCCAGAGAACAGGACTCGGAACAATGGATGCAAACTGCAGGAAAAAAGATTCCACCTCAACATTAGGAGGAACTTCCTGACAGTAAGGGCTGTTCGACAGTGGAACACACTCCCTCGGAGGGTGGTGGAGTCTCCTTCCTTGGAGGTCTTTAAGCAGAGGCTGGATGGCCATCTCTCGGGGATGCTTTGATTGGGAGTTCCTGCACGGCAGGGGGTTGGACTGGATGGCCCTTGTGGTCTCTTCCAACTCTAAATTTCTATGATTTCTATGATTTCTATGAAAACCATAAGGTTGCGAGTTCAAGACCAGCGAAAAGGGCTCAAGCTCGACTCAGGCTTGCATCCTTCCGAGGAGGTCGCTAAAATGAGGACCCAGATTGTTGGGGGCAAGTAGCTTACAGTTGTAAACCGCTTAGACACTCCTTAGGTGGTATGAAGCAGTATATAAATTAAGCTGTTTGTCTATGCTCCAACTGTAGAAACAGAAGAAGAAACTGTAAGCTGCTTTGGATCTCAATTTTGGGAGGAGAAAAGTGGGATACAAATAAATCTAGTAATAGTAGTAGTAGTAGTAGTAGTAGTAACAATTTAGCCTGACCTCTCAGCAAAAGCCTCTCTGATATGAGCAACCAACCCAACTAGCAATACTGCTACCATCAGCAGCAGTACAGGACTCACAGGAGCACAAAATCCCATCACTGCAGGGGAAAAAATCATATACTAATTTTAAAAAGATTAAAATATGTTAAATAAACTATCGATTAAAACTTAGACAATTCAAAGTCAGCTTAATTTTTTTTTAAATAATATAACCATAGGGCAGTGTGGTGTAGTGATTTCAATGTTGGGCTAGGACTCTGGAGAACTGGGATCGAGTCCTGGTTTGGCCATGGGGACTTTTTTCAGCTTCTGAACAGATCTCAGATCTGCCAAGAAATCCTCTTAAGGTTAAGTGAGAAATGATTTGAAGGCACACAACAAGAACAATAAAAACTGTAGGACGCATGATGATGATGGTGATTGTTTATAACACTGTTTCCACCAAAGGATGGAATATCAAACATATATAATCAAAAACATAAAATCATAGAGTTGAAAGAGACCCCAAGGGCCATCTAGTCCAACCCCCTGCCATGCAGGAACTCCAAATCAAAGCATCCCCAACAGATGGCCATCCAGCCTCTGCTTAAAGACCTCCAAGGAAGGAGACTCCACCACCTCCGAGAAAGGAGTGTGTTCCACTGTCAAACAGCCCTTACTGTCAGGAAGTTCCTCCTAATGTTGAAGTGGAATCTCTTTTCCTGGAGCTTGCATCTATTGTTCCGGGTCCTAGTCTCTGTGAAAGTCTAAAATAATATGCTAATATACTGAACCAACTCCTTATCAGTCACTACCCATCTTGGTTACCTTAGGCACAGTCAGCAACTCAGCAGTTCTCTGAATCAAAGAGGAAGGTCTTCAACTCTTTACGAAAGCAGATGAGATCCTCCTCCAGCCTGCAGCCTGTTTATGACTTGATGCCAGCATTGGTGCCAATTGAGCCTCCAAGGGGAGAGATTTCCACAACTGGGTGCCAACATGGAACAGGCCCCTTTTGACATTTCTGGCACTTTATGTGGCTGTCGGATGATTCCCCAGGCAACAGTGACCCCCAAATCCATCAGAATGGCTCATTTCTGATACATACTATCCCGTCATGGAGAATATAGAGGAGGAATGCAGCCCTCCAAGCTCTCCTGGGGCCCAATGAGTCCACCAAGGCAGTTGCCAACCCGTGCTATAATACAGTGTTTGATCCACTACATACTTAATTTGGCTTTTTTACAAACGTGTGCTGCTTTTTTCAGAACCTTTCCATTTCCACCTTGCTTTCCCTTCACAAAAGAGCTTCGCTTCTCTCTGTAGGCCCTAACCAGCCCGTCGTTGGCCTAAAATTCCTAGTAACCCGTTACCTTGCAACTGAGCCAATTTGGGAAGGACAGATCTGATTAATTCTCTGTCATCTCACGTTCTCAGCTGCGCTTAAAATGACCCAGGTCTCTTGCCTCCTGCCACTTTCCCCTCCACTTGCATCCATTGTTGCAAATTGATAGAATCACAGAGTTGGATGAGACCTCAAGGGTCATCAAGTCCAACCCCATTCTGCCATGCAGGAATACACAATAAAAACACCCCTGTCAGATGGATATCCGGACTCTGAAAACCTCCAAAGAAAGAGATGCCACCACCCTCTCAGGGAGTATGTTCCACTGTGGAACAGCTCTTACTGTCAGGAAGTTCCTCCTAATGTTGAGGTGGAATTTCTTTTTCCTGTAGTTTGCATCCATTGTTCCGTGTTCTAGTCTCTGGAGCAGCAGAAAACAAGCTTGCTCCCTCCTCAATATGACATCCCTTCAAATACTTAAACAGGGCTATCATATCACCTCTTAACCTTCTCTTCTCCAGGCTAAATATTCCCAACTCCCTAAGTCACTCTTCATAGGGCTTTATGGTTTCCAGACCCTTCATCATTTTGGTAGCTCTTCTTACACAAGCTCCAGGTTCTCAACATCCTTCTTGAATTATGGTGCATAGAACTGTATTATTCCAGGTGGGGCCTGACCAAAGCAGAATAGGGTGGCACTATTCCTTCCCATGATCTAGACACCATTGTCTAAATTGATGCAGCCTAGAATCGCATGGACCTTTTTAGCTGCTGCATCGCACTGTTGGCTCATGTTCAACCTGTGGTCTACTAGGACTCTTAGATCCCTTTCACACATAGTCTCCTTAAGCTAAGTGTTGCCCATCCTATATCTATGCATTTCATTTTTCCGCCCTAAGTGCAGTACTTTACATTTCTCCACAATGAAATTAATTTTGTTAGCTTTGGCCCAGCTGTGTAATCTGTTCGGGTCATTTTGAATTTTAATAACCCTTCCAGAGACATCCAGAATTACACTCGGTGGCAGAGCATGACGGCGACCCTTGGAACAGTCACACACTGTCAGCTTTGGAGGCAGGCAATGCCCAACCTAAGGTCATTTTGAATTCTGATCCTGTCCTCTGGGCTATTATTATTATTAACCTTTATTTATATAGCACTGTAAATTTACACAGCACTGTACATACAATCATTTAATTAGATGGTTCCCTGCCCTCATGCTTACAATTTAAAGAGACACAGCACAGAAGAAGAAGGGAAAGGGGGGTGGGGAAGGGGATCAAATCCAGCAGTTCTTCTCTCCCTCTAAGGCCTGGACCAAGGCGGATGGACTGGAGGGAGGGCTCGGCTTCTTAACACATAATTAGGGCACAGCAACCTGGGACAGAGAAGGGCACACACCTGGGAACGCTTCCCTAAACAATATAGTCTTTAACTCAACTTTGAATCTGGTTAGAGAAGTGATGAGGTGGACATTTGAGGGAAGAAGGTTCCAGGAGTGAAGGGCAGAGAGTGAGAAGGGACAAATCCAGGATGGGGCAGTGGAAATCCTCAGCTGGGACAGGAGACCTTGACTACCAGAATGGAGGGGAAGAAAAGGATTGTGGGGAGAAAGAAGTTCAGACAAGTAAGGAGGGGCCAGTCCGTGGAGGGCTTTGAAAATCAACAACAAAAGCTTGTACTGGGTGCGGAAGTGGAAGGGGAGCCAATGAAGGGAGGATAAAAGAGGAGAAACACGGTCACAGCGGCAAGAGAATGTGATAATACGTGCAGCTGAGTTCTGGACAGAGATTAAAGGATGGAGGTGAGAGAGAGGGAGGTAATTTGATGCAAATTTGATAAGTATCCCCTCTATTTTTTTTTGTCCAAGTCATTGATAAAGATGTTGAATAGCACTGGGCTCAGTACCAAACCCTGTGGGACCCCACTGGTCACTTCTCTCCAGGATGGAGAAGAGGAGCCCTTGCTGAGCAACCTTTGGGTTCAGCCACTCAACCAATTACAAATCCACCTAACAGTTGCATTGCCTAGCTCACATTTTGCTATCCTCTTTGCATGGGGGACCTGAGCTCAATATGCAACAAGGAGTTGACACTCAAATAACTCGGCAGTGGGAGAAGGAGAGGAGGAGGCAAAATCTTGCCCTTCCCAGGAGGTTCAGACAAAAGCAAACTGCTGCATCCTCTAGCTTGTACTTCCTCATTCTTAACTTTTGCCATCTCGACCACACTCTGATGTTCCTTGGCCTCATATACCCGTTTTCATCTGTGAAATGTTAAGAGGATACAGATCAGTGGTTGGTAAGTGTGTAGAGGAGCCAAGGTTAGCAAGGTTTGCACTCAGTTAATTCAACAGGGAAACGGAGGCAGAATCCCTCCTTTCCCAGTAGGTTTAGGCAAAAGCAGACTGCTGTAGCCTCTATTAGCTGGTCTCTTCTTCCTCATTAGCAACATTTACCATCTTGTGTTAAGTCGAAGGCTTTCATGGCTGGCATCCATAGTTTTTTGTGGGTTTTTCGGGCAATTAGCAGACACTAATCCTCTTTTGCATATCCTCCCACCCTGAGGCCCTGCCATCAACAACAGAACAAAACACACATTAATATGGGAATCACTCCTCCCAACCCGGGGTCACACAATATATGTGTGTGTTTGTATGTGTGTGTGTACATGTATGTATACACACACACACCAGTCTCTTCCATTCCAGTATTCCCTGAAGATGCTAGCCACAGATGCTGGTGAAGCATCAGGAAGAAACTCTTCTAGAACATGGACACACAGCTTACCAAATATATATATATATATATATATATATATATATATATTTGCCATCTTGACCACACTCTGATGTTGCTTGGCCAGATGTGTCCTGGTTTTCTTTTGTGAAATATCGGAAGCCAAACAATTCATATCCAATCCAGGAGGCTGGCGAAGCTGATTTCGGCAGACTGAGCGTCATCATCACTACTTTGCTGTCTTCTTGAAACTGCAGCAGCAAAATCAAATCCTGCCAAATCAGATTAGCACGGGGGCAATTTTTCAGCGCGGTGACAGTAATCAAAGTGACACTTTTTGCCAACACAACCCATCAAAACTCCCAACGAAATGGCAGGCGAGAGCCTATAAGATGATGTGATTTAGCAGCAATGACAAGATGTTGCATGAGCGCTGGAAAGAAGAGTAACAGCCGAAATCTGGTTTTTCAGCCACACGCAGCACAGTCCGGACAAGACGCTGTCTAGACGCTGCGCAAGTCTTGCTGAGAGCAAAAATTCTGCTATTTTTTTAAAAAATTTTTTTTATTAATTTCTACCTCTGAAGAATAATTGCAGTGGAATATAACTGTATGGACGACATAATAGCAAAAACACATAGAAATCCACAATATACGTACACACGTGTCATTCATTATATAATACACACATTAATTCTGATACTCCCTTACCTCATTTCCAATTCTGCATATCCGTTATATAATTCATACTTTCTAATGAATCTATACAAAAATTGTCTCTATGTAATATTCGTATGTTAGTCCTTTCAGTCTTCTCTTTGTTCTATGATATTTCCATAGTATGGACCACTAAGGAAACTTTATCTATATCTCTCCCCATTACTTTATTTACACATTCAATCAACAATCGATCCTGTAACCAGTAGTTTTCCATGTTTGCTTTTTAATTGCTCATCGTCTATCAGACTCAACAAGTACATTTTTGGGTGAGGCCTTGCAGAGCAAAAAGTCTGCTATTGGGGAAGAGAAGGCTTTTCTCACAATCTATGGCTGACGCTTATCCTATCCATAATTCATAGTCCTATACCGCAGTGGATCTATGCCAACAGGAGCAAAGTTCTTTATGAAGACCAAGAACTCAAATACATGATGTAAATATTTTTACCTGAGGCACATACATTGCTGTTAATTTTACAAAAAGATTGACAAGGCTGTTTCTTAAACTGGAGGAAAGTGCGGAACGAATGATCAAAATTATTGTGGGAAGAGAGGAGAAATTTAAGAGTACAAACCAGGAATATCAGCTGATCTGTGTGTGTCTACACATAAAGTATAACCTCTCATGGGGTTTTCTTGGCAAGATTTGCTCAGAGGAGGTTTGCCATTGCCTTCCCCTGAGGCTGAGAGAGTGTGACTTGCCCAAGGCCATCCAACTGGTTTCGTGGCAGAGCAAGGAATTGAACCCTGGTCTCCAGAGCAACACTCAAATCACTATACCACCCTGGCTCCTACACACACACACACACACACACACACACAGTATGTACTCACATATAATAAGTCAACCTCCTGTTTAAGTCAAGGGCAGGTTTGGGGGTGAAAATTATGGATTCTGATATGACCCCATGGTTAAGTCAACCCAGGTTTTGGGGGATCAATTTTTTGACCCCAGTGTCTCAATTTATACCCAAGTCTAAAAGAAACATCAGAAAAAGTGTATGTTAAAATTCCACAAAGGCAGCAAATCAAAGTCCACAGACTCAGACTCATCTGGCACTTGCAACCAAAGTGGCTCGGCATCTTGCGAGGTGAGGGGCCACGATCCCATGCTGGTTTTTAGCCCAAACTCTAAATTTGATCACCGAGATAGTGTTTTACACTGTTGAGCAGCCCTTACTATCACAAAGTTCTTCCTATTGTTGAACTGAAATTTCTTTTCCTCTAGTTTGCATCCATTGTTTGTGTGTTCTGGTCTCTGGAGCAGCAGAAATCAAGCTTGCTCCATCCTCAATGTGACATCCCTTCAAATACTTCAACAAGGCTATAATATCACCTCTTGACCATTTCTTCTCCAGGTGAAACATTCCCAGCTCACTCAGTTTCTCCTCATAAGGCATGGTTTGCAGATCCTTCACCATTTTGGTCTCCCTCCTCTGGACACGCTCCAGCATCTCAACATCCTTTTTGAATTGTGATGCCCAGGACTGGACATAACATTCCAGGTGAGGCCGGATAGTGTGGTTATCCCCATTGATGGGGGACATAGAATCATAGAATCATAGAAATTTAGAGTTGGAAGAGACCACAAGGGCCATCCAGTCCAACCCCCTGCCGTGCAGGAACTCCCAATCAAAGCATCTCCGACATATACACATAGCCTCCTTACCTTTGGATTCCGCAACAGACTTTTTGACCTTGGTTGCAAGATGGTGGATTTACCTTGTTGGTGTGATCTTGGTAGATGACGCTGACATTTTCACTGTGGGGGAACCAAAGGAAACGGAAATATTCTGATTTCTTCAGGTGGCTCTCTAGGTTGTCCAGGACCTGGGAGAGACAAAAGCCAAAAGCTCATAGTTATATGGGAATTTCTCAACTTTCCCAGGCATGAGAAAAAGCTGGCTCCAGGTGTGTTGAAAAACTGAGGGATGTTACACTTGCAGATCACCTTGGACCTCAATACGTAGACTGCTACCACACTGCAGAAATAATGCAGTTTGACACTGCTTTAGCTGCCATGGCTCCATCCTATGAAAACATGGGATTTGTAGTTTGTTGTAGCACCAGAGCAGAATAGAGAGGCACTATTACTTCCCCTGATCTAGACACTATACTTATATTGATGCAGCCTAGAATCACATTGGCCTTTTTAGCTGCTGCATCACACTGTTGACTCATATTCAACTTATGGTCTACTTGGACTCCTAGATCCCTTTCACACGTGGTCTCATTCAGCCAAATGTCCCCCATCCTATATCTATGCATTACATTTTCCTGCCCTAAGTGCAGTACCTTACACTTCTCTGTGTTGAATTTCATTTTGTTAGCCTTGGCCCAGCTTTCTAGTCTATTCAGGTCATTTTGAATTTTGACCCTGACCCAGCCTACTTTGGTATCAACTCCAAAGTTGATAAGCATGCCCTCTATTCCTTCATCCAAGTCATTGATAAAGATGTTGAACAGCACTGGGCCCAGGACGGACCCCCACTGGACACCCCAGTGGTCATTTCTCTCCCGGATGAAGAAGAGGAGCCATTGCTGGTCACCTTTTGGGTTTGGGAGAGCATCACCCATTTGGAGATGATTATTGCTGCTGGAGAACTGATGGCAAATAAAGCCCTTTGGAGAAAATGCCTGCAAATGAAAGGACTGGCTGCAGTTTTAGCCTCCGCAGATGAAAAGTTTGTCCTAAAAAGGCCTAATGAGGGAAGCCTGGCAGCAAGAAGGAAAAGGATCGCTGGTTCCATAAGTATCCTGAAGATTTGGTAGGCAGTTAACAAAGCCTCTGAGAAAGGGGCTCCTTTGTACAAAGTCTTTTGACGCCTGTCCATCTTCCTCTTCCTCCTCTTGTCTAACCCAATCCTAGCACTGGAAGGATGGTGGAAGGGGGCTGGACAGACACTTTCCATATTGGGTTGCAGCAGATATAGGACGGGAGACAACCTGGCTTGACAACAGTACATGCAAAAGGAATCTGGGACTCTTAGGTCCAAAACGCTGTAGAAATAATCCGGTTTGAGATTGCTTTAATGACCCTGGATCAAAGCTACGAGATTCTGAGGATTGTAGTTTTCTGGGACATTTAGCCTTTTCTCTCAGAGAGCTCTTGTGCCACAATGAACTCCAATTCCCCAAAGTCCCTAACACTGAGCCAGGGCAGTTAAAGTGGTCTCAAACTAGATTTTTTTTACTGCAGTGTGTTTTGAACCCGAGTAGACCACAAGCTGAACATGAGTCAAAAGATGTCCAGGGGCAGCAGTGGTGGCTATGTAGCAAAGTACAGAACACGTAGATGGAAACTACAAGAAAAGAAATTCCAGCTCCACATTAGGAGGAACTTCCTGACAGTAAGGGCTGTTGGACAATGGAAGATGCTTTCTCAGAGTGTGGTGCAGTCTCCTTCTTTGGAGGTCTTTGAACAGAGGATGGATGTGCATCTGTCAGGGATGCTTTGATTGAGAGTTCCTGCATGGCAGGAGTTTGGACTGGTTGGCTCTCGGGGCCTCTTCCAACTCTATGATACTATAATCCAAAATCCACAAAATAGTGATACCTTTCTTGGCCAACCCAAATGCACAAAATGCATGCAAAAGAAATGCAAGGTATCAATGTGTTGTGGATCATGAGTCAAAACAGTGTGAAGCAGCAGCTCAAAAGGCCAATGCAATTTTAGGTTGCATCAATAGAAGTATAGTGTCTAGATCAAGGGAAGTAATAGTGTCACTCTATCCTGCTTTGGTCAGGCCCCGGCTGGAATATTGTGTCCAGTTCTGGGCACCACAATTCAAAAAGGATGTGGAGAAACTGGAGCGGGTCCAAAGGAGGGCAACTAAGATGGTGAAGGGTCTGGAAACTATGCCTTATGAGGAGCGACTTAGGGAGCTGGGGTTAAGGGTGGTTAGGGTGATATGATAGCCCTGTTTAAATATTTGAAGGGAAGGGATGTCATATTGAGGATGCTATAAACTTGTTTTCTGCTGCTGCAGAGAAGAAGACATGGAGCAATGGATGCAAACTGCAGGAAAAGAGATTCCACCTAAACATTAGGAGGAACTGCCTGACAGTGAGAGCTGTTCACAGTGAAACACACTCCTTCCTTGGAAAGTGGTGGGGTCTCCTTCTTTGGAAGTTTTTAAACAGAGGCTACTCTTCATGGTTCCCCTGTTGCAGCAGCTACAATGCGGTATGTCACAGTACAGAAAACATACAGAGGTAGCTGTGTTGGCCATGTAAGAAATACAAACAAAAATCCATCAGTGATACCTTTATTGGCAACCGAAATGCCCAATATACATCTTACAAGCTTCAAAGCTCCATGGGCTTCTTCATCAGGCAAGATGTTACACAAACCAAACAGGAGAAGAAAGAAAGAAAAAATTGGAGATATTAGTCAGATGCTTTCATATCACATGATACTGATTTTGATATTGATATGATATTGATTTGATATTAAGGATCACAGAGGGATGACTGAGGGCTGGATCTTGAGTTACGTGGGACAGACATACTGAAAACACCTTGCTCCAAATCACCTCCTGATGTACACTCCTGATTATGACTTCTTATAGACATTATGTGAGATAGTGGACAAGATGGATTCTATGAAAAACCACAGAGATTTTTTTCCAAAGTGTGTCTCTATTTTTGGGAAGCCAGTCTGTCCACCAACAGAGCAAAATAGTCCCTTCTCCATCCAATATCTCACAATGGACAGCAATGGACCTTTCTCTCCATTGGCCCAAGGCTTCCAGGAACTACTTTTTTGCGCCATTGTGATGCGTACAACGAAGGCGGAAGGATCCAGGCTGTGCCGGGGCAACTGCCAGTCTCCATGCCCTTCTCTTGGCAGAAGCGAAGGACCATCAGGCTGAGCGGTTAGAGCAACTGCGGCCTAAAGGAAAGTTTAAAATCTCTTTCAGAGAGGAAATAGAAACAGCTAGAATGTTTCTAAAAGCTGTAGCCAACTGTTTCTTAAAGTTAACTCAGGGATTCTGATCAGTTTATAATTCTGAATATTGGCTGTTACACATTGGCTTTCATCAAGTGTTAGGAGGGCAATGAAAAGAAAGGACAGAAAATGAAAGAGAGAATTTGGGCTAAAGTCATGAATGGCTTGTCCCAAGCGGAGTGAATGGGATTAGGAGCAGTGGATTGGTTTCCCAAGCGTCTGTTGGTTTCTGCTCTGGTTAGTATTATCTGTTACAGTTAGGATTAACAAGCGGTTTAAGGCTTTAATTGCAGAAGGAAGGAAGGAAGGAAGGAAGGACGGAAGACAATACTTTGCGTTTTTTAAGTCCCCAAAGGAAAATGTCTACTGTGGTTAGTATTATTATGTACTACAGTTAGAATGAACAAGTGGTTTAAGGCTTTAATTGTGGAAGGAAGGAAGGAAGGAAGGAAGGAAGGCTACAAAATGAACCTGAGCAACAATGGAAAGGCAACTACATATCCCAGGCTTTCATGCGACATTAATCCTGCAGCACTGCAGCCACCCAAGAGTGAGGTTCCTGCGATTCCTTGGCAGTGCCAGAGTGATGGGCATCCTTTCTTGGTCCTTCAGGATGCTTTCTGTGGAGCAACTGCGGCCTCATTGGGACGGTTGCCAGTCCCTGTGCCAATCTCTGGGTGCCAGTCTCTGGATGTTCACGGGCGAAGGCAACTGGACAGTGAGTGACCCTTCGACACATTGCTGTGATTGGGCTTTGAATGCATTTGGGGACCTTGTTCTAGTGTCTTCCTTTGCAGAAATTTCAAAATGCTGTGTTTTTAGTAAAGTGCTCTTTGGCAATGGTGGGAGAGGGGCATTGATGCCTTTAGTCTCTTGTTCCAGATGCCTCTTGGGCTCACATTATACAGACCAGAAAGCAAATTTTCAAGAAAAATAACCAGCAAGTCCCCTTTACACTGGATCCCTTCTTCTCTTTGCATCTGATCCCGGTGTGACCTCCTTTAATACATTGCTTTTGTATTCTTGTGACAAGGGAATGCTTTTGTATGTTGTGTGTATTTGTGTATGGGGGAGCTTCTCTCCTTTTCTGGCATCTTAGCAGTTCCTATGAAGAATCCACACAACCGTTTCCAGAAATTGCGCTTGGATGATCAGGTGAGCCCTCTTTTCAGTTTTTCTATAGCAATAAATACCAACAACAGTGTTTTAGGGAGAGGTCCCTCACAAGACCAAGGAAGGATGCTAAGAAGGAGGTTTCTGCAACATCTCACAACTGTTTTCATGTTGCAAAAAGTGAATAGGCGGAAACAGTTGAGGTTTTACGGAGCAAATGTTCTCATTCTGTCAAGTTTTCTTTTCCCGAGAGAACACACAAAAACTACAGAGATTTTTATCCCAATGTGTAAATGTAAATGTGGTGTTTGTGTATTTCTGTAAAGCCAGTATGTCCACCAGTTTGGGTTAAATTCAATGCCTCGTCTTACCACAATGAATCAATGGGATTTGTATCATTTACTAGTGGTTTGGTTTACCAAGCGTCTGTTGATTTCTGCTATGGTTAGTATTATCTACTGCAGTTCGGACTAACAAGTGGTTTAAGATTTTAATTACAGAAGGAAGGAAGGAAGGAAGGAAGGAAGGAAGGAAGGAGAAAAGGAAGGAAGAAAGGTAAATGGATGATATACAATACTTTGGTTTTTTCAATAAATATTTTAGTTCTGCTA
The DNA here is from genome assembly GCA_034509955.1 of Urosaurus nigricauda. Classification (NCBI taxonomy): domain Eukaryota; kingdom Metazoa; phylum Chordata; class Lepidosauria; order Squamata; family Phrynosomatidae; genus Urosaurus; species Urosaurus nigricauda. The sequence goes on along the minus strand of JAOEGL010000001.1, from coordinate 376,762,411 downwards.
TGGTTTGGTTCAAGTGTCTCTTGATTTCTGCTATGGTTAGTATTACCTACTGCAGTTCGGACTAACAAGTGGTTTAAGATTTTAATGACAGAAGGAACCAAGGAGGAAAGGAGAAAAGGAAGAAAGAAAGGTAAATGGATGATGTACAAAACTTTGGTTTTTTCAAAGGAATATTTGATTTCTGCTGTGGTTTGGTTTACCAAGTGTCTGTTGATTTCTGATGGGGTTAATATTATCTGCTACAAGACATAGCTTTCTGTGCATTGTGTTTGTTTTGTTATGTCTTTTGTTCTACCAGTATTTATGTTATTTTATTTGTTTATTTCATTTATATCCCGGCTTTCTCCCCGGAGGGACACAAGGCAGCTCACAGATAAAACCTTTTAAATTATTATAAAATTCAAACAATTAAAACATCTATATATAAAATCACATAAAATATACACAATATAAAATATAAAATCACATAAAATATGCACAAATCAAAAACAAAGTGAAAACCCACCTGCTCCGTAAAACCTGCAAGAGCCCCAAGATCGTCTCCTTTCTCATCTGTCCTTGAATATTGCTCCAAGGTCTGCCATACTAAGGCTAATGGAGATAGCTTTTCGTGAATTGTGTTTGTGTTCTTATGTCGCTTCTTCCCCCAGGATTTATTTTATTTATTTCATTGATATCCTGCCTTTCTTCCCAGAGGGTCCCAAGGCATCTCACAGAAATAACTTTTAACATTGTTATAAAATTCAAACAATTAAAACGTCTATATATAAAATTGCCTAAAATATACGCAATATCAAATAAAAAATCATGTAAAATATACACAAGTAAAAAAGAGACAAAAAACCCACCCGACCACCCTTCCAGAGGATGGGAGCAGCCCCCGAGAAGGCTCTCTCTGTCGCCAGGCATTTCAGTAGTCCAAATGGGATGCAAGCAAGGCATATGTCACTGTAGCCAAATCTGATGTCTCACGGAACGGGCACAGCTGGCGCACAATGTTAAGCTGTACAAATACACGCCTGGCCATTGCTGAGACCTGGGCATCCAGGCTCAGAGCAGAGTCCAGACAGATATAAAGTCTCAAGGAATGGGTACAGTTGGTATACAAGTTTAAACTGTGCAAATCCACTCCTGGCCACTGCGCAGACCTGGGCATCCAGGCCCAGAGTCGAGTCCAGGCCGATCTAAAGTCTCAAGGAATGGACACAGTTGGTGCACATGTTTAAGCTGTGCAAATGCACTCCTGGCCACTGCGGAGAGCTGGGCATCCAGGCCCAGAGTGGAGTCCAGGCAGATCTAACGTCTCAAGGAATGGGCACAGTGTTAGCGTGATTGTGCAGACCACGCTTTACCATGCTGAACCTGTGAACCTGGATGGCCACCAAAGAAGCCCCACAAAGCTCTGTGCAGACTGGAGAACTCCTTCTCCCTCTCTCAGAAACGGCAAAGAAAACAACACCCTGATATCTCTCATGGAGTCTTTTATCTTCAGGTTGCACTGCATACAATCTCGTTCTCTCTGACAAAACTACTCACATTACACATAACGATATCAACCCACACCGTACAATGAGACTCCTCCCTTTATATCCATTTGCCATGACTCTCCACTGGTGTAAGCAGAATTCATTGGGCTCTTCACCTCCTTTGCATTCTCCAGTCCACACTCTGCACCAACTTTTCTATCTTCTTCCTGTGCCATCCAGTGTCCTCTCTACTTCTATGCCTGGGCATTTTCTCAGATCACCCAGATCATCTTTCAGAATGAACCTCTTCAAAAGCTCCTCCTGCCCTTTCCCTAGTATCTGCTCTGATCTGGCTGCCATGCACAGATCGTGTAAGTATATCAACAACGTATACATGCACACAATGCTGCATTTGTACCCAAGCCTCACCAGTTCTTCATGCTCCAACATCTGGCACTCTTCTTTAAGCTGAAGAGTGCCTTCCTGAGCGTATAAACTTTCCTGCCTTGGCTGTCGTCATACCCTGGTGCCTGCTCCATGAAGACTGTCTCCTCCAGCTGAATGGACAGACAGCGGATGAGAAAGCAGACAAGGAGAAGAAGCAGACGAGCAGCGGACGAGGAATAGAAGCAGACAGACAGGGGACGAGGAAGAGAAGCAAATGGGCAGCTGACGAGGAAGAGACGCAGACGGGCAGCGGACGGGGAAGAGAAGCAGATGGGCAGCGGACGGGGAAGTGAAGCAGACGGGCAGCGGACGAGGAAGAGAAGCAGAAGGGCAGCGGACGGGGAAGAGAAGCAGACGGGCAGCGGACGAGGAAGTGAAGCAGACGGGCAGCAGACGAAGAAGAGAAGCAGACGGGCAGCGGACGAGGAAGAGAAGCGGACGGGCAGCGGACGAGGAAGTGAAGCAGACGGGCAGCAGACGAGGAAGTGAAGCAGACGGGCAGCGGACGAGGAAGAGAAGCAGACGGGCAGCGGACGAGGAAGTGAAGCAGACGGGCAGCGGACGAGGAAGAGAAGCAGACGGGCAGCGGACGAGGAAGAGAAGCAGACGGACAGAAGACGAGGAGGAGAAGCAGACGGGCAGCGGACGAGGAAGAGAAGCAGACGGGCAGCGGACGAGGAAGAGAAGCAGATGGACAGCAGACAAGGAGGAGAAGCAGAAGGGCAGCGGACGAGGAAGTGAAGCAGACGGGCAGCGGACGAGGAAGTGAAGCAGACGGGCAGCGGACGAGGAAGAGAAGCAGATGGACAGCAGACAAGGAGGAGAAGCAGAAGGGCAGCGGACGAGGAAGAGAAGCAGACGGGCAGCGGACGAGGAAGTGAAGCAGACGGGCAGCGAACGAGGAAGAGAAGCAGACGGGCAGCGGACGAGGAAGAGAAGCAGACGGACAGAAGACGAGGAGGAGAAGCAGACGGGCAGCAGACGAGGAAGTGAAGCAGACGGGCAGCGGACGAGGAAGAGAAGCAGACGGGCAGCGGACGAGGAAGTGAAGCAGACAAGCAGCGGACGAGGAAGAGAAGCAGACGGGCAGCAGACGAGGAAGAGAAGCAGATGGACAGCAGACAAGGAGGAGAAGCAGAAGGGCAGCGGATGGGCAAGAGAAGCCGACGGGCAGCGGATGAGGATGAAAAGCAGACAAGCAGCGGATGAGGAAGAGAAGCAGATGGATGGCAGCAGCCGAGGGGGTTAATGCTTGCCAAAGGACTAAGGGGCAGTAAAGACGGGAGGCTGAAAGCCGGCCCTGTGTAACCCGCATTGTTGCTACAGCCACCAAATGGCGCGGCAACAATGCACTGGTGGAAAGAAGCTGCCTAGAGCAGCTTCTTTTTTGTGGCGTCACAAGTGTAGCGACGCAATACTATGACGCCTCTTCCATTGAGAGCTGTTTGGGAGTTTTGGTGCCCGTGCGTCAGAATGCTGCACCCTGTGTAGACAGGGCGGCAGCATTACGATGCATGAGTGCTCATAGAAGGGCTGTGTGCATGGGGATGTCCGGCCCTCTGGAGCCTTAAAAGCTCCCAAATCCAGTGCAAACTGTCTACAGTGGTCCCCCGGGTTACGAATCCCCCGGGGTACGAAAGAGCCGGGGCTGGAAAAACGGCCCCGGCTTGCGAAAAAAACCCCGGGGTATGAAAGAAAAAAAGCGTGGTCCCTTTAAATTTGGCGCGCGGCGCAACAAACAAAGCAGTCCCCCGGGTTACGAACATTTCCGGTTTACGAAAGGTAATCCGGAACGGATTACTTTCGTAACCCGGGGGACTACTGTATCTATACTGGGCCTTTGAAATTCTACCTTTGAGAGCCCTTGATTGCTTCTGCTATTTTTGCTGTACATCAAAAAACCGTGTAATCGATCATAGTATTGAAGTTTTAAAATAACAATTCAAACCCCTCACAAATAGGACCACGCTGTCGCCTTAGCTCTAGAAATACGTCGAGAAACGTTCGTGCCCACCACATTCACAGGATTAATCGATTAGCTTATAGCTGATCCAATAAGAAAATAGAAGCCGAGCCACACGTTTGATAGACTTGAAAAAATGGTGGATTTCAGGCAACAGGAAGGCTGGGTGGGTGAGACCTCCTGACCAGCCCCTCTGCTATTGTTCCTGCTCTCCAGAATGATGCCATTTCAGATCCAACATCGTTGCCTCTTGATGAACACACTCCGGAATCGATTCCTTCCAAAACAACCGCCGGAAAAGTAGTGTTAGCAAAAACTGGGTTTTTAATGGTTTTTTTCTTATGTTGCTTCGTTCCCCAGGATTTATTTTATTTCATTTATTTCGTTGATATCCTGCCTTTCTTCCTGGAGGTTCCCAAGGTGTCTCACAGATAAAACCTCTATAATTGTTCTAAATTACAAAGAATTAAAACGTCTATATATAAAATCACTTAAAATATACACAATCTCAAATATAAAATCACATAAAATATACACAAGTTAAAAAGAGACAAAAACCCCACACTACTCTTTGTCGTCTCCTCACTAGGCGAGCCTCTGATCTTCATGGGATCAAGAGAAAGCCTTCTCCTGCAGATATTGGGGCTCTTTTCATATGGGAAGATACCTCAACTAGTCGGGACCCAAGCCATGTGGGGCTTTATAGGTAATAACCAGCACTTTTAATTGTGCTGGAAACAAACAATCAACCAGCGGAGCTGTTTTAACAAGAGAGTTATATGCTCCCAGTAACTGGTCCTGCTCAGCATTCTGGCTGCAGGGTTTTGAACCCGCTGAAGTTTCCGGACAGTTTGCAAAGGCAGGCCCAGGTAGAGTGCATTGCAGTAGTCCAAATGGGATGCAATCAAGGCTTGTGTCACCATAGCCATCTGACGTCTCACGGGACAGGCTTGTGTCACCACAGCCAAATCTGATGTTTCACGGAACAGGCACAGCTGGGGCACAAGTTTAAACTGTGCAAATGCCCTCCTGGCCACTGCGCAGACCTGGGCATCCAGGCCCAGAGTCGAGTCCAGGCCTATCTAAAGTCTCAAGGAATGGGCACAGCTGGCGCACATGTTTAAGCTGTGCAAATGCACTCCTGGCCACTGCGGAGAGCTGGGCATCCAGGCCCAGAGTTCAGTCCAGGCAGATCTAATGTCTCAAGGAACGGGCACAGTGTTAACATGATCGTGCAGACTGTGTTGCACCACGCTGAAGCTGTGAACCTGGATGGCCACCAAAGAAGCGACACAAAGCTCTGTGCAGATGGGAGAACTCCTTCTCAGAGAGTTTTTTATCTTCAGGTTGCACTGCTTACAATCTCGTTCTCTCTGACAAAGCTACTTGTACTACACACAACGCCATCAACCCACACTGTACAATGAGACTCCGCCCCTTATAACCATGTGCCAAGCTCAGGCCCTTTGTCCCACCTCTTCCTGCTGTTTTCCATATGTACAAGTCCTCCTTGCAGTGTGACTTTGCATTTCAGCCTCTGAGGATGTCACCTCCTGTGACTCAGCTCTTCCCAAATGCTGACTCAGCATGGCTCCTGAATGACCCAAGGTCACCCCGTCATCTTTGTCCCATATCTGGACATTTTCCTTCTGATGACTCTCCACTGGAGTAACCAGAATTCATTGGGCTCTTCGCCTCCTTTGCTTTCTCAAGTCCACACTTCTCCACCAGCTTTTCTATCTTCTTCCTCTACCATCCTGCGTCCTCTCTACCTCTCTGCCTAGGCAGTTTCTCAGATCACCCAGATCATCTTTCTGAATGAACTTCCTTGACAGCTCCTCCTGCCCTTTCCCTACTATCTGCTCTGAACTGGCTGCCACGCACAGATCATCAACATATATCAATAACATAATATCCCGCTTGGTGTACACGCACGCATACGCAATGTTGTGTTTGTGCCCAACCCTTACCAGTTCTTCACAACATCTGGCACTCTGTTCCAACATCTGGTACTCTGCTTTATGCTCAGAGTGCCTACTTGAGCGTATAAACTTTCCTGCCTTGGGTGTTGTCATACCCCGGTGCCTGCTCCTCCACCTGAGTGGACAGACAACGGATGAGGAGGAGAAACAGAGGGGCAAAGGACGAGGAAGAGAAGGAGACGGGCAGCAGACGAGGAGGAGAAGCAGACGGGCAGCGGATGAGGAGGAGAAGCAGAAGGGCAAAGGACAAGGAAGAGAAGCATGCGGGCAAAGGACGAGGAAGAGAAGCAGACGGGCAGCGGACGAGGAAGGTAAGCAGACGGGCAGCGGACGAGGAAGAGAAGCAGACGGGCAGCGGACGAGGAAGGGAAGCAGACGGGCAGCCGACGAGGAAGAGAAGCAGACGGGCAGCGGACGAGGAAGGGAAGCAGATGGGCAGCGGACGAGGAAGAGAAGCAGACGGGCAGCGGACGAGGAAGGGAAGCAGACGGGCAGCGGACGAGGAAGAGAAGCAGACGGGCAGCGGACGAGGAAGAGAAGCAGACGGGCAGCGGACGAGGAATTGAAGCAGATGGGCAGCGGACGGGGAAGAGAAGCAGACGAGCAGCGGACGAGGAAGAGAAGCAGACGGGCAGCGGATGAGGAAGAGAAGCAGACAGGTAGCAGACAAGGAAGGGAAGCAGACGGGCAGCGGACGAGGAAGAGAAGCAGACGGGCAGCGGACGAGGAAAAGAAGCAGACGGGCAGCGGACGAGGAATTGAAGCAGATGGGCAGCGGATGAGGAAGAGAAGCAGACAGGCAGCAGACAAGGAAGGGAAGCAGACGGGCAGCGGACGAGGAAGGGAAGCAGATGGAGAGCAGCATTGAAGCAGTCACTGAATTTCAAAAGAGGTTAATGCTTGCCAAAGGACTAAGCGGCAGTACAGACGGGCAGCTAAAAGCCGCCCCTGTATACCCCGCATCGTTGCTGCAGCCCCCAAACGGCGCGTCAACAATGCACTGCTGGAAAATTAGCTGCCCAGAGCAGCTTCTTTTTTGTGGTGTCACAAGTGATGCAACGCAGTACTATGATGCCTCTTCCGGTGAGAGCTGTTTGGGAGTTTCGGTGCCCGTGCGTCAGGATACTGCACTCCGTGTGGACAGGCGGCAGCATTATGATGCATGAGCACTCATGGAAGGGCTGTGCGCATAGGGATGCCCAGCCCTCTGGAGCCCTAAAATCTCCCGAAAGCCAGTGCAAACGGTCCATCTGTACTGGGCCTTAGAAATTCTACCTTTGAGAGCCCTTGATTGCTTCTGCTATTTTTGCTGTACGTCAAAAAACCGTGTAATCGATCATAGTATTGACGTTTTAAAATAACAATTCAAACCCCTCACAAATAGGACCACGCTGTTCTCTTAGCTCTAGAAATATGTCGAGAAACGTTCGTACCCACTACATTCACAGGATTAATTGATTAGCTTAAAGCTGAACCAATAAGAAAATAGAAGCCGAGGCTCGCGTTCGGTAGACTTGAACAAATGGTGGATTTCATGCAACAGGAAGGCTGGATGGGTGAGACCCGTCTATATATAACATCAACTAAAATATACACAATCTCAAATATAAAACCATGTAAAATATACACAAGTTAAAAAGAGACAAAAACCCCAGCCTACCCTCTGTCATCTCCTCCCTAGGAGAGCCTCTGATCTTCATGGGACCGAAAGAAAGCCTTCTCCTGCAGATCTTGGGGCTCTTGCAGGTTCATATGGGAAGATACTGTCCCTCAAATAGTTGGGACCCAAGCCGTGTGGGGTTTTCTAGGTCATGACCAGCACTTTCTTTATGTTTAAAAATATTTTATATTACATTTTCTAATAGTAAAATACATTTTAAAAATTGCACCGATATTATCATACATATTTACATCATTTGCCTTCCCTCCATCTTTACCAATTCAGCATATTTGTATTTCTCTTGCATTACTTTCTATGCCTACATTCTCATTCTCACATACTTTACACATATTTGTCTGGTACATTAAAAAAAACATTTTTATAACCTTTTCTTTTCTAGGCATGAAAAAGTCATTGTTACTTTTTGATCTGAATATCTTCATAGAATATTTCTAAGTGGAATGTATTTATATACTTCATTTAATAGAAAATAATAGTCTCATATGCTACTTTTTCTTCTTTTAAATACTCTATTTGTGGTTTCCACTCTTGTACAAATTGATCCATTGATTTCTTATTTATGTAATGTGTCAGCCTATTCAATTCCATATAGTCATAAACTTTTAGTATCCAATAGTCAATACTAGGAACATCTTCTGATTTCCAAAATGCTGCTAGTAATAATCTTGGTGCAAAAACCATACAAAACACCAGTCTGCCATATTCCTCTCTAAATCTTCCTCCTCAATCATATTATGTAGGAACGCTTTTGGATCTTTGTTTATTATTGCCTTTAAGATTTCTTGCATTCTCTGATGGATTTCTGTCCAGTAGTTTTGACATTCTTACATTGCCACTTGTGCTGGAAACAAACAATCTGCCAGCGGAGCAGTTTTAACAAGAGAGTTATATGCTCCCAGTAACTGGTCCTGCTCAGCATTCTGGCTGCAGGGTTTTGAACCTGCTGAAGTTTCCGGACAGTTTCCAAAGGCAGCCCCAGGTAAAGTGCATTGCAGTAGTCCAAATGGGATGCAATCAAGGCTTGTGTCACCATAGCCAAAGCTGACGTCTCACGGAACGGGCGCAGCTGGCGCACATGTTAAAGCTCTGTAAATGCACTCCTGGCAACTGCTGAGACCTGGCAATCCAGGATCAGAGTCGAGTCCAGGCAGATCTAAAGGTTCAAGGAATGGG